>CM077021.1:68921205-69543002 GCA_039090855.1 Macrothele yani
CAAGGAAAGAATTTCTGAAATCGCACTATGAGATGCACAGACATCGTGAAAAATAAGTTATAAGTCTACGCCCTCTGGTGCAAAAACTATACATTATGTTAAACAGATATTCTGCAGAAAAATGTATTTTGTGGCAAGCGGTATCTAACAGCAAAGATACATTTCCAATCGAGTTTTCAGAAGAGCAGATATTACAGCAAATACATCGAAAACGTAACTTACGCCACCCCCAATCTCCTTAGTGGGAAAACGGTTCTTAACCAAAATTAGAAACTGTAGGCGGAGCGTTTCGCACAAGAGACTACCTGATGCAATAAAGACTTTTCATATAGGACGTTTAGAAGCAGAAATATGAGAGAAATTGGAATTAACCTGTACGCTTCCTAGCAGAAGATACTTCCATTACTTATAAGCGAAACTGCACCCAAAGTAGTGTTCTATAATAAATGGTATCGATGGTAAAAACGAATTTCTTTAAAAGGATACTTAGTATCAAAATAGTGAATAAAATGTATTTGAATTCCATAGCACCTGCATCTAAGCTATCTAGCGGCAAAGTTATTCACCGTAGAAGAACCAGAAGGCACAGATCATCGTTCTATAATTTTGGAATTCCCAATGCGGGAAGAATTTTTCAAATAGGATTAATATGCACATGGTGTGCACAATCGGTTACATAGGGCCAGACAGACGCACGGAAGAAGTAATACTCTAAGCACTTACTTCTTCTAGAAAAAGGAGTAAAAAGGAAAAAGGAAAGAATAAAAATCTTGAAATATCTCACTTTCGCTCTTTAGTCGGGTATAAAATTTTAGCACCCCTTAGATTTCATTAAAAAAAACATAAGCACTGTTTTTCTTTTCTCAGAAAAAAATGCAGAAAGTGAAAGGGAGGGAAAATTCGTTGGCAGAACTGACAAGCATTTTTAAGCCAAAGAGGAAGGCAGGACAAACTGGTCAATACCATTTTTACGTTTAGTAAAAACTCCTCATTTTTCTCGTCTGTAAAACGAAATTAGGCTACAGGATCTCCAAAAATATTGTTTTTTCCCATTAGGCTACTTTTAGAATTTTATAAGAATTGCTTTGTTAATGAAGCCTATTCAACGAATCATCCATTCACAGCCCTAGTACTACATGCACTTCTACGAAATAATCCATACTTTTGTCGGGTTTAAAAAACAAAATTTTGCGATTTCATTCTATACAATGACAACTTTATAGAAACACTTCTAGACAATTTTAATGTTTCTTCTGAAATGCGCTTTTTTTCTGTTTTCGATAGCATCTTTTCCTGGACGAAGAAAATTTTAGCCTGAAAATACGGTTTTTCTTGACAGGTGCCTGTTATTAATATTTCAGTAATTGCTTTTTCCTACCTTTACCTCACACGTATTCTTTAATGAACCAGATGAGATGACAATAGAACGCTGTTTTCCGTGATTTGAACAAATTGGTAATACCTGCAGGCAATTATAAATTAAGAATGCGATATTGCTTAAGGCATACCACATTTACTGATGGCTGAATGGCTCGAACGTAAGTTTCGCTTCGTTTTGTTGATATTCCTGACAAACTAGGAAGTGAATTTATCTCACGATAGCTTTATATAGGGCACTTATGGACATAATTTCTATTTCACAAAAGCATACGTCCTCAGTCACAAAAACACGGTATTTTTGCGAAAAAGTAAAGGGAAGGAACGATATGTGGAAAATATGAACATACTGTAATATACAAATATTTGTAAATAATTTTTGGTCTTCCCGGTGGCGCAGTGGCCTACGCTCTGGCTTATTGCCATTCGTCCGATTTGGGTCCAGGTTCAAATCACAGTGAGGCATGGATGTTGTGTTTGCCTTAGGGCGCTGTCTCTCTCATTTCCCTGTAATCAGCTGCCCTAATTTAGGGACGAGCGACTGCCTATAGCCCACTGAGTTGTTCACAGTGGTCGTTAAACCTTCAGGCAAAAAAAAAAAAGTGTCCAACTCCCTAAAAGCTTAGAAGTATTTCAAAAATGTATTTATATGTATCTCTCAGTTTTGAATTTGAATGAAGATATTATGTTAAGGAAATGACCTGTTTTTGGGCTGTCAATTGAAAATTTATTCTGAATGAAAACGCCTTCTACCCAAATTTGGTTTAGAAGGTAGAAATAATTGAACGAATTAAATAACACCTGAAAAAGATTTAAAAAGGATATTGAATTTACTAGTACCCTATAATTTTAAATTTAGGTTGGGTGTCTGGTTGTAGTAATGGGTAATAATTGCTTCGAACTGAGGGAATTTAACAATTACAGGGGATTTCAGTTATGTCCTAATAAAGTACAATTTGAATATCAGGTACCGGCTTTACCAGTTTTGATAAGAAATGCAACTCAAATTTATTCGCTAAGGTTACTGCTTTCTGGTTCTATTCTGCCTAATCAAATTATGCTGAAATCACAAACCTATTCTTTTATGACAAACAAAGCAAGAATCTATTTTTGATTTAAAAATGTGACATAAGAAACAACTTAACATGTTCGTTCAAAAATAATATTGAATTTATTATGACTTATTTTGAATATAAATTTTCATATAAGTCATTCTACATACTTTTACTGCGGTTCCTATGTTACCTTTTATAGACGTTTAAGATGGTCCACCTCAAAACAGTACTGCTGGTTTATGTAGTAAAACCTTCTGTAGACATTTTCTTCGCAATTAATGTATTCCCATAGATGAAAATTTGCACATCGGTAAAAAAAAAAAGCTTGAAATTATAGCATGGAATACATATTACTTGCTAACACCTAACCATAATTATATTAAAAATCAGTTGTTCATTTTCCATGGGTAACGTTAAGACTTGCTAATAGATGGCGCGACATATACATTGATGACATCAGTGACTCATTTCGAAATTAGAAATCAACACTAACTAGAGTTATGCTGACATTTTCAGCTAAATTATTTTCAGAACATTTCACCTAAGGGGCTCATATCATTCTGCTTGTGCTGCCGTTGAACGAATTAAATGAGAGACTCATATTTTAATTCCATTCCGAAATTGAATGAAATTATTGGAAAAGAAAATAGAAGTACTGTAAATACTGCTGATTTCTAATTCCGAAAGAAGCCATCAAACATTTGTTTGTCGACTGACGTCATCCGTATCCAGGTCGCGCCATCTTTTAGCAGGTATCAACTTCACACAAAGAAACATTATCGATTAATGAACGTAGGTGATACTGAAAGTAATGAACAAAGCTGCATTACACACTACGATTGCGCATTGGGAGAATGATGGTTCGTGGGCAGTTTGTGCTATCTCTCATTCTAGCCATGAATGCCAAATGGCGTCACCAGCGTCAGTTATGGGACCAAACAGACGCGATAACATATAGCCGAGAGTGATACATCGTTTCGTCAGCGTGCTGTAAATCAGTTTCTTGTGAAAGAGCAAATTCCGGATGCCGATATTTACAGTGGCTTCAGCGTGCATACACATATGCGCATATGGGTGTCAACAGTGTGAGAAAGTGGGTGAAACATTTTAAAGACGGTTTCACAGATTGTAACAATGAGTCTCGTAGCGGTCGCCATCAAACAGCCTGAACAGAACACAACAAGGAAAGGGTTGATGCCTTAATGAGTGATGACAGACGTGTGACGGCAAAGGAAATCGCTGCAAAGCTTGGCATAGGACACAGTGCAATTTATGAAATGATTAGTACCTTGGGATATCGGAAAATTTGTGCCCACTAGGTCCCAACTTTATTGTCAGGAGGCCACAGATGCCAGCGCAAAAACATCTCGTCACAACTGCTGGGAATTCGGATGGCATCTTTTATCTTACCCTGCTCACAGTCTAGATCTGGCACCCTCCCGCTATTATCTTTTTCGGATTCCTATAGGACCAGATGCGTGGCAAACATTGCCAGAGCAGGAAAAAAATGTGGAAACTGTACGTTTCGTGTTTTCGCGCAACTGGAACGAAGTTCTTCGGCAAGGGTATCTTTAAACTGACAGAACGATGGAAAAATCGTGTCCGAAGGAACGGAGATTTTGTAGAAAAATAAGTTCGGATATGTAAACTAAGGTATCGTACTTATTTCTTCAATCATTACCATTCGTAATTTTTAAAACATTGATGCTCATTAATTTCTGTATAGCCCTAATAATTAGTATGAAATTTTAGCAAGAATTTAGGATGCCATGCCATAATTTAAAATAAAGTTGTTTTTATTGATGGGCAAATATCCATCCTGGAGAACACATTAGTTGTGAACAAAATGTGTATAGAAGTTTTTGCTATGGAAACATAGGGCAGAGTTTTTAGATCGAATCAGCTTAAATTAGGCGCTTTCTTACTTTCCGTAATCACGTACGTATATTTTTGAGGAAGAACTAACTTGAAATTTACCGATGAACTAACTGAAAACCGATGAATTGACTGGAGGAGATGCGGTTGTGATTCAAGTGGATTGTATATCTGCAAAAAATAAGTTATAGCTGACTTCTTCAATATGATATCGCGCTTTTCGTCTGTACCTATTCTACAGTTCAAAAATTTCTGCCAGTATTAATTCCACCGATGATTCACACAAATAGGGCAAAACTTTCCCAACCTCTTCGGCAGAATGGCATGTTCTTTAAAATACGCGCCATCGCCTCAGGTGAGGGCTTTAAAATTTTAAGATTATTTTGGTTCTACTGTATTACAGTTGTCATGGTGAAAATTTTAACCTCTGGTGAATTTCAGAGAGACCTAATCAATCTTTCTGTTGGTTTATCAGAGATTAATTAATGCAAAAATTTTCTCCCATGACATACGTTAGAAGAAAATTCCTGGTTGAAAGGCAGGGGAATTCATGCGCAAAATTCGCTTGTCTTAATCACAACCAGGAAAGCAAAATTTCATGTTGGGAAAAAAAAAAAAGAATAATATTTGATTTAACTGACTTTGGGGTTTTGAAAATAATTATTTTATCTGTTCTTTTATCGCGATAGGAAAAGGCGAGTAGGTGTGCAGCTCAGAGAATCAAAATTAATTTTGGTTTAACATCACGGAACGAGAGAAAAAGAAAATTAAAATTAGTGATTTTCTGCAAAGCAAGAATTCGCCATTTTTTGCGTTCCTGTTTCCAAACGTCGAGAAAGTCGCCAAAAGTGTAACATCTTTTCGTCCTTTGGGGTAGGGAATTCAGCAACAGAAATCTATTTTTAGACCTCAGGGTCAAGAAGAGCCTGGTCTGCACGTGTGAAGGTCAGAGGTCACTCGAGGCGTGGGAGTGAAGATTCCGTTGGAGAGTCGTTAGTTGCTAGGCTGAAGTTTCGACCAATGAGAGGGGTCAGCGGTTTCAAGCACCCCAGAGTTTTATCTGTTGAGAGAAGTCACTTTTGTTCTTATCCTCTTGCTGGCCGGGAGAAAGAGGGTACAGCCGAGTCTCTCCTCGCCTTTTGGTGGGGAGAGCATTTTTGCTGACCACCATGATTTGACATCGATGTAAAAAGCTTCAAGGAGCCTAGTAGCGAAGGTCTTCTAGCGTGGGGTACCTGTCCGGTTCATGGTTGGTTACAAAAAAGAAAAAACTAAAAAGGGGCTTGCGATAGCCCAGGGCTCGCGATGAATTGCTCACTGATTCCACCGGGTGAAAAGAGGTAAAAGAAATTATGAAGAAAGGACAGGACCACCGTAGGACGAGACCTCCTCGGGGCGCAGCGAAAAGATGATCACCGATGCACTCCTAAGCATTCTCGTGAGAGCTGATGGATAAAGAAAGGGGAACCTCCGCGCCTTTGCCGTCCACCTTCCAATGCAGCCGACCAAATTCCTACCAGGGATGGGCATCGAAAAGGACAAGGGAGAATTACTCCCTCTGAGAGGGTCCCTCATCACCAGCTTCGGGATGTCTTTTGTTTTCCCTGTATTCAGGTGAAGTGCTCGGGCACATTGTGTCCAAAAAGAAAGAGAAAGACATTATTGGAGGCGAAGAGATTATCAACAGTGACGAGAAGATTTTTTTTTATTTGAAACAAGAGTTGTTCCTGCCCAGCCCAGAAGGTAAATTCTTTCTCGATTTTTTTTGTATAATGTTGTGACCGCTGCGAAATTGTTGAACGAGTGGGTCAGCAGTGTGAAATCAAATTTATAGTTCTGCGAAAAAAAAAGAAGAAGAAGAAACTTTGTTTTTTTTTTAGGTTAGCTGGATGTGGGACAGATGTCCCCATATTGTTATCGTTCAGTTTTCAAAATTAAGACTTATTAGTTCCTCAGGAATGAGTTCAGAAAAAAGGAAAGGGGAGTTGAAAATGCTTTCATTTATGTTTTTTTTTGTGTTGTCATGTCTGGTAGTTTAGCAACTTCCCAGGCCAGTAAATTTTAATGTATCGGAATAATTTAGTTTAATAGTTGGGCATAGTGAATTTTGGTGCAGCGATAATAGTTGAGTTGGGCATGTGATAATTAAAAAGCAGTGTTATTGTGATGTCGTGGGTGATAAAATAATAGTAAACATTTCTCTCTAGTCTTTTACAGCGTTGAGTTATTTTTTTTTGAGTGAAGATAAATTATGGGATGATTTATATTGGAATTTTGGGAACATATTATAGTGTGATGAAATTGGAAACCTAAAGTGCTGTTTACATTCTTGAAGTGTTGAGTGTCGAAATTAAGATGGTAGGTGTGTTATTTGAGGACCAGTATTTTACATGCTCCAGATGAGTGTTAATCTCCCATTGGAAAGGGGTGATCTTAGGGCAAGCCGGGAACTTGTCCTAGGGCAGAGGGCTCTGAGTAGGGAATTTTCACCAGGAGGCGATATGTGCAAAATAGAAGTTGAGGTATTTGGGTTCTCAAGTTTAGTATTTCACAAAAAGAATGAACATCATGGGTTGAGAAGACACACTTTTGCTCACCAGTTCCAGTATTAATTGTTCTTTTCTTTGGCCTAAATTTTCTTGTTTTTACTATAAGGTTAAAAGTCTAAATGTAATTTTAATTTTCAATTAGGTGAAAATATTTAGTGGGTTATGTAAATGGTCAGTGTTATTGTCTGAAGTGGACCTGCGCATTGCCATGGTGCAGAAGAATTTCCTTGCTAGTGATTTTTCCTGGGATATATGTGGATAGAGATAAGTGAATTTTCCTGGGATATATGTGGATATTGTGATTTAGAATTTCTTGGGATATAGAGAGATAAGTGAATTTTTCCTGGGATATAGTTGTGTTAGTTCTGGGCAGGATGTGCCTGGAGTATTTAGGGTTGAAGTACGACAGGCTCTTGCAGGCGTGGTTGATCAAGGTGGGATCATGCATTGGTTCGAAAAGGGGAGATCCTTGAAGACGTGGTTTTTGGGGGAAAACTTGTCTTCAAACCCCCCAGTAGTTTCGCTGCTCACGGAGATATGTACTGCCAGCGAGGGTCGGTAGAGCGTTGCTTCAAGAAATGTGGTGAGATCATGTTAGAGGAAATTCGGTACCTGATGATGATGTGTCGCACTTGAGGATTTTTTTTCCTTTCCTTTTGCATAGGCTGAAAGTGGATTCACGACCCAATTTCACGCCTTCAGCCTGACTGGTATTTTCTTCCTGTGTTGGTTCTAAAAACCCAGGGTAGTGTCTGAACTGAGAGTATTTGCCTCACCGCTACCTCAGTAATTCACTGCAGGTGTTAAATTTAAGTTTGTTTGGGATTTAAAGTATCTAAATTTATTTGTTTATGATTTGCTGTAGTGCTAGGGATGTAAATCCTAAATTCTGGTTGTTAGTGTTAGTGAGCATGATATTTAGTTTGGAAATTTAGTTAATTGGTATTTTGAGCTTTTGTTTACAGTATAGAGTTATTAAGTATCTTGAGCTATTATGTGAAGTGCAGAGTGAGGTGATTTTTATGAGCAAGCTAGTGCAAGAAGAGTGTTTGAATTTCTGAATTATGTTGATGTTATGAGTAGTGATAATTTTTAAGTTAGTTAGTGAGGTTTCTTTATAAGTGAAGTAGGTTCATTCAGGATAGTTCTATAGGTTATGTAATGTTAATTAATGCTTGTGCTCAGTGTAAATTCTGTTGTGAGGATAATTTACTTGGTTTGTTTACTTTCAGATAGTAGATTTGGTTAATGTATAATTTGTGGCTCTTAAAATAACTGTAAATTTAATTGAAGTCTTTGAATCTGGTCTGGGAGATTGCGGAGTTTGCTAAGATTGTTTAGGTGCTGTAAATTTAAATCAATAAGTGTAAAATTGTAAATTTGTCACTGAGCTAACTAGGTGAGAGAGAAGAGAGTACGTTTCAAAAGAACAGAACTTGTCCACCTTGTGGAATTAAAAATAATCCAGTATCTTTTTTTTGTGTAAGCTATGTGAATCATGGTATAATTTTGGATGCATGCCTAGTGTTCAAACCAACTGTGCTGAAATATGTAAAGTTGTGTTGTTCATAGGGCCAGTGGCCAAATAGAAATAGAAAGAAAATTGAGATTCTGTTTTTATACTGCTGTGTTTAAGCAAACAAGAAAAAAGGAAATACCATCTGTTTGTCCACTAAAATTAACTCATTAAGTTTTAAAGAAAAATAATAAATACAGGCAGTAGCCTTTCAAAAAAAAAGTCCAAAATTAGTGCAGTGTGAAAATTTTTGTGTGCTGTTGTCTTTCCATGACTTGGTCCCATGTACCCCACCTTAGCTTGACTAAGGCTATCGATCCGAATCCTGGTATTATAAGGTATTTCATAACTGCAATTTTTGTCCTATCCTTTTAAATTGACTTTCACCGCCTCCACAAGTTGTTATTGAACGAGTACATTTTATCGTATGACTTATAGTGACAAATTTTCATACACATGCAACAATATCCACTTATTTTTGAACTTTCAGGTGACTCAACTCTGCGTAAACACAAACAACGCAAACTTTCCAATAACTTCTTGTGGAATGTAAATTTTAGATGCATTTTTGTTTAGGATGTTCATGGCCTTTTCTAGTACTTAGAAAATATTTTTGTTTCGAAATGCATCCACCCATCTCCCAAATTTTAACTTTTCTATAATTTCCATATTAAATTTCAATACCAGCATAAGTATAGCAAACCTTTTAATAAATAACAATCAATTCAATATTTAAATATAAATTATTTTTCTTTCACCATAACACAGTGCACACACGGAAATAAGCCGAAACACACTCCTTTCTCAGTGTGTACGCTTACGACCAATTTTGGGGGTACTGAAAGATGTGGATGACCCTCAGGGAGGTACATCTTCCAAAATGATTAAGAACAATTGCTGTAGAAACATATTACTTTTCTTAAATCACTGCGGAGAGGAGTCAGCTTCTATTTGATTTTTGAAAATTACCTGATAGTTTCGTCTACGTTGCACACTACATTCCTTATTTCGTCCGTATTTTGCTATGATAAATATTATTTCCCACTCAGGGTTCCCACTCAAAAGTAGAAAAAAATTCCCTGACTTTTCCAGGTTTTCCAGGTGGTCCTGAGAGTTTTTCCAGAGCGGCAAATCAAATCACATTGCGACAAATTGTTGCATTTCCTTACATTCTTGCGTTCCTTACGAAAGCATACATTTGTTAATTCTTTAAATAACTGCCCTTTATACAATTACCTGCTTTTTTTAATAACAATTAAATGCATGAGGCATATTATTTTTGGTACCGTTGGTTCAAATATTCTTTAAAACATGTAAACCATGTATTTATGTATATATGTAGAATTTAAAGACTTAATTTAAATTCTACATATAATGAAGTATTTCAATCGATTAGGTGAAATTATACAACTGATTTATCTGTATTTTAAGTGCACACAAGTATATAAATAACATTTTAAACGACTCATAACATTTAGAGTTCCAGTTAGGTTTAAAAATGCAAGCTGGGAGAATTGTGACTGAAGAGAATAAATTGCCCTTAAATGATACAATGCTGAAGCTTTAAATCCTTTAAGTGCTTATTTTACATAAATATTAAACAACACAGAAACGTTTGCTGAAATTGAAGTCTAATGGGAATGATAAAATGGTGAGTGTCTGACAGAGTCTCTTAACATTTTGTTAGAGCGGTTCTATCAAATCAAATCGATCTACCAATTTGTATTTTCTCTTGGAATTTACTTAGAATCTTTAAAGACAAAGCAAAGTAAAACAGTTATTAAAAAATAAAAAAAAAGAAGAGAGAGAGAGAACAGAAATCGTGACAGCATTTCTGCGTCTGAGGGAAAACGTGTGCCGGTACCATCCCAACAATTTCTAGCAATCAGGGAAAATACTGCTGACATTTAAAAATCAAAATTGTAATATTATTTCCCACTCAGGGTTCCCACTCAAAAGTAGAAAAAAAATTCCCTGACTTTTCCAGGTTTTCCAGGTGGTCCTGAGAGTTTTTCCAGAGCGGCAAATCAAATCACATTGCGACAAATTGTTGCATTTCCTTACATTCTTGCGTTCCTTACGAAAGCATACATTTGTTAATTCTTTAAATAACTGCCCTTTATACAATTACCTGCTTTTTTTAATAACAATTAAATGCATGAGGCATATTATTTTTGGTACCGTTGGTTCAAATATTCTTTAAAACATGTAAACCATGTATTTATGTATATATGTAGAATTTAAAGACTTAATTTAAATTCTACATATAATGAAGTATTTCAATCGATTAGGTGAAATTATACAACTGATTTATCTGTATTTTAAGTGCACACAAGTATATAAATAACATTTTAAACGACTCATAACATTTAGAGTTCCAGTTAGGTTTAAAAATGCAAGCTGGGAGAATTGTGACTGAAGAGAATAAATTGCCCTTAAATGATACAATGCTGAAGCTTTAAATCCTTTAAGTGCTTATTTTACATAAATATTAAACAACACAGAAACGTTTGCTGAAATTGAAGTCTAATGGGAATGATAAAATGGTGAGTGTCTGACAGAGTCTCTTAACATTTTGTTAGAGCGGTTCTATCAAATCAAATCGATCTACCAATTTGTATTTTCTCTTGGAATTTACTTAGAATCTTTAAAGACAAAGCAAAGTAAAACAGTTATTAAAAAATAAAAAAAAAGAAGAGAGAGAGAGAACAGAAATCGTGACAGCATTTCTGCGTCTGAGGGAAAACGTGTGCCGGTACCATCCCAACAATTTCTAGCAATCAGGGAAAATACTGCTGACATTTAAAAATCAAAATTGTAATTATTTTAGCTAATGTTAGTTCTTGCACTTGGCAATGAGAACATCACATCTATGCTATTTCAGAGGGGCCAATCTCTAGCAGAACGCATCAGTAATCAATAGGGGATTTTACAGTAATGTTTCAGTAATCGAACACAAACTTTCAGTAATGTAACACGCCATTTGTTTTTCAAAGTTAAGGACAATATTGTAGTATTACTGTGTAACCTGTAATACTTGTATGAGATGCCTATCGGTAATCATCATACAAAGCCTCATCGCTAACACATAGAATGGGTATTTCATGAGAAATTAATGCGTGAAATGTGTAATAACTTTATATGTTTACACTATCCTTACAAAAAATATGAAATTAAATTATCAATATTGTACTTACCTCATGTCATTGCTGACATAAAAACTCCCTTGTTGCTTGTTTTGCAGTGGTATATTCTTTTTCAGAAAACTTTTTATAACACAGCTCACCTGAGGAAAATGCTTTACTTTTCTGTATAAGAAGGGCACTTAATGTTTTGGTGCTCATTGTTGGGCAGAAGTATGCGAGGGTTTTCCTTACTATACTAAATATTCTCTACGTAGAGGAATTGCTGTGAGGGATAGTCAATATTGCCAACATTAGTTTAGGCAATGCAGAATACTTGGGAAGTCCAGATGAATCCTTCATCTTAGATATTTCATTCCATGCCACATCTGCTCAAGGATATCCAGCTTCATCAATATCAGAGTCTGGGAACATAGCATGAAAGAAGCGACCAGCATGATCACAGATTGCTATAGGTAGGTTATGCTCCACAACGATTGCAGTAAACAGCAATTCAGCATTTATCACGCTATTTTCATTCTTTTTTGCAAAAACATTATCCAAAGGCTTTGATCAAGTCTTTAATTTTACACAATCCTGGTGTTTGTTTTAACTGGATATGCCTCCGGCAATCATCTCATCTCATCTCGTCCTACACGGGCTACTGATTACTCTCATATTAGAAGGCACGCAAGGAAACCTTTATTTCAGCATTTTCCATTTCCTTGCTCAAGATTTGGGAGAAAGATTTGGATGTTCCTGGAGAAACCTCTTTGCATATTTATGTTTCAGAAACGATAATTCCAAGGATGAAATTGGTAAAAAACAAGTAAAAATATGCAATAGGTGCCACATCAGTTGCAGGAGCATGTTTGGGCCCCTGCATTTCATGACAATCAAAAGGATGCTGAGGTTGTTCATCACTTCCCTCTATTACATCCTCCCATTCACTTTCAGAACTTTCATGATCTGAAGATTCACTATGAAGATCTTCACCTTCTGAAGAAGATATGGTGTGCGTGGCACTGTGGCTAGTTTTCTGGCTTGATGTTGCTTGGCCAATATCACTCTCAGATGATTCAAAATCATCACCATCACTTGGCAAACTTTCACTCTCACTACAAGCCATTTCAAATAACCTTAGAAAAAATTTCACACAGTAGGAAAAAGCACGTCTGCTAGTATGAGGAACAAGCTGTCAATAAAGTCATCCTCTGCTAACACGAGTTTGGAAAAAGAGGGGGATTCGTAATTCACGGAGTTTTGCGATTGTGTCTGTTTGTATAGGAAAAAGAAATGAATAATGTGAAGAGCTTCTAGTAATAAAACACCGCACTTCGTTCTCCCGCGCGGCGAAAGTCCTCAAGAAATATAAACATCCGTCATCGCGGGACCACGCGTTGCGACGAGTTGATCGTTATTGCACTTCGAACGGGGCTCGAAAAAGTGATTTCCGACAGTACGACGTCTTATAATACACCAACAATTCCAAGTGAACAGCCCTGCCTCAACTGCAGTAGGAAACGTTTTGGCTAAAGTAACCTTTCTCCTGTCCCACGGAGAAATTGCGTGGGGAACCGATAGCAAGCGCAAACTCTTTTACGATGACACTTAAGGCATATTACCCGTAATTTTCGTCGTATTATCCGCAGACCGCAAAATTCACATAAAAAAAATCCTTCGTATAATCCGCAGACTGTGACATTTAGGAAAAAAATCGCCGTATAATCCGCACACTATAGATGTTGAATCAGAAGTGGAATTTCCGACAGAAAAGTCGGTCACATAAACACATCGCTCTTTCCACGTTCCAGAAACACATAGCAACCGAAAAATTGTTTTCAGCCGCCGCCAGGGAATTGAGCCACGGATCTCTCGATATCTAACCGAGCGCGTTAGCTTTACACCACGGTGGCCAACAATCCACGGTGCTATGTGTATTTTTAAGTCAGCTTCTGACATCATAAATCCGTAAGATGGGTTCAGCTACTGAGACGTCTCCATCTGGTGGGTATTAACGGCACTGGCTATATATATTATAGCAGTTAATTCCAAAGGGGCGAGATCCAAGGTGAAAATACTCCAAATACGTGGCGTCGGTAAATAAATAAATACGTCGCTCTTTCCACGTTCCAGAAACACATGAGTCCGAAGAAGTAAGAGAAAAAACTATTTTATTAAATGAAGAAATTCATTTTTAAAGGTTACTGTTTTATATTTTTATCTCCGAACAGATAAAGGGTGTGGCATCCATAGATCACGCCGATGTAGCTCCAGAGTATTGCATTACACTGCCAATGACGAAAGGCTGATACAGAACAAGTCGTAGAAATACCGTATGTACTCGCGTATAAGTCGAAAATTTTTGGAGGAATTCCTGCTTTCAGAGTTGAGAGATCGTCTTATACGTGGGCCAATAAAAAACTTCCGTGAATTCTCAAGCGGAATTTACCAACGGATTTGTTTACGTTTTAGATCGCGACACAGAGGCTTTCCGTATGTTGCTGCACGATTGTGTTCTGACCTCAAAACTATCGCGCAGTGACATCATAATATCCTAAATTCTGTCCAATACTTCAAGTTTAAATTCGGCAGTGTAACTGAAACGTTTCCTTTTCAGAGACATCATGATTAGCAATGAAGGAAAACAGCAGCAGCGACGTTCGCCAAAACAACGAAAGCAAACTAGATACAAGGTTGCGCACATGAAATCCGAAAGGAGAAACACATAGGTTCGTGCAACAAGCGCTGTGCGTACTTCTTTGGCTTTTTGCCAAAAAACAGAGCCGGCACGACAGTCAGAGTTCTCCTCAACGATAACAAAATGACCCCTGCCGTCCCTCCCCACAACTATCCCGATCTTTCATTACGACATTCCTCCCCCTCCTCCCCGCTCCGTACAAACTCCTGAACTGAGGAAAATTCTTCCGAGGGAGTTCCTTTTCCAATTATTACACCTTTCCCTGCACAATCACGCTGCAGATTTTTTTAAATCGGAAGGTCTTATATTTTTTTTTTTTTTTTAAATCGGCGTGTTAACCGCATCGGTGTATAATCCGCAAAACCTATAATTTTAACTTTTTTAGCAGATAATCCGCGGATTATACGACGAAAATTACGGTACCATTCTTCCGATAATATCGCTGTTTGACGATATGATTGATAAATGATATGATCATTGAGACACCGAAATCCGCAGTCTGATTCGGAAAATATGCGGATCAAAATCGAAGGCCGAGAAATCGGCAGCGTCGCACTAAAAGGGTTTAACAAAAAAGGATACAAAATTGAGATTCTCCAAAACACACTGAATTCCGTAATTCTTCCAACCTGTCCGTAATTCCGTAATCTGACAGTCGAAACCGTAATAATTACGGACAATTCGTAATAGTTGGCACCTCTGCTATTTGCTTCTAAAGAACGCAGCATAGGATATTTAGACATTGTGCTGTTAAATTTCATAACCAATAAGCTGGCACACAGAGATCCTGATGTCATAACGGCAAAAAAAATTAAACCCAGGGATAAAGAAAAAATAATGGAAGCAACAAGTGGGGAAAACTAACAGTTAATACGGAATACCATTTTGCCTGAGAGGCTACAATTCATATTAGTACTTCCAAAATCCGGAAGTCTTAAAATTGATTGGCTACGTTTGTGACGCAAACATTAGTACTGAATTTTTCTCGCAGGTCACAGTTCATTTCCACGCTACGTCAAATTACTTGTACGGGAAACAATTAGAGGAAGTTTTGTGTGCATGTGTGCTCATAAAATCCTCCTAACACTTTTTTGTCAACATAATTTATCATCCTGCGGCGAGTGGCATGTTTATACTTAACAATATCTTTACGAAGGGCAATACATTTGTGCGATGTTGATCAGGCAAAGTGCGAGAAAGGTCTGGAGCCCACTCAGGTCATTTGCAGTAACTCCCCACAAATAACGTCATCCAAAACGGAGAAAGAGGCTTTAGCGCCTGCACTGACAAACCTGAAACCAATAGAGCACGCACGGCAAAGATTTTCATCAGTAGTAACTAGGTAGATTTTTTTTTTTTTTTTCGGCAATATGAGGGTAAAGATGTGAAATGAATAATTTATGCACATCTTGTGAGGTGCAGCAACGCAAGAAGAAGAATTTACGATTACAAGAAAATTTCTACCCCGTCTAACTTTTGTTCTCGCAATTTTTTTTTTTTTTTCCTATGTATAAGCTGAAACCTTGGGAAAAATTACGAGAGAATGATGAATTTTATATTTCTTATTCTAAATAACGGAGATATTTGCGTTTTTACGGAAAACGGTTCTACTATGCACAAAAATTCAAAAAATAATATCTTCTAATCTATCAGAAACAAAAGAAGTTGAAAACCTAGGGGTTTTTTGATAACTTGGAGGCAGCTAACAGTAAAAAAAAAATCATAAGAATCGGAGATGTGTTGGTGGAAAATTATTTCAATATCTGACGATTTTGCGTGGAATTACCCAGATGTGAAAATCTATGGTTCCGGGCGTCGGACTACCCTATTTTTTCGCAACCAGCCAGCTCTTGCAGTAATTGGAATATCGTCTTAAAATAGCTATAAATAAATTTCTTCATGCATTATGAAAAAGAAATATGACAGAATAAAAAAAACTCTTTCCGGCCGTAAAACCGGAAGACAACGAATCTAGAAAACGGCCGTGAAATCTGGGAAATATGGTAGGTATGCAAAAGTACCAGCTTCATTGCAAGGTATTTTTCATATATTTTTTGTCAAAATACTCGTAAGTACTATGAAAAAAATAAATCTTTCCCCCTCTTTGAAGAATCTTCCTATTTCATAATAATTTCCCTGTTCTAACATTTGAAGGTACATACTTTTCCAACTATACCAATTCTGCTACAGAATTACGAAAGCGAAGCTTTAGTTCGTAAGTGATACGAACCTTTTTCAAAATAAATTAGGCGCCCTCAATTTGCAACATTCATCCACACTGCTGTTGAAGGGGAAGGGGGGGGATTTATTAGGATGACCAACATCCGGCAAAATAAAATGTTTTTGTACGGTTTGATAAAAGACACGTAGAACATGCAAAAGGGGAAAAAAAAAACCTCAACTTCTAAAGTTTCCAATGAATTTCGGCGAAATTTAAAATGGAACGTTATTTTCATATATCTTGCCCACTGTAAAAATTTCAGTCGGTTATTTAAAAAATTGAGGAAATAGCTTCTTCATAATTTTTTCCCAGTCTACGCAGAGAACCGGGGCACCTACTCAGGAAAAAATGACTGCCTCTCTTCGCGAACGCCAGCAGATAAGAGCCTGCGAAATGGGTGTGTGATTAATGGCTTTCTTTCACGCTTGGACGTGTATGTTTGTTCGGTTGTAGTTTAGATCATCTGGAGACGGGGAAACCGCAAAGAGACGCACTCCCTGCACAGCTGCACTTTAATCGGTGGGTGGGTAACGGAGTTGCCTCGAAGGATAAAACAACTCGGAATTATTTTAAAACTTAGCAATACAGAAATATATTTTACAAAAGTCTGAAACAAAATATTTTTCTGGCAAAATAAGAAATTCCCTGCCTTAATAGTTCCCTGATAAAAAATTCCCTGATTTTTACGGGAAAACACAATTTTCCCTGAGTTTTCCCTGATTTTTGGAACAATTTTCAAATTCCCTGAGAATTCCCGGTTTTCCCGGTTTTCCAGGTTGCGTGGGAACCCTGCCACTTCTAGGAAGGAAATATTTCGCTTTCTCAGGGTCACACTTATTTAACGATTAGTTCATTTAAATAATACACCCTTTTCAATAACTCGAAGTCCTCAAGCGAGATTTCTGTTTTTTCTTTCCGATTCAACTTCAAAAACATCCCATTTCAGTGAAGGTGTTCATTTGTTATCTTACAACAAACTTCTAAACATTTACGTGAATAATATATCTCCCTCATTATTTGCTCAAACTAGTGCATTGGAACCTCATTTTTTTGTTTTTGGACAGTTTCATCTTACGGAACCCAGAACAAGTATTTCAATTCGCAAAGAAATTTGCCGCAGCAAAGTGACTTTGATAGGATATATCAAAACCTTTAAGTTTGGGAAAAGTTTGATTTGTTGTAAGAAATAAATTTCGGAATTTTTATGTTCTCGTTATGTGCGTCAAAAGTATTGCATACAAACAATTATCTCAAAATGTTTTAAAGATCTGACGTGTTTAATACTTATAAATTTCGAAAAAAATAAGATAACGTAGCAAAGAGATTCATATGACGAGGCATGACATGCTTCTGCATCAAGTAAGGCTTCTAGAAATTGTTTGGGCATTTCCTTGTAATTTTTATATTTATTGTAATTTCATTTCCTTGTATTTCTTTTATTGTGACAGTTCAAGAAGCAAGACAATAGAATGTTTTTAATCGAATGTTGAGCCTGGTTTGCTATAAAATTTGGATTTTGAGCAACCCATATTATGAAAACGAAAGCACTTTTGAAAGTACAGGGTGTATAAATGGTGGGAACACTTTCACTGATTTATTACACTACGAACAGGACAGATATCAGTGTCATATTCGTGCCTTGTGAAAGTTAAAACTTCCAAGTTTCTTTACATCACATCTCTTCACAATGATTCAATGAGCGAGCCACATGTGATACAGCGAATGTCCACACGGTAATGGGACTCTTTCCATACCCTATCCTGCATATCCTGTGTGACCGTGGGGTAACTCCTTCAGTTATCTGCTTTAGGTTCTGGAAGTCACGTGGCAAAGGTGCTACAAAAACAAGATTCTTTATGTAGCACCACAAGAATAAATCACACGGTGTTAAGTCCGGTGATCACAGAAAATGCCTTCCAGGATTTGGGCGCCGCCATCGTTCAACTAGGCGATGCGTGTGGTAGGGGTACGACAGCTAGCACCAAATAGCGGGCAATGATGGAAAAACACTCATCAAGAGTAACAATGGGAAAGCTTTCGTGGTTTCTCTTTCATATGGTATATATAAGTAAATGGTATCTCTCTTGCTCCACGAGCAATAAATTATTGACTGATCCCACTATTTATAAACGCACTGTATATTCATGGAATTCCAACCTTATTTTTCTTGTCCACTTTAAATCTTGTGCTGATGCCCATACTCTTTACAGCACGGTTTAGTATTAAAATCTTACAAATTAATACTCAGTAATATGATTCGAAAATTCTCTGCACTGTGTGGTTACCAGATATTTTTGTTTATGTGCACAGTCAATTGCTTTCAGATGACAGTATATCTTTCTGCTAAGTACCGAAGCACCTTATTGTGAAATTAAACCTTCTTCAGAGATTTTCTAAGGAGAAACACACTTCCCCTGCGAAAACTCGCAGGATCTACTGAACTAACAATATATGTATCTGATCTTCAACTTTCATTACAGCACGGAGCCCATTCCTTTTTTTTTCTTGTACTGTGAAACTTGTCACAAAGTGTAAGGATATTTTTTCCGTATTACTGATATTTTGTTTTCGGAAATTTTAAATCCTGTAACTTTGCCTAGCATATGTAATTTTTCAGTACCGTGCAAAAACGTTCGAAACGAAAATAGAAACTCAGCAGGAATAATCACAAGAAAAAAAATATATATATGTACAGCTGTGCAAACCTAAAGGATGAGATACATTTTGATTAGACAAAATCAGAAAAAGCGGTTTTGAGATCTAAAAGATATCGATGGTAACAGCGACAGAAAAATAAAGTGCGCGTCATAAAAACTTTTCAGTAACATGCATTGTATATTATATACCGAAACAGAACAAAATGTTACGAAGAAGTCACAGGCTCACCTATTATCAAGTGACACTCTTACGTCAGTACTGCATAAACACACTACACAGCGCAGTTCTCTGAAGGGCATATCTCCACCATTCCAAATGCATGTTTAGCACCAGTGCATCATTCCATTCTTAAAACCAAATGGTTTAAGAGCTTTTCCAGTAAATCATCTCACTGCAGTTGGAAAGTTATAAGTGTTGGAGTGGATTGTGGTGTGAGATTTATTTGCGCCACAAGTCATTCCAGAGTGTTACACGCATGTTTGATTAGTATCAGATCAGGTGCATTCCATCCAGCGGATGGTTGCACCAGCCAATACTTCATCCACAACTGCAGCCTGATGAAGACATCCACAGAAGTTTCGCCAGAAGAATGACGGAGCAGACGAACGTAGCGAAAAATCCCACGGCTGCAGCACCGTTGCACGGTTCTTTTCCCTTGATCTATCGCCTGGAGTTCCGTACGTCCACTGACCAATGACCCAGGCAAACAGCATGACGCCGAGACCGTCATATATATCCCGTTCAACGAAGTACCTGGTAACACAAGCAGTCAGTTCCACGTTCCTCCAGATCAGTTGCCTCTTAAAATCCAACGAAATCCTAAAGCGGCTTTCATCTGTGAACATTACCTTGGCCCATTAAATGGACATTCACCACTAATGGAGAGCTGTACGACGTACCCTGAATAAAGTCATACAACATACGTGTTTCCGATTACATAGGTCTGCTCTATTTATACGTTTTGACATATTTTGGTGCAAAATTTGCACAACTGTGCTTGACTGATGAGGATTTGCAACATGAACTGAAATACGTTTCCAACTCCGTTTTGCCATTATGGGGAGGTAACGGTCATCTCGCTGGCTTTTACCACAGAGATCTCCAAAAACATCTGCTAACGTTTTTTGCTTCTCCTCAGTGCTAACAGAAACCGCAATGCTATACTGTTTTCTGCTTTAAACTTTCTCCTGATATCAGTCAGTCTGGCTTTCTTAGAGACTGCGGATAATTCGACCTGATGTTAAGTCATACTCATGACGGCTACCAGATACCTTTTTATCATTACTAAAATGAAGTTTCTCGCTACTTAGATGAGATACATGAAAAACATTATGAACACATGCTTGGCCGCCCCGGTGGCGCAGTGGTCTAAGCGATGGCCTCTGATCATTTGTCCGAATGGGGTCCGGGTTCGAATCCCGGTGAGGCATGGATGTTGTGTTTGTCTTACGGCACTGGCTCTCTCCCTTCCCTGGAACCAGTGACCCTAAATTAGGGACGGGCGACTGCTTCTAGCCCATTGAGTTGCTCACGGCGGTCGTTAAACCTTTAATAAAAAAAAAACACAGTCATACAGCCCTCGTTTGCATATGTTAGGAAGCTCTCTTTTACATCCCTGGCACTCCGTAATGACCAAATTTCACGTTGCTCCTTAAATTTGAGACAGGTACAGTTTTGATGCTCACGTGGTCATTGTAGGCTCTTTCGGCGGTGAACCGAGCTTATCACGAGAATTCGGAGAGGCTTTCAGCTACGCAGCCCAGATTTCAGTAGTGTTCGATGTACTGTTTGCTGTAATACATAGCTTCCGTCACCAGCATTCATATTACCGGCGAGATGCGTCACAGCATCCCTCATGCTGGCTCGAACCATACGGGATAACCTTCACTTACCTCTAGCATCGAGAAGCCATGACGCCCCATACCTTGCCGTCGGTTCGTGGTTTCTCTCCTCGGACCACTTTTTAACTTTTTCTAATTTATATTACATGATCAGGCATCGTAGATATTGAGTATTAAAAAAACAATTTTCAGTCCACTACCGGCATTTCAATATCATGATTGTTGGTCAATTTTTAGTAAAATCAGTCGGTGTGTTTTCCTGAGACATGCATACAGTAAAATCAGCCACGAATATTTTGTATTAAGATAAAAATTTATTGCATTCTGATATGTCGGTATTTATATTGCAAGATCTGAAATTTTGTAGACGTTACATTTTGCCCTCTTTTCGGGTGAGTGTCTGACGCTCTGAGCTCTACCATTCAACCGAGTTGGACCTCGGTTGAAATAACGGTTGAGGTATGATATGTGCATTTGTCCTTCGGCACTGGCTCTCTCCCTTCCCTAGAACCAGTGGCCCTGAATTAAGAACAGATGACTACTCATTGCCTTACGAGTTGACCTCCCCAGAAAGTCATGGACGCTACAAGGTATCTAAAGGTTTCTTGCAGTATCGCGTATCATCACGTTGTTATAGTACCAGCAGGTCCTTTAAATCTTTTAAGTTGCGTGGTTGAGCCGCCGTAGATCGGATTTGCTTTTTCAACACAAACCACAGATGCGGACTGGATTGCTGTCTTGGGAATTTGGGTGCCCGGGCAATATCTGGAAGTATTCCTTGAGTTTGCCCAATATCCTAAAGGCAAAGCTGACAAATATAATACAGCTCCCAAAAGCAATGGATCATATGACCTTTGCTTCAAGTGAAAAACAGCTTCCTCCTTTCCTTCACCCCCGGTTATCAAAAGTGCCAACTGATATTGCCCTCTGCGTCTGGTGCACCCCTTCCCACAAACTGACCACTACTCATATGCAAAGCCTCTGTCTTGGGTGTTTGTAAGCAAGAACAGTATCAGTCTGCGTTACAACGCACTCCTGCTGTTTCCTTTCTGTCAAGCAATTACCTTTGCAGTGATCCACACCCACACACACACACCACACAAGCAGTGGGGACCGTAAATGATTGTTTGGATAGGTATGAACTTATTACCCCACTGCTTGTTTACATAACATTCCCCTCGAGTTTCCCCGATTGTCAGTTTTTTGTCTCTGGGTTGTGAGTTGCCTCCCCTTACTACTCCCCTCTCCAAGTTATTCTCAGACTTTGGCGTGTCCAAGTAGTTAGGGGGTTAACATCCCCCAAACATTTTTCGGAGCTTTCAATATTTCAAAAACGCTATTTTAATGTGCAAAGTTTTGTTAGTATATGAAATTGTTTTTATATCTCATGGCAACAATTGAACCTGTTTTCCCATGAAGACGAGGAAGCGGCCTGGAGCCAAGGACGAAGATGTCCTATCGCAATGAAAAGCCCCTACATGGGTATACTAAAAGTTTCTGTGCCAACGAGGCAATGACAAATTTGAGTGCCATGACTTATTTAAGATTAACTTAAAGCACGCTGAAAAGCAATGAGTTTTGATTAAAATACAAGAATCACATCAAAACAAAACGAACGCTGTAATATGAAGACAGAAAACCCAGAACACTATTTGTGTACCATTTTTAACCTTGTTTAGTATTGCTTTCGAAAACTGATTTCTCGCACAGAAATCGGTCTTTTGAGGATCCCAGGCACTTTTCCCAACACATCCCAATGTGCCACCATTTTCTCAAGATAATGATAACTTTAAAACTTTTAATTGAATTTCATACACTGAGTGGCTACTTTATTATGACCACCTGACAGTTTTAAGCAAATGAGCTATGGATGCACGCTGTTGCCTACAGAGGGCAAGGCTAGTATAAAAAGGGAAAGCTCAGTGCTTGCGACAGTAGTAGAAGTGACTTTGAGGTGACGAGATGTGTAAAAAATGCGATTTGACGGACTTTCAACGTGGAACGATTGTATGAGCTCGAAGACATGGAGCAAGTATCACCGAAACCGCCGCATTCGTGAAATGTTCCAGAGCAGCGGTTGTTAAAGTGTTTGAAGGCTAAACTGTCAAACAAAAAACCGGGTCTCTACGTGCAACGTGTGGTCGTCATCGATTAGTGACTGCTCGGGCGGAACAGAGAGTGTCCAGACTGGTAACAGACAACAGAAGGGCAACAGTGCAGCAAATTATAGACTAACTTAATCAAGGATTCCCTCAAACGATCTCTGCACGCACTGTTCGTCGTACACTGCATCGGATGGGATATGGCAGCCGAAGGCCTGTTCGAACACCTTTGCTGTCTGCAGTTAACAAGAGGAAACGTCTCCAGTTCGCACAGGATCACAAGGATTGGAAAGTCGATAATTGGAAACAAATTATGTGGTCCGATGAATCACGTTTTTAGATGCACCATGACGATGGCCGAGTGAGAATTTGGCGGAAACAGCACGAAAACATGGACCCGAAATGCATTGATACAACCTTTCAAGCTGGTGGAGGCAACGTTATGGTTTGACGAATGTTTTCCTGGCATGCTTTGGGCCTTTTAACTCGTGTTGATCAACGTCTGACTGGCACATCATATCGGGCGGAACGGAGAGTGTCCAGACTGGTAACAGGCAACAGAAGGGCAACAGTGCCGCAAATTACAGACTATCTTAATCAAGGATTCCCTCAAATGATCTCTGCACGCACTGTACGCCGTACACTGCATCGGATGGGATATGGCAGCCAAAGGCCTGTTCGAACACCTTTGCTGTCTGCAGTTAACAAGAGGAGACGTCTCGAGTTTGCCCAGGATTACAAGGATTGGACAGTCGATAATTAGAAATAAATTATGTGGTCCGATGAATCACGTTTTCAGTTGCACCATGCCGATGGCCGAGTGAGAATTTGGCGGAAATAGCACGAAAACATTGACCCGTAATGCATTGATACAACCCTTCAAGCTGGTGGAGGCAACGTTATGGTTTGACGAATGTTTTCCTGGCATGCTTTGAGCCCTTTAACTCGTGTTGATCAACGTCTGACTGGCACATCATATCTAAACACCGTTGCGGAACAAGTGCATCCGGTCATGTGGATGGTTTATCCAAATAGCGATAGCTACTTTAAAGAAGATAATGCGTCCTGCCATAGTGCTCGTATTGTACAGGATTGGTTTCAGGAACATGCCGGTGACTTTACTTTGCTTAGGTGGCCCCACAACCTCCAGATCTCAACCCCATTGAGAATTTGTGGGATGAAATTGAACGAGCCATCAGACAGCTGGATCCACAACCCTGCAATCTCACACTTCTGGAAAGTGCTATTCATCAAGCATGGTCTCAGATTCCACAAACCACCTATCAACATCTCGTGGAGTCCATGCCACGAAGAATCGACGCAGTATTAAAGGCAAAAGCTGGCCCAACGAAGTACTGAGGGGGTGGTCATAATAAAGTGGCCACTCAGTGTATATGGGACTTGAATGGCTTGCATGAAGAACTGATCGCAGAATTGAAACTGTGCTACCGTAGGATCTCCCGCAAAGAAAAGGAGCACTGGCCCAAAGATGCATTAAGTGCTTTCAAACTGTGCTACTGTGCTACAGCGTGGTGTTACCCAGTACAAAAAAACTGTTTCACGTACTAGATGCTCTACGAGAGACAACTTTAAAAAGTGAGCTTTCCCTTTCAACCCTCCGTCTCTTAAAATCATATCTACATCTACGTAATACCATATTTCCAACTGAGACTCAGTGGGTTAGTATTACTTCACAACATTCGTCGAGAATACACACCGAAAGCTGAAGAAGTTTTAGATGAAAGAGCAAAAAAAAAAAAAAAAGGAAGAAGAGAGAAACACGATGCTAAATATACCACTCAAGTAATAGTAAGTAAATGTAACATATAAGTTTAATCAAATTAAGAAATATTTGTATTTGTCGAAATGAGTGTCGTCAGTGTCAGGGTTTGTTAGTCTTATTGTGCAATGAAAAAAGCGCCATTATACAAATGAAGAATTTTTCAGTAGAAGGTAAGTTTTTAGTTCGTTCTAGAATTACTTGTACCTTTTAACCACTTAACAGTAAGTAGTGCAGTATTCCTGTTTTCTGCACAGATAAATATCAAAATACAAGTGGTCAACCATTATGTGGTGATCAGAATATAGGCAATAAGAATATTGATAATAATTTTCGGCAATATTTGTTTGAACACTTTTGCGCAGATGTTGCATACATTTTAAAAATGCAGTCATAACACATTTAGTTGCGTAGAAAAAAGTTCGTACCCCCCACCCCCTACCGAAAGAAAAATTCTGGACATGCCACTGTTCCCAAATAGACAAAATCAGCCGAAAGTGCGAGGCTGTTGAGTAACTTCTCATATCAAACGTAAAAAATCTGTATCCCAAAGTAGCTCTGACTTTTGAAAAATTTGTTTTAGGTAGCAATTTTGTCAATAAACTGTTGGGCAAGCCAAATTGGATTATTATCAATACCTGTGCTGCTTTTCCCTCTAAACGTCAGGGACTATTTTTCGTAGCCAAAGTAGCTGTTCCATAGCTTAATCAGTGACTATGAAGGTTAACACGCTTAGGTTAACTTGGGATATAGTCCTAGATCTTTGCGGTAAGAGGGAGAAGAAAGCCCACACCATATAGTAACACTCACTGACAAGGGTTTGTGTTAAGGCATTCATCTATTTATGGGCCCACTAAAGATCATTTCTGAAAATACGATAAATCAGCAAGATTGTCGAATTCCTCCTCTATCTGACCACCCTGTCATCAACTTTATATTAACCAACAGCAAAAAGAAGTTATTTAAAAATAACCAAAAAAAGTGATATTTTTATACTGAAAGAGAGAATGCCTGGTACGGCTATAGCCAGATCTGCCGTATAGGCTCCGCTTTTATGTTCGTTAGCAAAACTGAAAAATCGGATGACAAATTAAAATGCCAGCCGTTGAGTTCTGAACTTCTTCTTCTGCAGTAACATGATACAAACCAATCATCGTATTCACCACAGTGAAATGCAAGGATGCGAATACCTCCCCAAACAAATCCTTCATCTAAGACGTACTTATGTTATTAATTACTTTCAACTTTTTGTGAGAAAAAGTTATTATGTTTAAAGAAAACACAAACTGTTATAAGATACTAAAAGTCAGGCGTTTAATATATCTCAGACGCTTGCGAATGCGAAATTCGAAGCCGGCAAGTGTCTAGGGTTTCTGTTTGGGAGAGATCTAAAAACACTGCATATATGTATGTGTGTGCAATGCATTGTTTTTCTAATTCCATGAACACATTAAGAATAAAATAACTATTTCTTCACGCCTTTGCTTAAAATTTTACAAAACTATTTCTTGTGCGTTGATCCCTTGGGCACTAAAACAGGTGCTTCGTATGGTATCTCAGACGCTTGCGAAAGCGGAATTCGAAGCCGGCATATGTTCAGGATTTCTGTTTGAGAGAGATCTAGAAAAACTGCATAAATGTATGTAAGTGCAAAACATTGTTTTTCTAATTCTATGAACACATTGAGAGAAAAATAACTTCACGTGTTAGCTTACAATTTTACAAAACTATTTCTTGCGTGTTGGTCCATTGGACACTGAAACAGGTGCTTTGAATAGTAGTGCGTCGAATAAACAAAGACATTGCTCCTTTCACGTTTTACTAACACACAGAAACCGAAAAATTGTTATTCAACCACTGCTGGGGAATCGAACCACACATTGTTCGATATCTAGCCGTGCGCGTTTGCCTTACACCGTGGTGGCCAATAATCCACGGCGCTATGTGGGTTTTTCTATCAGCTTCTGACATCATAAATCCGTAAGATGGGCTTAACTACTGAGACGTCTCCATCTGGTGGGCATTAACGGCACTAGCTATATATTAGGTATAGCAGTTATTTCAAAATATACTTTATTGGCAAAAACATAGGGAATACAGACGTACCACATATGGCAAAATAAACAACAAAACAATGAGCGATACTGATGAAATATTACAGGTGAATGTGATACGGCTGTCAACTAAGGATGACAAAATGTTAAAATCGATAATAAGGAACAATATATGCTTGAGGAAAATGATGAACAAGCAAAAGTAATGATTAATTAATAAAGCATGTGATGACGTGCAGAGTGAAAGCAGAGCACAAAACAACAGGTAAATATATTTACAAGAACATGGCTGTACAACGCAGTGCACAAAAAGAAGGGAACATGTAAAACACAACAAAAGCATATACTACGATAAAGGTACAGAAGTTCCCACAATCCAGGAAACCACACGATATGTGACAAAAGCATGATAAGTATTACAGAACATAGTGGAAACTTGGGCGAACTCCCAAGTGAAACACAAGGATACACAAAATACAAACAGCAAGCCGTGCAGTATTGCATCGGTCCAAAACACAACGACATGGGACGAGCAAAAAATACATGACGTCAAAGAATGTGAAAATGCAAGACAGAAATAAGGTATAAATTAAAAGATACAACACAATGCAGCAAGAAAAAACAGAAAGAACAAAGTATCGCAGGGCAATACCTCTCGTATTGCTCCTAGAGAACAAATACACGGTGCACAACTCAATTAAGGTACAGGCAGCAAAAGCAGACACATGAGTGAAGAATAAGTATTAAGGACAGGTGCAACGAAGAAACAAATACAACACGGTACATGCACACGAATTACACAAAAATTGCAGAAAACCCCTACAATACAAATCATAAGCAGTTACATGAAAAACACTTAGTAGACGCTGTGACGAAGCACCAGGAAGAGAGAACACAAAATCTCGACTGATGCATTCAGATCTTCGAATCTGGAAAAAAACAAAAAATCAGAAAGAAAGATGAATGGAAGATCCAGTGATTTCGAACCAACCGGTCCCCTGCGCCCAGGTAGACCGGAAAGAGGCTTGAGATTGAGGGGTGGAAGCAGCGAAGTTCTCCAGGCGTAGTCTAGACACGATGCGATTCCTAAAAATCGACCGTAAGGCCGCGCCAGCAGAGAGGATACTAGGTGTGGTAGCAGGAGAGCGGAGAGATTGATGATAAAGAAAAACGACATGTTTCACAAGTACGAAGAGATAGGCACAGGCATCCGGCAAAATAGCTGGGGGTTGTTTGGTAAGCAATAGCCACTCGTACGCTTGAAAAGATATGTCTCTGGAGCAAATGGTGCCTACAAGACGAAAGGCAGTATTGAGAAGTGGAAGGAGAACGGTACAGTGACAGTAGACATGAGGAACATCACCTTCAACACCACAAAAGCAGCAGAGAGAAGTAGAAGAAATAGACATGTGAAAGAGAGAAGAAGGAACAGGAAGGCGGCGGTGAAGAAACCGCCAGTGGATGTTTCGCTCTAACGGGGTAGAAAGGGGAGAGAAAGAGGCAGACCAGATAGGCAGCAGAAGAGAAGGAGAAGCATCAGGAAGACCATGCGGGGAAGTGAGGGGCGCACGAAGGATCGCATAGATAGAGGCAGTGAAAAAAGAAGAAATGGGAGCAGCAGAGTCCCGAAAGGGAAGGAAGAAAGGAAGAGAGAGGCTCGGTCCAGAGACAGAAATAAGGCCAGTGTCAGAAACCAGAAGTGGGAATAGGGTACGGAGAGCGGAGAGAAGAAGGTCATACTCCTCTTCCAAGGTGGAAGAAGGGTCAGGGAAAAGAGAAGAGAGGGGTTTCCAGGTCAAATCGAAAGTTAATAAAGCTTCGACAGTGAGAACTCCTGAGCGGAACCAAGAGGGGAAAAGAAAGTATGGTTGATCGGGTGGATGAATCAGAGTGGAAAAGAAAAGAGGTTCTGCAAGCAGGTCCAGGGTGGTAGAGGGAGGAGCGCGGAGTAGCGGGAGAGAATGAAATACCGCTAGAGCGTCGATAAGAAGTGGTGGGAGGCGTTTAGAAGTAGAAGGAGATGAATCCATCCGAAGAAAAAGGAGGAAAGTGAAGGATGGATCATGAAGAGAAATAAGAGTATTCAGGGTAGAAGAAAGTGCAGGAGAGGGCGAAAGGAGAAGACGAATGAAGGAGACGATTCGGTGAGCTCGATAATTTGTTCTGACATCCGGGAAATGAAGACCACCAAATGATGTTGGCAGAGAAAGCGTTGCAGCAGAAATCCAATGTCTAGATGACCATATCACTGAAGTGAAAATACTATTGATGGCAGAGAAATGATGCGATTTAAACACACAGGAATCCCAAGGATAGAAGCATTGTGAGAGAAGATATCGATGAACAATTTGAGCACGTTGAAAGTAAGAGGAAAAGGAAAACGTAAATCGCCAAAAACCAGCCGTGCGATGAAGTCGTGGGCGAAGAGCTTGCCAAGTGACGTTGCTTGCGGTAAAGGAGTGTCCAAAATGAGCTCCAAGAAATTTTTGGGTCGAGGAGGACCACACTGCTCCCCACAGCGAGTCAGTGCGGCCTCTCCAAGAAACACACCACAGGCCAGCACTTTTCTGAATATTCAGGGCAGCACCAGAGAGAGCAGCATACTGTTCATAAGTGGCAAGAAGAGTATCAAATTGGTCATCGCGGCGAAGACAAAAGGTAACATCATCTGCGTAAGCAGAAACAAGAAAACGGTGATGCCGAGTACTACAGACAATCGGTCCTACCGCAGGTAAGAGAGACGCCCGACTTGCAATCAAAAAGGGCTCAAAGGCGAGAGCAAAGAGTTGTCCTGATAATGGACAACCTTGTCTGATGCCAGATCAAAAAGGAATCGGGGCCGTCAAAAATGTGGCCGTCCGAACGTGCAAATGGGCGCCCCGGTAGAGGCTAAGGATGAGAGAAACAAAAGCGGGAGGAAAACCATAGTGAGTTAATACGGCAGAAAGGTAAGCGTGAGAGACGTTATCAAAAGCGGATTTCTGGTCAAGATTAAACAAAGCTAGGGGTTCGGAATGTTTTAGTGCAAGAAAGGAAAGGTTATGAAGAAAGGAGATATTTTTTAGAAATAGAACGACCAGGCACGGTATATGTCTGGTCGGGGGATATGAGGAACGGAAGAACAGAATTTAGGCGGCGAGAAAGGTGTTTAGTGAAGAATTTGTAGTCCAGGTTTAGAATAGAGATGGGGCGCCAATTCGACAAGTCCAGAAGGTCACCCTTCTTCGGCAGGAGGATGACATGTGCAACTGTAAATTCCGGCGGAAGCGCAGGAGAAGAAAGAGCACACGAAAAAGCGGCAGAGAGAAAAGGCAGGAGTGACGAAAGAAAGGCCCGATAGAACGAGAGCGGGAGGCCATCAGCTCCCGGAGAAGAATGAAGATTGAATGAGGCAAAAGCCTCTCTCAATTCAGGCAAAGAAAAATCAGCAATGAGATTGGCGCAGAGAGAAGACGGGACCTGAGGGAGAGAAGAAAGAAAAGAGGAGGAAGAAAAAGAAGAACCCTGCGCAACCGCTAGGAACTTCTCCTGGAAGAAGTGACGGACATGAGAGCAGATGAGAGTTGTATTGCCAGTAACAGTGCCATCAGGCAATCGGAGATGTCTGATGGAAGATAACGTGCGTCGCATGGATTCCATCTTCGAAAGGACTTCGAAAGAATGCGTCGATGGTGAAATACGTAGGAGCCGAAGACGACTGACTGCTTGCTGAGCAAACGGTTCGAGGCAGGCATGAAGTTCATCACGGACGGAGGCATAGTGCGGGTCAGACATTGGTGTCGCGGAGAGGAGTCCTCGTAGGTTACTCACCTCCATCGAGCGAGTGGTGGAAATAGTAAAGGAGAGTTGACGAACGAGCAAGAGAAGATCCCGTTTGACATCAAGCCACAAACGCAAGGCGCTTGGGGTCGTTGTGAGCAGCAGCTTTCGATCAGAAAGGAACTTCTCAACTTCCTCACAAAAGGAACAGTCTTGCAAGAGAGTGTCATCAAACGTCCAATGACGACGCGTAAATGAAGGTGCAGGAGAGACACAAATTGATAGTGAAACGGCAGAATGGTCGGAAGAAACAGTAGGTGAATGTCGAGCAGCAGTCATAGCAGGGAGTATTGAAGCAGAAACATATATTCGGTCCAACCGCGCAGCAGTAGAACCGAACGTCGGCGGATTACACCACGTAAAGGAAATGGAATCAGGATTTAGCCGTCTGAAGGAATCGACAAGATGAAAATCATCAAGGAGCTGAGTCAGCTGTGAAACTAAATTCATGCGGTATTCGCCAAAAGACGAATTTCTGTCAAGAGAAGGCTGCAACGTGCAGTTAAAATCCCCTCCAAGAACGAAATAATCCCCGGGAGGAATCGCTGCAATCGCTGCACGAATATTACTGAAAAGATGAGCAACATATATTTCATCAGTGGGAATATATACATTAAAGATATGAAAAGTAACATTATGCACACAAAAGGTAAAACACTGAAGAAAATCAAGGTGTAAATTTGTCACAGAAATAGAAGTCAGCTGAGTCAAAAACCGCTGGCGCACACCTACAGCTATACCACCATACCGCGAGAGGCGATACGAGTGGTAAAAGGTGTACGGCCAGCGTCTCCATAGGTGAGTGGGAGTGTCAGCAGAGCAGTGAGTTTCCTGGAGAAGGAGAACATCTCCACCAGCGGCAGAAATGTCCTCATAAACGAGGGAGTTCAACACTGGTGTCGCGAACCCGCGACAATTCAAGGAAGTCACAGTGAAAGTGCCATGACTCTAGTGGCAGTGACAATCTTTTCCAAATGGAAACGGAAATTGTTGTACCGCCGTTGGATGCACTTCTGAGTGGCAGCATCCTCGGCAGATGGACTCTTGATAGTATTGTAAAGAGTTAACAGTTGTGCCAGTTGATTCTCAACTGCTGGGTAGCGACCTTCAAATCGGTTGACATAGGTGGGTAAATTAGGAAGAAGAGTCTTGGCACAAGCAAAGTCGTGCAATTCGTTATAAGGGAGAGGAGTGTCCGGAAACACATTCATATGTAGGCGTGCGAAAAATTCCTCAAGAGGCAGGAGGTAGATAACTGGCTTGGAAGACTTGACAGGGCGACCCGAAGCAGGTGATCTAGCAGGCTTAGTCGGAGAGGTTTGAGTAGATTGGCCAGATTGTCGCCGTCGTTTCGTAGAGCCGCGAGGAGGTTTGGCATCCCTTTTGTCAGAACGGGTCCGGAGGTAGCCCTCCGTCCCATCACTCATCGCTTGGTCGCTGACGCTTTGATAGGCAGTGTCATCAGCGGTCGAGGTCTCGGTATCAGACTGGTCAGTCGCAACGGACTCAGCAACTGCTGTAGGGTCCGCAGGAACACGAAAAGATGCTGAAGATTGTAAAACTGGGTAGTGTTCCTCGGAGAGAGAAGGTGGGACAACAATTGGCGTAGAGGTTGCTACCGAAGGTAATTTGTTCGCAGGAACCACCGTCGGTAACGGAGCGCTACTAGGATCTTGATGAGAAGGCGTCGGATCTTGATAGACGGGCGAAACAGACTTTGGTGGAGCAACTGGACACTGCTTATAGTAGTGACCAACCTGGTGACAATGACTACAATGGAATTCCGTCAGGAAGTTTATTTGCCTGACCTGATCTTCGCACCGAACAGTGAAGTGTGTTGGGAAGCCGAACGATTGCTTCTTGTGATGGAAATATGACCCTCGCAACACGGCGAGCACCTTGGATCGACGCATGTCGTGGATCACGTAATGGGTCGTTTCGGGCAGCAAGATGCGTTTGTATGCCTCCAACTACCCGACCAACCGAAGATAAGACTGCATACAGCATGAGATCTGTCACTTCCAACGGGACCGGGTAGAAAGAAACGTTAATGGGTCTTTGGCCCACTGGTTCTGCAGAAAGATGTCTATCACCAATGGTGAGACCAGATGTCAGGAGAGATTTCGCCATTTCAGCCGTGGCCAGATAAACAACCACAAGTCGTCCTCTACGATACATTTGCGGAATAGATTCAGATGGGAACCGCTGTGCAATGGCATCTGCATATACTCGCAAAGGAGTGTCCGGAAGGGCTTCGAAATGAACGCCTTTTGCAAGATTCTCAGTAAAGCTGTGCCAGCTGGAGAGCTGGCTGGGATATTAAGCACGATATTATTGCCAGCTTGGGAAATGAAAGATTTCAGCTTTTCTGCGCCAACATAATTATTCTTGGATGCTGAACGAGAGACTTTGGAGGCTGTAACAGAAGAAAACGAAGGTAATGACACGTTGGGCTCGGCAGTGCTAGAAGAGGCTGCATTTCCAGTGATGTCCATTGCGTCATCATCGATAGCGGAAGCCGGGAGATGTGACGTAGCTGGAGAAGGCAAATTGGCAACGCCACGAGTGGACGCTTGCGTGGCAACACCCCCATCTGGGGCATCAGAAAAGGAAGAGAGATTAGGGCTATCACTATCCCTACAGGAAGTCGCCATCTTTAATGGCAGCGCCTAGTAGCGAGCTTGGCCAGCTCGGCCAAACGTAAATGAGATGAAATACAACAAAATAGGCACTCACCGCGCTCGAAACGAAGCAAAATGAAAGACGATACCTTTATACTTAAGGGGAACGTGAAATTAAGGAGCGAAGAGTCCAATAACACACCCAAATCAGAAGAAAATCGCGGAGCAACAACACGCTGCGCAGTTAAATCTAAAGGGCGAGATTCAAAGTGAAAATCCTCCAAATACGTGGCGCCAGTGAATAAACAAAGCGTTGTTCATTCACTGACGCCACGTATTTAGAGGATTTTCCCTTTAGTAGTGCGTCACCAAAAATGTCTTGCCTCCGCATATATGTAGATTTTATGGTCTCCCTCATCCTGGATGACTTCTCCTGTCATAAAATGCAGAACAAGTGACCAGAAATGCACCACTAATTGCTCACACAAATCATTAATTCGTCTTGAAAATCGCGAGGGTGGGGATTTTGAAAATATTCTTGGACACTGAAAGAAAACTGCAACACAGAACTCAATGAGAATTTAAAAAATAATTGTTAAAGCACGATTTTTAGCATAACATTCAGTAGATGAAAAGCTGGCCCGTTAAATTACTTTTCATCTGCCATCCCGTCTCATTTTGCTTCATATTCTTCGTATATGAACCCAGCCCTACATCAAACTATAAATATTTGCATCAATTTAATAGGTGGAAATGATGTTCGAAGGCAACAATCATCATTTATCAGAATGACGACCTTAGTGACGTATCAACAACACCATAATCCAGAAGGAGACGAGAAAAGGTCTGCTAAGTAGGCATTTGTCATGTCACACGCACCAAAATGCATATAAGATATTTCATCGAGCTACTTGATCAGAAATCAGATATTTCATCGAGCTACTTGATCAGAAATCGGATTAATTCCTTTCTTTATTTCCTGCCATTTAAAATTCCTTCCGATAAAACGAAATATTGTTTTCTGTTTCAGTTATTAAACTTCTAAAACTCTGAATTCCTGAGACTACAAACGCGGAGTGCACTCTCATCGCTTGTCCAGTATGCGAAAAAGAAGTTTCACGAAGCTTTATCTTAAAAAGTTACCCTGAAAGTCATTGTGGTTTTATGTAAAGAGCAAGGGCGTTCTTTATTTCATTCAAGTGTAATACAATCAGTCTTTCTTCAGGAAGGGAAATGGAACAGAGAAAAATCAATGAGGCATATTTTTATTCTTGTGTTATTTGTTGTATAACTTAAGGGCTACGGTTTTTGGAAAATTTATGGAAATGTGGAGGAGTTCAATTCAATACTATAACCTTGGTCGGATTAAGGTCATATTAGGCCCCTTGGCTGAGACATCTGAGTGGGTTACCAAGGCTACTACATCTGAATGGGCCCCCAGGGTACTTATCGCGAAGAATCATTATGGAGTCCGTTAAAACATTCGGAAGTGTAGCAATATATTTGTTATAATAAATACGCGTACGTAGTGCATTCTTCAAAGTAATAAATTACCTGCAGAGTTCTCAAAGATAGTTACTGTGTTTTCCACTGTTCACACAAGAACATGAGTTAAAAGCTTAAGATTCGTAGATTTTGTCTTGAAACTTTGAATAATTTACCATTGTAAACTTTACTAGGTGCATCTTTTTTTTTTCTGCAATGTGAAGTCAGAATGGATTTTGCCCATTAACGGTTCCAAGTGGAAGCAGGGAGGTGTGTGTGGATGGCAGTGAAAAGCTGAAACTATCCGCCAAGCCCGCTGTACATAGCGTGAAACGCTTACCCTAAGTGAGTCACTGCCTTGAAATCTGTCTTCTTCTAGCCTCTGCGATATAGTGGAAATCATTCGAGATAAAACTAAAACTATTTTACTTTTCTCCCTATATAAGTATATGAGGCGTGTATTATTTGCGGTGTGGAGGCACTCCTCCTGGGCATCTGGTGATTCTGGGCCCTTGACTATAAATCCGTTGGTCCCCCCCCCTATACCAGTTGTGACTATTACATTTGTAAAACCTTTTATATTGAGAGAAACCATGCATGTACATATAACATAGATATAAAATTCAAAGTTTATATTAATTTAGGTTTTAGCGATATAATTGTTTTATCCGTACCGTGTTCAAATGGCGCCATCCCGTCCTGTTTTACGAAAGCGCAATAAGTTTTATGACCTGACCAAAAAATTAAAATTCTAATATTTTGCACCTGTTGCCAAAAAATAGTTCCGAAAACCCCTGCCTCTTGTCGAGTTTAGTTTAGTGTCAAACGAAAATATCCACAAGAAAGAATACTCTCTTTTTTAACCACATATCCTTGTGTAACCGGGAATTTCTTCATATACTTTAGCCAAAACGATATGTCGCAACAAATTGAATGCAGAAGCAGAAACGACAATCCAACTATCTTCTATTATGTTGGACGTCTATTGATTTTGCTCAGTGTTCTTCCAATGGAAAAAAATGTCGATCCTATTTCCTCAGCGAAGAAAGATTTTCCATACATCAAAAATGGACCATTGATGAAAAACATCCTAACTTAGACTGTACAATTGGTGTTTTTGCAAAAAGACTTTCCTAAACGATATTAAAAATTAATAACTTTACTTCGATGTGGTGGTAAGGAACAGTGGCGCCACCTATAAGCAAGTATCATAACTATAGGGTCGGTGCCAATGAAATGTCCGGCAAAGGACCAGCACTATGGTCAACGAGAACGGAAAAGTAGGACACCTTACCTAGGCAAAACGACCCCCTCGGCATCCACAAATAGATGCCATCTGTCCGGCAAGACCATGATCGTGAAACGAAAAAAGGCTTGTGGCTGGGACCCGAAGAAGTCATCAACTGCAATTTTTTTTGTTTTTTTATTGGAGGTTTAACGTCCACCGTGAGCAACTCAATGGCCTATAAGCAGTCGCCCGTCCCTGATTTAGCTTCATTGGTTCCAGGGAATGGAGAGAGCCAGTGCCGTAAGACAAACACAATATCTATTCTTCACCGGGATTCGAATCCGGACCCCTTTAGGACGAATGATCAGAGACCATCCCTTAGATCACTGCGCCGCCTGCGTCGGCCAACGGCACGTTGAACCTTGCTCTCTGGCGTGAACTGTTTCCCGGACAGGAAGTGATACAGGCGACGAAACAGGTGTAGTCTGTTGGAAACAAGTCCGGGAAATAGGCAGGAAAAGACAGTGCTTCATAGCCCAAAGCACTGAGTGTCAGCATCGTTCGTTGTGCGACATGAGAGCAAGCGTTGTCCTGGAGCAGAAGAACACCATGTCTGTTGACCAAAGTCAGTTGTTTCTGCAGCCCTTTCCGGTGCATCCAGTGTGATTCAGCACAAATACGTTCTGCAGTGATGGTTTGGCCCCTTGCCAAGAAAATCCGATGAATTATCCCGGCTGTTGACCTCCAGAGAAGAAGCATCATCTTTTTGGTGTGTAGGGTGGCTTAGGACGCCGTCAAATAGGCTGTGCCTTGCTTAACAATTGGGCAGTATTTTTCCAAATATAATTATCGTTAAGAACCCACTTCTCGTCGCAGGTGACGATTCGATGCAGTAGAGGTTCCCGTTTATTCCTGGCAAACAGCGCCGTGCAGAATTTCAAACACCTACTCTTGTTGGCAGTTGTCAACTTATGCGGCAGCCACATGTGGTAAGGAACAGTGACGTTCTATATAAGACCTTTCCCAGCGCAACCAGACGCCGAACAACTGTCGTGTGGTGGACCCCTACCTCTGCCGCTATCTCACGAAATTTCTTAGGGGTTCCGCTTTCACCACACGTAACAGAACGTCGTCAGAAACAGCAACAGGTCGGTGACCTTTTGCTTAGTTTTGCATGTTGGTGACCACTTGCTTAGTTTTGCACTTCGTATCTCCGCTTCGAAACTTCACAAACCATCGCCGAATGTTCGTCCGTTAGCTGTATTCTCCCCAAATGCTTTGTTAACATTTCAAGCCCAGTTTAAATTCATACAGGAAAATGATTCTTAAATCCGGCGTCTGCATGTTTCCTCTGCAAGCCACATTACGTCCAAACATACCATGCCTGAACCTCGTTCTTCCCACACGTACTAGCTATTTATAGTAACTCTGTGACGCAATACCCGGAACACTTGTGAGTGGTTCCATTCCGCTGTGGTGGGGGCCTTACTCCACTGCGCTTTCGCGCCTAACATTTCATTCGCACCAACACAACACGTTAAAGTAAAGTTATTGACTTCCAATACAGTTCATGAACGTTTTTGCAAAAGACACGGATTGTACATTCTAAGTTACGACGTTTTTTGATCAGTGGGCAAATTTTGATGTATATGAAATCTTCTTTCGTCGAGGAAGTGGAGTTGAATTCTTCCCATTAGAAGTACAGGGAGCAAAATCACTAGACATCCACCTTAAGCCGAACATAAGAAAGATTTGTAAAAATGTAAAACAATGCCACTCTTCTTGCTGATTTGTTTTTTTCTGGTTTTGGAAAATATAGTTATTTTTCATAAAAAATGTGATTTTTGTGACAACATGTAATGGTTTTATGATTGTTATTTTTAACGAATTAGTAAATAAATATTTTAAAAATTTCTCGGTTTTAATTTATAATATGATAAATAGCAGTAGATATAACCCACATAAACAAATATATTTTGGGGTCCTTAGTAATTTTTGAGAGTGTAAAGGGTCCTGAGTCCAAAAAGATTGAGAACCGCTGCTTTAGGCGAATCAGCGTGAAAAAAAACTATCCCGTTTGATGTTCTATATCGTACAAAATTAAATGGAAAACAGGAAAATTGTGAACGTCACCCCGGTGGCGCAGTGGTCTAAGAGTTGGTTTCTCATCATTTGCCCTGGTGGGTCCGTGTTCGAATCCCGGTGAGGCATGGATGTTGTGTTTGTCATACGACACAGGTTCTGTCCCTTCCCTGAAACCAGTGACCCTAAATTAGGGACGGGCGACTGCTTATATTCCATAGAGTTGCTCATGGTGGTCGTTAAACCCCCAATCAAAATACAAAATTGTGAATAAGTTTGATGATAGTAATAATGATCTGAGGCTTCAGGAAATTGCCTATTTCATACCAAGATAAGGATTAAACAAATTGGACAAAAAGCACAGATTTCCGCTGTTGCTCGTCATGACAAAAATAAAATAAAACCACTTTGAAAGAAGTTACGGATCTTTGATTAAAATGGGATTAGTGCAATAGGGGTGACCAACTTCAGTGATGTCTTTTTACTACTAAGTCCAGATGCAGACATAGGATCAATAGCTAACTGTATTCCAATTTTCACCAAGTGTACTTGTTTTCGCTAGCTTGATTTACAGCTGTTGCTTTTCAAATAGACACGTACTTTTTCCTTACCCACGCCCATCTTCTAAAAGGGGAGGGGGTTCTGCTTTGTCAGCAGTTGAAAATGGGAAAATAACGTTTGTCGTCTGTCACAAACCTGTTTCCCCGTTCGGTTGAGTTGAGGCGACTTTTTCACGCTCGTACCTGATGCGTCTCCCATGTGACAAGGTGAGCCACAATTATGAGCAAGCAGGTGAGCAACCAATCATGGCAGGGACAGGTGCAAACTGGTGGGGTGGTAGCGACGCCGCCCGACGCCAGTATAGTCATGGTGTTGGAAGGCTGGAAGCAGTGGTGTTTTCATTTACTAAAACCAACAATGAAAACACCATTTGCAGCTGGATAATTCATGAATACAGTGTATAAATTCTTGCACAGGTCAAACCATTTATTATAACAGTCACGTTGCGTAAGTACACATACATGAGCATTTTAACTTGCAGATCCAGACTCCCCCGCCACCTCCATTCCGAATTTCTGAGTGCACCCGTGATCAACAGAAAGGTAATACGGAGTAGGATACAAAAGTTCCCGGACTGCGCATGTACGGCAAATTCCGTGTGTCGCATACTCACGTTGATTATTGGATTACGTTACGACATAACTCCCTCTTTCCCCCTCACAGGGAATTTGGTATTGTTCATCTACGACAGGCGTACGCTGAGGTATATCTGGGTATTGTGAGCAACTTACGCACCGTTAGGCGATTGATGAAAAAAGGCGTGTGTGTTTAGGGCAGCGCGTTAACATTCTTTTGCGTTCGTTTTGGCAAAAGTATAACAGAAACTTACGATATGTTGAAGCAATTTTATGGGGAAAATACTTTGTCACGGGCACAAACATTTGATTGGCATAGACGCTACGTAAAGTACTCACATGAAGTTTGATTAACCCTGCTCGAACACCCGGATATTTTCTACTTACTGAATTACGTTGCTTCATTACAATACTTTTATTGTAAAGAAGTAAATTCTTGCATTTGGTTTAATAATTTCCGTTTGCATTTCAGAACATAATTTTTTTAAACTTAGGTTCTTCAGCAACACCACGAGAATCAACAATTTTCAGACCTCTGACCTTCCTGTTTTATGTTAAATAGCCTTCTACTGCCCATTCTGACACTGTGATCATCGCCGGCTCCGGTTGCAGTGGTGTCGGGCCCGATTAACGTGGGATGGAGTCCAGTGGTGTCGTTTTGTCTTCAGTTAAGAGTTACGATTTGTACTTTACGTCGATGACCAGCGCATACGTGTCCAGAGACAAGCTGGTCAACGCACGGATCCTACCTTTACCGTGAAACGGCACACTTCCTGGCCACCGGGTGTGACTGCCTAGTGAGCCATTTCCTATGGTGACAGCTCCTCTGTAGCACTCTCACGGCTCAATGGTACGTCAACGACATTCTACGACCTGTTGTGTTGCAATTCCTGTTGCAGCATCCCGAGCCATTTTACCAGGATAATACCCGGGCACACACCGCACGGATCTCACATGCCTGCTCCAGTAATGTCGACACCCTTTGATGACCAGCCCGATCCCCCGCTCTCTCATCGATTGAACATGTTTGGGATATGATGGGAACCCCACCTACTCCCATCCCTGAATGTCGCAGAACTGGCCTGCCATTTAGACACCATCTGGCATGTTATATGCTTTAGGACAGTATCTGCGAACTATATGCGCCCATGCCATGCCAGGTAACTGCTTGTATCAGAGCCAGAGGTGGCGCTACAGAGTTCTGACTCGTTCCACTCGTGTAGCTGTTTTATCCGAAAAAATGGTCCAAATGCTCTGGAATTGAAATAATTTCCTTTCGAATACATGTACATTGCACATTCCAGTTTTCATCTCGATTGGATGATTCTTTTTTCTGGGTGCTTAGTGTTTTTTTTTCTGCTTTTTTTTTTTTCAAAGGGTGCAATACCGGAAATTCTCGAAGATCGATCGCTGTTGAACTTATGAAAAAATAATTTGGAAATAAATGTCAACACTGGTAGCACTCATAACCAAAGTGAAATATTTCTTTGAATTTGAAAAGATAAAAAGCACATGAACGTGAACGAATGAGAATCTTAGGTTCAGCCAGGACTTCATATCGGCAGAGGTTCTTTCTTAGCTATGAACTCCCATCGTGACATTAGGTGCAAATCTGAAATACGGATATTGCAATTCCGTAATGTTACTCGCAGCAGCCCTAGGCATATCGTTCTACGATGTCGAGTACGACTCCGGATGTTAGATCCATAGTCGTCATTAGGTATTCACATGTTCTGGTAGGAAGAAAGCAACAACTGTTGAATTAAAATATAACCTTTATTTTTTGTAATAATAAACTGAAATTATGTTTTAATTAAATTACTTTATTAAGTTCATTTTAGCTGGTTTAATACTCGTTATGGAAGTCTAAAGTATTTCTTAGGTGCATTGTTTAACTTTATCTCTTATTTTTATTAATGTTTTAATTACCACACTACGCAAGTGTTCGGAGTAGGTGATGTGCAAATCGGTGAAAAAGATCGATGGTGGACATCGGTGGTTCCTCAATCCCAAACGACCGATCTATCGAAAGTATCGGTGAAAACCTTGTTGTTTCTGCCAGTGGGAGTGTGCCATTTCTAGGCGCAGTTGAAATCTCGGTTTTCCGAATTTGCGCATGACATCACACAAGTAGCAAACGCCGACACAGAATCCTAATGTGGGTAACGAAGAAACACGTTCGTTCACATGATTTTTAAGTCTAAGTCATTTCTATTCGGTGAACAGATCAGCGTCGGCATTTATTTCGCAGTCACTGTTTCTTCGTAATTTGTAATCATACATCATGACTCGTTACTTTTCTTCATACTTCGGAAGCACACTTCATAACTAGATAACGTTTCTTCATACGCTTCAACAGCAATTGTGGATATTTTTCATATCTTATATCGATGCTACTGGTTGTAGTAGGTTGTTTGACCTTCAATAGGAAGTCTAAAGGTTTGGATATTGTTTTACATTATTTTCCTGAGGATCCTGATTTGCAAAAAAAGAAAAAAATGCGTATGAAATGCAAACAAAGCGAACATTTCAAGGCAAAGAAGTAAATCAAATCATTTTACTAATGCTTGTTAAATTCGTAATTGGATTACCCTGCAAAAAGGGACTGAAAACAGATGTTGTACTTTCAGTATCAGTATCTGAACCTGAAAACAGGTGCTGTATCCAGCTGAAATTGACGGTAAACATATTACATCTACTAACCTCATAAATCATTATAATTCATTCCTAGCACAATGAAACTCAGTCTTGCATTAAGTAAATTCCGTGGGCTTGATGTTAAAAAGAGCATTGGAAATCTTTCCCAATGTTCCTTTTAAGGAAAAACGGTTCTACTGCAGAAGTGCGACGTGTTGTCGGGCTTGCTTACGGTGAAAACTTTCCTTGTGTCACTACGCTATATAAATAGTTCCACAACGAAATGCAAAACTATGCGTGCTGAGCTCAAATAGAATAATTATAGACTTTAAAAATGTCAAATGGGGTTCTTTGTTTGTTTCGATCGCATTTAATATGCAGCTGAACTGACTTTCTAAATTTGCTTGGGTTTAGAAGGAGACGATGCGTTGGTCAGTTAGCGTCCTTTGTTGCACTGGGTGGAGTTTCGTTGGATCGGATCGGATGGTTTCATGTAGCAAGAGTTTATTATTGGATTGAATTAATGCTATTATTTAACTCCCTGCTTATGTACTCAGATGTTTTGGAGAAGGCGAAGGGGGGTGACACAGCTGAGGATACAATTCATCTAAAAATTACCAATCCTTAGTAGAACTTGCAACAACTATGATCCCAAAGCTAAACAAATGCGCTGGCAAACGTCGCGGAGGAATACACGTCGAACTTCAGATGTTCTTCCGAAAAAAAAAATAGACCTTTTTCTACTGATATATCAACTTCCATCGACTCAAATGGATTTTCGTGAATGCCTGAATAACTGTGTCTTACAGGATCTCAAACATGAGCTTCATTTCTTCTTTCACACAAACTTGCAGATTTGCAGGAAAAAGAGAAAAGGTGGTACAAAGCAAAGGAGAAGAAGATCATTGACTGATCTGTCAAACTGATTTTGTTAAAATCAATAGTTTGAATAGCAAAATGAAAAATCAAAACGCTACGATCCGATTAACCAAACCAATATATTTTAATGTACCTTAATTTTCTGGCTAAAGGTAGTGGCTCTTGTGGTATTGTAGAAAAGTGTTGTTTGCCCGCCCTGTGGCTCATATGTCGAAGCAGCGCTTATCCCTCATATTTTTTAAAACAGCTGCTAAGGGAAACAACAATGGTAGGTTTGTGCGTGGCCGTTTCGATGGCGCAGTGGTCTAAGCGCTGGCATATGAACATTCGTACGAGATGGGTCCCCGTTCGGATCCCGGTAAGACATGTATGTTGTGTTTGTCTTACGGCCCCGGCTCTCTCTTCTCCCTTCCCTGGAACCAGTGACTCTAAATTAGGGACGGGCGACTGCTTAAAGTCCAATGAGTTGTTTAAAGTTGTCATTAAATCTCCAATAAAAAAAAAAGGTTTGTGTATGATATCACAGTAAACAGACATTAATTTCCCTCTGTTTTGATCCATACGTTTATCCCTGCCAGCTTATTGAGAACAAGAGGAGAATCCGCCTCTGCTATAATTTAACAATGACTTGTCTTTTCCACTTTTCTTACAAAACTGCACTGGGGAAACGATTTAGAACACAGCGAAATCTATCAAAAATGCGGAATTTCAGCTTTATGTCACTAGATTTAGTATTAACGAGAAAGGGATAGATTACCAGACTCTGGATGCATTCACATTTTTCATTAATGCAATTAATTATGTACCTAAATTATTATCCACAAAAGAATTTAATTTAAAATAATGTTAATATTCCTACTTAACCATAGTAGCTCGCGGAAATTTAAATCCAATAGGTCGGCTGTTGCAACCTTTTAGACTTATTGGTTCTACAAACGTCACAACAACCTATGTCTTCCGTTTGTATGCCTTCGCCTCTTTTCATGTCTTTCTTTGCCGTTTGAGAATGGCAGCTCAAAATTTGGCTCTCTCTATTTATTTCGCTCTCTCTATACGGGTACTTTTTCGCTGATTGTCGAATCACACACAGCGTTACTATCCCTCGGGTGATTATCTCTTTTGTCCCCTCCCTAGCTGGGAACTTAAAGAAAAAAGACAGTGAATATCATTAATGATGGAGTTGGGGAGCATTTCTCTTATGCAGGTTAAAGTAAAAGACAGTGACTTTCATTCATGACGGAGTTGAGGATCATTTCTGTCAACTTAAGAGCCAAATAAAATTACCAGGAATCAGAAGCAATGATTTTAGGTTTCTGTCAAGTAAGTCTGCAGCTCTTCTGAAAATTTAGTGTTTTTCCAGAAAACAGGGTTAAAAATATTACCAAAATAGTTCGCGGTTTTAACACGGGTAGTAAAACTATTTGAAGTTAAAAGCAGAACAGATTTTTATTTCTTCCTTCCAGCATGTTCTGCTGCATTCATCAATTTATTTATGATTTTTCGTGAACATTCTTTAAAAAAATGGCTATTTAATATTTATAATTTTACTTTCGTTCAGATATTTTTGATAGCACAAGTGAGTCTGTTAAACCAAATATAATCCCGGTAACTCATTCCCTGAAAACTACATTCACATGCTGGAAATAATATTCAGTATCGTTCTCTAAGTTCGACTATGCCGGCCGGGTGGCACAGTGGTCTAAGTGACGGCCTATGATCATTCGTCCGGAAGCTATCCGGGTTCGAATCCGGTGAGGCATGGATGTTTTGTTTGTCTTACGGCACTGGCTTTCTCCCTTTCCTGGAAACAGCGATCCTAAATTAGGGACGGGTGACTGCTTATAGCCAGTTGAGTTGCTCACGGTGGTCGTTAAACCTTAAATAAATAAAAAAAGTTCGACTATTAACCGCAAATAAATAAGAAAATAAAGAAAATAACATTCGGAGTTTTTAATGCCATCATCCACTTTATTTTCATATTAGCTCATTAAATTACAGAAAATAACTTAAACGATTTTCGAAAAATTCCTTTTAAAAAATACAGGTAGATCAGATCAGATCATATGTAGAGGATTTTAGGAAGGGAGTGTCTGACCCTAGGTTTTAAAGAACCCTTAGAAATAGGAAGCTAGGAGAGTTCCTGATAGGAAAGTAGCACGGAAGCGAGGTAGAAAGAGGGAGGAAGACGCCCTTATTTATTACCGGGGGGGCCAGTACCCGGGGTCCGACGGCTTAACGTGCCCATCCGACGCACGGCTGGTAATTAGTAGTTCGAACGTTCGTACCTGCCTAGGATGGAACCGAGGTCATCTCCACCGTGGCAGTCACAAAAGCTGACCACTAGGCCGCCCGCGGCTCAAATATACAGGTAGTTCAGATACCTGTATATTTGAAATGCTTTTTCCAAAATCGTACGGGTAGTTGTGGGACGATGTTATTTATCAAAGTTCTTCCATCAATGGCTAACGGATTACAAAATATTGGGGGGGGCACTACGTCGATGCAACGTTTAACTTGAAAATTACGGTAATTAGAAAACACAGTGTAGATCAAAGCAAAGTTCCTAAAAAAATTGTAATAGCTATGGCTGAAATTTATCTAAATTGTATTTTCAAACAACTGTGAGAGAATTTTCCTTTATATGAAAGTATGCTTTCAGTATTTCATTTGTAAAAAAATTCAAATTTAAAGAGGTCAAGACCCTTTGTGATATACTGGATTCACGAAGTATTTCGTTAACGCAGATATGCGTGTTTAACCAATTAGCTTACTTTAGCTTCTCAAGTTGTATTGTCCTGTGAATAGTACTAGTTCTGTTGGGAGTTGCATTCAGCTGTTTGAATTTCACTTTTAAACTCTGAGGGAATTTTCCTTTAAATAGAAGTCTGCTTTCAATATTTCATTTGTAAAAAAAATTCAAATCTAAAGAAGTCAAGACCCTTCGTGATATACTGGATTCACGAAGCCGGGAACTGGCCCACCCGGTAAAAAATAAAGGCGTCTTCCTCCCCTTTCTACCTCGCTTCCGTGTCCCTTTCGTATCGGGCGTTCTAGCCCAAATCTCCTAGTTTCCTATTTCTAAGGGTCAGACACTCCCTTTCTAAAATCCTCTACATATGATCTTATCTGATCTGGATTCACGAAGTATTTTGTAAACGCAGATGTGCGTTCTTAACCAATTACCTTACCTTAGCTTCTGAAATTGGATAAGCGTGTGAATTGCACCAGTTCTGTCCTCTACATATTTTGTTTCGGATCTTACCCTTTTTGAACCAATACATCCTTGTACACGTGGTCTTGGAATGTAAATTGAAACCACAGTATGTCCTAAACTGTTGATTTTAATTTATAAACTACAAGTGCTTTGGTCATACGGAACGCAATGGTGTTTTAAACATTTCTGTGGAGAAATTAGCTTTGTAACAATTTTTCTGAAAATCTATTTGATGTGATGACAAAACAATATTGTAGTAATATTTCTATGCGGTTATGAAAATTGCATGACAGATAGAAACATTTCATTATTATTTCGTATGGCAGAAAAGAGGTTAGTAGTGTAAGCATGAATGCCGAAAAATTTAGTTAAAAAACTTAAATAAGTAACATTATGCGAAAAGAAGAACCGTCAAGAAAACAGTGACCAGAAAACAGCGATTGTTACCGCAAAATAATTTCGCCAAAAGAAGTGATGTCAATCGATAAAATCGCTTAAGAATGGTTTTCAGTTGCCAGGAACAAGGGCATTTCTACATATATGGTGCTTTAATTCTGGAAACGGCTCTGGAAATAGTATAGACAATGGGTAGTCACGGACTTCAAAGCTTTAGCTAGGTGGCTGGATAAATTCCGCATTAGACACAATATTTCTTACAAATCTTTGAGTGGAGAGTCTGATGATGGGGATAAGGACACATGCAAAAGTTAGATGGAAAACATTCCCTCTATAATTGATGGTATTCTAACAGCGAAATTTGTATAGCGCTCCCAGAAAAAAATGCAGCTCCGAAAGATGAAATATGCATTACGCATCTTAAGATGAACAAAAGAAATATACTCATTAGTGACGGAATTTTTTTGTGGCTACTCGCGCATGAGGTAACTGAGGATGAAAATCGGTTGCTTCGATGATCTGTTTACATTCATTTGCAGTTTATTTTGTGTTTATTTAGCGACATTTGATCAGTTTTTTGTAATGGAGAGTTTCGCATTTTTATTGTGCTAGGAAAAAAATACGTATTGTGTTCACAAAAAGGTAATAGTTGTGTTAGAAAAAACGGTAAGTGATCTTAAACTAACATTGTTCGGGTAAATTTTAGAAATCGTTCTATTTCTGGGTGTGTTTGCTAGCAAACTCAACAACCTCACACTTATCTGCTGTTATTTCGTAAAAACGGTGCCTAATTGTGCTGTTGCCCTGTGCCCGTCGGAGAACAAGAAAAATAAAGGAACTGGGATTATTTATCAGACATTTCCAAAGTATCAAACGTTGCAATTAACGTGGCTACTGAAATGTAAATGAAAAGATGCTATCAATCTGCAACATGAAAGAATCTGCTTTAAACATTTTACTCAAGATGACAATGAACGTGATTTGAAATCTGAATTACTGGGCCTTCCATCGAGTAAGCAGAAAATTCTAAAATCATATGCCATTCCTTCCATCAATTTCCTCTGTAGAAACGACACTTTTGCTGCAGCTACACATGTTAGGGGAAACTCCCTCACATGATGCGAGTAGTAATATATATTAAGTCCACATGAAGGAAATGTGTTGTACAGTAAGTCTAACTGACAAAACAGAAGTGATGCCTCTGCAATGTGTTAGCGTGCTCTAGACCCTGTTTCCAGTGTATCACCGAAGAGGAAAATGGACAAACTCAAACAACATGCAAATTCAGCCTTGTCTTTGGAAATGCAGCAGATATTACTGAACATGAAACAACTACAAGCTGAAATTCAAAGACTTAAATCTTCTTGTGCTAAATTAAAATCACAAAATAAAGTTTCGAACAGTATGCTATCAGCAAAGCAACAATTGCTTCATTTTTTTTTTTTTTTTTTTTTTTTTAGATTGGAGGTTTAACGACCACCGTGAGCAACTCAATGGGCTATACGCAGTCGCCCGTCCCTAATTTAGGGTCACTGGTTCCAGGGAAGGGAGAGAGCCAGTGCCGTAAGACAAACACAACATCCATGCCTGACCGGGATTCGAACCCGGACCCCTTACGGACGAATGATCAGAGGCCAGCGCCTTAGACCACTGCGCCACCGGGGCGGCCAATTGCTTCTGAATGCAAAAAATTCCAATGCTTTGTATATCGATGCATACATATACGCATACATACTTATATAACCTAAAAAATCAACAGATTTAAACTATGCATATTAGAAAATAACTGGGAATTTTTTGGTTGATATAGATTCTTTATGTAATGTGTACTTTTGCGTCCTAAACTATTTCGTCGGAAAAATTAAACCGTGTGGGAAAAGTGTGACGTACAATTTTTAAGCATGCAAAATAATGGGGAAAGGTGCAGAAATATGGCATTTGTAAAGAACAGGAACGAATTTTTCCGAAGTATTTACCTGGGAGTACGATAGTTTGGAAGTGTACGTGCGGTAGGCCTAGGACGACAGAGCGGCGACGGCGTGAAGGTGTAGTGCGATGAATGGAAGCTTGGTTGAGAAAGGCAAGTAACGGGCGTAAGAATGCAACAGAAAGCGGTTCAGCAGTACGAGTCATAGAAGCGTTTTGTAGGAATACGCTGAAGGAAAGAGGTCGGCTTTACGCAGCATTGTAAGAGGTGCGAATAGATTTTTTAACAGTGTTAGTGGCTCTTTCCAAAGTCCTGTATCTCCATACTTCATTTCGTATTTCGTGAGGACTTGAAATTTCATTATCCGGCACAGTACGACAGGAACATCTTGGCCTCCCTGCCATAGTACGATTTCTGAATTAAAGAAACTCCTTTATTTTCAAAAATATCCGTTTCAAGACGAAAAAATGTGAGCTACGATGTACGGAGTAATAGCACAAATACAAATGAAGTGCTTGAAGAAATCTGCTACCACTGTAGATCTTCGAAACCATTACCAAAGCTTGGGGTTCAACCGGTAAACCAAAACTACTTACTCAACACTTCTGTCGTACATGAAAACATTTTCATTCCTTCATTTCTTTCCATTCGGAGACATTGTGAAACTTATAATAACGACATTCCGCACATTTCGTTCTCAAAAATTAAGAAAAGAGTTTTGAAGTACTTCTATTTGCGGAGGGTAGCAGCCGGCATCACACTCTTCCAAATGATACAGTCCACTCCTATTGTATTTTCCCGCGCGCTCACTACGAACTCCTGCTCCCTTCCGAAGCACGGAAGCTTCACCTTGTCACCCTTGGCATAGCGTAAGCCTCCCGTACCAACTGTTGCACGCCATCGTACTGGCAGGTAAATAATTCGGTAAAATTATTTCACGTTCTCATAAATTACTGTATTTCTACACCTTTCGCCATTATTTTGCATGCGTAAAAACATGTACGTCGAACTTTCCCCACACAGTGAAGTTTTCCGACTAAATAATTTAGGACGCTAAAGTACACATTTACCTCTTTCTCATTTGTTCTCTAATGTTTGAAAATACCACCATAGCTCTGGTTTTGCCTCCGGGAATCTTTCCATTCTCCCGGCCCGCCGAATCCGCGGCTGTTTATGTTCATTACGCAATACAGTTTCGACAGAAACATGAATGGGTTGATGTTTTGGAATGACAAAGCACGTTAAAATATTTTCCGTTTCCTTTCTTAGTGGTGTACCACACTTACTTAGCTTTCAGTATAATTTCATGAAAATTAATCATCACTAAAAGAGATATCGTGCTTTCAATTTACTTGCACTGGGACATCCATGATCATCAAGATGGTGTCACCGGTCAGAGGCTTTCCATTGCACTTCGGGTTGCTGAAGTCCGCCACATTTGCAAACTGCGAATGATTGGGGTGCATAATTTTTGGTAGCGGGGGCTGCGTATGCGTAACCCTGATAACTAACAAAGCAGCAACGTCAACAGTAAGTCTTTTAATCGGACCGTGCACGTTCAATAATAATCCTTCTGCACTTCATTACGGCGTGGTCATTTCCACATCATTACTTACACATATTAAACGCTCATTATTAAGCGTCATTACTTTGCTTCAGTACCAGTCGAGCCTCACGTAGAGTACATCGAAGTTGTCTGCATTTGAAAACAGTTGAGTAAAGGAAAGACTGTTTAGTTATAATTTTAGCTTTAGGAACGAACCGTCATGTTAAGCCAGGATATTGGATAAAGGAATGGCCAAAACAGCGTGATAAGTATTCACATGCCGCCTTATTAAAGGAAATAAGTGCTACTGAAGTGGATGATTAAAAGAACTATTTACATATGAATGAAGAGCCATTTAATAAATTACTGCGAATGATTAAACAGTTTTTAAGCAGGAAAGACACTGTTATGCGAGTTTTATCTGAGTGTATTTAATTTCCTCCTAATCTCGGTACGATTGGCCCCTGGTTTTATTTTTCGATAAATGCTTACCAGCTTATCTAGAACTACGTTTCTTTGGGTTTGTTCATGTACGATGGGTGTAAAGAATTCCATAGTTCTGGAAGAGCTCATATGTTTCAACGAGTTTCCGGAGAACTACATCTTTTGTTGAATCATCTTCCTGTTCAATGGCTTCGCTTGCGTGGACTTCGTACTCGACGTCCTCACTGACATCGGTGACACAACCTTCCATCAAGACTCCCCAATATTTACTGATTAATGTTGAATTATGACACCCGCGCCTTAACACAATCAGTATTAATTGCATTGTCCCTTCCAGCTGCCAAAACTGACGCTCCGACATTACAATATCCAGATCCACGTCATTTCTCATCATTACTTGCCGTCAGCCAATCTCTAGCGGTCTTACACGATCAATAAATAGTACAATAATTACTTCCAAGTAATCATAGTATTATTGAACATGTAAGGCCCGCTTTAGAGGGAAATAACTTCTCTTATATTGAGGAATTTAATCGACTTTGCTGTGGAACAGTCTTATTTTAATTAATTTTGTTTTCTTTGAAACGGTATTTTCTTTCTTTTTTTGCTCCATACGCGTGATTTCTCTAGCTGTTTTATTAGTTTTGAAAGGTCAATTGAACCTCATGCTGTTATATTACAATTATTTCCAGGATAAGGTTTCTTTCGCTATGTATAAGTGGACGAAATGCATATTACGTATGCGCACTGTAACAAAACGTATTTTCATTACAACATATTTGCTGAACGTAAAGCAGATGAAACTATTACTTCATTCCATCTTTTCCGTTTTGAAAGAAGATTTATCACGTCATGCTTTCTAATGTTTCACATACTTGCGTCTAACGGTATTAAATTTTCTGTAATATCATAAAATCATTATAATGTAACTAAATCCAAAAATAATGAATTAAATTGAACTACATACGTGGATTCACGACATTTAAAAAGTTTCCAAGCATGCGATAAAAAGCAAACCCATTGATTTACAGAATTGGTCAAGTTTTAGTAAATGCAAGTCTTGGATAACATGAATCTTGCTTTGGGAATTACCGTGTAGAAATATTAAAATTAGTGTGAGCATCAAATAGTTCCATTTGGTATGTCGGTCCGTTTGGTTTCTATGACACAATCGACAGCATTTACAGCGAATCTGGTTTGTTGTTGGAATTGTAAGAACACTAAGTATCTGTTTTAAAAATAACGTTTCAGTTCAACCAAAATTTGCACGAATTGAACAGAATTCATTAACTCATCAAGCAGTTTGTTAATGAAGCAAAGTAATAGCAGTAAATAATATTCCTTTTATTCCACATTTACATAAAGCTAAACATATTGTGTCGTACTTAGGAGTTTGTTAATATTCACCTTAGCAAAGTTCAGGTAGTTTGTGGGGACATGTTGGTGCTTAAAATGTTTCTCAAGGTGAAGTGATACAACCTTGGGGATTTTTGGACAGTTATCAATTGTTTGATTTGTTTATTTATTAACTAATTTACTTAACTGCACAACAACAAAGAAAATTAATTATTATGTAATTAAAATTATTATCTGTTGATCGGCGTAAGGAATTAGGATATGTAAACAAACATTTTGTCAGGCTTTAGCTCCCTGACAAATGGATTTTTCAAGGCATACAGAATAGAACCAACTGAATACTAGAATGTTACAATTTAAATATGAGATAATATTACAACTTAAGCATAATCATATATAAATTGTAATGTTCTAATATTCAGTCAGTTCTATGCTATATGCCTTGAAAAAGTAATCAGTCTATGAGCAAAAATTTGGTAAAATGTATGTTTTAATTCATCAACAATTCATTTACATAATAATAATGTGTTAAAATCAGTAGCGTCTCGTGGTAAACTGAGGTGGGGAGCTGAATCCCAGTTCTGTGGATATCACTTCTAAAGCTAAGTTATTGTAATGTATCAGTGTTAAGGTTTTTACTGTTGTAATAGTGTCTGCTATATATAGTGAATTGTTTCTGCAGATTTATGATCTGAGGGTGTTGAACAAATGAAACTGTGATACAAAGCTCAAGCTATTTAAAGAGTTCAGGTATTTTTACTTTACTCATGGCTTATTATGCCTGCTACCACCCCTAAATGTGGGAGAGTTCAATTTCGCCGACTGCCAGGTTCGGATGGATTGAGTCTAAGTGAACTGCATTACACTTCTGCCCCATGTAAAATAAGTCTCGTTACTTTTTGAATGACCCTCGTATATACCTCCTGTTAACTTTAAAACGACGCAAAAATATATTAGTTTCGGTGTACACAATTTTACGATGCTTGTTACAAAGGGCATCCTGAAAGTAATGCCTCGTCTCCAATAAGATATTTATTTGTAGCAGCAAAAAATGTGAAACTTGGCAAAATACTCGGTCATATTTTTAATAATGCTAGCCTATTCAAAGTACTGTCCATCATTTTCTATACATTTCCGCCATTTTTGAACCCATTGGTGAAATCCATTTTGGAAAAATTCCTGAGGTTGTCCTTTCACCCAGGAGTTCACAGCCAGTTTAACGTCTGTCACATCGACGAAACGTTCCACACGAAGGGGTTTTTTAAAGAGGAAAACAGAAAAAGTCTGAGGAAGCCAAATCAGGACTGTTGGGGGTTTGGATTTGGCAATGGCCTGTGAAGTCTCCATTGAGGTGTGGGAACGTGCGTTATCATGGAGTAAAACAAAACTATGAAACGGAACGTCCCGTTTTTTGCTTATGTTAGCTTCTTTTAGCTTCTTCAATGTCCGCACATAGTGAGCACTGTTTATTGTTGCAACTCCTGGATGGTAACACGACGATCCGTCGGATGAGATCTTTCACTCGTTGCTTGTTGGCATCTGTTACTGCAGTTGCAGGTCTTCAACTCCGTTGTTTGTCTGACACTGAACTTTCTCCCTCTCGAAACCTCTCATCCATCTTTGAACAATAATAATATCGATTGTGGCAGCTCCATACACCGCCAGAAGTCCACTGTGGATTTCTGAAGCCTCACATCCCTCTTTTTCCAGGAATTAAATTACAGTTTGCTTCTTTTCTCTGTAATTCATAATCTTTATTTCCGATTGTGAAAAGAAACATTTTCTCACTTTGGTAACATATCACAGTACAAGTAAGTGCAGCTTCATTAAAATCACTTCAAAATTTCAAATGTTATTAAGGAGAAGGCATTATTCAGGATTCAGGATGCCCCTTGTATTTACGGCTGGGCAAAGGTTATTGTTGTTTGATTTCGAAATAATTATAAATATAATGATCCGATTTTTTGGGTCAAATAAGAAAACACGAATTTCACTCCGCAAGCTTTCCCCGTCAACGGACGGCTTCTTCAGGCTGTTACATAGAGAAAACAGAATCAAAATTGTAAACAGAACGCGAAATCTAATATGACAAATGACATCATGAGTGAAGACCGCGCTCATAAATAACCACGGAACGTGGTGAACACAATATCTTAAAAGTTAATGCAAAGAATGTAACCTTTAGGGAGAAACTAGAATCATAAAGTACATCTTGCGATGCCTAGCAGATGGTTCCAGGCTACCGGTAGTTTGGAAAAGACATCCGTGTTGCATACATCCTGTCGCATTAATATTTCGACTGTTTCCCTTACTGCAGCTGTTCTTGCGTATCCATATAGTGAGATATTGAAGATATTCTGCCATTGCGGTTGAGCCTTGTGGTTGTCTACGTCCTTAACAAGAGATGTAGAAAGCTTCTTTTGCGCAACGTCCCTCTTGTGTTCATTCATTCTCTCTTCAAATGACCTTTTTTGAGACCTGCGTAAAATGTAGTAGAGGAGTTTGGGTATAACAATGGGAGGCAATAGATGCCCGCATCTGCGAGCTTTTAGGTGCCATTACCTCTGCTGCACTGAGGATGGTTGCCATGGGTTTAGAAGCTTTGAGGCCGATATCCAATCCTTTCTTCCGGAAGTGATTTTTGATAAAATAAGATATTTTGGAGATTTATGGGATCGGACCAACAAATTTGAAAGGTGCTCTTCTGTTCACTATAGCAAGTGCGTTGGCCTCAACTTTCGCTATTGTGTCCCCTACGCGGGAGACGTCAAACCCTCCTGCAACGGCAAGATCTTTCAAATATTTAAATTCAGCATCATAGTCTGATTTCAAGGTGCAAAGATATTGGGCTCCTTTAGCTTGGTGTTTGAATAGAGCATACTTGTGTGTTGTTGGGTTAGATGATCCTGGTGGAAATTGTGTGTTGTTAGGTTTATACTTGCGTGTTGTTGGGTTAGCTGATTCTAATCGATTTTGTCACAAGTACATCTAAATAAGGTAATTATCCTTGATTTTTTAATTTCTATCGCAAATTTAATGTTTTCATGTATGTTGTTTATATCTACTATAAATTCCTGCAAGAAGGCCTCTCCGTGTTCCCAGAAAAAAAATGTCATCTGCATAGCGTAGCCATACTCTTGGTGTTCTGGGAAGAGTGGTGAGTACGGTCTCTTCAATAGGTCCCATGATGGCTTTGGCGAGTATTGGAGACAAGGCTGCATCCATCGGGACTCCTTTTGATTGCTTGTAGCCGTGCGAGCCTTATGCAAAGTATTTGGATTCTATAGATAAGTCAATAACAGCGAAAATATCTTTCAGAGCTTCTTTGTCATAAAGGTTAGCTTCAGTTAGGGGTCGCTTGATGTTTTGTCTAGCTTCCGGTACTGGAACAGAGGAGTAGAGGGAGATAACATCAAAGCTGCCAATAAGTTAATGCTGTGCAAGGGTAATACCTTTTATCTTCGAGAGGAACTCATTCCAGGAGCTAGAGTCTGTTTGTGTTCGGAAGGATTGGTATAAGAGAAGTTGCGATGGATTTCTCAAGGTGTGCTGATGGTGCTCTCTTCCTTGAAACGATCAGCCTACTTGGGTTTCCCTCTTTATGGTGCTTTAATCTCCCGAATAATTTGGGTATGGATTCTCCAGAAGGACGTCTCGCTCCCCGCTTGATGGCATCTGGAAGGGCTTTCAAATTAGCAGCTTTCTTGACTCTTGCTCTCTATCTATTGAAAGGGTTTGTTGTCTGTATGACGGCGTTCGAATCAATGAAAGAACGAAGTTTTATGTCGTAGTCTTGCTCGTCCACTATGGCGATCTGCCCCGATTTATCAGTTAGTAGGGAAACAATGTCTATGTCATCTTTGAGCTTCTTTAATTCAGGTGGGAGCTTCTGAATAGCATTCTCCTCCGTGTCTTCGTGTTCCTGGTAAGCATGGCTTTGCATTTGTATCTGATAGGATCACGCTCAGAACTGGGTCGTAGGACACTCCCGATTTCTGGTACCACTTCTTTGTATCTAAGTGGTCTCTCAAATGCAAATTGCCGGCCTTTCTGCAGGATCTCAAGCTGTGAATGGGTAAGTATCTTAGAAGAAACAATAATAACTGGAACTATAAAATTTTGATGCTGTGGAATGTTTGGGTGTTGTTCTGCCCAGAGCTTATCTAATTTTATCTTGTGACGAACTGCGTGGGTTTTACGCTCTCTGCTGGCCAGCATGTCTATTTTTCTTAGCATTATATCTAGCTCTAAAGGTGAGACCAGATGCGTTACAGCAGCGTGCAGGCTACAGGACTTGAAATCCAGATCCATGACTCTAACTTTTTTGGCGCGAAATCAACTTTCAATCAATCACCTTTGGTTAAGAGATTTATTTCTGGAATGGTTTCAATATGGAAAATATTTGAGGTTGATTTTTATGTTAGAGTTGCAACCCTTTGTTTGGTAATTTATGCCCTTTGAACGGTTATTAAAATGCATGATCACGCTTCATTCTTTTCACAGCTTTCACATGCTTTTATTATGATCACTTTTAAAGTAGATCATGGCAAAGCATGAAACAAATCGTCTGCTACACTTCTGAAATGCAATATTTCAATCGATTTTTACACACACCCATAGAAAGTAAATACGAACGCATAGTGGTACTAGGGTGGCCCATAAGTTAGTGCGTTCTTTGCATATATGACTTTCATACTAATTTTTGAAATGAAACAAATATTGTATTTTTATGTATAATATGTCATTTTGTAGCTGTTCATTTGCTTTCGGCTGGCATATATTGGGTTGTCGGAAAAGTCATGACGTATTTTGGCACCCGATGGCGGTTGGGCGGTTTTGGAAGTACTATATTCATTCGTAGCTCTGTTATCTCTATATCATTCGACAGGTGCTAGTTCTAGCTGCCGTCTAAAAGAAATTGTGAGCGATTTGGTTGATTTGCGGAGATTTGACATCAAGTTGAAGATGGAAGACCAAATTGTGCATTTTCGCCATATTTTACTGTTTTACTTCCGTAAAGGGAAGAATGCGCGTCAAGCTTGTGAAAAGTTGTGTAAAGTTTACGGTGATAATGCTCTACAAGAACGTCAAAGCCAGTGGTGGTTCACAAAATTTCGTTCTGCTGATTTTGACCTCAACGATGCTTCTCGGTCCAGCAGGCCAACTGAGGTTAATGACGACCAAATCAAGGCATTGGTCGAGTCAAACCTACGTTACACGACACGAGAGATTACAGACACATTGTACATCTATTATTCAAGCGTTCACGACCACCTGAAGAAGCTGGGATACGCAAGCAAGCTCGATGTGTGGGTTCCTCATGAACTCAAAGAAGCTCAATTGACGGCGCGTAAATACATCTGCGATATGCTCATTAAAGGTGAGAAAACGATCCTTTTTTGAAGCGACTTATAACTGGTGATGAAACGTGGATTGTGTACTACAATGTGCTGCGCAAACGGTCTTGGTCCTGACGTGCTGCTTCGCTTCAAATGACATCCAAAGCAGATATTCTTCAGCGGAAGGTTCTGGTCTCAGTGTGGTGGGATTTTAAAGGTGACGTGTTTTTCGAGCTCCTACCACGGAACCGAACAATTATATCGAATGTGTACTGTCGGCAATTGGACAGTTTGAACGAATCCAACATCCAGAAACGTCCAGAGTTCGTTCATCGTAAAGGTGTTGTGTTCCATCACGACAACGCAAAACCACACACAAGTTTGATCACCCACCAAAAATTATTGGAACTTGGGTGGGATGTGTTGACACACCCAGCATACTCACTTGACCTTGGGCTGTCAGACTTCCACTGGTTTTGCTCTCTTCAACAGTCCTTACGTAGTATAACTTTGAATTCAGATGAGGCTGTAAATCAGCACCTTGTAAAGTTTTTCGCCACGAAAGACAGGTCCTTCTATGAACGAAGCATTCTGCAGCTCACTGAAAGATGACAAAAGGTTATCGAACAAAACGGGAATTATATCATTGATTGATCTTTGTTCTTGCTATCGATAAATGACCTTTGTAAAACATGACTAAAATACGCCATGACTTTTCCTACAACCCTATATTTTATTTAAATAATTAATTGTGTCTTATTGCATTATTACTTTTGAAAGAAATATGAAAAAATTGGAAATTCTTGTACTTTTATATCACTACTGGAAACAGAACTTGAAAGAGACCTCACCGGAGAAGAAAATATGCGATCTGGAAGGCGAAGGTATCGCTTTTATTCGTGCAGCACAGAAGTGGTTCAAAAAGTACAAATACGGCGAGACCAGTCTCGAAGATCAGCCACACTTCGGTCGCCCTGAGACGATAAATTCTGAAGTCTTTCGCGAAGCCGTCTAAACAAATGCATCAACCAGCACTAGCCGATTGTCCGATGAACACCACATCCCACGGACATCAGTTGTTCCGCACCTTCACCTGCTTGGCCAGATCAACAAACGCTGCTGTGAAGTTCCACATGAATTGACGCAGAATCATGCTGAGCAGTGTGTCAACATTTGTCGTCAACTGCTGCAGAATCCTCGTCACGAGCGTTTAATCCGTCTAATTGTAACCTGCGATCAGAAGTAAGCTTATTGCTCAAACTCCGATAAAGGAAATCAATGGTTGGACCCTGGCCAAATGACGGAAACTGGCCAAACGAGACAGATTCTCCAGAAAGCCAATGCTCTGTGTTTGGTGGAATGTCAAAGGCATCATCGAATTTGAGCTTGTTGCAAACAACTAAGCCATCAACGCCGAACTGTATTCTTCCCAACTCGAGAAAATGTATGCTGAGCTGAGCCGAAAATACCCGGCTTTGTTCAACAGAAAGCGGGTACTCCTGCAGTAGGATAACGCTTATCTGTACACCACCAAGCAGACGGAGTCCAAGCTCCGAGAACTCGACGCCATCAAACTTTTGCACCATCGTGCATACAACCCGGTACTTGCGCCATCTGATTTTCATCTTTTTCAGGCTATGGCACATTTCTTGCGTGGGCGCATCTTCCAAACTTTGGACGATGTCAAGACGGGGTGCTACGAATTTTTTGCCTCCAAGGACAAGGCGTGGTACCGCTGCAGAATCGAAAAACACTCGCCGAAAGATGAACCCCAAACCATCGATTCCAATGGTCTTTACTTCGGAGAACAATATTTATTTGTTGTTGTTATATTCACGTTTGAATTTTCAATAAGAAAAACGCACGAACTTATGGACCAAACCTAATATTGAAACTTTACAACCAGTTGAACCGAACTCCTGACTGAAATATGAAACATACGTCGGTGCACATGAACACGGAAATTGCTAGATCAATTTTTTTCCTGAATACTAAACATGGCGAATCGTTAACATGAAATATGATGACTACTTGCAGAAAATCGAAAAGCGTGCCTAAAATTTGTTCTAAAGCCACAGACTGTTTTTAGAAGAGAAACGAATGTGAAACAAGGAAGTATTATTTTGGCTCTTCGATGTATACTACAACTTTCCACTGCTTTTCAACCACATGACAACTACCCCATTTCCTTCAAGCCTGTGGAAATAACTCACCTGAATCCGCGACCTTTAAAACCTGGAGGATGTCCCAATGATTTAAATATTTGGGCTCCATTATGCACCGATGTAAGGTCAGGTGATGCGTAACATCACAGCCTCTCTTTGACCAATGTCAACCCCGCCTTCACGTGGTGCATCATGTTCCCACTAAAGAGGCTCTGACCACCGCCAATAGCTGTATAACTATACCATCGGGATTAAAGAAAATGCTATCCCAAACTCACCAACCCGCTTGGCCAGCGTGGTGAGTTATGGCCAAACCCCTCCAAAATGATTCCACAACTTAATGCGTGGCCCTCAGTTTCCGGCAGCTGGAATGTACCTGGCCAATGCAGCGACCAGTGCAACATGAAGGCAGAGGGTGCTTAGAATCACCGAAGGGCCGGACTAGGCTGCCATCTGATGCTGACATTGGCTACGTATAATGGACGCTCAATATCTTCTGATTCAATGCTTCTTGAATTGGAAGAGGAACTACAAGGATCAAGTGGGACATCGTCGGGCTAAGTGAGGTAAGGAGAAAAGGAGAAGATCTCATTGAACTGAAAATTGGACATCTTTTCTACTGTCGTGGGACAGATACTGGCAGAGCTAGTGGTGTTGGATTTATAATAAACAAGAAACTGAAGGATAAAGTTGTAGAAGTTGAAAGTTCCTCTGACAGAGCTGCACGACTCGTTATCCAACTCTCGAAAAGATACCAGGCTCAGATTATTCAAACTTATGCACCCACCACAAGTCATCCTGAAGAAGAAATTGAAGAATTTTATGAGGAAATTCGTCATCTAAATAATAACGGTAAGCAGAAATTTGAAGATAAATAAGGGAGATTTCAATGCAAAAATAGGGCAACGGCAACAGAATGAAACTTCAGTAGGTAAATTCGGTCACGGCAACAGAAACCAGCGTGGAAATGCTCTCGTTGAGTTTGCAGAGGCAGAAGGGTTTTTCATCTTGAACTCCTTCTTCAAGAAAAAGCCACACAGGAAATGGACATGGATACATCCAAATGGGACGACAAGTGAAATTGATTTTATTATGTGTAACAAAAAATTCGTCATAGAAGACTGCAGTGTGCTAAACAAGTTCAACACAGGTAGTGATCATAGATTGGTGAGATGTAAGATGCACCTCAACCCTAAACTTGAACCAGGCAAGTTCATAAGAAAAACAAAATCTACTGACATAACCAACCTTAAAAAACACCATAATACCTTCACGTTGGGACTGAAGAACAGATTCTCTGCTTTAGAAGGCCTAACATCGGAAGAAGTGGATATTTCTGAAGTTAACAGAAAAGTAACCAAAGCTCTTATGGAAACAGCAACAAAATTAGCTGGGTCTAAGAACAAGTTGCATGTGAACAAATTATCAGGAAAAACCAAAATGTTGATGCAAAAAAGAAGAGAGACAAGGACAACTAAAGAAGATGTGATTTCCAAAGTGGAATATATAGAGCTATGCAAGACAGTAAGAAAAACTTTCACTGAAGGCGTAAGAAAATTCAACTGTGAACTAGTAAGGAAAGCAATTGGAAACAACCAAAGCCTAAAGATAGCAAAGTGACATCTCAGTAAAGGAAGAAAACAGATTATGGCACTGAGAACAGAAGATGGTTCTGTAACAAGAAATAGAGGCGAAATTTTGACAAGAGTGAAAGATTTCTACTCCAAATTATATGAAAGGGATGATACATGCACTCCAGACATCATGAAAGATACCAGTACCAGAGTTCCTCAAGTCCTTCCAGCAGAAGTTGCAGATATAATCAAGAACATGAAGCGGGGGAAAGCTCCAGAGAAGATGGAATTACTGTAGACATCATACAAGAAGCAAGTGGAGAAATCGAAACAGTACTCGCCCAAATTTTCAGTCGATGCCTTAATGAAGAGAAGCTTCCTGAGGATTGGAAAACCGTTACAATGATCCAGCTACATAAAAAAGGGGACATTGAGGATCTCGGGAACTACAGACCTATCAGCCTCCTATCAGTGGTTTATAAAATCTTCACTAAAGTTCTTTCACACCGCTTGAAGGTAACACTGGACATGGCTCAACCGAGAGAACAAGCTGGATTCAGGAGTGGCTACAGCACAATAGATCATATCCACGTACTGAGAGAACTAATTGAAAGAGCGAGGGAATATGAACTTCCATTGTGCATGGATTTTATCGATTATGAAAAAGCCTTTGATTCAGTAAAACCATCAGCAGTTACAATGGCTCTGAAATCCTGCGGTATTGAAGATGCATACATTAGTATTATTAATAACATCTATGAAAATGCAAGTGCAAAGATTCGGCTGTTCGAAAATACAACACACATAAAAATTGGAAAGGGAGTGAGACTAGGTGACACCATATCTCCGAAGCTCTTTAATGCCAATTGGAAAATGTCTTTCAATCACTGAACTGGTAAAACAAAGGAATAAATATTAATGGAGATTATCTAACCCACCTTCGTTTTGCTGATGACGTAGTCATTTTTGCAACTACCCCATCACAGTTGCAGAGTATGATCCAGGAACTTGCTGACAAGAGTAAAGAAGTGGGATTAAAGATGAACTTTCAGAAGACAAAAGTGATGTTCAATGCTTTTACAAGACATGAAGATTTATCGATTGATGAAGAAAAGCTGGAGATAACAGACACGTACGTTTATCTTGGACAGCAGATATCAAGTGAGGGTCACATTGATGAAGAAATTAATCGGCGTACAAAACTTGCCTGGAGAGCTTTTGGAAGAAACAGCATAATTTTCAAGAGCAATATGCCATTATGTCTTAAAAGAAAAGTGTTTGATCAATGCATCCTTCCAGTGCTTACGTATGGTGCAGAGACGTGGACCTTAACTAAAAGAGACATACAAAGGCTGCAGACGACTCAAAGAGGCATGGAGAGTAGCATGCTTGGTGTAACCAGGAGAGATGAGAAGAGGAACTCGTGGATTCGAAAAGTGACAAGAGTGGAAGACATCATGATCGAGTTAAATCCCTGAAATGGCAATGGGATGGACATACTGCCAGAAGGACAGATCATCGATGGACAGCCGAAATTTTAGATTGGATTCCAAGGGATAGGAAAAGACCCAAAAGAAGACCACATGGGAAATGGGTGGATGAAATTCGAAAGTATGCAGGGGTGACATGGAGGAGACTGGCACAAGACAGACTGTCGTGGAGGAAACTTGGGGAGACCTTCGTCCATCAGTGGATTGATAATGGTTGACAATGATGATGATGACGATGCACCGATGAAGACGAGTCAAATACTTAGCGAAACAACATTAGATCATAAAATAAAATATGGTTGTGAACCAATGTTGTTGATTATATCTACCGCAACATGACTTTCTGCGTGCATTAATTTCTGTTAAATAACGATATTAGGCTGAACCATATAAATTTATTTATATAAAATATACATTTCTGACGGCATCATAGAAGTATGTTTTGTAACATACTACGTAACATTGTCTAGATGAAGCTCTGCTGAGGTGAAGCATGAGTCATGGAGGACAAGTAACTGCACTAAGCTTTGCTGGTGAAGTCCAGCTGGGCAAACAGCCACTTCGGAGTAGGACGAAGTGGATTATATCCACAGAGACACAAAAAGTGTTATATTACGTATTGGCGCCAAAACGTAAATGAAACCCAGAGGTTGAAAATACTTAGGATGATTCTTTCATACATCATACGGAATTCTCTCATAAAGTTTCCCACTACTGCAATAAGTTAGTCCTTCGAGGAAGGCTGTTGGCTCACCCGAAAACCTACGGTTTCTAGCCTCTGCCTTTCTGAAGGAGTAAAAATGCAACGTACTATGTAATGTAGCGTGGATGATGCACAAATGCTTTGACATAAGTTTTATCGGTAAAGTATCGATAAGCCTTGCCGGCGTAGTTCAATTGAGAGAACAGCCGTTTTGGAGGACAAAGTTGAGAGTCGAAGCATCCGCCTGAGGAAAAGGTTATACGCAACATTTTTGGTGAAAAGACTTTTACAGTTCTTGTGAAATAATCCACATTTTAGAAACCTGGAAATACTTTCGTGCAGTTACCTGGAAAATAAAATTTGAGGAGATGTAGCAATCGATACTCTTTGAAACGTGCATATACACTGGTGGGCAAAAACTAAGGACGAAGAGGGCAAATTAGCATAACAGCGGGAAGAGCAGGCAAAACGGACCGAAAGACCACTCAGGAGATAGACTAAGGTCCGGTACGGTAGGGCTTGCGCATATATGCAGCATGAAGTAGGAGGGGTCGGAAGGGTATGAAGCACACGGTCGGTGTACGCTCAGCAATTCCATGAAAGCTATTGCACGGTGTACATCAGTTTGAACAACGTCGAGTTGCTGCCACCTTGTGATATGGCCAACAGGCAATCCAGTAGACGACATCGGGATGATTTTACTCGAGGTCGCATCATTGAGAAGTTGGAAGAAGTTCGAAGTTTGACTAGTGTGGCCGAGGAGTTCGGGATCGCTCACAGCATTGTTTCACGAGATTGAAGTGCATTTCAAACGACAGGAACAGCTGCCCGAGAGTTTAGCAGTGGTCAACCACGGCGGCGGACGACCGGTATATTGCCCTACAGGCGAGAAGAGACAGACGGCAAACAGCGGGAGAAATCGCAAGGCACATGCAACAGACAACTGAACGTCCGTTATTGCGTTTTACCGTGGCCAGGAGGCTGCACAAATGTGATCTATTTGCACGACGACCAGTACGGTGCGTGCCATTAACGCCTTCTCATCGGTGATGGCGGTTTCTGTGGTGCCAGAAACACAAGAACTGGACACATCAGCAATGGGGTCGAGTTCTTTTTACGGATGAGAGCCGACTTAGTCTGACGAGCGATTCTGGACGTTTACACATCTGGAGAGAGCAGGGAACACGCAATCACACCTCCCACAGCATCACCAGCAACGATTCCGCAGCTGCGATTGGTGCTACAAGAGGAATGGGCCGCGATACCTCAACAGCTCCTTGACAACCTCGTCCTCTGCATCGACAGACGTTGTAAATCCTGCAACGCAGTCAGGGGTTATCATATCCCCTATAAAAGACTGGATTTTTCTTGGCAGCCGCCTGTCACATGGACGTTTCTGTCTCCTGTCCAGTTGGGCTCGAAGCTACCTTTTCAATAAAGTGCCTTTGTATCCTTTGGATTCCTTGTTTGGACGGTTTTGCTCACTTGTTCAATATTCTTACAACTTGGGGATTTTATGGTATGATTTGAGTCGATGTGGAGCACTTCTGCACGACGTTAGATTCGAAAAACCATCTCGTCCTTAATTTTTGCACGCCAGTGTGTAACTTACTGAAGTCTACGTGCAATCAGTTTTTATCCACTCATTTTAAGGGAAAGAATAGTCACTCTAATAAAGTCCAAGAAATAGTTATTCACAGTTCTTCCCCTATATTCTGTCAACAGCTCATAAATACTGTTCATGTAGAACATTAATATTCCAACATACTTGAACTAATCGCAATGGTAGTATACTTCAAAACCAATTAACAAACGTTAGTAGGGAGAAAACTTTGAGTCCAAACTTTAAATATATAAGAGCACAGCTTGACACGCTGCCTTCAAGTAAATCAAACTTCAGAGTAACACAGCTTCCGCAATTATTACATCACACCACCATACCACATTTTTGGCTTCTGCTTCAACATTATATTTCTAGTTCTTATCTGTCACATGCATACGTCATAACCTCTGATCTCAGAAGTGTTGCCGACCTCACTCCGCGAGAGAGGAGATATAAAATTATGGTTGAAAACGCTAAAAGAGAACGAAGTCAAATTTACATAGAGACAGCAATTAGAAATGAATGTTAATTCAGAGTATGCATCACAGAGAAACACAATGCAATTTTCAGAGTCATTTACAGAAGCTGCTTTACAATCCTCATATTTTATTATAATTACAGAAAGGGAGTAGAGTGGCGTTTCATCACACACACACACACACACAAAACACACACACACACACACACACACACACACACACACACACACACACACACACACACACACACACACACACACACACACACACACACACACACACACACACACACACACACACACACACACACACACACACACACACACACACACACACACACACACACACACACACACACACACACACACACACACACACACACACACACACATGCAACTTCAAAATGTAAATAAAAAATACAGAAGGAAGCTGTAAGAATGCGCATAACGCGAATGTAACAGAAATTAAAGATTAGCTAAACCGAATGGAACATTAAATATGAGTGATTGACAGAAAACGTGACTAAGTAATAGGCGGATTTATTCAAAAGCATATTTTAAATAAAGCCTAAAAATTGCTGCTCCCATTGAAGATGAAGAGAACTCCCCTTTACCTTCAAAGCTTGTATAAAATGACGACAGTTTCTTGCGCAATCAGGCACATTAGTATGTTTATGAAACCAGTACACCTATAAATTTTCTGCTGATTTCCAGGAACAGGTGAAACAACCTCATATACGGAGTAGGCTCCTAAAGTTCGGAAACAGCGACTACCCGTGACAACGCAAGCGTTTAGTTAAAGAGACGGCGTCTGAAATACATCCCGCCATCCCTTCTCTACGTAGTCAGAATGGTTTGGCCCATAGAAAATGATTGGAATGCGCTCGCAGACGTTTGTTGCTGTGGTTTGTTGTCTGTCTTCTGCGATGTGAAAAACATGGCTTTTGAAAAGCAAAGTTGTAACATTAAATTTTTTCAGCGTTTATGTAAAACAGCTGGAGAGACCTTAGAAATGCTTTCGAAGCTGTTAAGTTACTCAACGATTGCGAGATTAAAACAGTACGTTCACTTTACGATGGCGAGATCGAAGGTGTTCAAGGGGTATCGTCTTTTCAAAGAGGGCCGAGAATCCATCGAAGACAATGAGCGCTGTGGTAGACCTGTGACTGCACGGAATGAGACAAAAATTACGATAGTGGCCACAATGTGGTGAGTTCGTCAGAATCGTCGCCAAACCATTGAGGAAGTCGCTAACGCAACAAACTTATCGGAGACCACATACCAGCGCATTTTGACGGTTGGTTGGTTGGTTGGTTAGTGGATTTTAGTGGCGCAAGGGCCAGGTTTGGCCAAAGAGCGCCAGACAAAGAACTATCAGCTACAGATGTTTAAAAGCGGGGAAAAGGATTAAGAGAAAACAGGCTTGGTAAAAGTTGGAAAAGAGGATGATGAAAGCTGTGAAGACACGGTAGTGAATTAGGTTTATATAAAAAATTATGTATTTAATAATGAACTAATAGAATGATCATCAGTAAACACAACTACACAAAGGATGATTCACCAGGAAAGGGAACGAACCGTCACTCTCCTCCCCCCACACTCCTCTGCAATGCTGGCAGAGGGCGGGGACGAACTGTCACTCTCCTCCCCCCATGTTCCTCGGCAATGTTGGTTGAGGCTGGGGACGAACTGTCACTCTCCTCCCCCTATGTTCCTCTAGAATGTTGGTTGAGGGTGGGGACCTCGCTGAGGCCGAGACAGTTGCAATGTTGGTCAGGTGGACCGCGACAGTTGGATGGACACTGCACACCTTTGCGGATTGAGGGCCGGGTCTGCCGCACGTGCAGACTTTCGGCTGGAAACTGGAAGAGACGGTCGGCTGCAAAAGAGAAGGCCCAGAATCAGGTATTCGAAAAATCTGGAGCTCGGAGAAAAACACCTGTGTCGCTTGGTCAGCTGTAGATCGCTTGGCAAGGGCGGCGAGAGCTACAGGGCGCGGAACAAAGGGCTGCACGGGTTGTGGTGGAGACTGAACTACTGCGGCAAAAGTACGCTGTCGGGTGGTGGGTATACCCAACTTGGCCTTGGCAGCAGGGTACGAGAGGCCGTCCAGGGTCTTGAGGCGCTGGATCGCCATCTCGTCCTTCCATTTCATACAGGTGCGGGAGTAAGCCGCATGGGCCTCACCACAGTTAACACAGGAGGCCGCAGAAGTGCAACCTTCCCCGTCATGTTCACTGGAGCCACAATTTGCGCAACGAGCGGAACTCTTACAAAAACGTTGTGAATGCCCGTACCTCTGGCACCTGAAACAGCGCAGAGGACTGGGAATGTACGGGCGAACTCCACAGACCAAGTAGCCAGCCTTGATTTCGGTCGGAACCTTCGGGGAGTTAAAAGTCAAGATAACATTTTTAGACTTAATTAAATAACCATCGCGCCGGAACATCATACGACGTGCAGCAATAACACCTTGATCTGCAAGTTCAGTCACCAATTCTTCTTCACTGCATGGCAAGAGATCAAACTCAGAAATAACACCCCGAGAGGTGTTAAGAAACGGGTGAGGTGCCACTTTGACAGGAATGCCCTGAAGACTAGTGAGGTGCAGAAGAGTGTTACTCTGAGAAACACTGCAAGTTTGGACAAGCAGGTCCCCAGAGCGAAGCTTCCTCACAGACTTCAAGGGGCCAACTGCAGCGTCCAAAGCTTTAGAAATGAAAAATGGAGATCTGGTGGACAGTCTCTCATTCGGATCGACGGATTCTACAACTAAGTGTGTAGCATGCGTATTCACAGCAATCGAGGGGAGACGACGCTTCGGAGCGACTGGTACAGCTGCCGAAGAAGAGGTTCCACATTCTTGGTCCAGGTCATGGTCTAAAGATCGTTTAAGGGTATGAGACTTGGTAGGTTGAGAAGACGAAGGAGAGTCGTTGTCAACTATCATATTCACAGGTGTCCTAAATTTGGAGTTTTGTTTTTTGTTTCTACCCATGGAAAAAGAAGGAAGATTCGTCTGCAGACTACTCCACCCACCACCGAGCCCTACAAGGGAGAACTGGAGGTCCGCAAGCCAAGAAAATGACGCTAGACACAGTTCTGGAGCTTATACGTTGCAGATATAGTCCGTTGGCTGTGATCACACGCACTCGGCGGACACTTCGGCCTCCTGGTACCGTCATGCCAACGCCTTTGGCATGATCCCACAGCCCCCGGGCTCACCCTGCCGTGCCATACGACAAAAAAGCCGCTAAAGCCCTGTACACAACTTGGTACAAGACTTCTTACTAGAGGTGGGTTAGTCTCTAGCCTCCCGTTTACAGCGAAGCCGGGGTCGAAGAGGAGTGTTGGTACACAGGAGGCACTTAACCGGTCTCCTGCGACCTCAGCCGCCAGACATCCCATTTCCGCCTCACGGGTCTCCGCACGCGGCAAACATGCAGGTAGGTCTAGCACCCAAACCAGCTAAAAGGAAAAAAAGAAATCCAAAGAAGACAAATCCTGGCAGGGAACCTAAACGGAATCTCAGCAACCTACGAACTGAGCGGTTAATATAAATCAGTTAGTGGTGGAGGGTAACAAAACCACAAGACCGGGGTGTTAGTACATAACGTGGTAGCGATTAGGTAGAGAATACAACACGGGCAGCTAGCCAGTGGAGAAAATAAATAAAAACGAAAATGCGAGACACAAGACCAGCTCGGGAACGTGGGGACGCGACTCCCCAACAGCTGGATGAACAGCCGTCCCTGCAAACACCAACAGCACCGAAACAAAAAACAAGCGGTGGCATGACATCAGATGTTGACCAGTCACAAGGTCAGCTCGGGCCGTGGGGGCGCCGCTCCCCAAATAACTGGAAAACCAGTTATCCCCGTGCGGGTGCATTTTGACGGAGGACCTTAACATGCACCGCGTGTGTCAGCACACTGTCCTTCGCCTTTTGACCTCCGAACAAAAAGATGAACGGATGCGGATATAAGGCCAATTAATCGACAAAGCCGATAGCGATCCTACTTTTTCGGATCCATCATCACAGGGGATGAAACTTGGTTGTACATGTTTGTTATTCAGCCAAAGCGTGCCTCTTCAACATGTAAATAACCGTCTTCACTTCGATCAAATAAATTCAGACAGGATCACAGCAAAACGAAAGTCATGCTGGACGTATTTTTTATTCTCACGGCATTATCCATTCCGACTTTATTCCTGGGAACACAACAGTTAACAAGGAGCGTTATCTGGATATTTTACGTTGCTTACGGGAGTCAGTCCATCGTAAACGGTTGAGATGTGGCGAAGTGGACAATGGTACCTTCTCCATGACAACGCGCCTGACAACGCGCACATCGGTCCCTACTGGTGACGGAGTTTCTCGCCAGAAATCGCACCAATGTGCTTCCACATCCCGCCTATTCACCCGACTTAGCCCTCTGCGATATTTACTTCTTTCCTTTGACGAAACAAAATTTGCAGGGGCGTCGTTTTTTGTTAACAAATGAGGTGAAAACATTATGAGGGGTTGCAAAGCATGGCTTTCGGCAATGCTTCCAGAAGCTTTACGAGTGCTGGCAAAAGTGCATCGTCGCCCAAGCTGATTATTTTGAAGGTGGTTGTGCATCAGTGTTTTAAAATATTCAAGGTAAGGAACTATACCCCAAGACCCCGAACTTTAGGATCCTACTTCCTAAATCATGATGCTTAAAAAAAAGTCAATAACGGGTACGGAACACACATGCAACGCCAAATCCTGCATTTGTAGCGAAGCATTCCCCAGGTCTTCAGTCAAAAAGCCTAGTGAAAAGCGAATAGGAAAAAATAAAAACATTCAAATTCTGAAACTATGTGAACTGTTTTTGTAAATGTTTAAAATTTTGTAGATGATAAATTGAAAACAATTACCCTTCCAAAATTAGTTCAACTACTATGAAACATAAGGGTTATACTTCTAAGCAATTAAATTTCAAAGAAGCAATGGAAGAATGTGATCTGTGTACGCATGAGTAGAACTTTTCCTCTTGGTATATCAGGCAAATAAGTAAATGAAATGTTAAAACTTTATATAAAATGCCACACGGAAATTAAAAATGCTTGAACAATGATATTGAACAACAGATATACATTTCAGGCGATACTACAATTTGCATATTTAAAACTATCACACAAGCAGTATGATTTTTTTATTCATAAATATTATTACGGTCTCACCGTTCAGATATTGTTTAACGCCTTTCTGTTTGTCTTATTGCTTCCACCAATATAAAGTGGCAATTTTAACAAAATCAGTTACAGTGAAACCTCTATTAACGGCCACACGCATTCCGCGGTCACTTGCCAAAACGATCAGGTTTGTCCGGTACGGATACTGTCACCTATAAAAACAATGCATAAGATACCTATGTTTGGCTGCCACCTACAGGACGCAGCCAAGATCAGCTAATTTTTAAACGCATGCGAGAAAACACCTGCATTTAGCAGTCACAAACATGAGAAATTTATGAACACATCTTGTTTCGAAAGTTCTAAAAAGATAACAAAGTGAACGTGAGTTTAAAAATATGAAACACCTGTTTCTTTTTCTCTCTCTGTAGCAGCACCTTTCACGTGATTATAAATGGTAGATCTATTAAATTCTTAGTGTTTTGCCAGCCGATGGTGTGGTTTTCTTTTAACCAGGATACTCATGTTCGAACTTTAATTGTCCTAAATGAGAAAGTGAAGCCTACGGAGCTATTCGTGTTCTTCATTCAAACAAGCAAAGTCGTATCCCATTGCGGCCATATTATATGAGCAAACTGACGGTCCTCTCCAGATGGTAAAATAAAATATCATTGACTTGAAGTAAGTGAATGGACGGTAGGGGGTGAAAGTGACTCAACGTCTCAGCTGCAGTTGTACTGCTTTTGCGTTCGGCATCTTACATTTCAATTCCTCTGGGGAAACATGTGATAAGAGCTCCAAATTTACTACAACATGCATGTGTTCCGAAAACTTTGCCCGTTTATCAGTCTTACTTCTCGTTCGTAGCGAGAGAGAGATGTTGTACACTGCGTTCCTGAATTACAAAATGGCAGAAAAAAGATTAAAGCTTTATCGTTAGAAAAACGGATAGAGGCATGTGACGTACTACAGTGGTGAAGCACGTGTCAAGATGACATATTTGAAGCGATACGTTCCCTCTATGTAGCTAAGTGGGTTAGAGCAACTCACTCTGGAGCCAGGAGCTGCGTTTTCAATATCCGTCACTGAAAAAGTACTGTTTTCACATAGGCGCTCGAACGTAAAACTAGATGTACTGTCCGTTGGGTTTTTCAAAAAATGTCTTATGTTCTTTCCACTCATCGTCTGGAAATAATGAAAATCCCTTCTTCGTTTCAGAAAAAAATAATTAAAAGGGAGTTGATGTGACGTACTGCAGCGGTGAAACACGTGTCAAGATGACAAATCTGCAGCGATACATGCCGTCGTAGTAGCTTAGTAGGCTAGAGCAATTCACTCTGCAGCATGGAAAAACGGGTTCAATCTTTGTCACCGACAAATTCCTGTTTACACAAGCTATGAAAAGAAAGTTCCACTGTTTTATTGCACAGACAGTTGTCCGCCCAGTTCAATTGTGGACGAACACAAATAGCCAACATTTTGCAAAAGCAAACTGAAATTCTGAACGATTGGGAATCAAATAAAAACTAAGGAATGAAAAGGAAGCTCCGAGTAACTTAAGAACAGGAAAAGAGTATGACTCTCGACTGGTTTAACAATGCGAGTGCAAAGGAAATTCCTGTAAGAAGCCTCATTTTTCAGGAAAAAGCGCCCGAATTTGCTGATCAGCTGGGTACTGCACGATCTTTCAGTGCAACAAAGGCTTGAATTTTTGGAAAACGTAACAACACTGTTTATATAGCAATGTGTGGTGAAAAAGAAAATGTGGATATATAAACCATTAAAGAATGGAAAAGGACAGTGACATCAATAATCACCTATTATGTTTATTGCGACATTTTGTTGCTGACGAAAGCGGGATTTTTATTAAAGGAAAAACATGCTCAGCAGGAAAGTTGACTAAAGAGAGACTCTCTCCTATTGTTGAAGTGCAACTCGCGAGAAAGAAGCACCATTAATTATTTCGAAGTCAGCACGTTCTATGTGTTTCACGGGAGTAGATACTGCGACATTAGGCATTATCTGGCATGCAAACAAAAACGCTTGGGTGACCACGATAAGACTTATGGAATGGTTGGAAAAATTAAACGAAGAAATAAAGATTCAAAACAGACAAATTCTTTTGCTGTTAGAGAATTCAGTATGCCAGCATCCTACAGTAGCATTTTCAAACATTCGGCTTGAATTTCCCCCTTAAAACACACGAGCTGGTTGCGGCCTTTACAACAAGAAGTTATCCAGCAATTTATACTTATTTACCGCAGTAATTTGATTAGAATGCTGAATGCCTCTATGCATACCTGACAAATTTGTCTGATCTGACGAAAACTGTGAATGTTTTCGATGCTGTGCGATAGATAAAATGGAGTGAAATTAATGTAATAAAATGTAAAAAATATTTTGAGCAATGGGGTATATACCTGCCAAGAAAACTGATTACACGTTGCCAGAAAATGAAGCAACCCCCGAAGAAAATCCCCACTTACAGGAATTGAACAGTTCCTGTGAAGCAGTCCACGTAGATAACTATGTCACAAACGAAGACGTACAGTGCTACGACTATAAAACTGCAATCTGCGCAATTGACGATTGTGAAAACCATTTTGATGGCGATGAGAAACAATCAAGCGATGCATCGGCTACACTTTTTCCGTCGAATGATGCTTTAAATGTGATTGCCGTCTGAGATCAGTATTGCAGGTAAATGATCCTGAAGTGAAACATAGCAGTGCTTACGACAGTTTTGGTTTAATTGAGTATGAAATGGAAAATATCTTATTGCGCTAGAAATTTAAAATGATTAAATAAACAAACTTAATGCAGTTTTTCCGTTTAAAAAAACAGTAACCGAATGTGAAATGTAAATATGGTCATGAGGGCACTTTTAATGTATTTGGGTGCACAATGGTTTCATTGTACTTAGTTTATTAAAGTAATTTAAATAGAACAATAGAAAATTCAAAATCATCAACTTAAAAAAAATAAATAAGCAAGATCGTTGCAAGCAAAGAAAGAAAGAAAGAACAAGCACTTCACAGCAGGCTTCATAGAAAACGGTAAGCCTTTTTTAAATTGTTTACACTTGGGCAAGGGAGGTATTTTGGCAAAATGAACCACTGTATTCAGCGGTCAACTGTCAAGACGGTCATTTATTCACAGAACCGTGGATGACCTTGGTTGACAGGTTTCACTGCATTATACTAATGTTTTTTTCCTGCTACCATTTGGTAACGCATTTTGTTTTAGAATTTGATTTTAAAATAGTTCTTGGTTATTCAAAAGTTATTTGGAAGACAGCCAACAAAATCAATAGTTTTATATACTTCGTATAAAAGATAAAGAAATATTGTAAAGTAGTACAAAAGGTACAAATGTAAAACGGTGTCAAATGAATTGTATTTTCACATTTCCTGTTAATCTTGAAAAGTTGCGGTGCTTAAAATACTATTATGTTATATAAATTGACTTGCTCAAGCACGATCCACTAAGGAAGGGAAAGACCTTACCACACGCGGAAATGCTTTTCTGTCAACTCATATATAAGAAAAGTCTGATCTTACATTTCTATTATAAGGAGATTACTAAATGAGGAACAAAAAACTTCAGATTTCACATTCTTTTAAGGAGCGAAACCTCGTGTAACGAAAAAGAGTTAGCCTTTCTTAACCTATCAATCATATGCAAGGGAAGTTTCTCGGCTCTTTGCAGACTAACATGAGGAAAATTTACCTTTCGTGATAAATTTTCCCCATGCTAGCTTGAAAAGAACCAAGAAACTTAAGTGAAAAAAAAACCCTGAAAAATATTTTTTACTCAAGAAACTACAGTATTTCCCCTCCACTTTGGGCGTAGGTAGCACGGAACTGCAAATTACCGCATCATCCGAAGAAATAAAGCACGAAGTTTGCATTTGAAACTTCCTTCCAGTTGCTCACTAAGCAAATGAACACACGAAAACACGCAGTTCTTGTATGTGACTTCTGAGTACATTTAGTTCGGAGGAAGCGAGGTGAAGAAGTATCTGCAAACTCACATTACAATAATGCAAGAAGAGAGTTTATTTTCGCGAACTTCCTAATGCATTATAATATGTTGTCATTGCGTAATGATTCCGGAAACTGGTCTTTCGGTCTCTAATATTTATGCGCCATATGTACTTTGGAAACAATTTTCCTTTTCAGTACAGAAAGGTGCCCGAAACAAAAACGAATCTATAAGCTCCAGCTACAGCACACGATCAAGAAACACACCTGAGCTTAAAGCTACTAAGGAAAAAATATCGTGCCAGCCGAAAAGCTGACCTGCTGCCATCTGATCTGCAATCACAATATTTTGGCGGATACCGCACCAGGAGATATGAAGTATGTTTTCCGTTCCGTTTGGACTTATTATTTTAAAAGTAGTTATGAAAGTGAGAATTTTCAACATCGTCTACTACTTCCTTTGCCTTTTCATGTTGGGTGTGCGCATGTTCTGTGTAAACGAAGCGAATGGCACATGCGAAGTTTAATCATGGTAATATGTTTTATAGAAAAACCAGTCAGTTCTTAGATTTTGCTTGGCAAGCTATGGGAATATTTTATTATCTTTCAATAGTTATATCCAGGGCTTGTACCAAGCTATTTTTCTCCCTTTGCGAGCTAACTACTGAATATCCCTCCTCCGAAAAAAAATTAAACTCCAATTTATCACTAAGTTTTAAAAATAAAAAATAAAATAACATAAAAAGTACAAATAAAAAAAACAGCATATACAAAATTTGAAAATTATTTATAGTTCATTTTATTCCACGGCACTCTTGTGTTATTGAATTATCTTATAATATAAAATATAAATCACTAGTTGCATTTTTTACAGGGGTTGAAAAACTAATTTGTAGAAAACTGTGCCCTGTGAAAATCAGTACAGCGTCCCTATGAGCTGTGTGTCCTAGTTGACCTAATGGTAGCACCTGTCCTGGTCACATCACTGTAACCTCCCCCTCTAGCCGATTGGTGCGCAGCCGTGAAAAGGAACTGTCGCATACGATAGATAGTCCAGGATTTCCATAGTCGGGCAAACCTAAAGCAAACTGGTTTAGCTTATTACAGACTCATCGATAGAGGTATAAAGAATCTATATCAATAGCATTTCACTGTCCTAAAGTAGGAGTTTCTACTCATTCATGATTCTTAGCATTTTTATGCACAAAAGTTGCATCAAACGACTGCGTGAACAATTATCAGCTTGAATGGACTTCCGATTATGACCGCGTACATGTAGCTCCTAAATTGCTGTGTATCCCTACGCAGTGTTTACAAACAGCTGGCTCACAAACACCATGAAGGAGCAAAGGAAATAGCTCCGCATAACTTTCATGTTAAGATGAGGAGCACATCTAGAAGCTCATGTTGGGGGAGGAGGCTGTTGCCCCATTTCAAAAACATACACACAAAAAACCACAACAAAGAGATTTTGTAGAGGACACTCCCTCACACTGTAAACTTGCATCGCAAGGCTTTTTAAAATTTTCCATTAAAAGTTGTAAATTTTTTGTCACATACCATAGCAGTAGGGTTTCCTAAATCTCCGGACTGGTGCGACATAAAATATCGCAAGTACGTTTACGTAATGATTTTCTTCCAAATAACTAAGAAATTAAATCAAAATGGGTTATTATTAATCACTACGCAGATGTAAATTTCTGAAGATTTTCTGAAGAGTTCCCGTTCGTCACTTAATTCTTATACTTCTGAGTACATTTGAATATATTAGGGACAAAATTAATCTTGCCTTACTTTTGGTGAAATTTATAAATCTGTCGAATGCATCTTCGTCCAAATTCGATTATGCATTATAGATCCTCATGGCGGAGTTGTCCCTAACTGTTGACGTACATTGGGAATTTTAAGATGTCTCCCCAATATTTGATTAATGCTGCCATATTTAAAATTAAAAAAATCCCATTTTCGGAAGAGAAAACATCAGGACATTAATAGCGCATATGACATACTTTATACATTTGTATAAACATTAAGGTACTGTTTTATATGTAAATTATTTACTTTAAAGCAATGCATTATAGATATCAACGTACAACGCCTAAATTTGAAAAGCTTTTTAAAAATTTAGCGATGAATAGGTAGGAGAGCATTAATATGTCCTTTACTGTATAATTCCCATGCAATTAAGCTACATTATTGTGTATAACTTAGATATCGTGTATAGCAATGTGACTTCAAATATTCAGCATCCAAATTACATGGAGAAAGGTTTTTTTTATGAAGGTTCAACAGCATTGTGTGCAACTCGATGGGATATAAGCAGTTACCAGTCCCTAATTTAGGGTCACTGGTTCCAAGGAAGAGGAGATCCAGTGCCGTAAGACAAACACAACGTCGATGCCTCACCGGGATCAGAACCCATCTGGGACGAATAGTGTGAAGCCAGCCGTTAGAAAACTGCGCCACAGGGGCCTGCAGTTGAAGAAAGATTTGAAGTAAACGAAAAGGACAGTCTGGAATTCGATAAAAATAAGATGTTTGTTGAAAGCTAATACGAATCAAAAGAGCTGTCATCCGTGTCAAATAATTTCATTCGATCCCATATGTTAAGCATAAATATGATGTCTTAGAAAAATGACACCAAAAATTAAACTTGCAGTAAAGTGTGTAAAATTGAAATTGCCAGTTCAATTCTTCTTAATATGCAATCATATCTTTCTTGATTGCAGACGTTTCTTTGCCGTTGTGTTTTTCTTTCAGAATTATATTTCTGCTTAAGATGTTCGAGATGTGAAAAACTCAGCCTTGTAAATCTGTACCGCGGAAAACGTTTTTCCCTAGTCTGGCCAACAAACAACTGGAAGCTCATGCACCTCCGTAAAGTAAGGACGCTTTGTAATGCAGAGAAAGTTTCAAATCATTTGTTTTAGCGTCTTTGCGTTCTACAATCATTAACATATATTTTTCCTGTAAAAATATGAATTTGAAATCGACATACCCCCGATATTATGTTTCGTAAAAAAAGTCATCAAGCGATCTCACTGCATTGTAAAAAATATTTTGATGAATTTCCAATGTCGCCATGTAAGGCGTTCCGAGTTTAATGAAAAATATCTAAAACTGCCTAAACTGATAGCACGTAACCTATTGCGGTAGAAGGGAACTTCTGGTACAGCGTAGTTCCGATATGTATTTTTTTTCGGTGAGGTAAAGACAGCTATATAAAATGGTTTTCAGAATGACGTTTGAATAATATTTATTTTTTCCAACTATAAACTGTTACATTTAAAATATTCTTGTGTTTTCCATTAGTGTTTTTAAATCTGTGTAATAAATAAGGAAGGACCATTAGATGCAGTTTCACATTTAAGAATTATTTTTAAACGATGGTTGAGAGAAGAAGGTTTACGCAGATGTCGTCATGTGTGCCCTTCGAAGTGAAGTATCCGCAAAATGTACGAATGCATAATTTCCCCTTACTTTAAATGTTTTATAAAATATAAAATTGGCATATCTTCTTGGGCAGCAATACAGCCAAACCTTGTTGATGGTCACTAAAAATAGGGATTTTTTGCAACAAAAAATTCGGATGGTATTTGTAAGTACATCCCTGGAACAGGTACCTTCCTTCTAGAAAACAACGGCAACGTGCAGAACTACGTAATGGAATTGTCAACGAAAAACTAAATCTCATGCACGCCACTGAAGTAAACATGCTTTCCCGTACAGAGTAAGTTTCACTGCATTTTTCTTGGCAACTTCACATTCTTGATCTAAGGCTCAGGAGCACAAACACGGCCGGAAAGACAGGTGGTCTTTTTTGCTGGGTTCTGTCAAGTGGTTGTGGATTCCTCGCCCCGATCCACAATACAGCATATATGGTGTGTCTGCCTTGTAATTCGTTCCCTTTCTCCTCTGAAATAGGTGACCCTAAACTACCACGGTATACAATACATTCTCAAAAACGCTCATGTAAGTAAAACTTCACTAAAATCGTGGCCCCGGTAATTCCGGATACACAGGATCGGTACCATTCCAAATTCAAAGGAATCGTGTAATATAAAATACTGAAAGTAAAATATAAATCCTTCAGAATATATACTTTAATACTAAAGACAAAATTTGATATTAGATTAAATAACGCGGCGTAAAGTTGAAATTTACATTGCATGAAATTTCGGAAAAATCACCAACTTTCTATTGGTTTCTTGTAGAATGTCGTTATTTGGTAGCACGTCTAGTTTCTGCAAGGTGTCTCCTATTTACCACACTGAGCCGTCATAGCCGTTGAGGTTTGACCAAAGCTTGAATATTGACTATTAAACCCGTCTTGGCTTCTCATTCTGATCTTTCTCGTGAGATATCCGGGTCCTCACACTCCTCGCTTCGGCATCCAATGAAGAAACACAATGGAGTCCAGAAGAGCATGTGTTACTCCTTACAAGGCTGCAGACAGTTGCGAGAAACACACACGAAGATCTATTTATCTCATAATTGGTTATACTAATGCTTCCCACTTAAAACAAATCATTTAATGGTAACATAATATTGTCCCATTACTTGGAGTATTTGCTGAAATGTATATACATTTGCTAGAGTAAAACGATTTGAGTAATCTTGATGTAGATTTTGACTAAATTTGAAGACTGCAACTTGCATTGTAAATTTGCGTTCTGATTTTTGGTGTACAAGCAGAATACAAAGAAGTGTGTATCTTTATTTCTAATACAAATTTCGTCATATTAGAATTTTTCAGGTGATATTGTCCGACGACACTTTCGTATTCGTCAAAGGTACTTTGTTTTCGAATTGCCAAGATCTGTTTCTTTTTAATGTGCTTGCATTTCTAGATTTCATGCAATTACATAACGGAAGTTCAATATGGAAGCAGAGATTCATTTATTTTTGTGGATCTGGTAAAACCATTTTGATGCTTAATAAAGCCAGTAATATGTATGTATGTTTGTTAATGTGCTTGCATTTCTAGATTTAATGCAATTACATAACGGAAGTTCAATATGGAAGCAGAGATTCATTTATTTTTGTGGATCTGGTAAAACCATTTTGATGCTTAATAAAGCCAGTAATACGTATGTATGTATATTTTTAAGAATTTGTTTTAACGTGAAAAAAAAGACTGTCAACATAATTACTGATTTAAAATTCTGCTAGTGGGACCCAAAATCTCAACATCAAGAAAGTGTGACCAACTGGACTGAAATCGGCAATGAAAACAAAAGTGATTATAAAAATAAATAATTAAAATTTATATAAAATGATTGCGCCAAGTTTAATATGTAATACTGTAGAATTTCCGAAAGGTAATGTCATGCATTATATTTACGTGTTTTAACAAGAGTTATGAGCCCAGTGTTTTTTTGTTTCTGTCGAAGAGAATTCGAATGTAACCCAGAGGAAATTATTTAATAGCTTTCCTGCTTTGTTTATTGATGTCTTTTAACTTCAATATAAAAAAGGAAAATAGTTTATGCGTAAACATCATTTTTAAGTTTTGATACCTAAGAGATGAAAATGCATTCAGATATAGGCAGTGCATCTTACGTTAAAGTTTTCCTAGCTTTTGTTTTATATCGATGAAATTCCAAAAATGAAAAATGCTTTCTACCACTTATTAGAGTTTTGTGTTTTACCAAATGTTTTTTTTAATTAATTACAAAGTACTGCTTATGAGTACCCCATTCGTAGAGAATCTACATCTCCTACGTTCCCGAACCAACAGCACTAGTGTAATGGTCATTCAATGTAATTTCTGCAAAGGTAATTTCATGCGTAACCACAGTTTGCCGCCATCAACATATCCATATCATTTAGAGATGCTTACATGTAATTTACGTGGGAAGCATAACATACACTGCTGGACAATTGCTAAGGACGGATCATAAACGGCTATATAGCGCATAAAAAAGTAACTGTGGTTGGATGCCAAGTGAAATAAAATAATGTCAGAATGCCAGGACATTACAAGAAAGACAATTTATTGTTCTCTGAAATCCAGAAGGCTTTGGAACGTGTTCAAGGGACAAACAGGCCATTTTGTGCAGAATACGTAAACGTGAAAAAAATGCAATTACCGTCAGCAGGAGTTCCGGCGTAAGATGTCAATACGGGATATGGCCACCATGAAGGGCGATGCAAGATTCCACACGTCGTGTCATGCTTTGCACAACATTATCAAGCAGCTGTTGGGGTAATTTATCCCATTCCTCTGTCAGTGCACGGATGAGGGTTTCCTTGTTTATTGGAGGGCATTGGCGACCAGCAAGACTCTTCCCCAAAGCATCCCACACATTTTCAAACGGATTCAGATCTAGAGAACTTGCTGGCCATACGAGGGGTTGAATATCCTCGCTCTCAAGACACTCCTGGACAGCGACTGTTCGATGACATGTTGCATCGTCGTCCATGAAAATGAATCTATCACCGACAGCACCACGGAACATGCGAACATGAGGTAGCAGAACATCATTAATGTATCGTTGGCCAGTCATAGTCCCAGTTGGAAGCATATAGAGGGACGTACGGCGATTGATCATGATGCCAGCCCATACCATGACACTACATGTCGGATATCGGTCCCTTTCCTGTATGTTTGCTGGACAATATGTAGTACCACTATCACGCCAGATCAGTTGTCGTCGACAATCAGACGTCAGACTGTATCTACTCTCATCTGAGAAGAGGACAGCAGACCAGTTGCTATCAGTCCAATTGCGATGTTGATGGTACCATTGCAAACGTGCGGTACGGTGACGTCTGGACAATGGGATACATACAACAGGACGGCGGGCGTATAGTCCTCCTTCATGCAAACGTCTGGCGACAGTTTTTTGGGAGATCCGCTTGCCAGTAGCAGCCATAAACTGATTTGCCACCTCACTAGCTGTGCTGCGCCGGTGTCTTTTTGTTGATAGCACTATGTACTGATCTTCTGCAGGTGTCGTACTGCGAACACGACCTCCCCCGTGACGTTTGCTACACTCTCCATTTGTTTGAAATGATTTCCAAAGCCTTGAAACAACACTGTGACTGACGTCGAACTCCCTGGCAACATCTGTTATTTTTTGCCCTTCTTCAATCTTGCCAATAATACGGTTACGCGTAAAATCATCTAGGTGATGTCGGGAAAACATACTGAAAATTGCAAGTTCGTTAGTTGATTCTTTCCCTTTCAACTTTGCGTTTGAACAACAACGGTCAATACGCGTCAAATCCTTTATATCTCTTATCAGCACTATGACGTCACGAACAAGTTCGGCAATTCAAAATTTGCATACGCACAACACGTCTTACTGTATCCCGTACTTATGCTAATTTCCACATTTTCCTGCCTTCCATTTCATGGTTGCTATCGTTGCTATTGTCATCCGTCCTTAACAATTGTCCGGCAGTGTATATCTGTTGTAATTCCATCGTCTTTTTCTTTACGTTTTGCCAATGCTTAGTTCCATGTGCGTACTTGTGTGAACATCATTTTAGAAATGTCTGAAATGTTTTTTTCAGACGGATGAAGTAATTATACATTGTAAATTTATCACATTTCTGCTCAAATTTCATTTTCTAAAATTTTCGAGGAAATTTTTGTATTGATCATTTTGTAAATATGTTAGTATTTAACTGTACTGCTCAGATACCAACACCAGTGGGCTTGCCCTATGGCAGAATCTGTTATGATTCTGCATTTATTTTTGTCGACCGAGAAATGTGGTTGTCCAAATTATTCATTACTATTCATCAAAATAAATCGCCATCAATTTATCTAGATACTAAATTTTAAATAAAAATCAGTTGAACACTATTTCCAGTAATAAAATTGCAGAGACGTGGTGTAGAACACAATGATACCCGAATTGAATTTTTGTACAAATGAAGATCTTTAATTTTTTGTGAACATTTATTTTTAAAATTTTCCTTCTGGTTCCGTGTTATCCGCAATTGGTTGTAAAAAATAATTGTCAAAGTAAAAGACGATTTCTTCTGCACACCACAGAAAACTAAAGGATTTTCTGGATTGCGCGCTTTTAAGGATTTTAACAATGTCCAGCAAATTTTTGTTACCCAAACTTTTCGATTTCGATCATATTAACCTGAATTTTCGACTCCAAATCATGGGAATCGCATAAGACGATATAAATGAAATTAACTTTAATTTCAGCAAACTTTCCATATTTTTCCGCATTAGCTAATATCAATTAATGTATACTACCGCAGCGCTTCGGCTCCCCACGTCTGAAGCGGCATTATAAGTTTCAGAGCTCCACAGAATTACGTAACAAATGAATTTCATTCTTAGATTCTTCCACAATTCAGAGAATATTCTTCTCCTACCATTACTAGAGTGCTTGTCCTGTGGAAGAATCTGTTATTATTCTTCATTTATCTTTGTCGACTGAGGAATATTTTTGAAAAATATGTGGTTGTCTAAATTCTTCATTAGTATCCATCAAAACAATAATCACCACCAATTTATCTAGATACCAAATTTTAAATAAAAATCATTGTAATATTTTTTACCCTGATTTCTAATAATGATTAATGTTTTTGAACGATCCTTCGGGCTATCTTATGTAGCAGAACTGAAGTATCACTTAAGTTAATCGTAAATTATACATTTTCATGTACAACAGTCGGCAGCAATAGGTATAAGATGAAATTTATCAAAGTATAGTACTTCCAGTATTAAACCGTAAATAGGGTGTAATTATATTTGTATGCTTCGAACATGTACACTGATAGATCGCATGCTAGTAATGCAAAACAGCCGACTCGGTTCCAATTTGAGAGTCGTCAGATCACGTGACTTGAATCAGAAGTATCTGCGCGCTCTCCAATTCAAATGCTTTATTATGGGATGATAAGCTATCTTTCAACAATAGCGTTTAGTAAATTACATTAGTTGGAACGGTTGGTTTTAGGATTAATACATCTAAAGATACACGCTTTAGAAAACTAATCTATCAAACCTAAAGTGCAATCAGTTTGAAGTTACAGAATTATTTGTCAGATTGAAAATGATTGTTAACTTCGTGTTTGTTCTGGCGTCCATATGACAGGTCAGTTTTTATTTAAAACTCCATGCAAAAAAGGGTGCTAATCGATAATAATTTATACAACAAGACTACATTACTTAAAATAGTGTATCTGTACTAGTAGTCCGAGTTTCTTGGTGTAGAATAGAAATCAAAGTTTCCAAGCTTTCGCACGTCCATCAGATGACTTTTTCTAGGGAGGTAACGAGCAAACTGTCATCTATCAAAGCTGAAGTGCAAGTTGTGCTATTTAATGAATGTAGTCTGCAGTTGCTGTCTACCTTCCTTGAACCACCACGAAATTCGAATTAGTAGCATAGTTATGCTATTTTAAGTACAGTTGGTGTACAGTTCCTCGTTATTAATAGGGCTACATTACTTTCAGTGTAGTACGATACGAAATTGCTGATATTCAGTTAAATAAAAATATAAGCATACTACATTGCCATACTCAGGGAAAGCTTACTTAGAATAGGTACGTGGAAAGATCGGGTTGTTAACACGATGTAATTTATAATATTGTGATGAATATTTGTAAGATTTCAATTCATGTACATCCCAATTTTTTGTCACGAATTACTATATTTTAATGCGGAGAGCCACGTTTTTCTGTATTGGGAACTGAACCTTTGTCTCGATTATTGTTGCCGTACATCATACAATTTTTAAACTAAGAAAAATGTTGGTGGGGAATGGCCACCAATAGTACTCTAATAAAACTTGCGCAAACTTGGAATCGCGATAATTTTTATGGTGCATTGTGGTCCAAATTTACAAGTTCTCTGATGAATCAAAACATGATTATACTTGCAGTGCAGCATCAAATATTTTACTTTGAGCGCTCATAAAGTAAAAAAGTTACTTAATTTTCATAGAATGTTTGAATCATAAAGATTCCTGATTCTCAGTAATAAAGTGAGCTTTCTTAAATGCATCAAGAGCTTGAATTTTCACGTCTTAAGTACTATCGAGAATTGATATTCAGGCTTCCTGTTTAAATATTTAGCCAGATTTAAAATTTTCATATCACAATCCAAAAGAGCAAGCAAATTGGGTTCGTAACTAGAAGCAGTGATGTTTAAAATGTAAGGTCTTATAATACTAGTGTGGTTGTCTTCATTCCCTGGAACTAGTGGCTCAAACCAGGGAGACAACTGTTTAAAGCCCGCTGAGTTACTTAAGGAGCCGACAAACTAACAAACAAACATACAAAAAGATACGTCGGCGTAATAAGAATGTGGAAATATTTGCAGTCAGTTGTCTGTTTTGAAATTTTATAAGATTCGATCCCTTTTTTCTTTTACTTAGAGCACCGACTTTACAAAAGCAGCATCGCTAAAAGCTGGTTAGTTAAAATGCTACTGAAGGTTCTAAGAAAATGATGTTTTCAGTATTATTTTATTTATAGCAGTGAGTTTTACAATGGTAAGTCGACGCTTTCATTAAAATACAACCACATATTTAAATTGAAATCCAGACACAAGAAATATAATGTCATAATTTCATGAGATAGTATTTAGAAGCTTCTCAAAACAACGAGCCATAGTCTTCTTCAACTTTGTCTTTAGGAAATGTTGTTCGCCAAATTCATGAAAGAAATTTATTAAAGACTAAATATTTTCCTTCCCTGTTTCAGTGACAGTAAAAAGCTTTTGGCGTTTAGATTTCCAGACGACAAAATCAAGTTTCATACATGCATAAAATCTATTTTATCATCTGAATCGTTTCTCACTTGTGAACTTTCGACGTATATCCTTTAACGTAGCTATCCGTGTATCCATCAACACAACAAGAGATAACCAGTTTTTGCTTAAAATCAGATGACTTTAAGCCTTTCGATGTTGGAGCCAGAGATTGGTATGTGATGCGGAGTTTACCAGTATATAAGGTCGAAGTCTACAAGATATGCGTCTATCTGCAAAAGTAATAACGTTTGAACAATTTGCAAAATCGTTTTATTAAATAAAAAAGGAAATACAGGTGAGTGAGTAAAGAAGCATTGATGAAGTACAAGTGACGGTGCTATATACAATGATGCATCAAAAAAGAGCAGAGCAACAAACGGTGTGACAGTTCGTACATCGGAGAGGTTGCAAAATCACAAAAAGAGCACAGAAGTCGCAGACTTGCACGGCTAGAAGTCAGAGTAAACAGCAGAAGAAGCAGAATCAGGGTGATCGCTGTAATGGCCAGATTCATCAACATCAATGGCAGCGTTGCGATGGCAATGAAACCGACGGTCGAAGCGTTCCAGCCAAGGACGGAGAGAGACATCATCTTTGCAGCGAGCGTTAGGAACCGACAGGCAGTGGCAGACTTGAACGGCCACATCGTGGAGCTGCGTAGGCGTAGGATGAGAGCTAAGGACATACTTGTCAACATGCCGTGTAGAGGCGTAGAGGAGATCCTATACATATCGGCCACGGACAAAGACGCAGAGAGCAAAGAGGCGTCAGCGAGGAGAAGAGTAAATTGATCAAAAGTGAGTGGGGCATGTTCAGGGCGAGCAGAGTCAAGATCAACATAATCTTCATGAGGCGGAGACTAGACAATAGCGCTGCGAGGGTGCAGTGTGCGGGCAGGCGGTGAGGAAGACACAGCGCGAGCTTTCTTTCTAATGGAGGAAGAGTGACCGCTGGATCTTCAAGACTTACGACCTAGGGAGAAAACCTCAGCGGAGAGAGTGGAGTCACTGAGCGAGGCAGTGGGCACTGGAGGAACTAGAAGCAGAATGTGGCAAAGCTGGAGTCAGGGGAGCCGGTGACACACAGGTGGCAAGCGCGTCAGCAAGCGAGGAGGGAATCAAGAAAGCAGAATCAAGTGAAGTATCAGCAGGAGCCTATACACATGGAGCGGATGGGGGGGCGTCAGAAAGTCGACGAAAGCAGGACATCCGCGTGACGAAGAGGTCAACGGCACAAGAGTAGGAAACACAGGCGGTGCAGGAGGACGGGGATGACACGGTCGAGGATGAGCAGAAGATGCAGCGTTCGAGGAAATAGGAGGACAGGCAAGTTTGAGATAACCAGAAGTCTTGCAGCGCTGACAAAGCTGGATCGTGAGAACATCAATGTCGTAGGAACGGGATCCCAACAGGATAGAGAAAGTCGTGGGATATGGAAGAACAGCATTGCTGGAGGCGAAGAGGACCTTCCAGTGACGGCGAAAGCCAAAAATGTAACGATCACCGTGATCGGCAGAAGTAGCCGAAAGAGTCTTAATGGGGCCTATGACGCGGTCGCAAGAGACGAGGGCAGCAGTAAGTATGGTGTCGGTGATTTCAGGAGGTTCGGAATAGAAAGAAACCACCAAAGGCGGTTGTCAATTGGTTCGGCAAGGAGAAACAGGCCAGGAATGGATGGACCGGAAGCGAAGACAGTTTCAGCATACGTACTCCGTGTGAGCACGGAACTGGTCTTAAGAGTAGTGCAGTAGGTTATGAGTGGCGTACCGCATCAAAGTACACGCCACCCTGTATGGCAGAAAAAATAGACTTACCCACATAGGAGGACTCAGAGATGTTGAGAATCATCACAGAATTCGTGCAGGAGACGTAGGAAGAAAGCACAGCGGCGGGAGGTAGAAAGGGCATTCGAGAGGCACCATTCACGGTGGAGCAGCTGAGATTATATGAGAAGAAGCCGGTGAAACGGGAACTGCACCAGCAATAGAGGTATCCATGACGTCATTGGCAGGAACTGAAGAGCAAGCTGGAGCAGCAGTAGACGAGGGCTCATAGCCGTTGAACAAATGCTGTGGAAGAAATCTGTAAGTTTCTGACGTAAAATGAATTATAAGGTAATACCGTAAATTTCTGGGAATTATATAGTAAAACTGGAATTTCGCGGCAAGAGAATTTCGCGGCATACACTTAGTCCACTTCAATGGAGACTGCATTTTGATAGCCTTCTTGTATGTTCGAACTTTCATGAAAATGATAAACGTCCGCTGCAAGAACATATAATGCTTGAAGTTCAATGACCCAGTGTAAAATTTCAACACGAATCTTTAAAAAACTTTATCCTACTTTATTCACATGACATACAAATTGTGCAATTATTATCTTTCCCATTAGTTGTGTGTTACTGTCGCATTTGCGTCCTTATTTTGTCGTCTCTCAAAATAGAAAGACGCGAATTTAAGAAAATGTGCAATAATTACAAAAAAAATTAATCAGGATCAGCGTTATTTTCTTGTAGGACTTCCGTCCACAGGGAGTAGAGTTTAGGTCCCAGCCACCTACAGCGAGATCGCCTTTTGGGCAGGACACAGAAACGGAAGGAATGAGAGCAAGTCTAGCGACTTTGACAGAACAGTTTGTAGTGAGATTAGAGTACAGTAGATGGCGCCACCGTACAAGTACGATATTGCACATAGAGGGGTGAGAGAATTTCAGGTGGGGTACAGGAAAGGATACCCATTTAACCAGTGGGTCCAGCCTGGGGGCCGTCACTTAACGTGCTCGTCCGATGCACGGCGGATATTTAGCGATTGTTAGTAAATCCCACCATTTCTGAAAGATCAGCCCAGGCTTGAACCTGGGGACCCAGTATCGACAGTCTGAAACACTAACCACTAAGCCATCCGCGGCTCTAAAGAAATTAATCTATCTTGTGAATTCTTGATGTTTCATTATTTTCTCATTACGAAACGGTGAACAAATCTACCTTTCACGTAAACACGTTTCTCTAGTGTATGTAGAGGAAACAATGTACCAGTAGAACGACTTGTTTAGAAAAAAATTTCAAAAGAAACATTTGAATAGCAAATGTAATCATAAAGCTTGTGATACAAATTATTTAACACATATCAAAGCAGAATCCAAAGCAGAATCAAGAAAACTATTTAAAAAAATTAAGTTGGTATATTGTTAAAAATATATCTGCACTTTTTGTAAGTAACTGGCCCCACTGATGAGAGGAACTCATTCTCTTGGTCACCTTTTTGTGTATGAATGATCGAAAATAAGTATAGAGACAACAATTTGAGGAGGTGAGTTACGTATGTTTGATTCTTGTTCCGATGAAGAAGTTATAAGATGTAGTTAACAACACGGCCTTAGTTTGGTGGTGTAATTTTAAGTAGCTCCATTGCCCCTTGTGTTTCGTTGACATACTTCGTATGGATCAGCTAGCTGTTAACGCAATGTATAACAGCAAGCATACTGAATGAGATAAAACTACCTAAATGTTTCTAAAAATAATTCTTTTTGCGTGAAAATTAAAAAAAGAGTACGCCCTTGGCCATCAAACATCAAGTAAGTGTACGTTTCCTTCGGAGGGAAACACAAAGAATCAGGTTTCTATAATGATATGTGATTATGTTTTTAAAAATCCTATAAGTTTCACATTTTTTTATCCTTGTTCGATTGATAAAACTGGCTATATGACATTATTAAACAACGTGTTTTGTGTTTCGTATTTTACAAAAAGAATCACTTTTTTAAAAGGTAAGCACACTTTAGATCTTAACTTTCGCATATCATTTAATGCTTAATTTTAATTCTTTCAAATTTAACTATAAATTAGTGAATACATTTCTAATATCGAATCTAAATGACTTCAAAATGTTCGAAATGCATCCGAAATGTAAGTTTATTATTTATCACCTTGATTAACTTTTTTTTTTTAGTATACGGATTTACATTTTTCTAAATTGTCCTTTAGCTGTTGGTGACCAATCTGCTTTACGTCTTTATGCCACGACTATTTAATCTCAAGTCCATTAACTATCGACTGCACAGAGAAATATTCGTATTCTAAAAGTAATTCACAAATCATTAGAGTCAATATTCGGAACAGATAAAATTTCTGTCAAATTTCCTGACTCTGAGGAAAATAATCGGAGCACACACTTCCACGTTGCTAATTCACGTTTTTTACCTTGAAAAAAAAACCGCAATCGCTGTCTCTGCTCTGTCTCGCTTTAGTTGTTGGATTATTCCAGTACGGTTCTTCTCCTTCACAGGAGGAACAATGTTAGTGTTAGCTTAATAATATTATATAAATGATGAAATATGAAAAGCTAAATGTTCATCATTGTAATCATCAATACCCTTGATTATTCTCAGCAGCATCCAATTTTCTCACATTAGATGGAGCAGAAATGTCCTTTCACATAACATAAACACACACTGCTGTCAGTTGAAAATGCAACACCAAGAACGACCTGATGTATTGAAGTGAAATCTGTAAGGTACATTACTAATTACGCAAGAGCTAAGTGATCAGAAGTGCAAACCTGCAAGCGATATGAAACACACAAAACATTGTATCTTGTGTATCCACTATGAGCAGCGATGACGACTCGTACATGCCGTGGCATCAGCTCATAGAGGTTCACGATGTCGCACTATGAAAGGTCATTATATGCCGTCTTGATTTGTACGCATATTTTACCTTAAGTAACTGGCGGTTGAGCCTGATGGGCCAGTCGTCGAGCGATCATATCCCAAGCTTGTTCAACGGGCTATAAAGCAAGTGAACCCGCTGGCAAAGGCAGACATGCCGTATTTCAGACACCCAAGAGATTTAAGACAATTTCCGCCACATGTGGTCGGTAAGTATCCTGCTGAAAGATCACACTAGGGACCGTCTGCAGATATGGAGGCGCTGTAGCCTCTAAACCTTCCGCGAAGTGATGCTGGCTGGTCATGATTCCAACAACGATGAACACATGATTTCACGATTTCACCCCTTGGCCAATATTCGCACGAAAACGGAACGTGGAATCAGTAATTAATTATCCACCTCCTCCACGAGAAAATAACCGTCACAACGGCAAACCCAATGCGGTGGAATGTGAATCTGCAATCAAATGTGAAATACACTAGCATACATACACGCAGCAGTCTTCTTGTGTTTGAGTTTCATTACCTGATAGAAATTATTTCCGTTTGAAAATAAATTCCCGCTTTTTTAGTTCTTTTCATCCAAACCATTTCCTACCTAGATTCTACAGACTATCCGTCTATCTTATGTGAACGGTTTTTTTTCGAGCAATGTTGTCTTAGAGCGACTATTCTGTTTTCTTTATATCTTACAATTATTTTAATAATAGCTGAAATCTTGTTTTCGAGTGTTCAGGGATGATGCAGTAGAAGAGATAATTCTCGTGAACAGCTTCTGGAAACTTAAATACTCGCACTGAACTTGAGTCGTACTGCTAAATCACAAAAATTACTGGTTTAAAGATATCATAGTTAATTTGGAGTAACGTATTTCAAATAAAACAGTACTTAAAAATGCCGAACGTGCTCAAATTTGCTGAAATTAAAAAGTTGTGACTTTGGAACTTTTGGTTCATAGCGTTAAAAGTATACGAAAGTTTAAAATGTCCAGAGAAAATATAAGTAAATAATATACAATACTTTCGTGCTGTGATGCTGTAGGATGTCGTGAAAGCAACACTGCAGGTGATTTTGGATTCCTATTTTTCTGATTTCAGGTGTAGTTCCGATGGTAGACATGTATTTTAGGATTTCAGTACAGTGGCGTAAGTATGAAACTTTCTATAGGATTCTTGGGGATCACTCACTTATTTTAAGAACTGCACAGTTTAAAAACTTGAGATTGTAATATCTGCAATTCTAATGGTTGAAAAAATCAGACCTGTTTGATCTGAACCTGCTTTTGCAGTTTCATAATGGGACTATAGTTACCGCTTTATTGAATAATATTGTTGCTACCACCCGGGTCGCCGGATTATCGAATACAAATAAACTTTAAGAATTTAGATGTCAGGATGTCAGGCAATGGCTGACGACCCGGAGGTAGACATTAGAATTTAGAATAATATTTGTGAGCTCTTTTTATCGCCGAAATCTTATGTACAGGTAAAAGAATTTATCCTGCAATTTAGCCAATTAAAACCAAGAAATTCTGACACTCGCTAATTAGTCATGCAACTTCAGGACTGGCACGAGACAACAGACATTTATTCAATTAACTACAAAATATGAGGATAATGATGAAGGCGTCTATGTACAAAGGATTGTGAAAGAGGGGCGTCAAGTAGACTCGCCCCTTTCGGGAAAGCTCTGAGGCTGAATTTATCATTAGAGTCAATGATTATTTGTTGGCTTATACAGTCTGGCTTTAAAAACACAGTTCTCAGCCGACGAGAGTCTATTGGCTGACCGGAGCCAATCTAATCACAACTGGCATGCATACATAAGTTCTGTACTTACAGATATGCTGTTTCCTCAGGTATCCATGTTTGATGTATTTATATTCGAAGCGCACCTGTGTGATGACACGCCCATTTCAGAGCGGGCACTATAACCAATGGAGAGGGGAGTCGAACCCCATCTCCTATTTTCTCTCGTGCACTGCATTCACCTGCATGAAATCATGGACGCATTTATGCACACCAATGTCGTGGTTGAACGAAGCCGCTGACGTGTAGAAGGATCCGTTCGTCTCTCCAAAGGTGATTCTCGCATACATCACCGGTCGGCATCTCCGTCATTCGGGGCTGTAATTCTATCACATCGTGAGACCTCCGGGACACTGGCTTTCTCTTACGTGCAATCTAGCGCCAGGAAAAGAGGTATCGTCCTCTCTCTTTCCTATTTCCTCGCGGTAATATCAACCGCTCGGCAGCTCCTTGTATAGCTGGCCGGCATCTTCGGACAGAAGCTCTTCCTCCGAGCTGGGTCCGCTTCACCGAGACTGGTTCCCTTCACGGTTCGGAACCAGACTATCTTTTTCGCTTGTTTACATCGTCAACAAATTCCTTGTTCTCCTTCTTAGGGGTCTGTTTAAACTATCTTGTCAGCCTGAAAGCATTTGGCGCGGTGAAGTGGTATGAAATACATGCCTCTGCATTCGGAACATGTGGTGGGTCCACCCCCGAAAGTACAGAAAACACATAACTTAACTAACACTCCTTTGTCCAGCAAAGTTTCGGAGTAGCAAACGCCATAAGTTTCCTGATCTATTGACACTTTAATGGCTATCCAACTTGACCGACACGCACTAAGGGGGCGACGTATCGTGTTCCCCACACCAGGCTAAGATTTCTCCCTTCCAAGAAAAAGGGCACTTATCTGTGTTCTCCTCTTTTGCAATGCGGGAAACCACTAGCTGTTAATTTTCACCCCATAATTAATTCTGTTCCCGCCTATTGCCAAACCTGCTAATCGAATTCATTTCAGTACCTAAAAAGTCGTAACACTGCCCCCAACAAAACAAGCGAATGTCCCCATTCGGCCTATAGATCTACCTCTGACCACTCAGGTGCCAACCATTGGGTGCTACCTTCTAAAAGGGTGGAGACTGTTAATTCAATTCACATGGCTCGACCAATCCCTTCTTTTTAGTCCTCACACCATGTTATCACTTTCACTCTTGGCTCATGCGGCTCCTCCCAAACTCTTTTCGTAATTTAGGGAACACCCCTTAAATGTTTTCCAAGACCATCAAGAATTGTTCACAAATTCCCCCTTCAACTGACGTTTAAGTGGTATCACACCATAAAACACAGCTCCATACAAGCACTACACTACCACTATACAAACACTATACAATCACTACACCAGCACTATACAAACACTAAAAGCAAATACCACACTAGGCCAAATTCATATCACGCTCCAGCAAAATAAATGCTTTCCTTTTTTGCTTGGGATTCCTCATCTCAACGCCTTCATCTCCGGAGCCATCAGGGAAAAATTCAAACATTCGGGTCCCCACAGTACCCACACTGAATCACTGGCGCAACAGCTATATTACCAACACCTGGCAAACTACATTGCCAACCCAAGGAAATCAACAAAATTTCCTAAAAGCCTAATACCAGGATGCTTCCGACATCCAACAATTACGCAGGGCTCACTCCCTGAAAACCTTGTAAGCACCCATGCACAACAAACACATTGCTAGGTACGTTTCAGACTCAACGTCTACGGCTGAACAAAATTTAGTAGTGCGGTAGATACGGCATCGATATCCGTTAACTTCGCTCGTATCGAAATTTCGACAGCTTACCGAGAACACCTGTCTCCTTCCAACCCAGCCACTGTACCACGCCCACGAGGGAAATCTCTACCTCATCTATCCGTGTACAGAATTTCCTTGCTGCAGGTCCAAGCGTCCACCATTCCGACACTGAGAAAAGTTTTGACCAATCCAGGATTGGCAGGATAGGTCGATGTCGATCAGTAATACACACGACGCCATTTCCAGCGCATGGAAATTTCTTTCGTCCGAGCATTTCACAGTCGGCATGTGCGCTGCACGTCGAAAGTGGTCAACACCACAGCTCAGAGACGAACACCTGTTGCGTCGAACAAACTGAAACCATAACTTCGCAATAAACGCTATGCCTTCACATTCTTCGCAATACACTTCGGTTTAAACCGACCCATTCCCTGTTTCGAAATTCACCTGCTGGAATGATTAACCTGAATGGACTGACTCCCTGCCATTTGGGTTAATTCTCGATCACAATTTCTTTCAATCCATAACTGATAGGTCGAACGACTGACAACTGCGCTTAGCGACTACCGATTCTCGTTCCTCAAATAGGCTTACCACTGCTATTCCGTTTCCTCCTGGGAACTACGTTCTCTCTTGGACTGACATCTGCCAAGACGCAGAACCTTTATCTCTCTACATAACTCACACACATTTTCTCGAATAGGCTTACTACTGCTATTCAGTACATCTGCTCGAATAGACTGACCACTGCTACTCAGTACTTTTGCTCGAATAGACTGACCACTGCTACTCAGTACTTTTGCTCGAATAGACTGACCACTGCTACTCAGTACTTTTGCTCAAATAGACTGACCACTGCTACTCAGTACTTATGGATTATACACTCAAAAATTATAATCCCAGCCCCTGCGCCATCTTTTCTGAATTTAACTCTTTCCCTACGCTCCGCGACAGACTTGAGATACTTGCCTACAACAGCTATAACGAAGTAAATTTCTCCGTCATTTCTGTCCACGCCAGGATTCGAACCCGGATCCCCTCATTCCGGAATAAGTCACTCTACACTGTAAAAAATTTCATGGTCAAATTACGGTAGATACACCGGCAGCTGAGTGGCCAGTCAATAAACCGTAATTTTACAGTACCATACTGTAATGTTCATTAACGGTCTAATGACCGGGAAATAAAAAACGGTCAAACTACCAGAAAATGTGGCCTAACACGGTAGGTCAACAGTAAATTTAATACGGTAGATAAACCGTATTTTAAAGAAAAAACATGGCAAAGCCTTGGTAAATAAATACGGGGAAAATACCGTAATTTTACAGTACCATACCGTAATGTTCATTAACGGTCTAATGACCGGGAAATAAAAACGGTCAAACTACCAGAAAATGTGGCTTAATACGGTAGATCAACCAAAAATTTATTACGGTAGATAAACCGTATTTTTAAGAAAAACATGGCAAAGCCTGTTAAATACGGTGCAAAGACCATTTTTTTCCAAAAATGTTAAACCACAGTTTTTTAGATTTGGTTTAATGACTGTTTTTGAATCATTATTTAATAATTATTTTTTTGGTCTAATTAGGGCTTCACACGCCCAATTTGCCTGCTAACCTGCATATTATGCATATAGAAACAGTTCACTCTTTCAACTACTCCCTCACAGCTGTTCAGTTACATTTTCCTCCTCATATTTTTGCAAAATTGCATGTGTTAATGTTTTCCCTTATCTATAATGTGCATTTGTTATTTGTGTTTTTTGTGTTCATAATTTGTACAAACTTTATACAGTGTAATTATATACACCAATCAGACAAAACATTAAAATCACCTACCGAATATAATGTATATTCTCCTCCCACCTAATGAGACAGACTCGACGAGATGTTGATAGGTCTCTCTTGGTATCATGACTGCAACAGAAGATCCCAGTTCCCATAAATTGTATTTCAGGAGATGCTGCTCGTACTCCTTCCTCCAACTGAAACCATAACTGTTCAATAAGATTGGGGGCCATGGCAAGTATAGGGAATTCTTCGTTGATTCATGTCTGGCAAATTTGGGGGCCGTGGCCTTAAGGGGAATTCCTTGTTACGTTCTTGGAACCATTCCAGGACTTTCTATACAATGTGGCACGGAGCAGTCTTTTTGAAAGGCACCATCTCCGCCAGGGTATACAGTTGCCATAAGGTAGTTTTAATGTTGTGGCTGATCGATGTACATTTATATAAAGATTTCGAATGCGGTTATCACTAGGAGGCAAATCAGTCTAACAAAATGGTCAAAATACAAATACCACTAAACTTGCTTATAAATGAGTAAGTATATTATCTCATACTGTCAATTCATTTTCACCTGATAAACAATTATGCATTATTTACTATGTAGCAGCGGCGTAACCACGTTTTAAAATCTGGAGGAGTACGATCACACATACACACATTATATATATATACATGAGGTTCCCCGACTCTGAAAATCTGGGGGGTCCTGACCCCCAGTAGTAACGCCTATGTTATGTAGTTTTACTGACATTGGCAGTGCTGCAACACGTGAATTACCCAAATAAAAGACAAAGAAAAAAAAAGACCCATAATTACAAATTCTACGCATCTTTTGGGACTCCACATTTAATTTGTATTTTTTTAACATGCCATTTGGCAAAAGTCAAATTCATGAGGATTAGGGAAAGAACGAAAACAGCCAGAAAGGCACCATCCCTCAAGATCAGTGTTAGAATTAGAACTAGATCTTCTACTGGCCCAGCGGACCACTAGAATTTGCAAACCACCTACAGGTCCGTAAAAAAATAAAAATTAGGACATGTACAATATATGTAGAAAATAGCGTATCATTTCAATGGAATTATCCAATATTTGTTTTTAAACCTATCATTAGTTTGCAGCCTGAAAAGAAAACCATACAGCAAGGTAAAAGAAAAAATAATTTTTTAACTTGTGAGGGGAAAAAAAAAACTTACTAGCCTTCTGGGCCAGTAAAGTCAATAAGTTCAGTGGTCTAATGGAAGTTTTACTGGCCAATAGCCAGCGGACCACTGGGTAATTCAAACACTGCCTAAGATTATGTAAGTATATAAGGTTAAATGCAAATATACAAATGTCCTGATTAATTTATTAAAACTTTCAGCTCACTTAATCAATATTGGAATAGCTAAAATTTAAAATATGAAAAACAAACAAATTTACATTTAATGAGAACACTGAACAATTATACTTTACTAAAAGTTGTACGTCTAGTTCAATGATTGTACGTTAAAAGTCAGAACTGTTCAATAGTAGTCACCACACAGTTCCTGTGTTTGGAAAAATAAAAGTTGCTCTGGTGTTTCTGAGCTGACTTAAAGTGAGTCTTTGGGCAGTTGTTCCATTATGATAAAATTTCGTAATGCAGTTGAAAATGATGAAATTTGATTGTCAGCACTTGATTTTTTTTTTAAATTGTTTTCAAAGAGCATAAATTAAAGTGTCAAACAATGTACATTACATTTATCTTTCATTTGTTTATGTAAGTATAAATATTCATTCTCGCTTGATTCTTTTGATTCTCCAAACGACCCAGAATATCTCACAAAGTAGCCACATTTTAAAAATCTATAGGTCTCCAGGACTAAGCTTGATAACAATGTAATGACAACTCTAAAGATCACTGGGTTGAATGACAACTTGAAGGAAATGAAATTGTTAAATCCTATAGCAATAGATATCAGCTTACCCTTTTAGGTTAGCTTCTGTTTAACATTTTCTTGCACGTCAGGATTCTGGGTTTCCTGTGTAGAGGTTCCAGCTGGGTTTGCCCCCCCTCATTTCACCATTGTTGTTCTTCACACGTGTGAAACAAGCAAATTAAGCGACACAAAGCACTCTTGTGATAGGCCGAAGTTCACCATGACTTGAAAAATATTTTACACTGAACTTGAATTCTTTTACTAACACTTAAATCCAAACTTAGGCAACTCAGGAAACCTATTAAAAATACATGCACTTCACAAACCTGTGACATACCACCAAATTCACACACATCCAAACCAGGTACTAAGAGACAAACAATTGTAACTAAACTGTAAAAACCTGTTTACATTATGTACATCAAACCTGCTATTATTGTTATTTATGCCATTCTATCGCATTCGTACATCTCGCCTCAACTCAATGCTCACGACACGTGCTGGCTAATCCCTTTACCACACCTCTGCTTTTCCCCAACAGATTGCCTCAAGCGCTTTCTGCCATCTCCATGGCCATCCTCTGGAAGCATTAGCAATGTTGGTCCATCTGCTGCCACAGAGTGAGTGAGCATTAAGTCCTGTGCAAAATATTAAAACCATTCACGTCACTGAAAATCAAGAACAAATTATAATGCTTTAGCTTCCTTGGAATTTTCCAAAGAACAACTAAAACAGTTAATTTCTGCATGACAACACAATGTGAACCACATTTTAAATATTTTTTGTCCCTACAAAATGCACAACTTCTGGTGTGACAGTCGCAGTTTATTTTGGGTAAGTTGCAAAACCAAAGTGCTGGTTGTTCGCAAGTATAACAACCGGATGTCAGAACTACAGAGATAATGGTGTATAGCAGTTGGTTTGAAGCCAATGGTGAATCATCAGTATTTTTTAAAATAAATCATACATATGCTGAGAACTAGAAAACATTTACCAATACATATTTTCCATGTGCTCGGACAAAAAAAAATATCTGCTTCTTAAGATTTAGGACTACCATTACCAAAATAACTGATACATAAATATGTATATGAAGGAAAAGTACTGAATCAACTGGATTTCATTCTTTATTTTTTCAAAAAAAGCAATAACCCCCAATTGATTGGGTGAAGTACATTTTTTCAACTATTATATGGATCAACTTATTTCATAGCCAGTTGTTTATAAATATACACATAGTGACAAAGTTTTTTTTTTCTTCTTTAATTATGTGTCACTTATAGCCTTACATCCTTCAAGCGACTGTTGTGCTCTTTCACTGTTACATAGCTTCGTAATTTTTGGGTTCACTTCAGCATAGTTTCTTCCCTTTCTTCCTTAGATTGACACAAAGGATTTATTCCCACAAAGTACCTGTGATTAAAGTGAGACATTACCACAATGAAATATTTCATAAAAATTCTGGCTTCTAAAAAATTAAATATATATATATACACACACAATAATAATACGTATCTTCATGAACACTGTACGGAAGACTCAGGTGTGGTGAAGTTCATTAAGACTGAGAAACTGATATCACAGTGCTGCACAATAATCTGCAGGGTAGTCACAGGGCAAGGCAACCATGATATAAGAAACTAGGTAACAACCCTTGGGAAACAGGCGAGATTTTCCCAGGCCACTGTCTTTCCACCCTAACATGCGAACTGTAAAAATAGTCAGCAGGTAAAAAATAGGGAAACCTAACAAATTTTAGCACCAACCCCTTTATGGAAATTTATCGCTGTCTGTCATGGCATTCTTGTTTTGCAGCTTAGAAAGAAGCCCAATTAAAGATGACAAATAATTGAAATTCACCAGGAAATATTGATCTGTCATGGTAACAAGTATGAGTCACCACACTGCAAGTGGTGACCAGATGTGGCCTGTTCATTTTTGTAATGCAGTCACACATGACAAGTAGAATTTTTTTCTGAATTGTGTACAGTTACTGACAGATTAGGAAGAAAAGACCATAACAAAGGTTGAGACTTGAGAGCATAGCAAAATTTGCACTAGGCTAATTTATGCCAAAATAAACACTTCCAATAACTTATGAAGAGAACAAGTTTGTAGGCAAGAAAAAATTATCTGATCACCAGTGGAGTAACACAAAATATCTGCACCCATCCCCCGCGCAAAATTTTCCTAACAGGCCCTCCATAACATGGTAATAATTAATGCAAAAATTGAGGGTAAATATTTAAACTTTGCTGTAGTAAAAATATTGTTTTTTTTGGTTTGATTGGAGGTTTAACGACCACAATGAGCAACTCATTGGTTCTAGGGAAGGGAGAGAGCCAGTGCCATAAGACAAACACAACATCCATGCCTCACCGGGATTCGAACAATGATCGCTTTTGGACGAATGATCAGAGGCCATCCCTTAGACCACTGCGCCACCAGGGCGGCATAAATATTGATTCCACGATCCCTTTAGTATTGCTTTAATTATGTGATCACTTATTCCGTTAAGTATCCTTGATAAACTTAGTACTCAGGGAAAAAAGTGCAAAATCTTTAAATGGCAAATGTTCACGATATCAAATCAAATAAAAACAAATACTGATCTTCGAGTGTATGGTTTCGAACTTCCTTAAAAGCTTTTTAATTCTTTAATACAATAACTTTTGAGAAAGAGGAAAAACAAGTGTTTGCATTTTTCTAGTTTTAAATACTTCAGCGATATTGTTTCTTTTTAGTGTCATATCTTTTACATTCAAGAAGCAAGCATACTTCACAAAATGAAAAAACTTACATCACTAAAATCTGGATTCCTTTCTAACGTACTTAGCGAATATTTCAATCAGTTTCTTTACGTCTAGTTTACTGGCTCGGTCATTCTAAATGCTTTTATCATCGCAAGTCGATCAAGCCTACTTTAAGTGTGCGATGACCGAAGGTAGTTTTTGATTAACTTCAACTTCGAGAACGACCTTTCTGCTGTACCCACAGTCACTGGGATTGTCAAAACAATTTTTTCAACGCTGTCACAAGGTCCAGAACACTGGGTAATATTGTACTGTTTTCGAAATATATGAGCTCCATAAGGTCTTTTACAGAGCCACCAGAAATATTTTTTAACTGGTTGCTCATAGGATTTCTAAATGAAAGTACTTGTGACAAAAAATCACTAGATAAATAATCTCTGTACTGCAACCTTCAAGACTCAGCTGACTGGAATAATTCGCTTTCATTTGCATTTAACAAATCAGATGACTGCAAGAAAGGAAATTTATTTGCTACCGAACTTAGTCCTTCAAAATGGAATTTTATTTGAGAAATGGTGATGTCTATAGTTGCAAAAAAGACATTAATTAATTTTGAATTTCTCTTCGGGGTTGTGTAACCTACTGTCTTGATTTATTTAATCAAAGAACTTTTTTGAGTGATGCGACCATGTTTCATTAAATTTATCTTCAACACTCCATGTGTTGGCAAGAATAGATGAAGTGCTTTTAACATCTTTGAATTCTCCTCTTAAATCAGAGCTTTTCACTCGCTGATTGTAGCATGTCAGCTGCATTTAATAATTCAGCGTCCTTTGACTGCAGAAGTTTTGACACATTGCTAACTATTTCCAATATTTTGTGTTCCATGAGAACAATCACAACAAAATCAAAAGGTCTCCAAACATTTTTAAAATCTCATAGCTGCGAAGAGAGGGCTTTAGCCCTCTGTTCGCAGCTATGAAATTTTAGTATGATTTAGGTCAAAACTTCTAAAATGTCATTATACCTGAAACAATGGCACGTAGGGCATCGTATCAAGCACAACGTTTTCCCAGTTAGGTTACACTACGATTTTCCTAATAATTCCCATCTTTTTTCTAATTCTTTTTAACAACAGAATAGTGTCCACCCACATTGCTGGCTCCATCATATGCTTGTCCTTTACAATTTTCAAGGAACAGTTCGTTTTTGTTTATCATCTTTCATTTTACCTCTGCCAGTCCCACTGCACTTTGGTCTTTGACATTTCAAAACCTAAAAATCTTTCGTTAATTTCAATTTCCACTGGAGTTCCATTTTCGTTGTATATGACGGTGACTTATCTAAGTATTTGGCCCATTTGTTAATCTTTTCTTACGTCTAGCGTTGTATCTAGAATGGTAGAGTAGAACTGTGCCTCTTTAATTTCTATTATAATTTTTTCCTTCTTAATTTCGGTAGCTAAAAGCTTAAACATATCGTTTCGTATCGTTGAACTGAAATATTTCATTTTCTTTTTCTATCAACTGATTAAGAATCAGGTCATATTTGCTGAGAAGCTTAATTATAGATAAAGAATTCTTCTTTAGTTGGTGGCTTTATATGCAGTGGTCGTAAAACTGACCGTAACACTGGTAAAGTCTGTTTGATAATAACAGATACAGTCGTGATTCCTATAATAATAAAAGCGATATGAACAGTTGCAGGGTATATGCGCCATGGCTAGCATTGCAGCTACATGCAAGCAGCGGGTGCCTGAGCGAGCATCGCAGCTACATGCAAGCAGCGGGTGCCTGAGCGAGCATCTATGTGCCAGGAGCGAGGTTGCAGCATAAACGTACACTACGTTGTCCTACTTTTCCGTTCTCACCGTCCAAGTGCGATGGTCCTTTGCCGGACATTTCATTTGCACCAATCCAATACAAACATTCCTCATCGCAATGCAGGGGGGGGGGGGTTCCCTTGGCTGGAAGTAGCATGAAAGCAATTTATAGCACATCAGGCCAGTTAAGAATTTGCCTTAAAATATGAAAAGCATGGGAAGTGCAAATACTTTTGTCACCTACCACTAAAACCAAAGCTAAATTATTTTAACCATTCTTTTCAAAATAAGTACATCAATAAGAACTCGAAAATTCAGGGTAGCAGCAACAGCAAGAAAAAATACATGTTACTAATATCAGAAAGCAAAATATCAATTAACAATACAAAGTGGTGGCTTTAAGGATTGATTTGTTTGTCCGTGAAAACCATATTGAAACTGGAAATCCAATTACACGCTTTTGGGGCTTCTCAAGCTCTGGAGACTCAGGCGCGCGCCTAGTTGGAAACCCGTCCCTGTACATTAATATGAGAAAGTACTGTATTATAATATTAAAAAATTCGACTCTGAGATGTCAAAGGAAATACAATGTGTAATGAACTTTGCACAAAAAAGTCTAGTCATGACTACTTTCTATTTTTAAATAAGTCTGAAAGATGTATCACCTATTTTTCTCTTTAAAAAAAAATAAGATTTTCATTACTAGGAACTTTTGCCTTCTGTCTCATTTATGTAGCACTAATAGAGGGTGGGTACAGCATAATGCTTCACTGATGATGTGACTTCACTGCTGATATTCAATCAGAATGGCAACATGGTAGAGGCCTGAATGGTACATTCAGGTTAAAATGTTCACTGATTCACCCTTTCATGATGCATGTTCTATGGGAATTATTTCAATTCATTTATTGGGACAAACTGACAACATGGGACATTTGATATACCAAATATGGCATCAGCCATCTTGATCTGACATTGAAGTCCAAGGTAAAATAACGTTTTGAAATTACCTGATGCTTATGTATACATATTTGGTGTTTTTATTAACACGCTGCAAAAGTAATTGGATTTTGTCTTTTTTTTAATGCTGGAAAAAGAAGGGGGGAAGCTAGGTGCAGCACAACTCAATGTTATGTTAGGGCCTTATTGCTCCTGATTCCAATTTTCACTAGTTTGCTGCTTCATAAATTCCTCCATCCATTTCATACCTTGCATTTCACTTGCCAAAACCAGTTAACCACTCACCATCTCTTAAAGGCAAAGGGTCAGGGTGGCCTAAAGTTAGTGTGCTCAACTTGAGACTTGGCACAAATGCTGGTTTAAGTCCAGCTGACCACTAAAGATCCGTCGTGGCTCAGAAGTCATCCTAAACGGATGGACCTCCTTGTTATAAACAGGACCAGATTTAGATGACATTTGCCCCCCCCCCCCTCGCTACTCATTATTTTTCTTTTAATATACACTGGCGGAAGGTAAAAAAAGAACACCAAGAAGGAATTCGTGGACGATCATGAAATTTACATATGCTAATGGGGTCGAGTTTACGTAGGTGTGATGTTAATTTCGGGACCAATCAGTGAGCGTTTACGCCACAGCTCGGCATAATATGAAAATTATCGTCGGTGGTATTTAAGAAGTACGGCAAAGTGAATGTAATCAGTCGTCGGCGTACGGGCATGTGCGAAGACCCTGAAGAAGCTGCAATGGCTGGACATGGAAGACGAGTACGATTTCAGCAGTTATCGGACATTGAGCGAGATCATCCAGTCGGACTCCGCGAGGCCGGGAGGTCGTATCGTCGTATTGCGGAGCGAATTGGACGGGAAGTATCGGTGGTGGTACGATGGTGGCGTAGATGGTCCAAGGAACATTCATACACGAGAAGACGTGGAACCGGCAGTCACAGACGGACTGACGAGCGGACCGATCGACGCATAAGAAGAGCGGCTTTGTCAAGCAGAACATCCACTGCGACGCAAATCCGAGCTGCCATTGCACCTGAGGTGACTGTGCGAACAATTCGCAACCGTTTACTGGATGCAGGACTACGTGCACGTATGCCCTTCGACTCCAGCCCACCGTCAGGAACGGCTGCAGTGTATCGCCAATGTCTGCACTGAAGAACGCAAAGGTGATCTGTCGTGTTCAGCGATGAAAGCAGATTCTGCTTGGGAGCCTCTGATGGCCGTATGCGTGTTCGCAGACGCACAGGGGAGCGCCTCCACCCTTCTTGCATCCGCCAGCGACACACAGGGACTACACCTGGTCTCCTGGTGTGGGGAGCGATCAGCTATTACTCCCGTACACAACTAGTGTTTGTACCGGGTACGTTAAACAGCACCACCTACATCGACATCATTCAGCATGTTGTTGTGCTATTTGTAAGGTCGGTCCATCGTGGTGTTTTCCAGGAAGATAACGCACGCCCACACATGGCACGCAACATGTATTTCAGGGTGTGAGACAACTTCCATGGCCTGCATGTTCACCGGATTTGTCCCCCATTAAGCACGTGTGGGATTTTATGGGAATACTTATCCGGTCTCCCCAGCCAGCCACGACATTCCCCGATTTACGCGTCCAGGTTGAGGATACTTGGAACTCAATGCCCCAAACTTAAATCCAACATCTGTACGACAGACTCCATGCCAGAATTGCACAGTGTGACGCAGTAGTTGGCGGTTCAACCTCGTACTAACCATGTTACATGGAAATGTTATTTTTCAGTTTACCAGCAAATACAGCTGTATTTTGCTATAATGTTTTGATCACGTTATCCTCTGTATTCCGTTATTATGCTGTATAAATTTCGTTGGTATCAGACGTCTCCTTCTTGGTGTTCTTTTTTCACTTTCCGCCAGTGTATATTGATATTTTGTTAACAATTTTTAGATGATTCAAAAATCAAATTTTGGTGTTTGTTTTTGATAAAATCTTTAAAAAGTGCCTTTATTTTTATTATTGTTTATTATTTATGAAATTTTGAAACGAACGTAATCATGACAGAGGTGGTATCTTTGTTCAAACCTGAACTTGTATCTTTGACACACACCCCCCCTCCACTCACAGTATTGGAATTTTGTTAGCAATGGAAAGGAAACGAACCGCAGGTGTTCGGCTGAGGTGACAAGCTACAGCATTTCTCAAATAAAGATCAAGAAATATCAAACTGCATACCACATGACTTATATCCATTGCTTGGTTATAAATATAGTACTGCAAAATAATAATGTTTAATATTTACCAAATTGTGCAGTCGTATAATTGCACAGATCAGTGGGAAAATTCACCTCTGGCTGTAGCCCGGTTGCCCCATCCAAATACAGCACTGGTTATAACATGTGTAACCCCCATTGCTTGAGGCTTAAATCATCTGGCATATTTAGCTCTTTGTGTAGCATAAGTAGTGCCTGGCAGGGATTACAAAACACCCAATCATCAATCATTAAATCAAGATGTTTGTTCTTGGCAGCAAGAGAATGATGACAAATTAAAGTAACAACAGAATTCCTGAAACTTGCACGAATGACACTGGAACAGGGGAAAAATTATGCAGTATCGCTTCAAGCTTTGTGATGCAAAAATAGCAGTTAGCGATGAAAGGTTATATGTAATTTTTTATGTATATTTTACAATTCCATCTTCTCATATATCAAACTCATATTTGAATTATAAAACCTTATTTAAAGTTTAATATGAAAATTTCCATTAATATCTCTATTTAAAAAAAGTAGGGTATGGCAAAACAATATTGTCTGTAATGATAAACTGCAGCCTATGCATATTTCTGGGCCTATCTCCAACGCTCTTTTTTGTCATATCTTATTCAGTGCATCATTTTCTACAAGCTGGTGATGTTTTCATACCGATCGCTGCCATTTCTTATCTATATTTTACAATTCCATCTTCTGGGTTTGAACAGTGTACCTTGTATCAAGTTTAGCATTGTGGTGCTCATTTAAGTTCAGTTTTTCACAGGGATGGTTCACAGTGCAGCGCCCTAGTATCTAAAAAAAATTAGGCCTAAAAAGACGTATATAAAAATGTTCAACCTGTGATCTTTTCCTCCTGATTGCAAGGGACCTTCCTTTTCTTTACTGGGATTTTTTCACGTAGCATACACGTTATTGACCCTGTTAAGAAGTTGTGGAAGGGAATCATACCCAAATCCCACAATCATTACGTGGATTTTCTCCACTAATGAACCATTGTATACGATTTTGCTTACACATTAAAAATAAAATTATATTCATAACTTAATCGTGTTTGCTTTCAGCTAGAAAAAGCTTCCTCATGTAGCTGCACTTTGCAGAGATGATATGGTCTAAGTCAGACAGCAGTCTACGATTTTTCATATCTACTAAAATATTTTTAGATTTTTCTTTGCGTTACTGATTACAGTATTATTGACAGATATTGAAAGGTGAGCTAGTAATTTTTTATAATAAATTAATGATTTAAATAAAAGTAAGTTGGAAAAGTGTCCGTGTAATTACTCAATTGCTCTGCAACGCTAAATCTGAGGAGAAAAATTGCTCCCCCCAAAAAAATCAGTTATTTCTCTCCCTTCACGGAAAGGTTGAGTATTTTTATACGTATACACTGAGTGGCCACTTTATTATGACCACCTGAAGGTTTTAAGCAAATAAGCTATGGCTGCATACTGTTACAGCCAGAGAGCGAGGCTAGTATAAAAAGGAAAAGCTTAGTACTTGCGACAGTAGTAGAAGTGATTTTTAGGTGACGAGATGGGTAAAATATGCGATTTGACGGACTTTCAACGTGGAATGATTGTAGGAGCTCGGAGCCATAGAGCGAGTATCACCGAAACCGCCGCATTTGTGAAATGTTCCAGAGCAACTGTTGTTAAAGTGTTTAAAGACTGGACTGTCAGCAAAAAAACTGGGTTCTCTACGTGCAACGTGTGGTCGTTATCGACTAGTGACTGCTTGGGCGAAACGGAGTGTCTGGTAACAGACAACAGAAAGGCAACAGTGCAGCAAATTACAGACCATCTTAATCAAGGATACCCTCAAATGATCTCTGCAAGCACTGTTCGCCGTACACTGTATCGGATGAGATATGGCAGCCGAAGACCTGTTCGAACACCTTTGCTGTCTGCAGTTAACAAGAGAAAACATCTCCAGTTCGCACAAGGATTGGACAGTCTATAATTGGAAACAAATTATGTGGTCCGATGAATCAAGTTTTCCGTTGCACCATGGTAATGGCCGGGTGAGAATTTGGCTGAAAAAGCACGAAAGCATGGACCCCAAAAGCATTGCTACAACCCTTCAAGCTAGTGGAGGCAACGTTATGGCTTGGGGAATGTTTTCCTGACATGCTTTTGGCCCTTTAATTCGTGTTGATCAACGTCTGACTGGCACATCATATCTAAACATCGTTGTGGACCAAGTGCATCCTGTCATGTGGATGGTTTATCCCAATGGCGATGGCTATTTTCAACAAGATAATGCGTCTTGCCATAGTGCTCGTATTGTACAGGATTGGTTTAAGGAACATGCCGGTGAGTTTACTTTGCTTAGGTGGCCCCCACAATCTCCAGATCTCAACCCCATTCAGAATTTGTGGTATGAAATTGAACGAGCCATCAGACAGCTGGATCCACAACCCTGCAATCTCACACTCCTGGAAAGTGCTATTCATCAAGCATGGTCTCAGATTCCACAAACCACCTATCAACATCTCGTGGAGTCCATGCCACGAAGAATCGACACAGTATTAAAGGCAAAATTTGGCCCAATGAAGTACTGAGGGTGTGGTCATAATAAAGTGGCCACTCAGTGTACATATTAAGCAAACAGGGTTAAGGGGAGTCACAATTATGTTTAGCATTGGTGCTAATGCGGAGTTTGACTAAAGAATTTCTTAAATTTAAGCTTGGAACACAATGGCAACTCTGCCTGAAAAAGGGAATTTGCCAGGCAAATATTTGATAGCTATTGGCTGGAGAACAATGAAGACTCCACCCCTGAGTAACAATCGCTATGTTTTTACAAAAATAAAATTAAAATTTGATAACTTATAAAAATCAGTGTTCGAAGTTGGGCGAGATGGCATCCCAGCAGTTAATATTATTTACCATCCCAGCCAGCATTTAATAAAATTTAAGCCCGTCACAGACTATAAAAAAATTAGGTTGAAAGAGCAAATTTTAACACAAAAACCAGCAAATGAAATTTTTAATGGATTACATTGATAAATGATAGCAGCTGGGACAGAAAAGATCAAACAGATTAAAGGGGAAGGGGCTAAAGGGCCACGGTCAGTTCAGGGGCCTGGATTTTTCGTAAGTGTTTGGTCCCCAACAAAATGAGTGTGCCAACACCCATTTTATTGAGGGCTGAAAACTTCATGTGGGTAAAAAAGTTCCAAAAAGCGTAAATCGAAGAAATAATTTCAGTTATTCATATTGAATTTACAGCTTCCATTGTCTGGAGGCCCCAAATCTTTTTTTCCTACCTACAGACATTGCTATGTTTTTTTTTCTCAAGTTCCCCTCATAAATGGGCCATATTTTCCAGCAATTTGAACCAAACTATGAATAATAAATTATTTCACTTAAAAAGCTTGAGTAAGACTAGATGGTATGGTCATTATTAATGAGTAAGAGCACTGTTCAGTGTTCACCGACTATGACAATATTTTTAGTGCCTCAGATAGAGTATCTGAGAATTTAATAAAAAAACTAGAACCTCGGCAGAAAGCAAAATCCTTACAAAAAAGTTTATGAAATTCGAATCTGTTTTCATGAGTGCTCTTTGGCACCATATTTTGGAAAGATGCGATAAAGTTAGTACTAAATTACAAAAGCCGTCACTAGATTTGTTAATTGGACGTAACCTTCGGTTAATATCCCATTTCATTGGCAATGAAAGAAATAATTTTGAAAAATAGGAAGAAATGGCTAAAACATTAAGTGAAAAAATCTCCTGGAAGTTTTGTCAAATCACGATCAAATAAAAATATGCAGATGACAATAGCCGTAATGAAACAATTTGAAATAGAAACATTTAATGTTATTATTGATGAGTTATTGATATATATAATAATTTGATTGTTTTCCTAAATTTATTCACTATATTGAAACTATATTTGGTAATACAGTAAAACCTCTGAATAGCAGACACCTCTGGACCAGATAATCTGTCCGCTATTGGGAGGTATACGCCCGTCTACTAAAGCCATTGCGCAATACGAACTTTGTGGCCGGTATTCTTTTGCTGTTAAAAATAAAGTTACATCTATAAATATACATACTTAATATGTACATATTTATGAAGTAATAAATTCCGAAACCACATTAGTAATACTGGACACGAAATTGAATATATGTTCACGAAAATTGAATATATGTAGATAGTAACTTAAATATTTGAGTTTTTCAAACATGAGAGAAAATGCAATTTGCGTACATATGTATATACGTAATTCAATGCATGTTTCTGATTAACCAATGTTTTAAAACTTAGATAAAGTACTTACAACAGCTGATTCATCAATTTATCTGTTAGCATCCTTCCTTCAAAAAAAAAAAAAAACTGACAACAGTGTTTGATTTTTTTCTTTCACCGTTTGCAGCCCCTTTTTCAATATGAATTTTCAAATTCATCAAAAGTGTTAGTCCCTAATAATCACTTTTGCTAATAAAAAAATTTGAAGTTTTTCAGTAAACGTTTTCGCGGCTGTGAAGTTTTTAATGTCGCACACCTTTTCTGCAGCTCAGTCCCTTGCCTCTTATTGAGGAACTTTGCTGTCTCTTCGACCATGTCGTTCTGGTTGGGTGTGTGTGAAGAAATGAAATCTTGCATCTATCGTCTGTTCAAAACACAGTTCATAAACTGTAATAAAATCATTTCATTTCCCTCACAGTTTAAACAGGTCACGAGTTCAGAAATCGAGCGCAGATCATCTGCATTGAAAGTACATACTCTTTGTCTACCGAGACAAACCCTGGTTTTTGAAAACGATTAACGGACTGCGATTAGTCTTTGATTGCGGAGGTTACTCAAGTGACGGCATGGAGAGCATTAACGTGAAATAGAGGGTAAACAATAGCTAGAAATGATTTCAATACAGATTTCAATGCATACCTTTTTCCCTTCAGTGAACGCATTTTTAGCTTTTTTGACTGAAATCGCTGTCCGCTTTTCAGAGATAAAAACACAGTACCGCCTTTACTTTGGGGACTACAAAACTGTCCGTTAAATGGAGGTGTCTGCTATATGGGAGTGTCCGTTAAGAAGGTGTTACTGTACCAATAACCAACTGTCAAGTAGTGCGTTCCTTTTTAAAAATGGCATTGGTAAAAAATAACTTGCGATAGACGGTGCTTTTTTTTTTATTGGAGGTTTAACGACCACCGTGAGCAACTCAATGGGCTATAAGCAGTCGCCCGTCCCTAATTTAGGGTCACTGGTTCCAGGGAAGGGAGAGAGCCAGCGCCGTAAGACAAACACATCCATGCCTCACCGGGATTCGAACCCAGACCCCGTTCGGACGAATGATCAGAGGCCATCGCTTAGACCACTGCGCCACCGGGGCGGCAAGACAGTGCTTCAACAAAGACTTAATGGTCTGGCTATCATGTCATTAGTACATGATATTGCCAAGCAGTTATCGTTCGACAATGTTGTGCACTCCTTCGCAAACCTCAAAGCAAGGAAAAAGACATTTTAAAGATGAACTTAAACTCCTGAACTATGTGTTAACTTCTGTTTTTGTGCATTCATTTCTAATTTTTGTTGTCTATACTTGATTCAATGTTCGTGTTCCTTTAGTATAAAATTTTTGTAAAATATGTTTACATTTGAAAAGATTTTGGGTTTTGGGGCACTTTTGGGGTATACTAGCAATGTTTATATTCTACACACAGTACAGTTGAAGAGAATTTCTTAGCTCACTTAGCAGTTCTAATGTAATTACTGCCTTGCGTGACACGTTTGTAAACTTTCTACACAACTGGGTTTACACTGAAAAAAACCTTTTTGGGTACTCATTTTATAAATAAAGTAAACATATTGCTACTGCTATTAAGAGCATTGGTAGTTTACCTGACATATGTCGAGTAATGTGTTGGGTGATATTTCTGTCATTTTTTTGTAATTTTACAAAAACACTGGCAGTTAAGCACAAAGACCGGTGTGCCGAAACATTTCACCTAATTTTTAAGAAATTGAATGGCTCCGATAAATTTCAGTCTTGCCACAGATGGAGCATACACACAGAAATGTCTTGAGTTATGAGTAAGTGATATTTCTGTCATTTTTTTGTAATTTTACAGAAAACACTGGCAGTTATTACTACACAAATACCTGTGTATTGAATTGATATATTTCACCTAATTTTTAAGAAATTGAATGGTTCTGATAAATTTCTATCTTACCACAGATGAGGTACACACACTGCTCACACGAGATTTCTTCAATGTGTTGGTTTGCAGAAAAAAATGTTTCAACATCTTCAAACAGACATTTTAAAGACAAACTCCTGAACTAGGTGTGAACTTCTGTTTTTGTGCATTCATTTCTAATTTTTGTTATCTATACTTGATTCAATGTTTGCATTTCTTTAGGAACAAATATTAAAAATAATACATCTCTTTATGTCTACAAACACATAAGAAGTGCTTTACAAGGCCTTAACACACACACACACACACATATATATATATATATATATATATATAAAAGGGGATGTAAGGTCAGGTGATGCGTAACATCACAGCATCTCCTTGACAAATGTCAACCCCGCCTTCTCGTGGTGCATCCTGTTCCCACTAAAGGGGCTCTGACGACCGCCAATAGCGGTATTACTATACCATCGGGATTAGAGGAAATTCTATCCCACACTCACCAACCCGCTTGGCCAGCGTGGTGAGTTATGGCCAAACCCCTCCAAAATGATTCCACAACTTAAATCTTGGCCCTCAGTCTCCGGCAGCTGGAATGTACCTGGCCAAGGCAGCGGCCAGTGCGACATGAAGGCAGAGGGTGCTAAGAATCCCCGGAGGACCGGACTAGGCTGCCATCTGATGCTGACCTTGGCTACGTACAATGGACGCTCCCTATCTTCTGATTCAAGGCTTCTTGAATTGGAAGAGGAACTACAAAGGATCAAGTGGGACATCGTGGGGCTACGTGAGGTAAGGAGAAAAGGAGAAGATCTCATCGAACTGAAAAGTGGACATCTCTTCTACTATCGTGGGACAGATACTGGCAGAACTAGTGGTGTTGGATTTATAATAAACAAGAAACTGAAGGATAAAGTTGTAGAAGTTGAAAGTTCCTCTGGCAGAGCTGCACGACTAGTTATCCAACTCTCGAAAAGATACCAGGCTCAGATTATTCAAACTTATGCACCCACCACAAGTCATCCTGAAGAAGAAATTGAAGAATTTTATGAGGAAATTTGTCATCTAAATAATAAAGGTAAGCAGCACTTGAAAATAATTATGGGAGATTTCAATGCAAAAATAGGGCAACGGCAACAGAATGAAACTTCAGTAGGTAAATTCGGTCACGGCAACAGAAACCAGCGTGGAAATACTCTCGTTGAGTTTGCAGAGGCAGAAGGGTTTTTCATCTTGAACTCCTTCTTCAAGAAAAAGCCACACAGGAAATGGACATGGAGACATCCAAATGGGACGACAAGTGAAATTGATTTTATTATGTGTAACAAAAAATTCGTCATAGAAGACTGCAGTGTGCTAAACAAGTTCAACACAGGTAGTGACCATAGATTGGTGAGATGTAAGATGCACCTCAACACTAAACTTGAACGTGGCAAGCTCATAAGACAAACAAAATCTATTGACATAACCAACCTTAAAAAACACCATAATACCTTCAAGTTGGAACTGAAGAACAGGTTCTCTGCTTTAGAAGGCCTAACATCGGAAGAAGTGGACATCTCTGAAGTTAACAGAAAAGTAACCAAAGCTCTTATGGAAACAGCAACAAAATTAGCTGGGTCTAAGAACAAGTTGCATGTAAACAAATTATCAGGAAAAACGAAAATGTTGATGCAAAAAAGAAGAGAGATGAGGACAACTAAAGAAGATGTGACTTCCAAAGTGGAATATATAGAGCTATGCAAGACAGTAAGAAAAAGTATCACTGAAGACGTAAGAAAATTCAACTGTGAACTAGTGAGGAAAGCAATTGAAAACAACCAAAGCCTAAAGATAGCAAAGGGACATCTCAGTAAGGGAAGAAAACAGATTATGGCACTGAGAAAAGAAGATGGTTCTGTAACAAGAAATAGAGGCGAAATTTTGACAAGAGTGAAAGATTTCTACTCAAAATTATATGAAAGGGATGATACATGCACTCCAGACATCATGAAAGATACCAGTACCAGAGTTCCTCCAGTCCTTCCAGCAGAAGTTGCACATGCAATCAAGAACATGAAGCTGGGAAAAGCTCCAGGAGAAGATGGAATTACTGTAGACATCATACAAGAAGCAAGTGGAGAAATCGAAACAGTACTCGCCCAAATTTTCACTCGATGCCTTAATGAAGGAAAGATTCCTGAGGATTGGAACAACGCTAAAATGATCCTGCTACATAAGAAAGGTGACATTGAGGATCTCGGAAACTACAGACCTATCAGCCTCCTATCAGTAGTTTATAAAATCTTCACTAAAGTTATTTCACACCGCTTAAAAGTGACACTGGACATGGCTCAACCGAGAGAACAAGCTGGATTCAGGAGTGGCTACAGCACAATAGATCATATCCACGTACTGAGAGAACTAATTGAAAGAGCGAGGGAATATGAACTTCCATTGTGCATGGCTTTTATCGATTATGAAAAAGCCTTTGATTCGGTGAAACCATCAGCAGTTACAATGGCTCTGAAAACCTGCGGTATTGAAGATGCATACATTAATATTATTAATAACATCTATGAAAATGCAAGTGCAAAGATTCGGCTGTTTGAAAATACAACACACGTAAAAATTGGAAAGGGAGTGAGACAAGGTGACACCATATCTCCGAAGCTCTTTAATGCCACATTGGAGGGTGTTTTTCAGTCGCTGAGCTGGGAAAACAAGGGGATAAAGATTAATGGAGATTATCTAACCCACCTTCGTTTTGCTGATGACGTAGTCATTTTTGCAACTACCCCATCAGAGCTGCAGAGTATGATCCAGGAACTTGCTGACAAGAGTAAAGAAGTGGGATTAAAAATGAACTTTCAGAAGACCAAAGTGATGTTCAATGCTTTTACAAGAAATGAAGATTTATCGATTGATGGAGAAAAGCTGGAGATAACAGACACGTACGTTTATCTTGGACAGCAGATATCAAGTGAGGGTCACATTGATGAAGAAATTAATCGGCGTACAAAACTTGCCTGGAGAGCTTTTGGAAGAAACAGCATAATTTTCAAGAGCAATATGCCATTATGTCTTAAAAGAAAAGTGTTTGATCAATGCATCCTTCCAGTGCTTACGTATGGTGCAGAGATGTGGACCTTAACTAAAAGAGACATACAAAGGCTGCAGACAACTCAAAGAAGCATGGAGAGGTGCATACTTGGTGTAACCAGGAGAGATAAGAAGAGGAACTCGTGGATCCGAAAAATGACAAGAGTGGAAGACATCATGATCAGAGTTAAATCCCTGAAATGGCAATGGGCTGGACATACTGCCAGAAGGACAGATCATCGATGGACAGCCGAAATTTTAGATTGGATTCCAAGGGACAGGAAAAGACCCAGAAGAAGACCACATGGGAGATGGGTGGATGAAATTCGAAAGTATGCAGGGGTGACATGGAGGAGACTGGCACAAGACAGACCGTTGTGGAGGAAACTTGGGGAGACCTTCGTCCAGCAGTGGATTGATAATGGTTGACAATGATGATGATGATGATATATAAAAGAGGTAGGGAGCATGGTGTTCGAATTTTCAGCACCTACGATTGTGTGCTAAATAAAAATTTCCTGGCCCCAAAGTGGTCTGGGTGAAATTGACCATTATACAATTTGTACCTCGTTCGCCAAAACTAGTTGTCACCCTAGTCACAGGAAAAGCGAGGAAAACTAGTTATCTACTAAATTCGTTTACTTAACTTGTGCGGCCAAATAAATAATTTGAACGAAATACATGAAATAAAAATCAGACTTGTTTCAATTCTTATGCCTGTCAGATGTTACCAAAACCACTTAATACTAACATTCTCATCATAATGCACTGTAACTTACACAAAAAAAAAAAAAAATACTTACCGAAAATAAATGCTGCGGTGCTTAACTATCGGCAACATAGTCACACGCCACGAGTTACCTTTACTTCACGTAGAGACTTCCATCGCTTCATGCCAATATGGCGGCCAGTGAGATGTTGCCATTCGACAGCTCGTAAAAAAACTGGTATTATACCGTAATGGTTAAACAGTTTAAACAGTTTAAAAACATGTAGTTTATCTACCGAAAATTTACGGTTCGTAGCCCGTTGGCGTGCTTACGATCCGTAAACCGTTTTAATACGGTTGAAACACCGACAATTCACGGCAATTTTTAACAGTGTACCAATTGAGCTACGCGGACGTTTTATTCTGATTCCTATCTGCCTTTATGTCGTGTGCGTCCTTCTGGCAGGTACGTCACATCTCCTGGTACGTTACATCATCTCCCCCTTATTTTTTTTTATTTTTTTTTTCGAAGTGCTGGAGAAGGGATTCTCAGATTTTTCCTATCTCGCGGTGTGGAAAGAACATCACACCAATGCGAGATTTTGAACGGTCGGGTAATCCGGATAGTTCGGGCGCCATTATAACGAATAAATTTCTCCGTCATTTCTGTCCACGCCAGGATTCGAACCCGGATCGCCTCATTCCGGAATAAGTCACTCTACCAATTGAGCTACGCGGACGTTTTATTCTGATTCCTATCTGCCTTTATGTCGTGTGCGTCCTTCTGGCAGGTACGTCACATCTCCTGGTACGTTACACAGCAAACAAAATACAAATCACAAATATTTATAAAAGCAAATATTTACACACGAAGCCTAACACACAACGCCTCATCCGATGCAACTCGATATTCCAAAATCATAATCCCTTTCCCGGTCGGTCCGCATCAGTTCTGAAGGATAAACATTTTGTCAGTCATTAGTTTCTTCCTTTGAAACATTTCTTCCGACGGACCCCCTTCACGTTCCATCGCATGAACTGATCGAACCCTAACCTCGTTTCATAGCCCTCGCGGTGTTTACTCACACCAACGTGACAAGAAAAACAGCCAACCGAATTTTTGTTTTTCTTTTTCCGTCTACCGCTCTCCCAAAAGTCACTTTCATTAGTTGGGGCTCGGCTGGAATCACTACTACCGCCCATCTCATACTCACAGGTTGAATCCTTCAACACGGGGAACACACCTTCAATTATGACTGTCTCTGCCTGATCCCCCTTTATACTCGGGATAATTTCCCAACAGCTGAGTTCAGAAACTCCCTCACAGATAACTTTTCCATTCCCCTGTGAACCTCCGAATCCGGATTCTAACTCTGCGCCCGTCGGTAATATCGCATTCTCGTTCCCTTCCAAATTCTTATCTTCAGTGAATTCTCTTTTCACTATGGATCCCTGCACCCCAAATTCCTCATGCAGAGTGTGACATGCATCGCGCATTTCAGTTTTCAATTTAACTTCATTATCATTGGCATATTTATTACCTACACTCAGCTCAGAATTGACTTCTTCTCTGAGCTGCAATATCTCTGGAGTGAGCTCAACCTGCTGTACCTCTTGTGACGCTTCAACATCTTTAGTCTGTGTCTCAGCCTGAAGTGCCAAGTCCAGTTTCATAGCCGAAATTACTTTGCTCGTGGCATCAAAGCCATCACGCAATTCGCTCAGCATGAATTTTAGTTCTTTAATTTCTGATTCTGTAAGTTCTGCCATTATTCTTTTTTTTTATTTTTCTCTTCTACTGCGGTTAGAATATAGTGTCAGGAATTTCCGCTCATGAATTTTGATACCAAAAAAAAATGATTCTTTCACCTAAAATTTCTATCGGCGTTGCTACCAAATTAATTTTGAATAAGCCTAGCGATATCCAAATCTTAGCCATCAATTAATGTAGCACACACCTAGCAATATCCAACTTCTTGACACCAATTGTTGCTACCCCCGGGTCGCCGGATTATTGAATAAAAATAAGCTTTAAGAATTTAGACGTCAGGATGTCAGGCAATGGCTGACGACCCGGAGGTAGACATTAGAATTTAGAATAATATTTGTGAGCTCTTTTTATCGCCGAAATCTTATGTACTGGTAAAAAGAATTTATCCTGCAATTTAGCCAATTAAAACCAAGAAATTCTGACACTCGCTAATTAGTCATGCAACTTCAGGACTGGCACGAGACAACAGACATTTATTCAATTAACAACAAAATATGAGGATAATGATGAAGGCGTCTATGTACAGAGGATTGTGAAGGAGGGGCGTCAAGTAGACTCGCCCCTTTCGGGAAAGCTCTGAGGCTGAATTTATCATTAAAGTCAATGATTATTTGTTGGCTTATACAGTCTGGCTTTAAAAACACAGTTCTCAGCCGACGAGAGTCTATTGGCTGACCGGAGCCAATCTAATCACAACTGGCATGCATACATAAGTTCTGTACTTACAGATATGCTGTTTCCTCAGGTATCCATGTTTGATGTATTTATATTCGAAGCGCACCTGTGTGATGACACGCCCATTTCAGAGCGGGCACTATAACCAATGGAGAGGGGAGTCGAACCCCATCTCCTACTTTCTCTCGTTCACTGCATTCACCTGCATGAAATCATGGACGCATTAATGCACACCAATGTCGTGGTTGAACGAAGCCGCTGACGTGTAGAAGGATCCGTTCGTCTCTCCAAAGGTGATTCTCGCATACATCACCGGTCGGCATCTCCATCATTCGGGGCTGTAATTTCATCACATCGTGAGACCTCCGGGATACTGGCTTTCTCTTACGTGCAATCTAGCACCAGGAAAAGCGATATCGTCCTCTCTCTCTCCTATTTCCTCGCGGTAATATCAACCGCTCGGCAGCTCCTTGTATAGCTGGCCGGCATCTTCGGACAGAAGCTCTTCCCTCCGAGCTGGGTCCGCTTCACCGAGACTCGTTCCCTTCACGGTTCGGAACCAGACTATCCTTTTTCGCTTGTTTACATCGTTAACAAGTTCCTTGTTCTCCTTCTTAGGGGTCTGTTTAAACTCTCTTGTCAGTCTGAAAACATTTGGCGCGGTGAAGTGGTATGAAATACATGCCTCTGCATTCGAAATACGTGGTGGTTCCACCCCCCGAAAGTACAGAAAACACATAACTTAACTAACACTCCTTTGTCCTGCCAAGGTTCGGCGTAGCAAACGCCATAAGTTTCCTGATCTGTTGACACTTTAATGGCTATCCGACTTGACCGACGTGCACTAAGTGGGCGACGCATCGTGTTCCCCACACCAGGCTAAGATTTCTCCCTTCCAAGAAAAAGGGCTCTTATCTGTGTTCTCCTCTTTGCAATGCGGGAAACCACTAGCTGTTAATTTTCACCCCATAATTAATGCTGTTCCCGCCTATTGCCAAACCTGCTAATCGAATTCATTTCAGTACCTAAAAAGTCGTAACAATATTTTCAAGTAAATTATGCTTCCTAGACCCCTCACAAGCAATTATTCTGATGCAGATTGCGGCAGGTCATCACAAAAAATTCCAGGTGGTACCACAAATACACTGCTGGACAATTGCTAAGGACGAATCATAAACGGCTCTATAGCGCATAAAAAGGTAAGTGTGGCTGGATGCCAAGTGAAATAAAATAATGTCAGAATGCCAGGACATTACAAGAAAGACAATTTATTGTGCTCTGAAATCCAGAAGGCTTTGGAACGTGTTCAAGGAACAAACAGGCCATTTCGTGCAGAATACGTAAACGTGAAAAAAATGCAATTACCGTCCGCAGGCGTTCCGGCGTAAGATATCAATACGGGATATGGCCACCATGGGGACCGATGTAAGATTCCACACGTCGTGTCATGCTTTGTACAACATTATCAAGCAGCTGTTGGGGTAATTTATCCCATTCCTCTGTCAGTGCACGGATGAGGGTGTCCTTGTTTATTGGAGGGCATTGGCGACCAGCAAGACTCCTCCCCAAAGCATCCCACACATTTTCAATGGGATTCAGATCTGGAGAACGTGCTGGCCATACGAGGCGTTCAATATCCTCACTCTCAAGACACTCCTGTACAGCGACTGTTCGATGACATGTTGCGTTATCGTCCATGAAAATGAATCTATCACCGACAGCACCACGGAACATGCGAACATGAGGTAGCAGAGCATCATTAATGTATCGTTGGCCAGTCATAGTCCCAGTTGGAAGCACATACAGGGACGTACTGCCATTGATCATGATGCCAGCCCATACCATGACACTACATGTCGGATATCGGTCCCTTTCCTGTATGTTTGCTGGACAATATGCAGTACCACTATCACGCCAGATCAGTTGTCGTCGACAGTCAGACGATAGACTGTATCTACTCTCATCTGAGAAGAGGACAGCAGACCAGTCGTTATCAGTCCAATTGCAATGTTGATGGCACCATTGCAAACGGGCGGTACGGTGACGTCTGGACAATGGGATGCACACAACAGGACTGCGGGCGTATAGTCCTCCTTCATGCAAACGTCTGGCGACAGTTTTTCGGGAGATCCGCGTGCTAGTAGCAGCCATAAACTGATTTGCTACCTCACTAGCTGTGCTGCGCCGGTGTCTTTTTGTTGATAGCACTATGTACCGATCTTCTGCAGGTGTCGTACTGCGAACACGATCTCCCCCGTGACATTTGCTACACTCTCCATTTGTTTGAAATGATTTCCAAAGCCTTGAAACAACACTGTGGCTGACGTCGAACTCCCTGGCAACATCTGTTATTTTTCGCCCTTCTTCAATCTTGCCAATAATATGGCCACGCGTAAAATCATCTAGGTGATGTCGGGAAGGCATACTGAAAATTTCAAGTTCGTCAATTGATTCTTTCCCTTTCAACTTTGCGTTTGAACAACAATGGTCAATATGCGTCAAATCCTTTACATCTCTTATCAGCGCTATGACGTCACGAACAAGTTCGGCAATCCAAAATTTGCATACGCACAACACGTCTTACGGTATCCCGCACTTATGCTAATTTCCACATTTTCCTGCCTTCCATTTTATGGTTGCTATTGTTGCTATTGTCATCCGTCCTTAGCAATTGTCCGGCAGTGTATTAATAAACTTGTGCTTATAGGAAGACAAACGATATTAAGTTCTTGTAAGAATATTGGAGTTTTTTGAAATTTAGTGGCATGGTTTTGCCTCTGCTGGAAATGAGAATGATTCCAGCAGAGGCAAAACTTCGCTAGAAACTGTGATATAGTTCTGCTTGAAATTTCACAATTTATACATAGGTAATCGGTTTTCGAGACACAAGAACCAATGTTTCTTTACGCGCATTGTTGCAAATGATTCGCATGCGTCACATACTATATATTCTTCCCCAATTTGGAATTTTAAAGAACTTTGCTCCTTTCCAAAAGTTTTATTACCGCTCTAGCAGTTTCTCACAAAGTTCTGAAAAATCTTAGCACTACATCTTTCAGAAAGGTCTGTAGTATTTAAATCCACATTCTCTAAGAGTGCAAATAAATGCACTTGTCTAATAGCTTCCACTTCTCATGAAAACAATACTAAACTCAGTTTCGAAATATAGTTAGTAACGGAGACTCAAAAGCGTTCTTATGTAAAATTCTTTGTTTCAGAGACCACTTGTGCTGTGAGGAAATGACTGACATTTTCACAGTTTCCTGCGATATAATGACGCTCCTAATACCGTGTAAAAGACTAGAGAAAGTCATCGGAAAAGAACATGAATATGTATATATCGACAGCCCCACAAACACGGCACACTTATTTTAATGGACTACCCCTCAAGTACGGTACAATTAATTATCATGATTTCTTTCTGGGTATACTATTTTAGAAGCATTGTGTTGAATAAATTGATACGCCCAAAGTACATATGATTCCGAGCAGCCAAGGAATAATTAACTACTGAAATATTTTGGACATAACCAAACTGATGTCCAGGATCTTTGTTAAGAAAAACGAGGTGCATCAAGTACTTCCAAGAAATACTAATTTAAATATGTTTCTGGAACTTCAAATGTGGGAATTACTTGATTTTAAACTCCAAAATTGCAAAATAAATCAACTGTCACCAGCTAAAATTATGAAATTTTTACCTTTTCCTTGACACCTATATAGCGTCAGACTTAGGTGTGTGTGTGTGTCTGTTCTCTCCAACGATTTAAGGCTATCAAATATTTTACCAAATTGCACGGAGGACTTAAGTACGTTCCTGTCTGAGAGAAACAGAAGCAGAGTGTGCAAGTCTTAAGACCCATCTTCAAAGGTGGTCATATTGAGAAGCGAAGTAAATGTATACAACAGGCAATCATTTGTTAAGTGTCATTAGCTCTGTTCATCACCTCTGTGCTGGCGTAAGAGAAATGCCTATTAGCCTGGAAAACAGTGCTATGTTTATCATGTAAACGAAAGCTAATTTACGAGTAGAGTTGCTTGCCGCACATTATAAAACCACTTGCCGAAATGTTATTGTACTTATTAATATCTTTTCAAATTTTTTACCGATCCCTAAAATACGTAAGGGAGCTTGATTACATCAGAAAAGAATGTCAGCTCCGTAAAACTTCAGAACAGTCCGTATGATGTTATTTTAACACTCTTCCATATTTCTTAAGAATAGCACACAGTGGGGCGTTATCTCAAAAAGGTCTTTCAAGTTTTTTTTTTTACATGGCGTATATTTATCAATTTAATATCAATAAAAATTGGCATTCCACTTTCTATGATTCGTATTACTACTAAAGTAATTAAACTATAAAGTATTTCTACCGATATTATTTGGTAACGAAGAAGTACTTTGAAACGAAATATTCATGGTAAGAATATTGAAAGTCATTCAGACGTGTTTCGGAAAGGTACGGTGCCTCATTTTTTCTTTTGAAAAAATATTTGTAGTTCGGCTAAATACTTGTTCCAAATATTTAAATTATTCGGAACAAAAATTTATACCATCTAACAGATCACTACATTAGATGCTTTTTTATTTTTTTTGGGACAACTGAAATGAATTTTCCACTGTTTTCTATTAACAAAGCACGCATAAATTGGAAAGGCTAATCGCATTATAATCAGAAAGATTAGAAAGGATTATTGCAAATAATAGAGAAATTTAGAACCCAATAAATAATGGGTCTACTATGTATAAGGGTGTTCAAATGAAAAGGTACGAAACGTCATAAGAACGTAACCGTTAACATATTTGTCTATGCCGCTATGGGAGAACGTAGCGACACATCTAGGGATGCGATTAGAGTCGCCGGCGTGGATCGGAGCATGCGCGGGCGCCCGCATGCACAGAAGAGAGCAGAGGCTCTTATAAAGAGCGCCGTCCAATTGACGCGGCAGTGTGTGTGAGGACAGGATGGCGTTCACATTGCAAAATTCGACGATTGAGGAGCAGCGAGGCGTTTACCGATTTCTGACAGCGGAAGGTGTTAAACCGGCCGCTATTCATCGCCGGATGGTGACCGTATATGGGGAAGACTGTGTTTCCAACAAGTCAGTGAGAAAATGGAGTGCCCGTTTTCGTGCAGGCCGTGAGAGTTTGGTTGATGACCCGAGACTAGGCCAGGCAAACACAGTCATCACGGTCGATCTCATCGACAAGGTGGACGACCTAGTGAGAGGTGATCGGCGTGTCACATTGCGAATGTTGGCGGTGGAGGTGGATGTAAGCGTTGGAACAGTGTGGACAATTGTTCACGACAGGTTGCGTTATCGGAAGGTGTGCGCGCAGTGGGTTCCGAAGCAGCTCACCGACCAGCAAAAGGAACTGCGTATGGGGCTAGCACTTCAACATCTGTTTCGGTATCATGAAGACCTTGCTTTCCTGGAGCGGATCGTCACAGGTGATGCGATTTCCATGTATTTGTTCCCCTGAAAAAACATCTGAAAGGGAAGCGCTTCCACTCGGACGACGAACTCAAGGACGCTGTGCAGGACTGGGTCTCGTCACGGCCATAGGAATTCTGGGAACAAGGAATCCTTCGGTTCGTTAATCAATGGGGTCGTTGTGCTACGGCCTATGGTGTATACTTTGAATAAAGTCTTCATTTATACCCACAGTGTCGTTTCGTATCTTTTCATTTGAACACTCTTGTAATTTGGCTCATAGAGTCGACTTTTTTAAATATCAGAACATACGCGAAAAAAAAACTATATTTCTTCACGATGAATAGGTAAATATGTCGTGTTACTACTGTTATCCTGTAGTAAACGTTTGAATAAATTTGAAACTGTTCGTTTTCTTTTGTTCTCATGCATGTGAGTAAATTTGAATATAAATAATAACGGGTAAGAAGAAAAAGTGCTTTTTTTGTTTTGTTTGCGGGATTTAAAAGCCACAGTGAGCAACTCAGTAGCCCGTCCCTAATGTAGGGCTGCTGATTCCAGAGAAGGGCAAGCTCATCACATATCTTGTACGCTTATCCGGGATCACGGTGTTTATCATATATTGTGGCCGGAATTCAAAAACCCTGACCCATCTCGGACGATTGATTTGTAGCCAACGCCTCATAGCAATCGGCTGCCGGGGTGAAATCTTGTGTTCCTTCCTAATTTTCTTAATACCTGTTTCATTTTTCAATCTCAATAAATTTGAAAACAGATCAGATTAGATCATGTGTAGAGGATTTCAGGAACGGATTGTCGGACCCCAGGTCTTGAACAACCATTAGAAACAGGAAGCTAGGAAATTTGGGCTAGAGTGCCAGATTAGAAAGTGACACGGAAGCGAGGTAGAAAGGGAGAGGAAGACGCCCTTATTTATTACCGGGGGTGAGTACCCGGGGTCAGATGGCTTATAGTGCCCATCAGACGCACGGCGGGTATTTAGTAGTTCGAACGTTCGTACCTGCCCATGATCGTACCTGAGGTCATCCCTATGGCAGTCATGAACGCTTACCTCTAGGCTACCAGCGGCCCAGATCTGAAATTTTTTTTATTTTACTGAATTAGTACAATTTTTTTTAACTTTTGTAACGTATTTCAGAATCATTTATACTAAAATAAGGTATTCACCATACACCATTTCAAAAGTATGTTGAGTGTGTTTATTTTGATTTTTTAATCTTTTACTGTTAGAAACATCTTATTCCATAAGTTCTAATAACAATATTCAAATTATTACCAAGAAATCATTCTACGATAGGCATGTTTAAGCAATTTATCATGTTTGTAGTCGGCACCTATGATTCAGCTTCAAGCAAGTTACTGAATAACTAATTCAGGGTCGTGAAGTAAAGCTGACCGTAGAAAGGTGCGACAGTTTCACGGTTAAAGACCGGCTGTCGCGCTAACGGAATTTGTCGCTTTCGCTGGTGAAATGACAGCCGTTTTTGAAGCTGCTTTTATGGATCGCAGTAGCTTTTTCAAAGCGGCTGAATAAGATTTCATGAGCCGGTCGGAGAGTTTGTTAGAAAAATTAATTAATCCATAAAATAATAGATTTGCTTACAGCAAACAGTAGTTTAAATATGCACTGCAATATAATTCCCCATTTAATTTGCAGGCACTTTCAAAAAGCTGCACATTTGTTATCCTATTACATTGACTTTATGAAACATAAGACGGACAATGCGACAGATATTATATTCACTATACTATGCATAAAAAAGAAATTCCAATAGCAATTTGAATTTGGATCGGGACATAGGGAATAGGGTATTTGGATGAGCCCACAGCCCAAAAGATTCACGAAAATGGGATTCATTTTCGAATATTGAAATAGATCATAGTACATAGCTGCATAATTTACATCCATGCTGCATAATTTGCATGCAGGCTGCACGTCAGCACATGCACAAGAAGTATCGAATTTTTAAAGTTTGAATTTTATTGGCAATGCCGTGTGTCCGTTAATGTAATCTTAGGAGGAATTGCCTCTGAGGAATGTGTATGATGCCCGGTTTTAGGGTACTGAATAAAAATACCAGATGATCAGTCCCTGAAAATAGGAAAGTGAACACCAAAAATTCCGAATCGCGAACACTGGAACGCGTTTCATGGTCAGATATTTTGTTACTCGGATGAGTAACTGTTTCGAACTTCTGAAGAACAAAAAGGTGTGTTCCACCACACATTTTTCCATGCAAAGCGATCTGTTGAGATACTGTCCTAGATTTGCAGAAGGATAGCAATAACAATAGAGCGAAATCCAGTGTAAAGGACAAGCGTTTCCCGATTTAGTATATTTATATAATTTTCTGAACAAGTTATTGTGTACATTAGCGATAAAGTCACTCACGCATTTGTGATTGTAAAATATGCCTAAGCGTCGTTTTGAGACATCATGGGGGATAACACGTCTTGTAAATTTCTCGTGCTTGATCAAGAAAAGAAGTTATTTCATATGTATCGACGTTGTGATATATATGCTATGACAAATATTTCTACAAAAATAATTGTTTTTCTTTTTTTCGTGATCCAGCAAATGCGTTCAAATTTATAACATACCGTGAGACCTATATATAAATTATACGAAACAGAAAAGCTGTTCAGAGCTCAAATGCTCCCAGAATTAGTGAGTAAGAAGTAACTAACCGGGCACAAACAGGACATTTATTTTGTGCAAGTCTTGTATCCATGTCAATAAAGCAAAGCAGAAAGCGGAGCTAACTGTTTTCGCGACGTGAAACCTGAATACATTTAAAACTTAACTTCAGCGCGTGTGAAGGTCAATAAACAGTGTAAATATCATCTGATACTGAGCTCTGTTAATCAGTGATATCCTTGTTCTTTAGATGGAAAGAGCAGCGAACGTAAGCTAGTTTGGCAAAGGCCAAATTGTAATGATCAGACGACTGGGTCAGAACACTTCTGAAACATCCAGGCTTGTAGGATGATTATGGTCAGCAGTGGTTAGTACCTACAAAACGTTGTCAGAAGAGGAAGAAATCACAAACCTCCAGCAAGGTGTGGGCCTACCACAGCTCGTCGATGCTAGAAGAGAGCTATCTTGTATGATGCGAACTAACAGAAGATGTACTCCTGCGCAACTCGCCGGTAGTTTGCTTACGGGGGACAGGAGTGTTATGTTACAACACACAATGCATCGAATCCTGCTGAATAAGGGGCTGCGCAACCTCAAACCTCTGAGTGCCTGCGATAGCATTGGTTCACCGTCGAAATGGCTAACAATGGGCGCGTGATCAACAAAAGTGGAACTTGTTCAACTGCAAGAAGGTAATCTGCGTCGATGAATCTCTTTTCCTTTTCACCGCATGGCCGGCTGCGTACCTGCTCGTCGTTTACCTCAGCAAGTGTTTCACCACGATGACCCGTGGGACAAAATCAAGCCGATGTCGGCTCCTACCTAAACATCATTGCAAACTACATACATCTTTTCATGGCAACCGTATTCCTCTCTAGTAGCACATCATTTCAGCAGAATAATGCAGTATGACACACATCCTAGATTTTTCAAGACTGGTTCTCAGTACATGAGGAATGTTTCCAAGTGTTCCTCTGTCCTTCAAATTTCTCAAACATCAATTCACTTGAGCATCTGTGGTTTGTCATAGAACGAACTTCAACTCTGAAGTGAGGAAGTGAAACCAGTGGGCTTAGAAAGGGGCGACTGCTTTTAGTCAATTGAGTTGCTCACGGTGGTCGTTAAACCTCCAATAAAAAAAATGGTCTGAGGAATCTCAACCACGTAACTTACAGCAGTAAAAGGATCTGCTGGTAACGTGTTGGTACCAGATACCACAAGACATCTTTGGAAATATTGTAGAGTCCATTCCGTGTTCTGTCAGAGCCATTTAATCGGCACGTGGAAGACCAACATCGTATTAGGTAAGTGGCCATAATGTTTTCGGTCTTCGGTGTGACACAAATTAATATTTTTATATTTTAACACAAGCAAGAAGCTTAGAGAAATAGTTACAAATAAATCTATTTGAAGTTATCCCGCACAATGTGATTTTTCTTCATTTGAACGTTTGTCCCAATTTGATGGCGCAGTGGAAAGAGAGCTTGCCTGTTTTAAATATCGAATCCCTGCTTCAACCAATGTACTATTTTTTATTGTTGCAATGTTCTTGCATTATACATCCTACTTGGGTCTCTCTAAAAACAACAATACTTTGTTATTAAAAAATGCTCTACATATGTATCTTATTTTTTCTGTCATTATTGACGGGATTTCATCTAGCTCATTAATAATACTTACATAAGGATTTCTCACTAGCAAGCATCAAATACCCGTAAGCTTCCCCATTGACCACAAATGAATGATGCTATAGATGCTCTTCTGTAATGAAAGCATATTGATAAAATTAATCCAGTTTAAGATATCATTTTATTTATTAAGAATTTCTCTGAAGTCAGTGCCGCGCGCTGCCTAACTAACCCCCATCCCGTTCACCCTCAGTGAGATCAAGATATCTTCACACGTAGGTAGGATTGAACTTCAGTTTGTTTTAATTTAAGCAATCCAGGTTTTTTTTTCTGGTCTTCTTAAATTCCTATGCCTCACGTTCCCAACACAATACTTATCATCTTTCCACCACATAAACTATTGGAATGATTTGTGATTCGGCTCGACTGGTGGCACTTGTATCCTAGCGGTTCTGGCAGTCGATTTCCGATTTGCTGGTGGAGGGTACGACCTCAGCCAGGTAGCTCTGAACTATTATACTAAAGACCCGTCGTACTTCGGAGGGTCCGGATGTCCAAGGTATTATTTCTCCATGTTAAAAATAAAGTTATCATTTCCTTCTATGCTCCTGCCTTTTGAACTCCGTCTCTGATACTGACTTTCATTCCGCCAAGATGTTAGTTAGCACTTCCCATCTAGCACACCTATTTAAACATGTCTACACACTTCTCTATTGGTGTCACTAGACACGCCGTTCTTCATTTCTGTTTTTGGCTCATGGTTCAAAGATCAGATTCAGTTACAAGTAATTGCATCAATAACTAATTTTGGGTGGTAACCCTACTTCATATTTCAGACTGAGGAACACGGTTGCTTTGCAAACCACTTTGGATTCGATTAATAAGAAACTAAGCTAAGCTGTGATGTGGACTGCTTAGTATATTGAAAGATCATTAGGACAAGATATGTGTGGCAACGCGAAGTGACTGTTGCAGATATGGAAAGCTTACATTACAGTACACCTACTGTAGAGTTGTCAAACCTGTTGGGTATATTTGCAATCAGACAAACTCTCACCATAAGCTCCTCCACTAGTGGTAAAAATGCATGAAATATTTGCTGCCGAAGGTTTGGCTTGCTGTCTCACTGTAAGATAATTCTTCGCATGCCGCTAAATGTGGCAGTTTCCATATGAATTAAGCAGGATATCTGTATTACAACTACTGAAATATATCTAATTTCACGGTTAGAAAAACAAGCCTGATTAATTTTTCATTACTTTCTCCTCGGTTTGACTGAATTACTTTCACTATTTCTGTGTGGGATAAAATTACATGTCACGGAGTTACTGACAAAAATTGTATTTCGTTCAGCTTAGATTACTAATCGCATAATTTACAAAATTATGCGACTGCAAATCGTCAAGAATTTTGTAACTATCAAACTAGAGCAGAAGCATGCAGAATCACAAACTGATCTTATTATAAAAAAGGATGTTCTAATGTTCTCACCATGTCCGCCTGGATATATGAAACTAGACACCATATTACGAAATACTCTTATTTATAAAAACGTATTTTTTCATTTCAAAGCCTGCCCTATTTTAACAGTGATCAAATACTTTTGGCCCTACTATAACGAAGTAAATTTCTCCGTCATTTTTGGCCTGCGCCGGGATTCGAACCCGAGTACGCTTATTCCGGAACAAGCCGCTCTACCAACTGAGCTACGCAGACATTTGTTCTGAATCCTATCTGCCTTTATGTCATGTGCGTCCTGCTGGCAGGTACGTCACATCTCCCCCTCCCCGAAAGAGGGCCGGGGGCATGGCCCACGGGTCAGCCGTGACCATAAATCGTTGCAGGCAGACAACCACTGAAGAACGTGCACTTGAGAACTTCCCGTCAATCTGCTGTGTGGAATGCAACATTACACATTTTTATTTTTCGAAGCGCTGGAGAAGGAATTCTCTGATTTTTCCTGTCTCGCGGTGTGGAAATACCATCACACCAATGCGAGATTTTGAACGGTCGGGTCATCCGGGTAGTTCGGGCGCCATTATAACGAAGTAAATTTCTCCGTCATTTTTGGCCTACGCCGGGATTCGAACCCGAGTACGCTTATTCCGGAACAAGCCGCTCTACCAACTGAGCTACGCAGACATTTGTTCTGAATCCTATCTGCCTTTATGTCATGAGCGTCCTGCTGGCAGGTACGTCACACTACTCTTGTGCATATTCTTTCCTCTACGGAGAGCGAATGCAGTGGCTGCAGTTAAAAGTACATTTTGTTGCATTCGTGGCTTCAAATGACCTTACAGGAAAAAATCATTCTCCCCCTATACCTTTTGCTAGAAAAACCACTTCAGCCATTACAGTTCTCCGCTAAGGAAGAAAATGCACATTAAGTTTGCGGCAGTATCTCTACCTCAAACGATCCGGTTTGGAAATTACTTTTTGCGTACAGAACGCTTGTAATGAGTTATGTTTGCATCTAATTCCACTTTATTCATAGCAAACATTTTCACTATTATGTGGAGTCAAATTGCATTTCCTTTTGCGATTTTTTTTGCAGCCGTATCTAAGCTTTTAAAAATCCGCTTGAAAAACATATATCTCAATAAGCACGACGAAAACATTTTATTCACATCTTCCACTCAAAATAAATCAGGTTTTCTACTGGCAGGAAGAAGATCCTGTCATAATTTCCAAAGTGTATCTGCTTCAAAAACTCATATTTTAAAAGTTCCTTTGCGCCCAATACAGAATAAGTTGATAAAAATATGATTTTTCATAACATGCAAGTTTATAGCTAGGGATTGTAAGTTCGAAATCCTGTTTACAATGAACTTGCAGCGTATGTAAGCGTGGAATATCGCAAATGAAAAAGTTCGATTTCTGTCACATTTCGCTGATAACTCAAAATATTCGTTGCATAGTTCCTACTAAAAATAATGCTCAACTGTCTCTCTAATGGGAATCAATACATTTTTTTTAATTTTAATCAATGCCACGATTTCCAATACCTCACTTAGTAAATAACATTCCCTGTTTTATCAGATACCATTCACTCGTTGAATTGCACAGTACGTCGCTGATTGGGGTAGACACGCATTTATGTTTGCGCCTGCATGCCCGTTTCAAAATCACTGATTGAAAAAGTTATTTCTTTACACTGTGCTGTTCAAAACGTAATGGTATTTCTGACTGAAAGGAACCTGTTTTTTTGAATTAGAAAGGTTCTTTTTCCATAGCATAAGTTCAGCTATAAAAAATGTTTAAATACATCTACTACTTTTTCAGCCCTTTTGCCGCTTGTGGATACAGGGTACATTCCATTTTGCCATATTATCACTGATTCTGAAATTTTGTTTAAAATATTCCACCAAAGCGGCTACCATTAATTACAGTAAGTATATTGCGCTCATTTTGTTCTTAATAAAGTACGGACAGCTTTTCTGCTAAGAGATGAAAGTTAGACAATTTTTCTTCCACAGATCTGCTTCTAATTTATTAATCTGGAAGATTCATGTTTACCAAAAGTATTGTTCGCTATGAGGGATGTTAGACGCAGTTTTTTAATGTTCGTAAGGCATGTTTTGCGGCTAGTGAGTATATGCATTCTTTTCTACTTCCAAACTATTTCTAGAGTTCACGTGCCATAGGTACACCTTGTTATTGGTTCCGCCAGCTGTGAAGATATACTTTTCGTCTTGAATGCGCGAACCAGTTTTCTCTCCGACGATATCAGATTGCCTATGAAATATTCTCTCCATGTGGAAAGTATTTAGAGTACGTGCTCGTGCACTGCTTAACTATACTCAATATCATCTTTATTTGGCTTAATGTATGGTATCGCAATTTAATGCAGAAAATGAATGTAATCGCAAGGCCGCACACTGCAGCTTTTCATCTGCATTTAAGGTGAATCCCCATAAAAACTGTGCCCTATATTAACGATGGTAAAAATTTCTGTGGACATTTTCTTCGCAGTTAATGTATTCCCAAGGATGAAAATTTGCACATCGATAAAAATAACTTTATATTATAGCAGACTGTTCTTAACATTTGCTAAAACTTAACCATTATTATATTAAAAATCAATCATTTTTCCTTGGGTGGTGTTGAGATTCGCTATAGGTGGTGCCAACTGCAGAGATCGCTTATTAATTGTAATCACGTCAAATCTTTCTTAATATTTTTTATTAATTATCATAACGGAATCAACATTTCGGTCAATCCATGCAATAATCTGGAATATATAAAATCATTGGAATCACTAAGATTAAATTTTCTGACAATAATTTACCTGAAATGTTGCATAGTATGTCTATTGTCTTATTTTGGAATTGCAAATCAGCAGTACTTACAGTTCGGTTAAACTTATCTGCTAAATTATTGTCAGAAAATTTAATCTATTGACTTAAATCATTTTAAACATTTCAATTCATCACTGGTTAGATTCAAGTGTGGATTGAAGTCCAAAAGTTTATAAAATCATTGCAAAACAATGACACATGATTAGAATTAGTAAGCGATCTGTACATGTAACGCGATCTATCAGCGGTTCTCAACATTACCAAAGGAAAAGTTATTGATTTTTAATATAATTACGGTAAGTTTTAGAAAACATTAAGTATACTAGTTTTATAATTTAAAGATGTTTTTATTGATGTGCAAAGTTTCATTCTTGTGAATTCATTTATTTAGAAGAATATTTTAAAGAAGGAATTTTTACCGTTTGGAACATACGGCAGAACTTTTAGGTGGATCCACCTTAAGAGACATTACAACAGAATACTTAAAAGCAATCAGTGTAAAGATGTTCATAAAATGAAAATACGACATCCTAAGATAACTCTACGCCGGAATGCGAAACCAATAGATTTTAGCATTTGCTTGCAGTATATTTCCTATAACAAAATATTACATAAAATTAAATTTCATGGTAGGGTAGAAATCCAAGAGGTTGTGTTTAATTTATGAAGGTGAGAATACTCACCATGAAAAAATAAGAAATACATTTTAAAAAATGATAGTGCGCTGTGTTGCGTCAGATAAAGGTGATGATTTTTTCCCTCGTTGGGGAAGGGGAATCTTCCCCCGACAGCCTTCAAGGTTTTTCAACCCACGTACATAATGCAATAATTCAACATGCTTGCTAATACTGTTACTCACGAAGAAAAAAATATAAGGTACCAACGACTTGCCGAGACAATCCCCATAGAAATCCCTATGCCAAAAATAACCTCAAAACGTATATCATTGCATCCGCAATTTTTTTATTGGTATTAATAAATTTTTACATGTAATTAAAATTTTCCATAGTAAAGGCAATCTCAAACTATGACAGGATAAAGTGTCAAGCGTTTTTGATGAGCATAGTTCAAAGTATTATTTTAACAACTCACACGAATCTGTCATGATTCCATAACCCTTGGCCAAAATTGAGACGTTTGTGTGATAACGAGGAGTTTGTAGAAACCTTGAAAAAGATGCCATTCTTCAAGCGAATGTCATAATGACCAGGGTGAAGGAGAGGAAAAGACCGAAACAAATGACGTTGCAGTATGAAAATATCTTATGGGAACTGAAGATAAAGTAAAAACCCAAATTGGGGCTGGGGAACCTCGGGAAAATCTACAGCAGCTCCATCGGGAAGTACAAAGAATTCCAGGATCTCTAGTTGTAAGGAGGATGTAAAATAAAAGCAAAATAAAAAAAAAGGGTAATTCTAAGAAAGGCGAATTCCTGGCCAACACGACAGCAAAGTTCGATGCTACCTTGAATATGTAATATAATCAGCTTAGAAGAAAAAGGTACGGAATTCATGGGTTAGGTTGCAAATTTTCCATTTAAGAAGAACTACTTCACCATATACTAAAACACTTCAATCCGACCCAAAGGTAAGTATACTTTTAAACAGCAAACCAGATTCAAGTTTTTGCAATAATGTGGTGGAAGATTGACCACAAAATCAGAAATTAGTTGAATGGATATATCAATCGTGCCACCCTCCAATGTAAAGGAAATGTATTTTTTTTGGTTTGTGTGTAACTCTCACTTAGTAAGCTACAGCAAATGGAAATGCAAATGTTTTCGTCGAAGGTGAAAACTTGTCTGAAAAAGATCTAAAGTATTTCAATATTATATATACTTGCTGCAATTTCATTTGAGAGTCCCTGTCTCGAAGTCTTCAGAGGAATTGCATATAGACGGGGTGGTCGGAGGTTATCAGTTGGCCTCAACGAAACCGGTGCCATGTGATAAGCGATAAACTTTTCCAATTCGTAAAAGAATAGATTTTCGGTAGGAAGAAGGTTAAGGCCATCATTTAAACAACCAGGGTGTTGGAGGTTCGAGGGCAGTCCAAGTGCAAGTTTTATATGAACTGAATCCAGGCGGATAAGCATTTCTCCAAGAGAAATCGTAAGTATTTTGCATGTCTAGTTCTTATAATGTATTCTAAATTTGAAACTGATTTTTATGAATTGCATTTTATTCTCTATTTTTCGGTTATTTTACTTTTTGTTTTCGATGTAATATCAAAATTCTTTCTCAGTCAGGAAAAATGAACTTTTACTTGCTGTAATTTTATCAACTGTATGAAAAAAATCATCGTAATCCGATTTTATAGCACATAATTCGGCGATTTGGTATTTCAGTATTTAGCGTTCCGATTTTGTAATTTGGTCTTTCTTTTATCATTATTAAATCATTTAATGATCATCCGAGTAAACAAAAATTGTGCTCCTGATTTTTTTTATTCTATTCTGCATAAACTTTCCGATTCATAAGAGGCAGAGAAATTTAAGAGCTACAGAGAAAAAGAAAAAAATACCATAAATGGCAATGCTATCAGATATTTATCCAGTCGAATTTAGGACCGAAGAATCAACAATGTATTTACTTCTGAATACAAGTTTTTCTTAAGTACACGCCGAACACTACTTCACGGTAGAATTCAAAGTTTCCCATCGGCTTTATAGTAGTACGACGGAAAACCTTTGTGCTTTTTTTCACGTTCTTTTTAGATGCTGTCTGATTGCTTATTGATCGCTTAATGGGGCCAAATAGATACAGTAATTAAGGTTGAAGCACAAACCTTTCCGTCGTTCTACTATCTGGTCGATGGGAATTTTTGAGTTATAGCGAGAAGTATTATTCGGCATAGACTTTTTATGCTACAGCTAAATAAATGATTTAGTGGCGTACAAAAAATGGTTTACGTGCTTGACAAATAAAATTGGTAAAATATTTAAGGAACGATTTTTACTGGTTAGTGGTTATGAAACAGTCGAGTGTGTCCCTTTTAATTAGAAAATGCGAGTTGTCTGAAAGAGTTCGAAAGAAAAAGATATAAACTTCCCTAATGGGCTTAGAAGACATACTGAGTATGTCTGGGAGATTTCATCTGGAGAGCTATCGTTGCACCGACGCTTCATAACCGTGTAACGTATACTCTATATTCACTTTCCTTTTGATTTTACTATCTCTGGTTATTTTATTTTACTATGTAAATTATCTTCCTACTGAACGGAATATTATTTCACCCGCTGAATGAGATCTGGCAATGAGTGTAAGTCATGACGTGGTGGTAGCTCGTATATAGGCGCGTTCATCGAGAAGTGAGGTGTTGTGTTGTTGCGTTGTTGTTGTGTTGTTGCGTTGGAGTTGAGGGTGGTTGGTGTTGTTGGTGGTGTGTTACGTTGCGTTGCAGTGTGTTGTTATGTAGTAGTGATATATGAGTGCCTTAGTTGACCAGGAGTCTTCATAATAAACAAGTTGTTCTGTAAGTTCAGCCTTTCTCAATTCTTAGTTTTGTCAGACCTCTGTCTGGCTGTTAGGTTTATGACTTTGATTACTTAATATAAATAACCAGCGTTGAGACTTTGTTTAAGTTCATAATTAACGAGTAACAACACCCTTTTGGGAATTCATTATTTTGAAGCGTAGAACATTATTCATTCATAATAATTAGCTTAGCAAAAAGATAAACAAAGCTAATTCATTATAATTGGCGCCCGAACTTTTCTCGAACACGAGATCCTGACTATTATTACCCATGGCTTCCTTACCTGAGACAACTGCAAATTTCCACCTTCCGGCAAGTCTCGAGGGTAATGGTGTTTGTTTGGACAATTTGTACGAAGCCTGTGGCTCTGACTTGGATATGAATAATCTACACATACCCAAGCATTCTTCACCATTTCGGAATGCACCAGCTTCTTATCACTCTGAGTCGCGGGTCGTAGCTGAGGGAATTCAATCCTCTCAGCGAAGCAGAATGCTTGCCCATTTCGTGCCGCATGCTGGCACAATTCATTTCAATGGTTTGGAGGGGTCTTTAAAGTTCCTCGAAGATCTGGAAGACCATTTTGATTTATATAATATTCCGGAAGACTGCAAGGTCCAAATTGCCGGAACTTGCTTGAGAGATACCGCCAAGACCTGGTATCGGCAGTGGCGAGGGTCGAACCCGGATTCTCATTATGAGAATTTCCGTGCAGAATTCTTGGAGGTCTTTCCTTTCGGCCTCAGTCGAGCTAGCCTTGCTCAACAGCTGTTTTCTCGTCAGCAGGGTCCCAATGATAGCCCTGTTGCATTTGCGTTGGAAACTACACGCCTATATAATCTATGGGATCCACATGCCAGTCATGTTGACATGTTGGATACCCTCGTACAGCAGCTCGACCCATTCTTGCAAGATTTTCTTGAGGTTCGACACCCTACCACTATTCATGAATGCCTTCGCCTCATACGCACGTATGAAGAGCGACATGGCAAACATGGTTCAACTCACCATGCTCGGGCACCCCGCGAGGCTTATTCCGAAAACCCTCAGCGGCATAATAGACAAAACTTTCAGCGCGAGCATACACACGTGCCCACCCAAGCTTCATACGTTCCACCACACAGAAGAGTGGCGAACCAGCAACGAGTTTCGGAGCAAGCTACGGGGTATCGTCATAATGCACAGTATGCTCGACCCCGTTCCACTCAGCAGCATTCGGAACGTTATCATGCTCAGGGCAATAATAATTTTTCTGCCCGTGCTGAGGGCAGACGTAACGAATATGAAAATGTCAACAGACACGCGGAGTTCCCGACGCAGGGTGCACGCAATTTTCCTTATCGTGAAAATTTTCCCGATACCCGGCAGGGTCGAGGTTTCCGACCACATGATAACACCACCAGAATTCCTTTAAACTTCCACAGGAAGTAGACGAAGGGTCGGTCCTGCTTCCTGATACCAAACATCCTGACCCTAAAACAGTATTAGTGACTGTTCAAACTCCTCAGTTGCCTGATGTATTCTTGACACTTGAAGACATTATTGTCGAGACAAAGTTCGACACTGGGTCTGAGATATCAGCCCTAAATACAAAGTTTTGCAATGATGTTTTTTCTGCAATACATGTTCAGCCTGCAACGCAGTATTTGCGAGGTGCAAATAACGAAATCTTCAGTATCGCAGGAACTGTCACATTATCTTTAGGGCTGGGAAAAGCTCGTTTTACACATTCTTTCCTGCTTATAGACGAGCTACCCGTGAAATGTCTCATGGGTATGGACTTTATTAACAAGTTTCAAATAACTTTGAATTTTGTACAACATGTGATTTCCTTTCCGGAACCTGTCGAAATGATTCCGACGGTTCCTGTAGATATTACGAGTTTATTGTTGAGTGACCAATTGAATGAGGGGCAACGAGACCAGCTTTCTCTCCTTTTGCAGGAAAGCCCTGGTTTGTTTTCGGATCAACCTGGTTTCACACAGGTGGTTTATCATGTTATTGACACTGATGGTTCGAAACCCATTGCGACGAAACCTTACCCTTGTGCTCCACATAAAAAACAGGAAATGCAACGTCAAATTGCGGAAATGATTAAGCAGGGCATAATCAGGGAATCAACAAGCGCCTGGGCGGCTCCTGCCTTCTTGGTTCCAAAGAAACAACCAAATGAATTTCGTTTCGTGACAGATTTTCGCAAGCTCAACCAAGTCACAAAAACAATCAATTATCCCCTACCTGTCATGTCACATATTCTAAATGACTTGTCGTCAACCAAATGGATGTCAACTTTGGATTTGGCGAGTGGATATTGGCAGGTGGCAGTACATCCGGACTCGGTCGATAAAACAGGCTTTGTGACTCCTTTTGGGGCCTATGAATATTTACGTATGCCTTTTGGTTTAGCTTCTGCACCTGCTACTTTCCAAAAGCTTATGGACACGGTTCTCAGACCTGTCCTGGGTCCACATGTGCATGTCTATTTGGATGATATTATTATAACATCAGAGACTTTTGACGAGCACCTTTCTCTGCTCAAACAGGTGTTCCAACTTATATACAATGCTGGCTTGACGTTAAAACCTAGTAAATGCCAGATAGCGAGGGACGAGATTGTATATCTGGGGTTGAAAATTACTCCCCACGGCTTATTCACTGATAATGAAAAAATTAGGCCTATTGCTGACTTTCCTCGGCCTAAAACAGCAAAAGAACTATCCCGCTTTCTGGGAATGACCGGATGGTATCAGCAGTTCGTCCCCGCTTATGCTACAATATGTGAGCCATTGTATGCTTTAAAGCGTAAATACAAGAAGTTTATTTGGACACCTGAAGCTAACGCTGCATTCGAAACACTGAAGTCTGCATTGACGCAGCCTCCGGTGTTGGCTTTCCCGGATCATTCTAAAGAATTTGATATTTATACTGATGCATCCGGAGTTGGTCTTGGTTGCGTTTTGTCACAAGCTGGGCATCCAATAGCTTTTGCGTCTCGTACTTTAGCCAAAGCTGAACGCAATTATTCAGCTACGGAACGTGAATGTCTTGCTGTTGTGTATGCACTGAATAAATTTCAATGTTATCTTAACGAATTGACAGTTAACATAATTACGGATCATTCTGCCCTTCAGTATTTGAATTCTGCTAAGCACCTATCTCAAAGACTTATGAAGTGGGCTCTGAAGTTACAAGAGAGCAATATCAAAATTTCGTATCAGCCAGGTAATAAGAATCAATTACCGGACGCATTATCTCGCGTTCCGATTAGTGGGGTCCCCACCGAAACTACTCCTGGATGTCAGCCTTTACTTCTGATAGCTGATATCACATCCAGAGAGCAGATAATGGCAGAATTAATAAATGATCCAGATTTTGGGGATATTTACAATTTTTTGATTGCGGGTTCGCCCCTACCAAGTGATCCTTCTCTGGCTGGAAGGTCACAACATTTTGAAGTAATAGAGGGTCTTCTTTATTATACAAAGTCTCGGACTACTAGGGCAGAGTTTCGCCCATGTATTCCGCGAACCCTTAGAATGGCTCTTTTAAATGAATTTCATGACAAACCTCTTGCAGGCCATTTAGGTATTCGCAAGACCCGTTGTAAATTGCGGGATGTTGCCTATTGGCCTGGCATGTACCAAAGTGTGCTCGCATACGTTCAATCATGTCACTTGTGTCAGATTAATAATTATCGTAATGTAAGACCGGCCGGTCACTTGAAATCTAGTTCAAGTTCTCATGTATTTGATATTATTTCCATAGATTTATTGGGACCTTATCCATTATCTGTTAAAAATAAAGCTCGTTATGTTTTAGTACTAACTGATAATTTTTCTAAATGGGTTGAAGTTTTTCCCATTAAAGCCGCTACGGCTGAGATTATTTGTAATGTCTTAGTTAATGAAGTATTTTCTAGATATGGTGCACCTAATAAAGTAGTTTCGGATAATGGTCCTCAATTTATTTCTGACATTTTTGAAAGAATGTGTGCGAGATTACACATTAAACATAAATTCATTTCCCCATATCATCCCCAGAGTAATCCTGCAGAACGCGTTAACCGAACGCTAGTGAAAATGATTGCGACTTTCGTAATGGACCACCATGAAAGATGGGATGACCATTTAGAACTTTTTGCGTTCGCCCTCCGCTCGTCTGTCCACGAGTCTACTAAAATTACTCCTGCAGAACTTTTTCTGGGTCGCAAAATTAAAACCCCTTTTGAAAATTTAACGGGGATTATCGACGAATTAAACCAGCGACCAACTCCGCAATCAGTACACATTATGGCAGAAAAAGCTGGTGTTGCAATGCTAGGAGCACAAGCGGCTCAAGCACGATATTATAATTCTAGGCGTAGGGAACCAGATCTTGTCGTTGGAGATCTCACTCTCGTGGAAACGCACTTCCAGTCTTCTGTTTCGCATACTTTAGTGAAGAAATTTGCACCCAGCTACGAAGGTCCATATCGGGTGGCAAATGTCTTTGAAAATAATATTGTTCTGGAGAAACCGAACAACAATTTTCATTATGTACATGTTGATCAATGTCGCAAGTATCACGAACGGGATATCGAGTTCATTATCAATCCTACTCAACCTTCTGTTCCACAGACTCAAGAATCTATATCTCATGTTCAACCGCCAGAAATTGTGGACGACCCACCGAACATTTTTGACGAATCACCAGTGATTTTTCCTTCACCCTCCCCCTCCAGACGAGTTTCTACAACCGCAACCTGATTCTCCCGTGAGACCAAGGCTCGATTCGCGTTCGTCGAATACTAGTATCGTTCCTTTCCCTCCAACCATTGACAAGACTATTGCTGCGCCGTTTCCGGCTAACTCTGCACCAACGCGGGATACTTCTTCTTTGAATACCTCATCGGAAAGTATTCCTATAGGCAAATCCAAACATCGCCCTGCACGACCGCTGAATTACAGCAGCGACTCAGAGGCGTCGGACATTTCGGATTTGTCAGTTATGAATCCAACATTTAATATTCCACACCGTCCAGCACCACCAAAAGCTGGGCGCAAACGTCACTTGTCTCCCCAATCTGCTTCGCCGCAACAGCGACGAAGGCAGAAATCTTTGCATCCGCCCGGGTTTCGCCCCTGGAACCTCCGTTCAGGGCAAACACGGCCGATGCCTGCTACTACTATCATGCCCCGTGGGCGTAAACGAAAACAAGCGATGTGGCCGGAGACACGTCCCTCCAAAAGATACTGGAAGGACAAAACGGGCCCCAGCATCAAGGGACTTCATATCCAAAGCCTGGGGAGCCCGTTCCTATCAGCCGCAGCAGGGATTTCCGGACCGCCAGACTTCTGACGTTCCTGACCGTTCTTCTCAGCCGCAGGGATTTCCAGACCGCCAGACTCCTGACCGTTCCTATCAGCCGCAGCAGGGATTTCCGGACCGCCAGACTTCTGACGTTCCTGACCGTTCTTCTCAGCCGCAGGGATTTCCAGACCGCCAGATTCCTGACCGACAACAGACCGATGTTCCATTACCGTCCCGGAAGAGATCCAAGCCACCTGATTTCCCCAGTCCCATTAGGCCTGGAAAACGTTTTCGCACTAGAATTTTTTATGCGTCCTCGAGATAAGTAAGTTCTCGTGGACAGGTTCTTTTCTCAGTTTATGGTTTTTCCTGCTCGACCAGTTGGCGTGTCAGAATTTCTTTTTTTCGTGTGGGCCTATGCATTCTTTTTGTGTATATATGTGTGTTTTTTTTTTATATTTCTTCTATGTCCATCTACTAATCCACTTTTTTTGTATATATCTATGTGCTTAGGGGTAAAATAATAAAATTATTACTGTTAGGCAGCTCCAGGTAAATTTCGCTGCTGATACAGTTGTTCTGTATTTCCACGCATGAGGCAAACGTAATTTGAAATGAAAATAATAAAATTGTTACTGTTAGGCAGCTTCAGGCAATCTTCGCTGCTGATACAGTTGTTCTGTATTACAACGAATGAGGCACGTAATTTGAAATTAAAAAAGTGATTCCTGCTAGGCAGAATAAAAGGAAAGTATGCCGATGCAGGTTTGGTTTGTTCTACACTACAAATTTCACAGTCGAATACAGATTCGTAAATTGTTATGCCAAGTTGATAATGTAAATACGGCTACCACCAAACAACAAATCAAAAAAAAAAAAAAAAAAGATCGAGAAACGTCAATCATCGAAATGTAAGACTTACACTCCAAAATTGATAGATTTTTCGGAAACAAAAAAAAAAAAAAAGGAAAAAAAAAAAGAAGAAAAATTAAGGGGGAGATGATGTAACGTATACTCTATATTCACTTTCCTTTTGATTTTACTATCTCTGGTTATTTTATTTTACTATGTAAATTATCTTCCTACTGAACGGAATATTATTTCACCCGCTGAATGAGATCTGGCAATGAGTGTAAGTCATGACGTGGTGGTAGCTCGTATATAGGCGCGTTCATCGAGAAGTGAGGTGTTGTGTTGTTGCGTTGTTGTTGTGTTGTTGCGTTGGAGTTGAGGGTGGTTGGTGTTGTTGGTGGTGTGTTACGTTGCGTTGCAGTGTGTTGTTATGTAGTAGTGATATATGAGTGCCTTAGTTGACCAGGAGTCTTCATAATAAACAAGTTGTTCTGTAAGTTCAGCCTTTCTCAATTCTTAGTTTTGTCAGACCTCTGTCTGGCTGTTAGGTTTATGACTTTGATTACTTAATATAAATAACCAGCGTTGAGACTTTGTTTAAGTTCATAATTAACGAGTAACAACACCCTTTTGGGAATTCATTATTTTGAAGCGTAGAACATTATTCATTCATAATAATTAGCTTAGCAAAAAGATAAACAAAGCTAATTCATTATAACCGGGCTATATAAAAAGAATGTAAGTTTTTAAATGTTATATCTTATTGGTAGAGATAAATATGCACTTTATCTTATAATATAGAAAAAATTGCCCGGTAATTAATTTCTTTTTATTTCAGCATCACCATACGAAACGTTTATCATGACATTATGTAAATAATTTGCTTCTGTTTCGTAAATTTGAACAAGAGTAATTTTTTATTTAGAGAAGAATTGCTTTGGTACGAGAAATGGGTAGTTCAAATGAATAGGACGACTCGTTGTCCTGAAATGATGTGTTCCTATTACGTTCGGTTTTTAAGAAGCTAGAGAATGGCAGGGTATCTTTGAAATTATGGCGATCACACATGGAATAGTCAATTTAATGAAATGAACATCATGAAATCGAATTCGATTAATTTTTAGATGCAATTAAATTCGATTTCCTTGTGCGCATCGAACCACTTTTTATCTTGTGTCATGCACTGATAGTCTCGTTAGCGCAATGTGATAGAAAAGACTTCAAAAGAGATTTGTAGTCTCCTTAAAAATCTGTGCAAGTAATATCGATTGGTTAAAGGAACCTAAAAGTGTGCTGAACATTGCAATCAAATCATCCTACTTCGTCTAATCTTGTTCAGTGCGTGTTATCCCTTTTAATATTTCAGCCAAAACCATATGTTTGTCTTGAAATAAAATTATTTATTACTGATAATAAATGTAGATTCATCCTACAATAATTTACTGCTTGCAATTATTACTCTTCGTGCAATTAAGGATCTCAGTCCGCGATTCGGGCGAGAGTGCATTTTCATGGGCAATTTAAAATACTAGTTATTCTTGAAGGTTCATCAATGTAGTCATGTTTTTAAATTATCTGCTTAACCCTTTCGTCCATTAATGAAGTTTTGGTAGTTCTTTTATGTTTGCAAACCATGTGCATCATTAAAATTTGGATGGCAATGCTGTTTTTATTAGTTCTGCGTAAATGAATGATAGACGCTTAGAAACAATAGACACCAGAATTTCAGAGTGGGTCTTACTTCAATCAACTGTTATTTTTAAGTTCGTTTGTCTCAAGAGTAAAATTGAGGCAATTGAAGTTTAGAAGAGACATTCCTCGAGTTTTCAGAAATCCTAATATTGTCAGCAAAGTGTGAATCACGCATTTCACAACATATAACTATTTTTTACTGTATTATCATGAAATTGGGGCATCACACTTTTAGATTTACAATTGTGAAGCACCGGCATTTGACATACAGTATGCGATCTGAGATAAAGGCATTGAAGAGATATTTTTATTTATTAAACATATATTTCGTTGCTCCAAAAGAATGAATTTCAAGAAACATGTGTTTCTTGAGAACTTCTTTAACTTTTATTTACCAATGAAATGCTTCTCTGATTAAAAAAACAAACAAAACAAAAATCAGATCTATAATATATTTTCAAATACGTAATTATTTTAAGTAACAGTAAGCTTCAATCACTGACAGTGCAATTCTTCCCTGTCTCTGAATAAACCGTGGGGCAAATGATCTTAGTTGTGTCATCTCTGTCTGCAAACCGTATTTTTCTCGTAAATGACACTCCTTGAACAGACTGGGTCACATTTTGTAATATTCTACCGGTTATATCTAAAGACCTTACATAGATACGATCAAAACGTAAAGTCTTGTTCATTTGTGAAGCTTTGCATAACTAGAAGATCAATGAGAAAAGCTTGCATTGTCATTCGAAAATAAAACCTCTTGTTACCTGAACGGTGATGCTAAGAACATACATTGAATCAAATGTACAAAAAAAAAAAACAGATCATAAATCGAAGATTCAAAATTCTGAATAGGAGCTTCAGTAATTTTGAAACATCTTTAATTACTATCCCCTGAAAAGATTTAGTCTCCCGTATGCAATTCAACCGAATCTTGACAGACGGGAAAGAAGTGACACCGTTGGTCCAACCGCCTTGAAAATAGGAATGAACAATTGTTCAGATAGGAAATCTTTAAAGTAAAAGTAATGAAAATTTAGAGTTAGAGTGCATCCTTTGCTTTTGGCTAAATGCTAAGAAGTTGAAAAGCTAAGTTTCATCCTCTGATTTAAATTACTTTTTGTATGTTTTTAATTTAGTGTTTTAGGTAAATAATTTGTGTGAAAGTTAATTGTCGGCAGTGGTTTTAACTGAATTAATTATATTTACAATGTGTTGGAAAGATGATACCTTGTTAGCATTTTTTTTGTAGAATTGCTTTTGCTTAGATCTGTTAGAGCTTTATAACCTGCCCTTTCCAAAGCATGGAGAAATACCAGAACTGAATAACTGATTTTGCTTTGTTCTGTTGGAGCTTTCATGAAGCTGCCCTTTGCAAATCAAAAGGAAATTGTTGATGAGGCTGTAAAATACTAGGATTTCGTACGGGACGGCCGCACATTGTGTGGTCACCCGTGAGTGGTCTGACTTGGCGAATTTTCGTATATTCTTCGGAAGGCACTGTTCATCGCATCGTAGATAGTTTTCTTTGTTACCAGCCTATCGTATTCAGTCCGGTTAAGGGATCTTTTAGTAGCTAAGGTTTTTTCAAAACTCTATTAAACTTTTCCTAAATCCACTTCTCTTCGTTTAGCTCTCAGTTCATCGTAAAAATATCGTTGCAAAAAAGAATTGCCCATACTGAGTATCCAGGAATAGCGCCTGATTTCGAACAAAAATTCAACCGTCTCTTCCCCTTCCCACTGGAATTTGTTGCACAACTGAAGAAGGTGAAGGTCTTAGAAAATCTAGGAGTTAAGGAATTTACCACCGGAGTTGAACAACAGTGTTAAAAAAATGACGAGAAAAAATAAAACAAGAGAGGTAAGTATGAAGATAAATTATCCTCAACTGTCAGATGGAGATACTGGCGGATTCCCCTCTGGGGATGGTTCTTTGAAAAAAAAATAGCATGTGCGCAGCACAGGCCAGTTCCGACAGGTAAGTATTTCCATTGTGTAATAACACCACCTTTGAATTTATTTTGGAAGAAACAATTAAGAGACGTCATTGTGCAGGACTATGGTCCCTCCCCAACACGACAAACAGTCCATTAACGTCATTGTAATAAACAAAATCGCCACTCTTGGAGAAAAGAGACGGCAGACGGTTATGACTTTTTCTACAGGTTGTGACTTTAGTGCCAGGCTAAAGAAGATGCCATCCTTGTAGCCGAGAACCCAACTGTGCAGCTTTGTTTTTCGTGAGGTTCAGCTCTTTCACTAAATCTTTCAGATTGTACAGTGAAATTAAATGAGGCTCTTGCGATTCAGGCAGGTATTCCTCATCAGGTGCATTGGATGATCCAGTTTGGTTAATAGGAGGAGCTTGATGTTTTGTCATCCAGGGTCCATTTTTCGGCTGTTTGGTAATTAGTAGGCTATTGTTTTGCTTAACAGGCCTTACTCCATGGCTGAAGGCAAATTCGGGTAAATTAGGGTGTGTTTATTTTTCGAGGAAACACCAGATACCTTAGTTAAACAGAAATAGTGGTTGGAAACATGGCTCTTTTGTTCCTCCAAATCATTAGGAGAGCAAAGGCCTTCTATGAGCGAGGCATTTTGCAGCTCACTGAAGGATGGCAATAGGTTATCGAACAAAACGGGCATTATATCATTGATTGATCTTTGTTCTATCTATCAATAAATGACCTTTGCAAAACATGGCTAAAATACGTCATGACTTTTCCGACAACCAATAGTTCTCTTTAAATTATGAAGTAACGTCTGAACTTAAACTTCACAGAACTATCTATTAAGGCAAGAAAATAAAGCATGCGATATCTCACTCGGAGTTAAATTTTTTAGAGTAAATGCTGTATGAATCGATCTTTCTGTTTTTATACATACAGAACGATTTGCTCTTAAACATAAACAACCCTGACAGAAACATTTGTAAATCATCATTTGACAGCTTGTAGGTGAGTTCCAGTGACGTCACTCATTTGACATAACCACGGAAAAAACACTCTGTACATTTCATCATTTATTAAAACAAATATACGATGGCTTAAAATGACACAATTTTCAATCAAAGCCATAAAACTTTTCAAACTTCAGAACCAGTTATCCAGAAACATACGTTACCTTCGAGTTTCACTGTTCAATGACATTTTGAATGTAAAATTTCTCTGAGTGAGAAGAAATTAAAGCATCTTGAAAGACAGCCATCTGTTGGCGCCTCCATTACAGATTTTAATACATATCTGTAACATATAGTTGATTCGCACATAAGAATTTGCATTTTTAAACTATTTGTCTTTAATATCTTTATATGTGAAATATACCCTGAAGAGTAAAGTCGTTTCAAAAATATGTCACAATGAACTATATATTTTCTTGTTAAAATCTTCACTCAATGCTCGGAGAAGCACTTCTCAGAAAAATCAGGACGCTCATCCGAATGGCATTCGCGTAGGGTAAATAAAAAAATTGAATTCAAGGAAATAAAGATGAGAAGCTCCTTTAACTGAATGTTTGCTTCTCCCAGTTAAACGGTGTCAACAAATCAGTAGTAACTGTGGCAGTAGCTTAAAACGAACTTTTTTTTCTTCAAAACCTAGATGATTATAATTGATTAATATCCTAGGAACCATATCAAAACAGAAACTTCGGAAAACAGGATTCATATATTAGAAAATGTATATCAATGAACCGAAATTACAGGCACACATCAGTATTTCTGAGAAACACTACATTGGAATTGATAAATTGTCTTTCATTCCCTAAAAAGAAAAAGAAATATAAAAAGTAGTCAGGCATTGCGACACATCAGCATTAGGATAGCAAGCCAATTAATCTGAACATGAGGGACTCGAATTTTAGAGAAATGACTGCAGTAAATCTTATTAAAAACTGGTGTAACTACATGAAATATCGGTAAATGAAAATTCAAAGCTGTCATAACGCTTATAAATATAATCTAAAAAAAGGAAAGCTGACATTTTTATTCTCTCGGTTAAAGGGCATGATTCAAGCAGATTCGCCAGACCAATTGCCCAAAGAAACTAGAAAAGTACAGTAGCTGGTGCGCATGTATATTTTGGAGAATGTTTTGTAATCGTGCTGTAAAAACCCAAAGCGCTTTCTTCATTTCCTGTCCAGAGAAGACGATGCTGACGCGTTGCGCCTAGATATCCATTGGCATGCGCAGTTGTCATTCTTTCGGATCACCTACTTTTGTAGAACTAGCAGATGTCAACAACTGACTTGGATTGGGCACTTATTGACTAATTTCGTTTAAGAAAGAAATTATGTATTAAAAGCTTCTGGAATTTTGAGAGTTCCAAGAAATGTAAAATGGAAATTAATGTGAATAATAGTAAAAGGTTTAAGAGATTGTTGTTTTAATAAACAAGCAAATCTATACAAGAAACTGCTGGGATTTTGAGAGTCCCTTTTCGAAAAATGAATAAGTATGAAATAGATATGCGGGAATTTAAAGAATATTTATTATACACTCTAAAATGAAATAGGAGGCACTTCTAACCCTAAGCACATTGAAATACACGCCACAGATAGCACTAAGGCCAGAGCAGCCAATTAAGCAAGGATCGTGGTTATGTGTAAGCATATCTTCAGTTCCCCACATCAGAAATATTTTACTTGAATTAATTCTTTCCTGTAGATATTCCCGCAATCCACATACTTGTAAAATACAAATATTGCAGCTATAAAACGTAGAGAATGCATGGAGAGAAATGACGTAGCCTTATGAGCCTGTGAAGTATTTCAGCTTAATTATAATAATATAATTTTGGAAACTGAGTAAAAAATACAAGAGCCTAACATTTCATCACAGCACCTAACACATAAACTATTGTTCATACCCATTATCAGAGCTGTACATTTATGCCAACCAGATATGTTTTAATTGAACAGTTTATGTAATTGTCAAAATTCCAAAGGAATGAATTATGATAACAATATTAACAAATTCGTAAGCGTCAAAATTCTAGTTGTTCAGAAATGAAATTCCCAAATGCGCCTTAAACTCAAAGAAGAAAAAATGTATATCTTGCGTGATATTTTTAGCAAGATCCAAAAGCGGATTCATTTCATCAGGATTTTATATTAAAAGGACTGCCCAGTAAATTCTGTACCATCAATACATCAAAATTTCAGTTTTTCATTTATAAACTCTATTTTATTAATAATTTGCAAATGACAAACTCTTTGGTCATCGCATGACAGATTTGTTAAAAAGCATATTGACTGCATCATATATCCATTGATAAGCACGAACGTGCGTGAAATTCGAAACTAGAGAAAAATGGAATATCCGTCGCTCACGCAGTGATACAGTCCAAAGACGTCTGAATTCCTGGTCGCACGCCCATCCAAAGGTGTCCTAATTTCAGGGTGCGTGAGAATGGAAACCGACAAACCCTGACTGCTGTGATTTTTGTTTACCAGCTGCACTTCATGAAGTGAATACGAGTGTTTCCTCAATATGATTTACACGCTGAAGAATCTTTCAAAGATAATTTTGAATCAAGACAGAATAATAAATATTTTGTTTAAAGCTTTATAAAATGCACCTTTGCATTATATTTGAAGTTTTTATTTCCATATGTAGAGAATTTTAACAGTACAATGATATCGAAATATGATTTGCCTCAAAACTGCGATACTCAGCATCAAAACACACGACATCCTGTATCTTTCCAAAATTAGAATTCAGTGAAGAGGAAAATTAGGATTTTTACGAGAAAAAATCCGCGTTGTCCTTTTGTTTGCGAAATGTAACTTTTGAAAAAGAGTTTTTGTAAACTGCTGTACACGTGCAGATAATCAGTGCTTTCTGTTATTATACTTTAAACCTTTTCCTTTTGAATTGCAATTTACTGTGAAGTTATTCAAGTGTATAACAGTCTACCGATTTGACGTGCAGTTTTTTTCGAGAAATTATTCTATAATTTAAGTCAGCATTTGCAGTAGGGTGTGTGAAGAGAGCTCATAAGCAAAAAGGAAAAGACGTGAAAAATGTCCCCAGTTATTTAAGGAAAATGAATGCAATTAAATTCATGATATTTGCTATGTCTCAAATTTCAATAACTAGTAGACAATAGTAATGAATTTAAGTACTGTGATTAAACTAGTAGAAGAATGCGCATTATTTCATTTCCACTTTTTAAAGTGCAATTTTATAAATTGATTGACTAATCTCATGTAGGAGAGTTAATCTGTATTGCAAATTCTAGAGAGATATCGAATGGCTGTTAGGGTAAAGATATAAAACACTTGTTTTTATTCTTATTTCATGCACCTCCGATAACGATATTGTAAGTGTTGTGTCGTCTTTGGCACTGTCAGGTTCTTAGAAATGTGTTTGCCATTTGTACGGTATCCTGTGAGGCATCAGTGAACTTTACGTGTCCTTAACGGGAGCTGGAAACCCACAGAAGAATGTAACCTACGAATCCCAAAGTACCCGGTCTTTTCAATTAGGGGCTGTATTGTTTCAGCAGGCCTGGCGGTACGTTCCAGATGGCAAATAACATATCACCTACTTTAAGGAATAGAAAGAAGGGTTGGGGCTGGGTGTGGAACTGACTTCAATTTTGAACCGCAGAAGTGCTTTTGCAGGGTGTTTCACTTGCTCTCGGCCCCTGATTTCTCCTTATAACTTGCAAACTATCAAACGTTATTGAGTGAAATTTGACCCGGACGTACCTTGGACTATGAGAAGCATGGTCAGCGAACTGCCAACGACAGCGAACAAGCAATTGGCTTTCACATCGTGCAGGCGCGACAAAAGGGCTAGAGTAGAGATTAGCGTTGTTACTCTCTATCCCGTGTGTCGCACGCGCGAAGTGAAGGCCGATTGCGTGATCGCTGTCCTCGGCAGTAGGTTTGGCGCATCTAACTGTGCTGTTGTTACGGGATGTTCAACCGTCATCGTGCTTTTTTGTTACGAGCAATTACAGTATGATCCGGTACACAGTGGAACAGCGCGTGTTTATTTTCCTCACGTACTGGAAAACCGGGTCGATAAAGGAGTGTCAAAGACAATTTATTGCGCAGTTAGGGGTTCGGAAACCCCTAGCAAAATCCTCCATTCAGTATCTGGTGAAGAAACTGGAAACCACGGGAAAGTTGTCGGATGTCCACGAAGGAGGGCTTCCGATTCTTCCAGAAGCCACGGTGAAGGAAGTGAAAACAGACTGCTGGCCTCCCCACAGAAGTCTTTGCATAAACTGTCGCAAGAGATGGGGGTTTCCATGAACACATGTCCACGAGCTGCAAAAAAGGCGAAATTGCATGCCCATCGAGTTACTGCTGTGCAAGGATTGAAACATCCCGACGAACAGAAGAGACTGAATTACTGTCATTGGTTCCAGCAGTTTGTCAATGCACATCCGGAAAAAACTGGACTACACGTGGTTCTGCGACGATGCTTGGTTCCACCAAAGTGTCCACGCCAATTCCCAGAATAGCCATATTTGGTTTAATGAGAATCCTAATACCGTGCATGAGACACATCTTCATGATGGAAAGATTGGGGAGGGGTGTGCTCTGCCGCGCGGCAGCATTATTGGCCTAATCTTTTTCCATACAACAGTGGGTACCGCAGTCTACATGGAAATATTTCATGAGTTTGTGAATCAGTTGGATGACGTGAACACCGTACTGGTTGTTTTCAGCAGGATGGTACCAATTGCCAATCCTTCAATGTCAGCATAGCTGAAATTGTTTACTTCCTTGAAGATCGTGTATTTTCTAAGGGACTTTCGCTGTCACTGAAATACGGAAAGCGTGATTCAAATTTCTGGGAGAGGATTTCTATTCAGTTTACGTAGATTTCAATGCCCACACGTCTGAAATCTGTAATACCTTATGATGGAGGATATGTTCACCAATTGTTTTTCTTATAGTGTCACCAACATAATTCAACGTATGTATTTTTTATTGATCTTCGCTTTATTTACAAACTTTTCAGCCATTATCGCCCTCACTTGGTGCCTATTTAAACTGCAAAAATTCCGTTAAGGAGCAAAATCCACCAACTAGCTGATGTGTTTCGTGCAAATGCACTGTAATATATGCATTTGCTTTTTGTTATACATTTTGATATTTTAACATACTTTCGAACCATGCTGCATGTATACAATGAGAAATGAAGGTCTCGTTTCCCTCTGGTGGATCATAACTTATTGTATACCGCGGAATCACGTATCGCTACTATCGGCTGATTGCAGCATTCCATTTCTCATTACGAAAAAAAACCTCATTATTTTTCCTCATTGGTAAGATCAAACCTCGTTTTATACTCATGGTGAGCTTCGACGTTTTATGCGCTGTGCAACAAGTAACACTTCACTTCTCATTATGCAAATAAAATCACACTTGTATAAAAATGAAAACAGCTTTAATAAATCGCGGGAATCAAAAACTAAAGCAGTTAGAGATTCGTGTCTGTCACTAACATTCCGTTTAAAATATTGTTGATTAATGACGATTTTCATACTTTTGTTATTTAAAAGATTTGATTTTATTAGCGTTTTTACACAAAGAATAAAAATGCTTGCTCTCATAAATTTTCAAGAATTTCAGAAATTGCAATTTTGTAGATTTTTACGAATTGGGTATCTCTACTTGCAGAAAAAATATCGCAAGAAGCAGTAATTCGTTGTATCTTCCGATTAGTTGTGGAGTAACTCATTGAAAAGAGGCCTTCACTGAACTCTGAACACACCGCGTTTGATCAATTATATGAAACCCGATGAGATTCGCCAATTTCACCCTATCCATTATAATGCCAGCAAACTCTAACCCAAATTGTATACGATATTGTTGAAACAGAACCGCATTATGATCTTTAATTAGTATGGCTGTCACTACACACACAAAGGCGATTTCCGTTATAATTTCCACGGTCAATAATCGCTATCCTGACGTAATACAGAAGAATGCATTACTGTTTAGTTCGGACTGTAAATTTTCATATCTTATCCACATGTTCTTCCCATGCGTATATATTTGGCACTGAAATATTATTATTTGATTTTTTTGTTGTTGAAATTTTCACGATTGAGTCAATTGTGTGCCGGATGCCTTAATATTTATAGCAATTTGTGAACATTTTCTGCTGAAATTCACGAACGTTTCTGATACGGAAAGAAAAAAGACACCACACACCGAGCACCAATATAGTACAATATTGTGAGAAAGAAATACGAAGGTGTGCATAACATCCCTTCTCAGTACAAACTGTGCTAAATTAAAATTTGTGCAATTTTAAGTTATACTGTTACAGTAAGCACTTATCTTTCTGCAAGACGATCTCGGATTTTAGGTCAACATCCGAACTTTCCACACTAGCTTCAAATGATCGACGCCAGGTTATTTAAATGTATTGCGCAATCAACAATTTGTTAAAACAAAGTGAATCGTTTCCTAATTATGCTTTCTTTTTTAGGAAAAAATTACTGAAAGGCAAAAAGGTTGTGTCTTTACAAGTAAACATGCTACGAATTAAATTTCTGGGTAAGTAAATCGTCATAGTAAAAGTTTCTTCGGAGAATGAAATGTTTAAAAACATTGCCAACACTTTTTAGCACGTCTTTTGTAAAACCAATCATGCTCATGTTATCACTTTGTTAGTCCGTCCGTCTGTGGACACCATACCTATGCAACTATTAGCACTGTTGGAAAAATTGAATTTGCACTGGGAAACTTGAAGTGTGAGAATATTATCCTTGCATTCTCGTTCTTCTTAAGATGCGCAATTTTGCAGCTAGAAGACGTAAACGATGATAATATCGAATTTAAAGTACATTTTATTCTATATATTTGCTTCTGAATATCCACTTGAAGCATTTCTTTTGTCTTTCGATGCCATTTATATCAGATACTTTTTTAGTTACTGTCACTTTGTCAAGTAATGCATAGATTTTCCGCTAGGGGGCGTAAAGCTAAATTGCGTTTTTACCGATATCTCTGCTATAAACTGAGATAATACCGTGGAACTATTCGTAGATGACTTATGCTACGCATCTTTCGCACGACAAGATCTTTGTTGGTGTGAAATAAAACGAGTAATTCGAGAGCATACATTTATTTTACGTACAACACATTGCATTTATTCGGGGGTGTACTGCTTCTTGACTTAAGTGGTACTTAGCTAGGTGGATTAATGATTGTAATTGTCGTAAAACAATGAAGGAAGTTATGTTAGTTTTAAAAATGAATATTCCCTGAAATACTGAGTAGGAAATAGTAAGTATTTCGACTGCTTAGTTTTTCAAAAACGATATTTATTTTCACTTTATACACAGTCGAGTCACATCATTGTGACCACCTCCTACTTTTGACGTCAACAGTGCGTAGCTAATGAAAGAAGGCACGTGCCGTGAGGTGGCTTATTAGGTATATAAAGTGTGCCGTAGGCATTCTGAAAACATATTACTCGTTGCTGTCATGGATAAATGGAGCGATTTATCAGATTTGCGAAATGAGATGATTATCGGCTTTCTGGCCAAGGGTGGTAGTGTTTCTGTAACAGCGCAGTATATGAACTGTTCGCGCGCTGCTGTGGTTAAAGCGTTCGTCATTGGAGAAATTGCACCACTGCGAATAAACGACGTGGAAACTGCGGAGAACCACTTGCCATTGAGGTGAGAGGTGAAAGTACGCTTCGAAAATGCGCGAGAGCCGATCGACACTCTGCAGTGGAGCAACTAACTGGACGAATCAAAAAGGGGGCTACCGGAAGTGTGTCTAAAACGACAGCTCAACGAACACTGCTGAGTATGGAGCTCCGATGCAGACGGAGAGTCGCTGCACCTGTGCTAAAGAAGGTTCGTCGGAAGAAAAGGATTACTTTTGCACTGCAGTTTCGGAATTGGACCTCCGCTGACTGTCAAAGGATTGCCTTCTCCGATGAGTAACGTTTTCTGCCTCATAGAACGGATGGACTTTGGCGTATGAGTAGAGAAATATTGGGAAACAAACACTCTTCAACTGTTGCTGGAAGAACGCCAGCTGGTGAGGGAAGTTTCATGGTGTGTTGAATGTTTTCGTGGTATTCTCTGGGTTCACACATACGTATGGTAGGTACTCTGGAACGAATTCGTAATGAATACATCCTTGCAGACCACGTGCACCTATACATGCTGATTGTCTTCCCTTGGGAGGATTGGACCTTCCATCTCGACAATGTGACGTGTCACACAGCTAAAAATGTCCAACAGTGGTTGGAAGAGCACGATGAAGACTTCAATTTACTTCCCCGGCCTCCTAATTCCCTCAGACTTAAACTCAATTGAGCATCTGTCAGATAACCTTAATCGTGTTGTTCACTGTATGGATTCTTCACCACGCACCCTCCATCAGCTGTCAGATGCACTGCAGTCAGCATGGCCCCACATACCTGTGAACACGTTCCTGCACCTTATCGAGTCACTCCCAGCCAGTCTAGCTGCTGTCCGCGCTACATACGTCGGTTACTCTGGATATTAGCTGGTGATCACAATAATGTGACTCGACCTTGTATATTATTCAGATCTTGGCGAATGTTAGAAACCACTCTGACTCCCATGAAATTTGATGTAGCTGTGAAAGACCACTTCGACCTCTCCCAGTTTCTGGCGTAAGTCAAGCTACCGCATTCTTATCTGGTAGGCAAGATTGTTTTCCGTCAGGGAAGTTTGTGTTAAATGCCTCTTGTGTTGCTTGGTCAGTGATTTGCTCCTGCCAAATTTGGTGTTTACTTTGTGTGCTTTGCTAGTGCGAGTTTTTTGCTATTTGGACAGTGATTCGCTACTGCAAACAGCTGTGTGTGTGTGTCTACTGTGAAACTCCTTTCACATTTCTTTTACTTTGTTTCACCAAAGGGAGATTCCAGCCGGAAGATGTTCCTACGAGGTTCAGAGTTAACGAGATAAACCATGACAGACGGAAGAACCATTTTTGCTGCTGTTTTGTAGCCCACACGACTTTTTTATGGCAAAGAAATATTGAAACTGCAACCTTTGTGAGGGCAAAGGAATATCTGCAACATCAAGGACTGGGACTGGTAGTCCCAGTCCGGCCTTTAGAAAACAACACGGAGATTCTTTTCCGTCGGCAGGATGTAGATGAAGAACTCTACATTGGAGGTTACAAAGAGAAATATCAGCCGCCTATGATCGGCGATAGTCTTCACGTAGTTGTTGGTACGACTCACCGCCATCTTTACCGACGCCGATTCCTAAGCTCTTCCTCAGTTCTTTGATAAATCAGAGGCCCTTTACACAACACAGGCGGCTCCCTCTCGGAGACAACTGTGCTGGGAGCAAACTGGTCTGAGGATCGATAAATCCCTTCTCCTGTCCAGTTTTATTTGTGACGCTAGGGATGTCCTCTAGCATTGCGACACGTAGAAGATCGGACTGGTCATCCGTATCGTGCTGAACTTCAGCCGCGACATTTAATTCCACTAGCTTCCCAATTCCTGTCTTCACCTCTTAATGCCACCGTTCCTCTTAACAGGAACATTAATAGCCGATGGTGTTGGCTCGGTCTTCGCCTGTTTCATATTTCTGGCATGGAAAAACCGAATTACCGACATTATCTCAGGGAAACACTCGATCTTTTTAAACGTCATGACGTTGTCCTTCAAAATTATATTTCGTCCAGTCATGCAAGTCATGACATTTGCGGTGCTATTTCATGCCTGCCGACTAAGACCAAGTATTCTAAAATAGTTTTAAGAAAAACACAGCCTGTAGACGGGAATCGATTTGCCCGCCAGGATACCGGGACATTTCCCGGTGTACCAATCGAGAAACGGTCCATCTTCCAGACCAGTCAGCACACCCTTGCAAATTAACGTAGGCGCGACGCTGTGCCTCCGTATTTTATTCCCAATCTGGTAGGCAAGATGTTATCGTTGAATGTTGACGTAAAGCCAAAGATTTTCCAACTGATAAGCTACTGAAGGGAAAGTTTGGGTAATCCGATTACACTCACGCGCGACCTAAGCTCCAACCAGTGCCCCTGTGAGTCATCAGCATGAAGGGAGGCTACGCCTGAAGCCATATGTTGGCTACTCTTGTTCAACCATTGTTCGTTCACAAAGCACGCGCTAACTGGAACTTTCATGTACGTAGCATAAATCTTACTGTTAGATTTTCTGCATATTTTTATCACACATAAAATTATTTTAAAATAGCTCATCTTAAATTGCGATAGCATATTTTTTTATAGATGTTGCATTTTTGGTGCTGCTTTATTTCTGCAGTATAGAACTGAATTTTGGAAGCTAAGTACATCGTGTCTAAAATAATTAAAAAATCTGCTGTTGTCATCCTACGGATATTTCTTGTTGCGTCCACGAAGTAAAAATCCCATGAATGTGACGGATGAGAATTTTTTGGGCTATTTTTTCAGCGATATCAGAGAGGAAAATGTAAATAGGCACGTTTTTACAATGTAATTTCTTAGTGACAAGGATGTAAGCGTGTTTAAACTACTGGGTAATTACAAATGACAAATTAACTAGATTTTAAATTCAGATATGATATAAGCATTTCAGTTTGTGTAAAAAAAAGACGAATATTTCCATAATTCAAAATTTAATATTCCAGAATTCAGCACTGTTATCTCAAAATATGATGTGAGTTCAGTAAAATCTGCAAACATAAATATTAAACATTGCAGTAAATGTTAGGTTATGCTGAAAACTGGTTTCACAATGTTTTCTCCGATAAAGATTTCTTGTGACATTACCTCAGTGAAATTTGCAGACTTTTATACTGTAAACGATAGATAAATCGAGAATTTTTTTGTGTTGTCACTGAAACAACAGGGCACAATATCAACACCTTTCAATGAACACTGATTTTGTTATTTTATGATATTTTACACTGATTTTTGCTGTCAAATGTTTTTAAAGGGCTTCGACTTATATAAGGTTTCGTGAAATGGTTACACTAGAATTTTTTTTTTTTTGCTGAGATGGCCTGGATATATATAGTCAAAGTAATCTTTTTGATAGCAAACATCATTAAAAGTTTTATGAAAACAGCACAATTTTGCAACTGGATGTAGCTAGAATATCGCCATTTGTGAAATATTATTTTTTTCCTGTTAAAAAAGTTTATATCAAACAGTGGTCAAGATTTCTCATGATTAAAATGAGAATGCAGATTATATTGATGTAAATGAAATATATAACAGCTGAATGAAACATTTAAGTCAATGAAGATACTTCAAAAAGAACAGTGAATGCTCAATTTTAGGGCCTCTGAATTTCTTAACTTTTAACTGGAAAATTGCATGAATATGTTCCTTATGAAAATTAAACAAATTATCAATAATTTACCAACTAAAATCCCAAGAAATCTCGTAGCATAATTGCAGAGTTCTCCTACTTGAGATCACTTGAAGAAAACAGTCTGTGCCCTTCGCTGTTTTTCAAGGGTTTATTTTAACATTTTTCTAATCATAATTGATATCAGGAAATTCTACCCAATTTTCTACTGACTTTCCTGTGTAGCTGGTATTTATTTGAGAGATGCTTTGTACTAATCGGTTCACAGAAGTATTTCTACATTTCTGTGTTCCATTTTTTCCTGAAGCAGTGGAAATTATTTTCAATGTTTATTCATCTAAGAAAGTACATAAACTATCAAATAAAAGTAATAAAATTTAGACAGTTCGTTTTTTACTTTATCCGTTTTTAATATTTAAGAGGTATCTTGTTTCACAAACTGCATTGGAGAATTATTGTAAGTGTTTATGTTAGTGTATCCTTCTGCTGTATTACATGGGATATTTTTAAGCATATATATTTGTGGTTTTGTGCATTAAGGAATTATGTGTTATGATTTTTCTTTCCTTCTTGTGTTTGCACTTTAGTGGCCGTTGTGAAAATCTAATTGTATCCAGCTGTTAGACTGGCAGGTGTAGAAGCGCGTATAGTCCTTGATCACAATCTCACCATAACACTTAGATGAATTCTGTGCTTTTTGAGAATATAACATTATTTTCCAGCAGTTTTTACTCTTCATGTGTGTTTTAATATGGAACATTTCATTTAAAAATATTTTAGCTTAATAAATGTAAATCAGAATTTCAAAAATGTTTTTTTTCAGGTTTTATCAGTTGTAATTGTTGTGTTGTATTTATCAGTGCAATTCCTAACACTTTATTTAACATATGGGTATGGTTTAAAGTTTATATAATTGCATGTGTGCAGTTTTGCCTTTCAGTAGTGTTAAAAGTTAAACCCTCATTCTGCAAAATGTCATCAAGTTTTTTTATTGTAGGTTTTAAAGCTACTGGGATGTCACAATACAATGAGAGCTTAATGTAACACTGGACTAGTACTATTCTTGCATTGAAAAAGTTGGCTCATTGTTATAGGAGTGATTGCTAAATGTTGTGTAATACATTGGCACAACGTCGCAAAATTGTTGTCTCAACGTTGTAACAGTGGCTCCTCCATTGTGGGAGAGATGGCTTAATGATGCAAAAGATGTTGGTACAATGTTGTCCAAAGGATGGTGTAAAGTTGTGTTATACGCTGGCTCAGTGTTATAAAAACGTCGGCTCGTCGTTGCGACAAGAGCACAATATTATATGAGCGAAGGCTTAATGTTGTAAATGATGTTGCCCCAAGGTTATCCAAAAGGTGGTTTGTCGTTGTGTGCTGTGTTGGCTTCATGTTATTCCAACGATGACTCAGTGTTGTAAGAGTGGCTCAGTGTTGTAAGAGTCGCTCAATGTTGAAAAATTGATGGACCTATGTTGTACGAAACATTGGTTTAATATTGGCACAATGTAATGTAAACGTTCATTCTTACGATGGATCATTGCTGGCTAGTACACTGTGCCTACCAGAGGCTGGTAAGTGGCCAGCGAGACATATGGATGGATGCCCATCGTAGTAACCGTACGTTTCGCCAACGTTTTGTGCTTTATGTAGGCCCGATGTAAATGTGCTACTTGGGAGTATTCCTATTGTCTTGATTTTTTTTCTTTTGGAACAAACGAATAATTATTTTGGTACTTGTGAATAACAGTCGTTAACTTCATTTTGACATTTTCTGAGAAAGTATGTCTTTGGAAATAAAACGTTGCCTTCAATCTCTGTGTTGGAATTTTGTTCTGAAATGACACAGCAAGATTTTCTGTATTTACGTTATAAAAACGCCGCTGTGACAACAACCATGTCACAAATTAATTAAGCTAAAGCTAACTGCAATTAGACGTATGTCGTTGGGCTTTGAGCACAGATCATTCGTATGCCCTATCCTCCTCTTCGAATCCTGAAAGTACCCATTTTGGCGGCTCATAATCTCTATTCTCCTATCCAGAGAAACAGAAAAAAGAGATTCTCTCTCAGAGATATTCAGAAAACCGGGACACACCCACTTTGATCTTAAACAAAATAGTTATGCATATGCTCTAGTTTATGGGTCAAATTAATGAGTAGATTTTAAAAGGTGTCTACTCAAGACCGAGGTACCAATACCATTGAGTAGTTGGCGATCAGTGACCAAATAAATACCAAAATTAATTCCGTAAGAAAATTGCTATGTGGCATGTGCACATTTCGACTTTTAGAATGATCTTCTTGGTGATTTAGTTGGAGGAAACGGGAAAACGCTTGACTTTTTTAGCTGTCGAAACCAAAAAATTTTGAAGGAAAATAATTATATGTGAAACGCCAATTTGTGAGCGAGGTTTGATGCTACATTCCGTCATGAGGGAATTTTTAGAATTATTTCACCGTTAAATTGCTGGTAAAATTTGTTCACGACTGAATAAATTTCACAATGATATTTCAAATGTTCCCTTTCCTCCAGCATCTAACAGGATTTTCATTACGAGGGGATTTATGAGATGTTCCCTTGTAGATACTTGTATTTTTATAATGGACTGCCAGAATGAAATTCCTGGCCTGGTTTGCTGCTTCCAATCCTTCCTGTAGGTACATTACATACATTCAAACTGATTCGCAGTAACCATCAGTGTAAAATTCACGCCCATCCATTTCTGTTTCGTGGTATACACTGAAATCACAAATTAATTATTTGGAACGCAAAATAACAATCACGTACGTGCCATTCTGATTTACGTACGCAACTTTATGGTTGAGGAAGTTTATAAACATCTCAGTGAAAATATTAAGAAGTCAACGATATGAAGCAGTGATAGAGGTAATATGCCAAAGTCTCATTCATGGTTTAAATGACTTTGAAAGTAACAGGAGAGTGAATGTCAGACGAGCAGATGCAAGCGTCTCAGAAACGGTTAACTTTCACTGCCATGCAAGGTCAACTGTATCAAGGGTGTACAATGCTCTACAAACAAACAGAAAACCAGCAGTCAGTGGAAAACGAATGGTCGATGTTTGAGGGCAGTGGCGTCTGGAAAGAAATGTAACAGATAACACACGAGCACCCTTGCCTCACGTAACCTTGCAGTATCACAGCGGCATCGGGAGTAGAATGTGAGAAGCCACACCTTTCCCACCGCGCATTAATGCGAAAGGGGCCATAACAGCAAGCGTCTCCTTCGTCTACCACTCGTCTAAGCTAAAACCCTTCAACTTATTCTGCAGTTTGCACTGGAGCACCGAAATTAGACATCTGAAGGCGATTAAAATGTCTTCCGGTCCGATGAATCACGTTTTCAGTTAATTTACAGCAATGGACGGGCCACAAAGAGGGTTTAACTGCATGAATCGATGGATTTCAGCTTCCTAGAGTTAACCGAACAAGCTGGTGGAAACATTTAATGATTTGGGGTCGGTCTTTATTGCTGGCACTGGGTAATTAATAGCTCTGGAGCATCATTTGGATAGAATAAGTACGTTAATGTCACTGGGGACCAGGCACACTCATACATGTGCATTGCGTTTCCAAACGGAGAGGAATACGTCAACCAGGAGTAATGCCCCATGGCACTGGGCACGGATCCTCACACAGTTGTTCTAGGAGCTCTGCAGTGACTTAAACGTGCAAAAAAGGTTCACATATTCCCCAGTTTTTAACTCAATGAAACGCATGTAGGATAAGATTGAGACAGACATTACTAACAGAGATCTTCTTATAGCGAACATTCTGCAGTTGACGGACGCCATCACATCCATTTGGGAGAACATACCTTCAGAACAATATCACCATGTCGATGAATCCATTCCATGACAATTCTAGAATGCATTTTTATAGCCAAGGGGAGCGCATTGTGTAAATAGGTAGGTACTACTGGTGATTTTCTTCTTATTTGTATATCTATGTCCTTATTTCCAGTACTTACCGCCAAAGGTAACACTGGCGAATTCAGGGGAAGGGCTCGACATGCGTTCGCTAATCACGAAGCCTTTTTTATCCACTCAAACAGTTTGCAAAATATCTGAGTTCAAAACTGGAAGCACATTATTCTAATGTCAAGTCCAGTATTTTCCGTTCTTAAATAATCTGCGAGCAAATAGTCGGATAAAACTCAGAGTGAGGGAAATATTTAATATATTATCCATACAACTGCAGATTTTCTCACGCGTTGCATTTCCTCGAAGGAAATATATGGTACCACAGCGGAAGATTGAGGATTACATGATCTTTGAAATGTCACTCTAGATACTTTTAAATGAATGTAGGTATATCCCCAGCGACCAAGTCTTTTAAATTTTTAATCTAACTTCTTTTTACTCTTCTAGGTAAAGTTCTTAAAATAGAAAGAATTTAATGCCAGTGAAAAAGGCTGTGAATTACACTACCTGACATAGAAAATGTCACACCATGCAGGAATACTAGAAAACAGACAAACTGCACGCACAGATAAACAAATTGATCCTGAACAAATGATTTATATGTCGCATACAGACTAGGCTTTAATGGCCGAATGTACAGGATGATCAATAAGGATCAAGAAGTCGATGGGCAAGACGTCGGTGGATCGTGCTGGCCACGGAAGCATCCGTACACCGTGTAAAACATTCAGGCTGATCCGAGCGGTGGGCTGCCGAGCGTTATCCTGTTGAAAAACGACATTTGAGATGCACTGCAGATACGGTATTGCCAATGGTCGCAGTATATCGTCAATATAGTGGTGTGCCATCAATGTGCACGTGACGCGTACCAGGGGTGATCAGCTGTTAGCGATGATAGCACCCCACACCATGACTCCACGATGCCGCGTTGTGTAGCGCTCCACAATAGCGCAGAAATCCACCCGTTGGCCAAGTCGCCTCCAGACTCTCACAGGGCGATCAGCCGTGGTGAGCTAGAACCGCGACTCGTCGCTTAACATCACACTGTCGCATTCGGCACCCCACGCCGCTCTGGAGCGACACAATGCCAAGCGGTGACGACGATGGCTGGGTGTTATGGGTAGCCTTAGAAACGGACGACTGGAGAGCAAACCAGACGCCGCCAATCGGCGCGACAACGTTCGCGTCCATATCGAAACATCCAAGCCTTCCCGTGCACACCACAAATTGACCCCCGTTGTGGCCTGTGGATCCGCTAGGGCAAGACGTCAGAGACGACGATTGGTTCGTTTAGATATTTGTCTCCGTTGCTCTCCCCTCCGCCCCTACGACGTTGCATAGATCCTTCTTGGGACCACTGTCTCAAAATGCGACCGACGGTTGTCGCATCACATTGCGTTTCTTTCGCAATACGACGCAAGGACACTCTGGCTGTTAGGCCAACGATGACACCTTTCAGGATTTCAACCATTCGACGAAATCGCTTACGACGGCGTCTTAACGGCATTGGCACCCCTTGTTTGTTTTCCAGACACGGCGGTGACGACGTCTTTATTGATGTCCTGACGAGCTGGTTGTCCGCTTATATCCCTAGTGCCGTTCGTTCGATTGGCCTGCAAATGCGATCATTTGCATAACTTGTACGTGTGCACCCACCCTGCAATTTGCATTACGCTACGTTCACGTCTTTGTGCTGGGGAGTTTTCTCTGTCACGCAATGTATTTAGGGGTGGGAATGACATTAATTGCCACCTTGAGAATGTAAACCTATAAGCCGAAGTTTATTCCTAATTTAAAGAACGGTTTCCAGAAATAAGCAAAACAGGCATAAATTAACTCATAACCTTGAAATACTTGAGCTCACGCCTAAGCTCATATCGGACGACTGGTTAAGGCCCGTAACTAGAACAGTCGCGTATAGGCGTCCTGCCTCCTAGCAGAACGATTGAGCGATGTCAACCAATCACGACGACGTGACAAAGCGATTAAATGATTTTTTTCGGCAGGCGAGGTTTCACCTGCTGCTTCCGCCTATATAGTCAGTTTGTAAATATTCTATTCACTGTCACAGTCAGGAAATTGACTTGAATATCTTACAAACACTGTCATGTTTGTAAAATATTCTATTCCATAAGAAGCATAAAAACACGGTCTCATTTCTGTCGATTTACTGATTCAGTAGCACGGTCTATTTGAAGTCGATTTGCTGACTCTTGTTCGCTGTTCTAAGCATCAGCTTTTGATCATTCGTGTTTGAGATGATCTATCAGATGATTCTGGGTTCGAATACCAGTAAGGTATGAATTGTGTTGGTGTTACGGCACTCTCTCTCTCTTTCCAATGTAGAAGCAGCGGCCTTAAATTAGAGACGGGTGAATCTAGTGGTAATCGTTAAACCCAATAACCAAAAATAGATTCATAAAGTTGCAAATAATGAGAAAAGTATAAAATAAATAATAATAATATTAAAGTACAATATTTTTTTATATCTTTTCTTTAAAATAATTGTTTTCTGATTTTCACAAGATTTATTTGTGTATATGAGTCTCCAACTACAGTTTGAGTTAAGCATGTTAAATTATTCAAAACTCAAATTATTATACATATTCCTCACTGAAACACGTAATAAAAGCTTTGCGAACTACCTCAATTGTAGTGTCCTGGGTCAGATAGCCAAGTACGGGTTAAATCGAATTTGGCAATTCACGTGTACTAACCTTTATCTGACAACGTGAAAAAATACTAACGTTATAAGCAACGTTGAGTGAAAATGATACCAACATTTTAAGAAGAAATAAGTTATGCTGTGTAAATGTAACTGGATTGAACATTTTATTATGGGAATTTTATATATTCTACTATTAATGAAATTAACAACAGCAGAAATTAAGTAAACCTTTTTTCTAGAATACACTAAACTACTTGCGATACTTAAAAACCAATATTTTACATTGAAAAGTAAAAAAAAACACAAAATAATATTTTTCAATATAAAAGTGTATAGCCTAAAACGTTACAGAAATATTTCTTTACTTATATTTTACATGCCTGCCAAGACGATACATCATTTAAATTTAAAAAAAAATGGCCCTGGTTTTCTGATGTGCAGTCCACACAAATAGGTTTGGAACAGTCTGCATAAACTGGCTTTTTACAGGCATAACAGGCTTTGAAAGTTTTTCTCTCTTTATTTCTTCGGCAAAATGAAAATCTTTTACACTTTGATTTCTTCCTATCCCGTCTCCAAAACACCCCTCTGACCTGATGATTGAAGCTCTTCGTCATTGCTCTTTTCCTAGGATGCGGTAAAAGTAGTTCACCGTAACACTTGCGGTATTCTCTTTTTTTCACTCCGTCGTTCTGATTTTGTTTTTTATCAAATTTTCACCCAGTCATTTTATAAAACTTATCTGGTAAGTTTTTCGCTTCGGAAAATTTCATATAGTATTTTACACGAGAACTGTTTGTACTGATGCCTAGCATCGTTTGAAAAATATGCTATAACAACGAGGTGTCATTTTGACCAATAATATACAGTGTGTGCATAACAGGGAGTTTTTCATTTTTAATTTATATGCTATTTAAGGTAGGCGTAATTTTAAGAAAAATCAGTGAAATATATTAAATTTAGATGAGGTTCAGCATATTAATTCGAAATGTTACTTACTTGCGCATAAACCTTTCCCCCGATGGGTTTGATTTCCTCGTTATCCATGAAGTCTTTGACTTAATGGAAAAGTCTGCCACCCAACTACACTGCTGGCCACCCAAAATGCAACACCAAGAAGGACAAGAGATAGCAAAGCCAGATTTACTGGACACAGAAGAACAGATACAAAGATGAAACGATTGAGCTTACAGGCCCGAGCGACTTGCGGAACACGCAGACATCAATAGTTCGTGTGGCCCCCATGGCTGGCAATAACGGCCGCTACACGCAGCGGCATCGAACGAAAGAGGCTTTGGATGTGGGCTTGGGGTATGTCGGTCCAGGCTGCTTCCACACGTAGCCACAGTTCATCAGGCGTAGCCACGGGTGTTGCTTGCCGGGCCACTCGGTTACCGATCAGCGACCAGACGTTTCCGATGTGCGACATATCGGGAGAGCAGGCGGGCCACGGCAGCAGTGACACCAGATGAGCCATGAAGAATTGTTGCACGATGCGTGCCACGTGCGTGCGCGCATTGTGCTGTTGAAACGTGGCCGCTTGTAGGTCCTGCAGGTAAGGGAGGACTACAGGCTCCCAAAACGTCGGAGATGTAGTTGTAGCTTTTGAGTGTACCGCGATGCGTACCAGAGACGTGCAGGTGTCATATCCAATTGCGCCCCAAACAATAACGCCAGGTGACAGGCCGGTATGGCGATGCATAATGCAGGCGTCATACAGTCTTTCGCCGTGGTGCTGCCATCGTGGTGTTGCAGGCAGAAGCGAGATTTGTCGGAGAAGACAATGTCGAGCCATTCGGTAGTCCAGGTGCAGCGTTCAACGGCCCACTGCCGCCGCACTTGCCGTTGGTGTAACGTCAATGGTAATCGGACCAATGGCCGCCGTGCGACAAGTCCCTGCTCCTGCAGATGACGTCGAACGGTACATGCTGACAAAGGTTGTTGCGCAATACACCCTAATTCCTGCGCTAACGTTCGTGATGTTGCGGTGCGAGCCGTCAATGCCCGCCGCACAGCATGCCGGTCCTCTCGCTCGGTGGTGTGCCGCGGCTACTGCAATCGCTCACGTCGGTCCGTCCATCACTCCTGCCATCACCGAATCCATACTCGCCTCACTGTGGCTGGATGTCGTCCCACACGGGTGGCGCCGATGTCTCGGTACGATAAACCTCTGTCGCGATAAGCCACTATTCGTCCTCTGTCGAACTCCTAAACGTGTTGGAATGACTGCCGTATTCTGCGGCGAGGCATCAGAAAGTTTCCCACGCTCAGGTCCTGCAGCACAACACATTTCCACTACTTACACCCGGCCTTCTGTGCACCCTTCTCATAGTGCTTCTCGGTGGCGTGCCGGGCACGCAGGATTTGCATATGCCTTGCATTGCTAATCGTTTGCATGTCCTCTCGCGGGAGACGCATGCTGCGAATTTCAGGCCAATCGGATGCTTCCTTCTTGGTGTTGCATTTTGGGTGGCCAGCAGTGTATGTATATCATCGATTGATTTCAAATCCACTCTTCCTGCTACTCGTTCTACATTGATGCACTCAAGTGCAAAGTGAAATCTCTCCGAAAAGTTTTCCCTAACTCCATACTTGTTCCTAGGAACAATTGACACCAACATCCCTTGGGTGACCCAACCAGCTCTGGGATGGCCGGAAGCAGCAAGTGAAGCGCCACCCTTCGAAAATCGTCACGAATTAGCTATCTTTGTCGTGATTGGCGGATATCGCTCGATCGTTCTACTACGACGCAGAACACCTATATGCAGAACATTCGGGTACGAGAAAGGAAGTATGTATATAAAAGGCGATATCTTCCAGAGGAACTAAATTCTCTAGCTTTTACCGCTGGCAGTAAAAATGGTTAGTTAATATCTCTAAAGAATTTTGCAAAAGCCTGTTTGAAAGCACAATATTTATTCAGAATTAGGCACAATATTTTGTGCTAAGAGAAGGCAGTAATATTGATGTTAATGCCCTTTGCGTCTAAATTGCAGATATTAATGGATATCTAGCAAAGATAAAACATGAAATATTTCCTTTTTGAAAAATTTAATTTTGTAAGATTTTTGTTTCACAAACAGGAGTTATCATTTCAAAATTCTTCGTTTTCAGATGACATCACGAAAAGCAAACAGTAAAGAATACTTGATGACGCAGACGTCTGATGACATTGTTAACATGGTGTAAACAAAAATGAACGCTAATAATCCTTGTCATTATTTTGAATAATTAGCTAATGGCATTAATTTAAATGACTTTGGGAAATATTGAAGCTTAGGGGTGTTTTTGTGGAACTAATTATTATCTTTCGGTTTGAAAATGTGGAAAACACACAGACAAAAGAGTGCAATAGATTATCGATCGAAGCATGTATTGTACGCCAGTTAAATAGAAACACAAAATATTGTTCCAAGTAAATTGCCTGAAAATAAATGTTTATCAAGTAATTTTTATACTACATATTTCGTTTTTTTTGTAAGCACATTAAAAAGGCCTTCGTATTTAGGTGTGAATGATAAAGTCCTAGATCTCAATTGTGGTGCGCATACATTTACGGTGCCACGTTTGTGGATACCGCATGCTTTAGTCAAGATGGTCAGTTGATAGTCTTAGAACTCACATATACACATCACGATCGCTGTCATATTGAGCCATCGGAAACTAAAGTCATTTCCGACTTCCTTGATATTTGCTGTTATGCTTTAAAAATGTGGTTCGTCGTGATATCTCCGTTTGTATAAGTGCAGCAGGTCACCCTTCTTCCTGCACTTAGCAGCAGTTTCATGACGACCAGTCTTGGGCGCAGCTAAGTAATCCGTAGCTACTACTGGCTGTGAGTGGATTTTCTTTCACGCATCTACCGTCTTGGGCACTTTTAGACGATGCATCAGTATGCGCTATAAGAGTCCCTACTCCTTACGCTTTACCGCTCATTCTTCATTCTGCCAATAAAAAAATATTCACAGTTTTCACTACTTGCAGAGCAGGTGTGACGTTACATCTTTTTTACTTATAACACAACCATATGCCACGACGATTCGTCCAAATCATAGGATTCGTCTCAGTAGGGACCTCCTTCTTCGAAGTTCGATGACATATCTTCTCTCCATATTTGTACATGCACATTTTCCCCCTTTTCCTCATTAATGCATTTGCCTCACAAATACATGCACTTTACTACGCATGCAATTGCATTGACTGTCAAAATGTGCTTCCTGGTGTCATTGGTGCTGTTTGAGGCTTGTTGTTTTTCTATATCCTTCATTATAAATCACCAATGGCTAATACATACCATTTACACTTTTTTTCTTTCTGTCGTCCGATAATCGGAATTACTGCCTAGGTGCTGTCCGCAGGCATAGAGCAAACCGCACTTTCATATGGGACTGGGGAAATGTCAGTCAATCAGACTACGGCATTAATTTTCAGTAACAACACCTATCGGTGGGGAATATATTCAAGTGTCGCGTGTGTTTACATCTGAATTTACAAGTAGCAGGAAGCTGTGGAAACTTGTGGATGGGGAGATGTTATCATATCTGCTGCTGATTTTTAGTGGTAGCCTGGATTTTCCCGGAAAATATTCTTCCAGAGTAATTCACCAATTAGATCGTTAATGATTCCATGAAACAAAGTCCGACGCTTAGGAGCAATGTGATTTGCATGGAAGACATTAAATGCTGGGTTACAAAATTGGTTTTAAACACTATGACAGCTTAGAATTGTACTACAAGACCCTGTGGCGAATGTCCTTTTTGTTTCCAAGTTGTCTAAATTTTCTATCTAGAATGTTACATGACCTCTTTTATATTTAAAGAAAAATCCGTATATTCCTGAACCAGTCTTCTTTCACTATATTTGTGGTAGAATTAATGGTTGCAATTAATGAATTATTTAAAGCTAAGGACTGATCAGCTATGCAGTGAACTATTCTAGAAGTTGATGCTCCTGGAAGCCGTTTCCCCATTTTGTACAAACAGCAATTGGATTACATGGCTCGAAATGGGCCAGTGTACGCCGGTATGGCATACGACAGTTTTCTCTTATGAATTTACATACCAGCACTAATTTTAGTTGTGGGAACTGCAGAAATGATATTTTTTGGTCTTCACTTCGGAGCGAGCATTCTTAAACATAAAAACCTTATGTGTCTCTCGTGCCCCTGATAAATAGATCTGTGGAAACTGTAGAGGTTAGGGGAGTCGTGTACACTTGAGCTATAAGTTCAATCATTTAAGGGATCGAAATGAAGCTACCCATAGCGAATGACCATATCTTGCCAGAACCTCAAATCCTGCGGTGCAATCGCACCAGACCACTTGTTTTCAAGGCCTGGCGACGCCATGTTAATTTTTACCTAAAGGAATCGCAGTCGTTTAAATTTATGTATTCAATCAGCGCCCATCGAAATCGACATTTTGCAACACAAATGATCTTAACCGAGAAGTTTTTGTCCTTCATCTTCTTCTCTCTCTATTATTTTCATGCTTGCTATTCACAAATCTGTAGTTTTTATGCGTAACAAAACCACATCAAAAATAGACAGCGAAGTGGGTACATATATTTAATTTCAAAGGTTTGCTGGCGCTCCCACTCCCACATACCTGCGAAATTTCATACCCTAAGTATATACTTGCTTTCATACTTGGCTATATACTGTATATATATATTCAATTTCAAAGTTTTGTTAGAGTCCCCCCTCCCCCATACCTTCTGGACGTCTGAACCGGACTTCGGAACACCAGGCCACTTCCTTTTTCAGGACTGCAACACTACCCAGATCATCCGACTAAAGACATCTGTTATTTTTATTATATCATTAATTTAATATTTCAATTTGGGGATGTTCCCAATTGAATAAAATATTGGGAGTAATAGGAAAAGTACAAATTTTAGATTTGAAACAATGAGTGTAAAATTTCTTTATTTCTGACTTTTTTTTCTCATTTTGAGGCTGGTGAACTGCTATTAATTTCAAACTGAATATTCATTCTGATTGCGGAGATTCTAATTGCTCGACTTTGTAATTCACGAAAGTCCCTATTGTCTGGAGGAGGCTATGTCATCTCCGCTCGGGACCTTAAAAGTTCTGGTTCAAATACAGCTTTTGGTCCTGATACAATCCTATGTCATCTCGGCTCGGGACCTTAAAAGTTCTGGGTTCAAATACAATCCGTTGGTCCTGGTGTATATAGATTCCTTGTAATAAACAAGTCTAACCCCAGTCCTCGATGTAGCATAACTAGTACCCGCTGGTGCCACAAACCAACCAACAGAATTTGACCGCCATCTTTTCTGACTTATGGTGCAACAGTATTCCACGAAATTGTCAATCACATTTTCATATAAAGGAGCTTTTTTTTTCGTTTTTCACTTTTTCAGTTTTGGAAATTTTCTGTCGAAGGTATTTTTCCGAATGATATGCACCTAAATATGATCATACCGGCACTTCAAGATTTCTATTTTGAGCACTGAGTACAGCTGCTCAATGTGTTAGTGCAGGACTGTTTTACATAGTTCATGTGTGATTTTGCAATTGCAAAAAAATGGCGGGGAGGATATTTTAAAAGTTTCATCACACTTAAAAGCATCCTCCCGCCTAAAAACAGTTACATTGGTCAGCTTGCAATACGCACCCGTGCCATATAGGATATGCTCCCACACTTCCTTTCTTTAAAAAGGGTGCGTTGTACTGACCTCTGAATAATTTGCAGAGGTGATGTTATTTAATTTTTTTCATTTTACCCCTGCTGTTTGGTGTCTAAATTATTATAACCCTTTTATTTTGGCCAATAGATGCGTTTGCTTGGGTTACAGTATTTTTCTTGAATTACGATTTTCTCTAACTCCAGTCTTTGTAGCTAAATAAGTTTTTCTGTAATACCTTGTTTTGGTGGAAAGGAATTAACTACCACCTTGAACATGTAAAGCTAAATCTGTAACCAGAATTCAATCCCAGATTTGAAGGTGCGGACCCTAAAAGAAGCACCCTTAAAATATTCGAGGATCAAGTCAAGGCCTCTATCTAACGGTTGGTCAAAGTCTCTTTCGCCCACCGGGCCAGAAAGCACATATATCAAAGGAGGATGTAGTATAGAGAAATTAAATTTCCCAACAGATACACCTGGTAATAAATTAGATTAGTCGACATTAGTAAATTATTTTGCAAAAGACTCTTTTGAAAGAAAAAACGTTTATTCATAATTCGGTATATCGCTTTGATCTGAAGAAAAGCAATACTTGATATGAAAATATCCCTTGTGTCCGAACCTGTGAACGTGAATGAATATCTCAGGAAGGTTAGACATGAAACAAGTTATTTTTCCGAGTATGTATTACGGTAAGATAGAATTTTTAAACAAACTGGAATTATAATTTCTAATTTTTTTCGTTTACAGATTGAAGACGCAAAAAGCAAATGGCTAAGAATGCCTGATGAAGCGGACGTCCGAGGGAAATGTTAATACGGTATGAATGAAACACGATCACTAATACTCCTTTCTGTTTTGAATAACTAGCGAAAAGGTTTCGCTTAAAACCTCGGAGAGAAAACTGAAACATAGAAAAATGTTTTTTGGAACTCATTACTACTTTTCGGTTTGCAGATATGGAAATAACAGTTACAAACTTATCACAAAAAATACATACAGTGGCCCATATATCTTAGCATGGACAGCACGACACGCAAAGACAAAGAAGTCCTTTACAGCAGCTGTTAACTTTCATCGAATCAAAAGTTTTATAACTAAGTAATTTCCTGTGCGGAATTTCTGAACAATGAAAAACAGCTATACAGCTCAACTATAGTTTAAGTAAATTATTCTAAAAATTATTGTATAATATAATTTTCCATACAGGACTCCATGGTAGAAGTACTTTTCGTAAGAGTAGATAAAGCCTACGCTTTTCGGGGTCAACGGTATTCTCAGATAATAAGGCCGTTGGTTTTCGAAATAATGTCACCTAGAAAAAAATATCTTTTTTTGTCACATACCGCCTAACACACAGACATCTGCTTGAAATAACGTGCAGGAGGCACAAATGTGTCCCATTTCTACTTAAGCCTGTGCATCTAAAACTCCGTTTAAAATAATCTTATTTGGGTCGAAAAGAACTAATGGTAAGGAATACTTTGTATGTTGTACGATATTTTCTGTAAACAATAATTTTGATCCTAGTAGTCGTAAGCATAGCTTCTAATTCTCAACATTTTCAGCCATATGTACTCTTCTAAAAGCGTAACTGGAAAAATTATTTTTTGGTAAGATGGCACTTTCACAACGGAAAAGGACTTGCGCTTTTTTCCTCTACAAAATGACATGAAATGTTTGAATTTGCTACTGTACCTGTGTAATGAGTTTTTCTCATACCTCCGATGCTAATTGTTCTATTTCAAAGATGCTTTCTGCGACGGACAGCTCTCATTGAGGAACATTCGTTCCGCATAATTTTCAAAGCTTTGTAATGCACAGTTTTTCTACTATAGGTCGTACGGGTATGTTTTATTTTGTCAAAAAAATTGTAGCCATATCTACATGTCTAAAATCTCGATTAAAAAGCACGTTTGGCGTGATACCGGTGAATATGGAAAATATTCCATTCATATTTCTTTTTCCGAAAATGTACATACGAGTTATTTCATTTACTTACAATAACAGAAATACAAGGGTCACAGTATTGGAAAAAGGTTTTTGCAAAAATACATTGGTGTAATACATCAGTTCCTATTTATTTCAGTGGAAACGTATTTTTTAAAAACAGAGACAATCCATATTCCGTAACGTTTAAGAAATAACTAAAAAAACAGGCGATGAAGGGCTAATTCAATTTCTGTCGATTTGTGCACGCCGGACATTGTTTTCTGGTCCCCTCATTCCGGAGTAAGTCGCTCTCCCAATTGAGCTATGCGGACGTATACTCTCGCTGCTATCTGACTTTATCTCATGTGCGTCCTGCGATGCAGGCACGTCACATTCCCCCCGAAAAAGCCCGGGCATGGCCCACGGGTCAGCCGGACCATGTTTCACTGTAGGCAGGAATCCCATGAAGAACGTGCATTTAAGAAATCCCAGTCAATTTGGTGTGTGGAACGTAACATCACACACATTTATTTATTTATTTATTTTTTTATTGTAGGTTTAACGACCACCGTGAGCAACTCAATGGGCTATAAGCAGTTGCCCGTCCCTAATTTAGGGTCACTGGTTCCAGGGAAGGGAGAGAGCCAGTGCCGTAAGACAAACACAACATCCATGCCGCACCGGGATTTGAACCCGGACCCAGTTCGGACGAATGATCAGAGGCCATCGCTTAGACCACTGCGCCACCGGGGTGGCTATTTATTTTTCGAAGCGCTGAAGAATGGATTCTCATTTTTCCTATCTCGCGGTGGGTAAAGAACATCACACCATTGCGAGAAATCTAACAGCCGGATCATCCTTTAAGTTCGGGCGACAATGTAAAAACACAGTTTTGTCCACGCCGGGCATCGAATCCTGGTCCCCTGACTCCGGAGTAAGTCGCTCTCCCAACTGAGCGACGCGGACGTATGCTCTCGCTGCTATCTCTCTTTATATCATGTGCGTCCTGCGGTGCAGGCACGTCACATGGGTTAAAAATACCTTTAAGAAAGAAGGGGGAATGATTCCCTTTCCCAACAGGGGAAAAATCTCACTATGAACTCCAGTGCACCAGCGTACTATTTTTTAAACAAAACATAAAAAAGACAAAACCCATACGCTTAAAATTGAGTTTAAAAAGAATGACTACTAGGGAGAATATCATCAAAACCTTGGTTTATAGCCAAAACAAGGTAAGTAATTTTTAAGTTCAACAAATTCTTACATCTTAGCTGATTTTTTACATGCTGCTTTCTTTTCAACCTTTGCTTTCAACTGAAGTGTTAACAGCATATATTAAACTAAAGACATAAACGGAGCAATCCATGTTTAAATAGTTTTAATGCCAGAAACTAGGACAATATCTAAGTAAATATTCAACAAAAGAAACAATCCCATATTTTTAATGAAGACGCCATTGCCCATAGTGTGAGCAACAATCACAACGCTGCTGCGTAGAGTGTGAGTAACAATACCTCGCCCACGCTCACAGAATGAGCGCAACAAAAGGCTCAACTCAAACAACACGTGAAAAATACAAACTAAAAACCTTTAAGCTGAAAGGAAATAGTGATGTCAATAGACTTAAAGAATTGAACAAAGACAAATGTAAATACTACGAAAGAAACATACTTCATTAGAGAAGCGGCAAAATGTAAACACCATAGTAAACAATAACACCTGAACATTAATCCAAAATCCACAATGAGGAAAAACCTAAAATAATGCAATTCGTAAATTAGCTGCATGCTACATTTTATTTGTTAATTAATTAATTATAATTCAAACGATTAATCTCGCACTTTTAAAATTAAGTTTCAATAAATTTGCTTAATGGTGAAAATCTTCCAGATACGTGGAGACAATGTAAGTGGACAAAGTCATTGCTCTTTCTTCGTTTTTCTTTAATTAACACACAGCAACCGAAAAATTGTCAACATCAAAGTAATATAAAAAGTGAAAGAAAGATAAGAGTAAAATAAGAAGGCTCTGAAAAGAGCCGTTTTGAATTATTTCAAAAATATATTTGGAATTATTTCTTCTGTTGACGACCAGACACTGGACAGCCTTATCCCCATTTTTCTTTCCTTTTTGTTTACTGGACATCTGAACTGACTTCTGTACCAAATTCGTTCCCTCATTTTGTTACACAATTTTAACACTATTTTCTCGTTTCCTCGACGAGGATTGCATTTAATTTTGAGAATCAGATCGATTACCTGAAGGGGAGGGTCTCCGGGAATCTTTTAACTTCTTTCTTCCATGCATGTGCACGGTCATGGTGTTTTACAACTGCACTCTCAGTTTTCTTTATACATCTGCACTCTCACTTTCGGTTTTTCGAAATCGGCTGGTACATTTTCACTTTTTTCTCCACTTTATTAGTATCATTTTCTATCAATTCCAAAACTTCCTTCAACTTTTCCCCTTCTTAGCCCGAAATATTACCCCCTGTATTATCTAAAGATTCATCACTCGATTCCACATCAGAACCCTCCTGATCATTATCCTCCAAAACTGAAGACTGATCGAATATTCTCTTTTCCAATAATACGTGGAGTCATTATTTTGTTTATAGAGGCTGTATATTTCATCCGTTTACAAAACCCTTTGTGGAATTTAACTCTTGGAAGAGTCATAAGCGTCTTATATCTCTTTATAAAGACAACATTAGTAATTTCTTTATTCACTTTCATTACAAGAATTCTTCTACCAGTAAAAGTACCCTCAAAAAGGAATCATCTATTTTTCTGACTTCACGCTCATATGATATCACTTTGCCAAATTCTGTGAAAAATTATTTCACCTCACATTCCTCCATCTCTAACGCAATCATCGAAACAATTATCCGCTTTCTGGTCATGAAACGAAAATATCCAAAACTCCTCTTACCTCACTTATACGAAACATCAAGAAAATCATTTCAACTATAAGCCTTTTCAGGAAAAAAGGAAAACATCACGTTAGTGGGTGAAACTACTTGAAGATCTTCTAGATATAAAGGCTGATATCCCTTAAAAAAATATGTTCTTTAAAAATAAGTTGAGCTACGTTCTGTACTGGGGGACCCGAGTACTCTGCCGAAAAGTACGGGAATTGCACAAGGGCATTTTGAGAAAGAATATCAAAGTACTTACAACTGAAGTCTTCGCCCTAAGGCTAATCCAAAATTCCAAGGGAGCACACCGAATATTAAGATCACACAAAAATTCACTCCAAGCAGGAACTAAGGCAAAAACACCATTAATCACTATATGCACTGCGGAGCAAATTGCAGTCTTCCCCCTCAGAATAATCCACTTATTCAGAAAGAAATACAGAACACTATGATGAACACACTATTAACACGATGTAGAGGGAGATATTGTACACTCTCTGAGGGAGAAAGATACTGTGAGCACTATGTAGTAGAAATCACTTGAAGCATCACAAATCTTTGACCCTTAAAAACCGAACGGCATTTTGAGGTTTCAGTAGTTTAGTTTTCTTACAGACGCCTTATTAAAGGCGTTGTTCCAATTTATGACGATTTTAAGTTTGAAGGTAAAGTTTGTTGGAGGCTTTTTAAATAAAATTTATTATTTCAATTATATACTGCACGAATTTTATTTTTTAGATCCCTAAATATTGATGTGATTATTAAAACTGTTCATTAATTTGAACACTGTATCTATTAATGAAATATTCAGTTCCCGGCTTTGAATATTACTGCTGCAACTGCATGCATTTGGGGATCGCAATAATTTCTTAATTTTGTGTATAAAAAAATCGATGCTACCCGAATGAACACATAATATTTTTTGAACACATAATATTTTTTAAAAAACTGAGAGTAAGTATTGTTACCTTTTCTTTATCATTTCGTTCGAAAAACGGACATGGTGCATCCTTGATTCCTTCTTATATAGAATTGGGCTTTATTGGATTTCAGTATCTGAAATGAAAAGCATTTCACATCTATTCAAGACCGAACAAAATGAACAAACGTCGTTTTTTGGTAAATCGCAGTTCTATAACAACCTATATGAAAACAATTTTAATTTGACTATTCTTTTACTGTTTAATATTCATTAAGGAGTTCCCTGAAAAATTTCCTTGGATATTTTGGGACATTTTTTTTCGAAATTACTTCAGTAAAATGGAGATCTTCTTTCCGAAATTACCTCAGTAAAATGGAGATTTTTTCCACGAAATCACCACACTAAAATATACCACCTGACAATCTGAAGCTGTTATCTCAGGTAATATATGAGATTTTTTCTTTCTGTCAATTGTTTGTTTAACGACCACTCTGTGCTACTCACCTAAATATTTCAGTCACCCGTCGCTGAATTAGAACCACTAAGAAACGGTAAAGCTACCACCAGTTCTACAACGATTTACTATGATTTATAGACCAGGAAAAAAATTCAAGTATCGGAAAAACTTATGGGAAAGTTTAATTTTGGCCAGTTATTATACTACTGCAAGAGGTGTATTTTCTGAAAACACCTAGCTCTTCTTCCTTGTGTTTACCCCTGGGTCTCCCCAAACTTCACATTCGCAGACTTTTGGAAAATGACTTATATCTAAATAACCATAGGTCGGAACGATGTACTTTTTTTAGTTTTAATTCTCAAATTAAGCACTGCAAAATTGCTTCACCTCAATTTTCCGCTAATACCAATAGTTACGTCTTAATTTTAATAAAAAGTAAAAAAAAACGATATTTTGATTTTGATTTTAAAATTTTTAACGTTGTATTGGGTTGTCGGAAAAGTCATGACGTATTTTGGCACCCGATGGCGGTTGGGCGGTTTTGGAAGCACTAGAGGCATGAGAAGCTCTGTTATTGCTATGGCATTCGCCAGGTGCTAGTTCTAGCTGCAGTCGAATAGGAATAGTGAGGGATTTGGTTGATTTGCGGAGATTTGACATCAAGTTGAAGATGGAAGACCAAACTGTGCATTTTCGCCATATTTTACTGTTTTACTTCCGTAAAAGGAAGAACACGCGTCAAGCTTGTGAAAAGTTGCGTAAAGTGTACGGTAAAAATGCTCTACAAGAACGTCAGTACCAGCGGTGGTTCGCAAATTTCCGTGCTGGTGAGTTTGACCTCAACAGTGCTCCTCGGTACGGGAGGTTCACCGAAGTTGATGACGATAAAATCATGGCATTGATCGAGTCAAACCCACGTTACACGATACGAGGGATTACAGACACATTGCACATCCATCATTCAAGCGTTCGCGACCAACTCAAGAAGCTGGGATATGTAAGCAAGCTCGATGTGTGGGTTCCTCATGCTTCAAAGAAGCTCAAATGACGGCGCGTGTAAGCATCTGCTATATGCTCATTAAACGTGAGGAAAACGATCCTTTTTTTGAAGCAACTGATAACTGGTGACAAAAAGTGGATTGTGTACAACAATGTGCTGCGAAAACGGTTTTGGTCCCGAAGTGCTGCTTCGCCTCAAACGACATCCAAAGCAGACATTCATCAGGGGAAGGTTCTGGCCTCAGTGTGAGGGGATTTTAAAGGTGTCGTGTTTTTCGAGCTCCTACCACGAAATCAAACAATCAATTCGAATGTGTTCTGTCGGCAGTTGGACAGTTTGAACGAATCCATCAACCAGAAACCTCCAGAGCTTGTTCATCGTGAAGGTGTTGTGTCCCATCACGACAACGGGAGACCACACACAAGTTTGATCACCCGCCAAAAATTATTGGAGCTTGGGTGGCATGTGTTGCCCGAAACATCATACTCACCACCTGACCTTGCACCGTCAGACTTTCACTTGTTTCGCTCTCTTCAACAGTCCTCGCGTGGTATAACGTTCAATTCAGATGAGGCTGTAAATCAGCACCTTTCACAGTTTTTTGCCACGAAAGACAGGTCCTTCTATCATCGAGTGATTCTGCAGCTCACTGAAAAATGGCAAAAGGTTATCGAACAAAACGGGTATTATATCATTGATTGATCTTTGTTCTTTCTATCAATAAATGACCTTTGAAAAACATGGCTAAAATACGTCATGTCTTTTCCGACAACCGAATAGCTTGTTTGAAACTGAGAATAGGTGAAAATATTTAGTATGAAAGTTGTAGCCTGATTCAAAATTTTAAAATGATGTATATATCATCATTCTCAACCATTATCAACACACTGCTGGAATAAGGTCTCCCCAAGTTTCATCCAGAACTGTCTGCCTTAAGCCTGCCTCCTCTATGCTACTCCGGCATGCTTTGAATTTCTTCCTTCTATCTCCCGTGATGTCGACTTCTGGGTCTTTTTCTGTCCCTTGGAATCCAGTCTAAAATTTCGTTTGCCCATCGGTGGACCGTTCTTCTGGCAACGTGTCCAGCCAATTCATGGATTTTACCCAATTCATGGATTTTACCCAAATCATGATGTCTTGCACTCTTCTTATTTTCCTTATCCACGAGTTCCTCTTCTTATGTTTCCCGATTACCACAAGCATCCGTCTCTTCATGATTCTTTCAGTTATCTGCAGCCTTTGTATGCCGTTTTAGTAAAGGTCCATGTCTCTGCTCCATATGTAAGAACTGGAAGAATGCATTGATTAAAAAGTTTTCTTTTTGACATAATGGCATATTGCTCTTGAAAATTGCACAGTTTCTTCCAAAAGCTCTTCAGCCAAGTTTTTTACGCCGATTAATATCCTTATCAATGTGACCCTCGCTTGATATTTGCTGTCCAAGTTAAAAGTAGGTATCGTTTTTCTCCAGCTTTTTCCCCAAAAATCGATAAATCTTAATTTCTTGCACGGGCGTTTTATATCAATTTTGTCTTCTGAACGCCCATTTTTAATCCCACGCAATACGATTTTGTTGTGATCGAACGAAAGCAAAAACGGGAAATACCCATTACATGATTATTCAAATTCAAAGGTAATTTAGGACCAATGATTTAATAATGTGAATCATCTACAATTTAGAAAAATTACCATTATTTTTACTGTTTTTACTGTAAATCCATGAAATAATTATCTTGCCAAAAAAATGATAAATTATTTTTATTCATGAAGAAACCTACCCTAAACACGCATTTCTAATGAAATTGCACTTTTCCTTTCTATCAGCAAAAATATTTCGTAGGTTTCTTCTCGAAACGGACGAGTGATCAATCAATTGTTTGGGAAGTTTTGTTTCTACGGATTAAATAATGGCAAGCCATTAAATTAGATTTTTCCTAAACTTTAGCAATTTTTTTTTAGATTTGGAAACTAGAAAAAGAATCTTTGTTATACCAAACAAATGTTTATGTCGTGCATTTCCTAAAACTGAAATTCGTTCACCTGTTCAGATGTTTTATCTCACTGAAAAAATAGACTTACGTTAAAAAGACTAACGGGAAAATACGTTTGTTGTTTAAAACATATACTCTACAATAGTTGTTATCACTTTTTAGATAAAAAATAACGTTTAAGAAACTAAAAACTTCGTTAATAATTTTGCTATTTACATTCTTTCAACATTTGTTTACACGCGTTTAATAACTATTGAGAGGAACATATAACAATTTTAGAACTGATATACAAGCTCAAACTTTCAAAATGAACACGCTGATCTTCCGAAGAATAAGTTTCTTATGTTTCTTTAGACTGGAACAATAATTCTTAAAATGCAGAGAATTTAATCGACAAATCTTTTACAATACACAGGGTGCATACGAAAGTCTCTTTAGCCTGAAATAACTTGGGAACGGTGAGAGGTACAGTTTTGCAGGTGAGATAACGGTATAACAAAGCGACTACCCCCGATGGAATGCAACCAATAGCAGAACCCCTAGTGACGAAATGCGGAAGTTAGCCACTGAAAATCGAAAACGAAAAGAGATAGAGCAAAATTTCCAATTACAAAGTTGTAGAGCATCAAATAGTTAGTACAAAAAGACATTTGTTTCACACGGATCAGATAAATTGTCGCCTGAATAACCTACAATGTCCGAAATCGATGCGCGACGATTCGAATCTGCATATTCACATTTCGCAAATGTAGACGTTTGCAAATGCAGATTGTGACGTTGTACCGTATCTACGATATAAAAACCAGTAGCAGATGTACCCTGATCAGAAGTTTAGGTCCATGTACGCTGGGTGAGAATGGCGAACTTCACTTATTCCCAATATTGCAAGATGGTGCTTATTTACGGCAAATGCCAACGGACAGATATACCTCCAACTATTACAGGATATCATGCGTGACTTTTTAGATGACATTCCCCCGTCCGCATTACGTTCCTTGTGGTTCCAACATGACGGTGCCCCTGCACATCAGCCAGCAGCAGTGCGACGCTTTCTCACAGATTGTTTTGGGCAACGAATCATCGGGTATGGTGGTGCTGTTGAATGGCCTTCAAAATCGCAGGACCTCACTCCGTTGGATTTCTTCCTCTCGGCTTACGTAAAAAATCAGGTGTATGCAACAGCGCCTACAAGTCTGCTGGACCTACTGTACGTCGTCGTGTTACAGATGCTTGCAATAGTATGACACCTTCCATGCTGAGGAATGTGCATGCAGAGTTACTTTCACAAATACAAATGTGTATCGGGGACAATGGCGAACTCTTCGAACATACTCGACATTAACTTTTTATCACTGTGCGCCAGTTTGCCTTTTTTGTTTTTGTTTTGTCTGACGTCATCAAACAGTATTGACATAAGTACGCATTTATGCAATATATTGTGTGTATTTGATCATACCTATGCCTGTTCCCTTCAAACGTACACACAAAAGGTCGCGCATCGATTTCGGACATTTTAGGGTATTAAGGCAAAAATGTAACTTATTCGTGTGAAACAAATGTCGTTTTGTACTAATTAATTGATGCTCTACACCTTTGTGATTGGAAATTCTGATCTATCGCTTTTCGTTTTCGATATGTAATGGTAACTTCCGCATTTCGCCAATGGGGGCCCTGCTATCGGTTGCATTCGATCGGGCGTAGTCGCTTTACTAAACCGTTATCTCACTTGCATAACTGTACCTCTCTCCGTTCGCAAGTTATTTCAGGCCAAAGGGACTTTGCTATGCACCCTGTATAAAGATGTGTCTTTCTGTGTTTTACAAATTTTTACCCAGAACCAAAGGTCCGGGCAAGAAAGATCCCTTCAGGCGTAAACAATAATAATAGCATCAATTTATATCAGAATTTGTCAAAAAATAAATGTACGTACGAACTCATCTAGAGGCAATATCTTAATAAAAATATCATACATGTGAGATTGATATGATTTATAAAAATATATTTTATTGGCATTGCATTGAACTCATCAAATAGTCAAAAAGAAAAGCAAAGAAGAGTGTATTTCATCATTTCTAGAGAGGCGTTTTGCTTGTTGTCTCCTATAAGATGAAACGTTTTCGAATATCTTTAGACGAAATACGCACCTTAGCTGCGTATTTCGTCAACGATCCGAGCGGAGTAACTCTCATCCTCTGAGTGTGGTCAATACCTCATTTGTGCATGCCTACAGTATTTAATCTTCCAACCATTACATTACGTATCTTCATAATTACAAATGTCTTACTTAATTCTTTGTTTTAAGAAAACTTTACTGTCAGTGAAATTCTGTTACTTGGATATAAGACATGAAAGACTATGAGAATTTTAATTTAGTGAAGAGTCGCGATATTGACATTTCTTCTGCTGAAAGGCCATGAAATAATTCTCAGGCCATGAAAATTCTGACAAATTCACTGATATGCACCCTGTCTCTGCTGCCATGCGCCAGAAAGCTCTCTTTAAACTTATACACGCCCTAAAATTGCTAAACATTTCTGAATCGTTGGAAGTAGAGTTCTAAACGGAAAAAAATTAAGATAGGTATGTGGCATGCATATGGGAATAACTGAACATGAATGTACTGCCGCACTTTTCGTGAAGCTGAAGAAAATCCAAAAAGGTGTATTGCAGTTACGTCTTTACAAACGGTATAGAGGAAATGTGCTTGAGACTCTATATACAAAACCCTATATTCCCCTTAACAAATTACGAAAAGCACAGGTTTGGACATCTTTAGCATGGGGAGGTTTCAACATTTCAAGTATTTTTACTACATGATACTTCACATTTTTCATTATTTCTAAACATGTCCTGCTTTTCACCGGAGTTTTATTCTGCCAAATATAATATTCGCCAGTAACAGAATGGTGATTGACTAAACTAAACTGTTAATTAATTTCAGCATAGGGGATTGCTCTTTTCTTTGGTAAGATAATTTTATAAAAAGAATAGGTGCATCTCCGAAGACTTTTTGCACATGAATGGCTGAAAGGCACTCTAGAGTTCTCTACTGTAAACTCTACGCTGTACGTATTTTGCTACTTTCGTATTCACGCTGCTCGCTATTTCTTTTTGACCTAATTCTGACTACCGTAATCTATGCTTTTTAATAATTTACTTTTTAATTACCTGTGTGTTTTGTTTAACACTTCGGAGTACATTGAAATTTACGTACATCTGAATAGACGTTTCTAACTCAGTGTCCAGTGTGTTTATAAAGAGATGTAAGTTCTTCTGTTTCATATTTTAAATACAATATTCTCAGTGGGTTAATTCATTTGAACTTTCAGCACGCATTTTTTCCATAAATATAAATCTTTGAATAACTCCAAATTTATCCTGCTTTCTGAAATGTTTGTGTTCCACTTATTATACCGTACTCTGCAAAGGCTGAACAGTATAATTAATTGACCTCGCGTTCTTTTTTTAGCAGAAAATATGAAATGAACGCCACTGTTGGAAAGATATTTTCCCATATCCCATATTTCTCCATATAATGATACATGAAAGAAGGAGAGGTATACCCTATATTTCCTTGGACATGGCATGTTTTTTAGTGGTGCCACTAATTTTGCAACTACTCTTATCTATATTCCACACATTTCTGCGTTTAAATGCACACGCCGCCGTACGACTTTTATCCTTTATTATCACTATTGCTTACAATTGTTATGGTTTAGAACTGGCGATGCATGCATGAGCATTTATAAGCGAAATAGAATGAAAAAAATCCTAGCAGTGTGGAAGGGGACACCAGATTTCTGAAACAGCTTTGCCGGACTTTGGACAGACCATTCAGTTTTCCCAGACACATGAGTATTTTTGCCCCTGAATCTCAGGAACCTTCAGTGCGACTCTATCTTCAGCTTCATTCTATGTCCTGCCGAGAAGATCACAACAGCAGGAAATATTTCATTTTATCGTCACCGTGCAATGGAGTAGGGATTTTCTTTCCCTTACAATGATGTTATTGAAATAATTATGCAAAAATAGTTCATTTTTCCTCATTTAATTTTCTAACGAAAAAAATTATCATTTGAATAAAGAGATTATCCTTTAAGGTGGAAAAGAAAAGAATCGATGACGACTTCGCCATCCCAGTGCACATGAAGTTTATTGAAACTATCTGATACGAGGTGTCAAATTAACATCTCAAATATTTTCTACCAGTATCAATCCGTCATTAGCTGAAGTCTCATATGAAAATGACAACAGCCCCAAAAGAACACAATGTGACCGATTTTCTTTTACATCAGTAGTGATTTAAAGATATAAACAACAATTACACAGTAGAGATGTGTCGTTGGCGAACAATTCGTTCGAAAACAACGAATCAGTAAACTGAGTCATCGGCGAGCGCGTCTTTTCTGAAAAGAATCGATTCCACAGAAGAGCCAATCCCTAAATGAATCAACCAGAACTACTTCTTACTAGAAATCAGAATTTCACCACGGTGTCGCGGTGACGTTCGTGTTCAAGTGAAAAATTTTGCCTTACTCAAAAGTACACAAATGCAGTAAATTAAGTAAACGTTTCGAAAAGAACCTAAAAGAAAACCTAGGACAAAAAATTCCGTAATGAATCAAAAACAAATTTGAACCTAAAAATCGGCCACTAAACTGGACACTATCAACAAACGAAAGGTCCGACTCAGTATCGGTTCCCCAGGTACAAATCGTTCGGAACTCGGAAGAATCACTGAGCGAAAGGGAGGTAAGAATCCGCCTCAGTGTCGATTCCCTACACACAAATCGTTTTCTAAACCGGAAGAATCAAACGACCGAAACGAACGAATCTTCTTATTGAGTCAAATCGACACAATCGATTCTTTCAAAATAATTTGTTTACCGTAGAAAGCCTTTTTGTGTGTGTGTTTGGCAAATTGCCAAAATCGCTATGAAAGATATGCAGGCGTTTTCCAATTACTCCTAGAAAATTTTCTGAGCATTTATATGTTATGTTTCAAACAAAACACTGAAACATTTCAGTTCATTGATTTTGGGAATATCACATTTCAATTTTTTCCAAATCCACTTCATGTACCTGATCTTTTTCACTTCCATAAAGTTTTTATAATAAATAAATAGCAAACGTACAAAACGAAACTCATAGAAACACGATTTGTCGCTGAGATTTCGTCCCATAACATTTTTTAAGTTATTTTGCTCTGATAATACATACTCAAAGAGACCAATCGCGTTTGCCATGATAACCTAATATTTTAGCGACTGCACATGTGTTCAAAGAGAAATAACCCCAATGTATGTTTTGACGAATTTAAATCTTAATTTTTAAGTGTTGGAATTTAATTTGTTCAATAAATTCACAGTAAAATGCCTTCATGGATATTATTATCTTGCAGAGCAGAGCAGAGCATATTTGATCAATATTGATTATAAATAATTTCCCCAGAGAATTTTATTATTTAGACACATACTTTCTATATATATATATACAGAAAGTATGTGTCATATATATACACCGCTGGACAATTGCTAAGGACGGATCATAAACGGCTATATAGTGCATAAGAAAGTAAGTGTGGTTAAATGCCAAGTGAAATAAAATAATGTCAGAATGCCAGGACATTACAAGAAAGACAATTTATTGTGCTCTGAAATCCAGAAGGCTTTAGAACGTGTTCAAGGTACAAACAGGCCATTTTGTGTAGAATACGTAAACGTGAAAAAATGCAATTACCGTCCGCAGGCGTTCCGGCGTAAGATGTCAATACGGGATATGGCCACCATGGAGGGCGATGCAAATTTCCCCACGTCGTGTCATGCTTTGCACAACATTATCAAGCAGCTGTTGGTTTAATTAATCCCATTCCTCTGTCAGTGCACGGATGAGGGTGTCCTTCTTTATTGGAGGGCATTGGCGACCAGCAAGACTCCTCTCCAAAGCATCCCACACATTTTCAATGGGATTCAGATCTGGAGAACGTGCTGGCCATACGAGTTGTTGAATATCCTCGCTCTCAACACACTCCTGGACAGCGACTGTTCGATGACATGTTGCGTTGTCGTCCATGAAAATAAATCTATCATCGACAACACCACGGGACATGCGAAGATGAGGTAGCAGAACATCATTAATGTATCGTTGGCCAGTCATAGTCTCAGTTGGAAGCACATAGAGAGACGTACGGCCATTGATCATGATGCCAGCCCATACCATGACACTACATGTCGGATATCGGTCCCTTTCCTGTATGTTTGCCGGACAATATGGAGTACCACTATCACGCCAGATCAGTTGTTGTCGACAATCAGACGATAGACTGTATCTACTCCCATTTGAGAAGAGGACAGCAGACCAGTCGTTATTGGTCCAATTGCGACGTGATGGCACCATTGCAAACGGGCGGTACGGTGACGTCTGGACAATGGGATGCACACAACAGGATGGCGGGCGTATAGTCCTCCTTCATGCAAACGCCTGGCGACAGTTTTTCGGGAGATCCGCTTGCCAGTAGCAGCCATAAACTGATTTGCAACCTCACTTGCTGTGCTGCGCCGGTGTCTTCTTGTTGATAGCAATATGTACCGATCTTCTGCAGGTGTCGTGCTGCGAAAACGACCTCTCCCGTGACGTTTGCTACACTCTCCATTTGTTTGAAATGATTTCCAAAGCCTTGAAACAACACTGTGGCTGACGTCGAACTCCCTGGCAACATCTGTTATTTTTCGCCCTTCTTCAATCTTGCCAATAATACGGCCACGCGTAAAATCATCTAGGTGATGTCGGGAAGACTTACTAAAAATTGCAAGTTCGTCAATTGATTCTTTCCATTTCAACTTTGCGTTTGAACAACAACGGTCAATACGCGTCAAGTCCTTTATATCTCTTATCAACGCTATGACGTCACGAACAAGTTCGGCAATCCAAAATTTGCATACGCACAACACGTCTTACTGTATCCCGCACTTATGCTAATTTCCACATTTTCCTGCCATTTATTTTATGGTTGCTATCGTTGCTTTTGTCATCCGTCCTTAGCAATTGTCCGGCGGTTTATATATATTGTATATATACAGGGTTCAAAGAGAAGTCCTTATTCTGGGTAATAACTGCGGATGAAAGAGTCCGAGTGGTGCACAAGTTAGGTTTATGTATAGGAAAGGCCGATTGAAAGAAAGCGATTGGAGCGCCGCTAGCAGCAAAGGTAACACGTTAGCAAACCGAACTCGCGATCAACGCGAGATAGAAACAAAATTCCTAATGCAAAGTTGTAGCGCATCGTCCAATATGTAAGAAACGACATATGGTGCGCACGAATTATGTACATGGACGGGTCAAAATGCTATTAATTCGAAATCGGTAAAGCGGGTGAAACAGACACAAAATTAATGACACGAGACAGAAGCTATGCAGGCTTATTTATAATACTGAAAAATGTTTACATAGTTTATATAGAGGCCTCCGGTGAGCAATGTTGTAATGAATATGCCCCCTATGAGTTACATAACGTTTGGAAATCCCTTATTAAAATGTAAATTATAAGTTGTAATATAAACTTAAAATTGAATGTTCACCCCACTCTACACCAATTATTTCTATACTGTATTTCCATGTTTTCTTCAGACCATTGGGCAAACAGTATACGCAACATTTTTGACGCATGTAGATTACTATTGGCTAATAAGTTACCATGCTTCCCACAATGCAATTTTCTATATTATATATAGATTAAATGTGTTTCTATTTATTAAATCTGAAGAAGAGGCAGCCGCTGCCTCGAAAGTGCTCATGGTTCTAATTGTATATATTTCTCATCTTTTAATCATTAAATCGTGCTAAAGACGGAAATTTTTCATCGCTTTAGTGTGTACAGGAGTTATGCCTACTTACAGGCACAACGCACACCTTCGCAAAGTTTATGTACAGCCGTTTCGAAGTGGCCACCATCGGCTGCAATGCACATTCCAAGGCGTGTAACGATAGCCTTTCGTACACTATCTAGCATGGCAGGTGTCACTGTGTTACACGCGCGCACACAGTGCGGTGTCGTAAATCTTCCAGACTAGTAGGTTCTCTAGCATACACCTGTTTCTTCCAGTAACTCCACAGGAAGAAGTCCAAAGGTGTAAGTCCGGTGACCACTGAGGCCATTCCACCGTACCGCCATAACCAATTATCTGGTGTCTGAATGTTTTAGCCAGGAAACTCTGTACGTTGGCTGCCATGTTAGGTGGCACACTATCATACTGGTACCACATACGCAGCAGATCTCTGAGGGGAAGATCATCCAGAAAGTCAGATATCGGGCCCCGGAACAGCTGAAGGTACCGCTGACCTGTTAATGTCCCATCATAGAAAATGAGCCCAACTAGTGTGTTTTGCAAAATGCAGCAACAGACGTTTGTTGCCCAACGTTGTTGATGTCGAGCAGCTCGTCCCATAGAGGGGTTGCTTAGAGCCCAGTAATGGGTTTTATGCCGATTCACTATTCCGTCCCGTGTAAAACGGGACACATCTGTCCAAAAGCTATCGGTCAGAAAGTTTGGATTAACCTCCAACGTGTTATGTACAAAGTTGCAAAATCGAAACACCTTCCATGGTCTCCATCCATCAAACCTTGCACTAGCTGAACGTGGTACGGTGAGCTCCATGGTCGTTCAGGATTTGCGAAGCACGTTGCGCCGCTGTTAATGCGCATGATTCCGCGACTGCTGTGGTGCTAATATTGGGATTGGCAAGGACATATCCCAGGACAGCCTCAGGATGACCTGTAACACACGAACCCATACGTTGCCTGATCACGGACTTGCCTGTATGTTTTCGGTCTCTCGGAGGCGGCGAGCACAGTTCTTAATAGTCACTGCAGTTGAATGTTGACCAGTCGGAAAACGCTCGGCATACCGCCTTGCAGCTTCGTGGGCAATGCGATGACATTTACCATAAAGCACGGCCATTTTACAGTACTCAGCGTTCGATTAGAGCGCCATCAGTGTTTGCAACGTGCACGATGACTGACGTTCAAATCCCCAGCCTTGGTATTTTCTCTCATCGACCGGCTTCTACGTCACTCTCAATATTTACATACGCATTTGAATGGTTCTCCATCGTGGGCAGGTATTTTGCATTTCCTAACCATCCAGCGACTGCGTGCACTTTATCAGCATTTTGACCCGCCCATGTACATCCTTCTTACGCACTGTATGTCGTTTCCTACAAACTAGATGACGCGCTACAACTTTATAATTGGAGTTTTGTTTCTATCTTGCGTTGTTCGAGAGTTAGGTTAAGTAACCTCTTACCTTTGCCGCTAGCGGCGTTCCAATCGCTTTCATTCGATCGGCCATCACCTTTTCCCTGTACATAGACCTAACCGGTGCACCACTCGGACCCTCTCTTCCGCAATTATTGCCCTGAATAAGGACTATCCTTTGAACCCTGTATATGGTATACACTGACGTGCGAGAAAAAATTGTACAGACGAGCTTATGCAAAATACATAGCAACGCCACCTATGCGCCTACTCGGTTGGTTCCGCCAGTGTGTATATAATGTGATAGACATCCTTGCCAGCTGTCAGAGCTGATTTCGGCATGAGAATGGCAAGTAAAAACGATTTAAGCGATTTTCAACGCGGTGTCATACACTCGTGAGATGGGCCATAGTATTTCGGAGGTAGAAAAAGAGTTCGGATTTTCACGGACGACCATTGCAAGGGTGTACCGTGATTACAAAAATTCCGGCAAAACCTACAACCTACGGTACCAGTGCAGCCGTAAAAGGACATTGGGCGAATGTGACCATCGTCGGCTATCAAGAATCGTTTCACGCTATAGGCGTGAGAGGTATCATCGCAATTCAATGCTGGAGGCTCAACAAGCATCAGCGTCCAGACTGTGCAACGTACACTGCACGATATGAGCTTTGGGAGCCGACGCCCAACTCGAGTTCCCTTGATGGGTGCACGACACACAGCTGTGCGCCTCGCTTGTGCACAGCAACGCCGCCACTGGATACTTGATGACTGGAAATAAGTAGCCTGGTGTAACATTTCGAGTTTCCAAATGTATCGGGCAGATGGAAGTATTCGTAGGTGGCGCAAACTCCATGAAGCCGTGGATTCCGCCAGTCAACTGGGAAATGTACCTGTTGGTGGGGGCTCCGTAATGGTATGGGATGTGTTTAGCTGAACTTCACTGGGACCCTTAGTACGTCTACTAAGGCCTGTGACCGGCCAACGCTGTGTGCGCATCGTTTCTGACGAGGTACACCCGTTCATGCCCTGCTTTCATTTTGCTGGGTTGGGCCTGTTTCAACAGAACAATGCTCCTCCACAAAAGTGTCCGGACGCCACATTATGGTTAGAGGAGCATTCATCTGAGTTTGGGGTGTTGCCATTCCCACCCTAGTCTCCAGATATGAACGTGATAGAACACATTTAGGTTGCCATGCAACTCGCTATCGGGCACAGGAATCCAAGACCTCAGAATGCACCCGAATTGTGGAACGTCTACAGGAAGTATGGTGTGCATTGCCTACAGCATATTTTCAGTAGATAGTAGAGTCCATGCCACGTCGTATTTTTATAGTCCTGCGCTCCTGTGGGGGACTTACCAATTATTAGACTGGTGTACCAGTTTTTCTGGCACTTCAGTGTATATATACTATAGCAGTTGCTCTCAAACGTTTTGGCTAGTGGAACCCTTTTTCCTACAATGTCTAGCAAATGGAACCATTCTATAAAGACCATTTAAAAATTAATATGCCTATATGCCTTTATTTATCACTGATTTGAAATAAAAATAAAGTGAAAAAAATAAGCAATCAATAAAAAGGTAATGTAGAGCCAAGGAAATTTATTATGCCAATGATGCAAGTATTCAATAATGAAAAATGTTAATGTGATGAATGGCTTTGCATTTTATTGCCACATAACTCTTTAAAACTCTGTTCTATCGAAGAAAAATGTAATCTTATATGGGGCTCTTCATTTAGCTTATTCCGGTGCTTAGTGTTTGTTGAGGCATACACAGAAAAGCTAGTTTCACACAGATAGGTTGTCGGAAATGGTAAGAGTACTGACACAGCTTTTTGCGATCATAATAGATATTCTTTCAAACTGCACCAAATTTCTGTCATTGGCACTGTTTTATAAAGAGATGTCACTGAAGAATCTGACGTCAGTTCAATACATTTTTCATACTCATCAGATGGAAAACAAGGAGGTTTCTCATTTATAACAAATGGATTTTTAATCCATAATTGACTTTTTATTTTTTCGTGCTGCTTATCAAGAAAATAGTGACTCATTAAATCGTGAAGAGCTTCCAGATGTTGGGTGATTTCATTATATTGTTTGTTTTCTATTTCTGAGTCCAACTGTGACAGAAAGTTTCTTACGGTTGAAAAGCAGTCAAGTCCGTGGCTACAGACACAACTGGTCCAAAATTGTTGCTTTTCTTTAAATGCCACAATTTTGTCTTTGGTAGTGAATACAACAATTTTCTTTCTTTGAAGAGCAAGATTGAGTTCATTCCGTTTTGAGAAAATATCAGATAGACAAGTCACTCGAAATAACCACTCTGTATTATTTAATCGATCTTCCAAATAAAAGTGGTTATCTACAAAGAAAGCATGCACTTCGGCTCGAAGTTAAAAAAAGCGTTCCAATATTTTCCGTCGAGATAACCACCTCACTTCCGTGTGTAGAAGCAGTGACGTATGCACACTTCCTGTATAATCGCACAAGATTTTAAACAATCTATTATTCAGAGGAAGAGCTTTTATTAAGTTTATCATTTTAACTACTTCATCCAGGGCGCTTTTTAGATGGAGAGGCAAATTTTTCGCGGCAAGAGCTTGCCTAAGAAGCATACAGTGACTACTGGTACAGTGCTTTGCAATCATTTTGATGCGTGCGACAATACCAGATGTTTTTCCCACCATAGCTTTAGCACCATCTGTACAAAAATCAACGTGATTTTCCCAAGGAATTTCATTTCCTTCAAAGAAGGAATTTAAAATATTGCATATCTCTGCTGCATTAGCACGAGCTGTTAGCGGCTTGCATAAAAGAAGATCTTCTGCTAGAGATGCTTCATACGGATATTTTACAAAAACGAGCAGTATCGCGAGACCTGACACGTCTGTAGACTCATCCCTTTGCAAAGCAAAAGCGCAAGACTTGATGTGAAAAATAAGTTCCTCTTTTACGCTGCCTGCTATTTCCTTCACTCGGTGAGACACTGTATCATTTGATAGCGGAATTTTTTATATTTCTTTGGCCGATTTTTCACCAAGTATACACTTAACCATGACAATTAACACATGGCTTGATTAGATTCTCTGCTACTGTATGAGATTCGCCGGTTCGTGCTATTTGATAGTTTACTAAAAAGGAAGCCTCTGAACCTTTTTCATTCGCTGTATGTGTTGCATGAAAAATATTTTTTTTCATTTTTAAAAGTTCATCACGCTTGCCCACAAAAAATCAACATTCTTATCTTTGAGCTCTCGATGTGTAGTCTCGAAATGGTGTTGCAGTTTGGCAGGTGCCATTGAACTATTATGATAAACTTTGCGGCATACGACACACTGCGGATTATCATAAGCATTCATAAATCCGAAACCAATACAGCTCTGATTATACTTTATTTTTTTGCAAATTTGGCGGTTTTATCTTGATCACACCTTCCAGAACGTGTATCAGTTTCTTGAACTGAAGCAAATTCTTTTGTTTCTTGGTCATTACCATTCTCATCTATATGAGAAGTACTAGGCACTGATAGAGAATTCAACTCAACAATTTTGGAACTTGAACGTTTTAACGTACCCTGTTTAAGCAAACGATCCATTTCTAACGTTAAGCGGAGTAGAGAGCATAGTTTAACAATCACACACTGACTAACATTGACAGGCCAAAACTACGTAGCAAATTCGTGCTTCTCCGGCACTCTACAGCCGTCCAGACCTAGTCAACAGTGAAGGCCATAAATTGCATTATCAGCGTTTCAGGGGCCAAACTGTTTTGACTCCTCCCTCAAACATTTTGCACCACTTCTTGGAGATGTTCTATCCAAGGTGGTTTTCATGGCTCTCTGTCACATCGTTTTCCTTTTTTTTATTAGTTGCGAAGAATTGGTTGGTTAAGGCTGTCATCCTAAAAATATGGAAATAACAGATTTTCTTGAAAATTTCGGCGAGGTTTTACGAACTGCTTGCGGAACCCGATGTTTTACGAACTATTTGGAGGGTCGTCGCGGAACCATGGGGTTCCGGGGAACACACTTTGAGAAACACTGCACAATAGTATGTATTTACTATTGTATAAACATGCATATACACTGAAGTGCCAAAAAAACTGGTACAGACGAGCTTATGCAAAATGCATAGCAACGTCACCTAGGCGCGTACTCATTTGAGTCCGCCAGTGCGTATATAAAGTGATAGACATCGTTACTAGCTGTCAGATCTATTTTGGGCCTACAACGTATTTCCAGAAGCTAGTAGAGTCGTTGTCCCGTCATATTTCTGCAGACCTTCTCTCACGTGTGGGGCCAACCAAGTACTAGACTGGTGTACCAGTTTTTCTAGCAGTTTAGTGTATATTTGGTATGTGTATTACTTTTGCGAATATCTAAATTCACGCAGAAATTTGGATAAAGGAATGGAAATGATTTCTAACACCTGTTGACTTAATTCAAATATCTTACAGTACATTATCTGCAAAAATATTTTTAATATAAATATTCTGCAGCAGTAAAATTAATTTCGGTAATCTGTTCAAACATTTGCTGACGGAGGTCCATTTCTCGCGAAATATTCGTATAGTGTAGCAAATTAATTTTTTTTTGCATTGTGATTTCAACGGCAAGATAACTAAATTCAAAGTAACGGCCTTTTCAATTACCCACATTTTGTGAAAATTCATTTTTAACCAATTTTCTGATTTTCGATTCGAGTGATTAACAAAATTTCAGTAGTTATGTTAAGGTGTTTTTTTTATATGTAATAGTTATTTTTCTGATATAGCGTATACACTTACACTGATGAGCAATTGAATCAGAGACAGCTGGCGTTATGCAAAAAAGTGGTGCTGTGGGTGGCCCTGTAAACGAAAACGACATGACGTATGCAGCGATCCGACAATATAAGGAGTGATGCGACGGGAATCAGTAAGAGTCAGACGCAGTATGAGTAAGACGAAGGATCTAAGCGCATTTTATCTTGGGCAAGTTGTCGGGGCCCGACGAATGGGTCACTCCATCTCGGAAGTCGTGTAGGCACTGGGATTTTCACGAGCCACTGTGCCACGGTGATTGAAATAATAATTATGAACCGCCCCAAGCGTTAACGATGCAATGGAATAGAATGCTATACACACCTTCCTGACGGATGAGGACAGAACAGCTTAAGTGTGTGCAGAAGATGCGGTAGCACAGGGCCCTGCGATCACACCCTAAGAAAGGAAATGAGAGAGAGAAAAAAAAGCAAAGGAGCGAATTTCCTATTTTCAATTATTCTAATTTTCTTTTTTAAATTCCGTCTCATTCGATTATTCTTTTTTTTTTATATCGATTCGAAATTTGTATTTACCCAAATGTCGGGGGCAAACTATAATATTACATCTAACAAAACATTAGTATGGAAGACATATCTTTCAACGTGCACCGTGCACTGACAGTTATCGAAAAAATTATGCTGCGGGAGTTACTTCAATCTGATGTCAAAATTGCAGCGGGTGCTTTAAGACGCATGAATAAAATTCAGAATCCTTTTCCTAATGCCTTCATCGCCTACAGGATATTACTTACTGTCGAAGTAACGATGGCAAGGGTAGAAAGAAGCTTTACACGCTTGAAGCTGATTTTTTCTTTATTTGGAGGTTTAACGACCACCGTGAGCAACTCAATGGGCTATAAGCAGTCGCCCGTCCCTAATTTAGGGTCACTGGTTCCAGGGAAGGGAGAGAGCCAGTGCCGTAAGACGAACACAACACCCATGCCTTACCGAGATTCGAACCCGGACCCCTTTCGGACGAATGATCAGAGGCCAATGCCTTAGACCACTGCGCCACCGGGGCGGCCTTGAAGCTGTTAAAATTTTATTTAAGATCTATCATGACTCAAGAAAGATCGATGTGTTTGGCAAAATTTGCCAATTGAACAACTTAAAGTAAGCGAAACACATTTTGATGATTTAATAGCTGACTTTGCTGGGATAAAAGCAAGAAAAGTCTGCTTCTTATGAAGTGTATTCAATAATGCAAGTACTGTCCATTAATAGGTTAAAACTGAGCCATTTTTAAGGAAAAACATATGCTGGTGTGCTTGTTTTATCTACATCATTTAAGACATTTACAAAACATCAGTAGTGTGGAAAAAAATTTAAATGCTGTCTTTCGTTATTGGGTAATTTTCAAACGTCTTGACATTTCATTAATTTGTAAGGTAACTGTAATAAAATTTGTTTTAAGTCTAGTGCATGTTTTATGTCTAGTGTAGGAGGGAGGATTAAAGCAAGAGCCTCGCGGCTGCTAAGGGCGGCTTTGGTTGATGAGAGAACACTTGGCAAATTCTATCAATTGCGATTACAACTAAGAGCTTCAAAGCTTTGGACCTGAGAGGCGCTGAGGATGCAACAAAGAAACACTGCTTCGATGAATCCTCATTTATGGAGAAAGTGAAATACGTTCTGTCATTATTAAAACTAAAGCTAATCCGACTGTTCAAATAACCCTTCTCATGCTGTTCACACGCTAACATCTCGTGAGCCACACTGATCTTACCATCCCAAAAATACTATCGAAATAATTTTCAAATAGCCAAAACAATGCATTTTTGTAAACCGTTCGGATAAGAACAACAGTTGTATTCTCCACTTCCCCACATAAATGTAAAATACTTTTCAAGAGCTGTTAATGACACCATTTTCCTTAGCTTGAAAAGCACGAGGTACCCCAATTTCAACAAATGTACACAGGAACTTTTTGTTGATGTTAATTTTAATATTGTGGCGTGTCTGATTCTATTTCTTTTCACCATAAAAAAAAAGCATAACAATGCATTAGAAAGGAGAAAAAAGACGTGGTTCATTCTCTTTCATTTGTCCGTCTGTCGTCAGCCAGCAAGTAGCGTCATGAAGTACCTTGAATGTTTAAATGCGTGGGACGTAATAAGTGTCTCTCCAGCAAACATTTATTTGCCTCCTTCTGGATATTATTGGGTTGTTGATAAGTTACCAAAATCGTCGTTTTGGTGATGGATGGGTGCTGCCTTAGCACTCTTACCCACAATATTGTAATTCTTTGAGACCGTATCAAATTCAATCTGGACACTGGAGAATTTTTCTTTCGTGTTAAAATTCTTTCGAATATCACTAAGACTAAAAATTAAAAAAAGAAACAATGCTGCCGTTCATTAAGGAACTAACGCGCTTTTTATTCAGTCACTGTTATTTACCATCATGTAATTAAAACGAACAATTTTTAGGACACAGTGTTCGATATTTGACTCTAGTCGTGATAAATATTTAGCATCTCCACATATCGATGCCATAATTACTGAGAATATTAGCTGCAAATCAATAACCCTTAAGTTCAGAATACCGAGCTTCGAAAAAGGTCGTCCTTCAGCTTAGAGTTTAGTGTATACCCAAGCGTAAAGTGCGCATAGCGGCTTCAGATGAAATTCTGACTAAAATATTACTCTCCGGGCATTATTGCTTATTTCAAACTCTTGAATATTACAAACGTCTTCACTAGTACATACGGAATCTGATTATCTATTTGCACTCAGTATAGACTCCTCTAGGTTAGTATTTGAGATCAGAAATGTTATACAATTTCATACCACGAAATATAAAAACTTCAAGTCATGTGGTTCTTCTTATGTGCGAAGAACAACTCTCAGTCACTTTAGTACCGGATCACTGATTTTTTTTTTTTTTTTTGCATAAGCCATCTATGGCCGTTTACTGCGATTTACGTGTCAGCGGTAGCGTGCTGTCGTTTATCAGAAGCTAGAAATTATACTACGCGTCAGTTGCGTAGTAATCCGGTTTCGAGATTATATTTCGGTGGCACTTAAAAAAACGTTTGTGACTGCTAATTGTGTTCCTTCTCCAAAATATTTGTTACGACGGACAAATTTTGTTTCCTCATGAATGGGAAAGTGTATATTTAACAGAATAAATCAACTTATTACGTAAATTTAAAATCAACTAATAACATGCCAGGCAAGAACTGACTGATGATGCTGATCTACACCAGGAAGCGGTGCTCCCAGGAAAGACGACAATTCCGTAGGAAACAATGGTCCAGAATATCGTCTGTCAAATGAAATTTTCATTTCCCTCTATTAATTTGATTTTGAAGGGATGCAAATAAGTTGCCAAGAACACTGATACCAGTCGCAAAATGTATTCGTGGACGTGGGAACTTCACCCTACGACGATTCTTCGATTGCCCTATCGTAGGAGAAACCTTTGGCGAAACAATACACTAGAATCATCACGATATCAAGAGTAATATGAACATCACGGCACCACTTTCCCAGTATGGGAGAACACAGGTCATCCTTCACTGAAGCGTGTTTCTTCCGAAACCTGAATTGTCCAAAATGATAAGACATATCCACTCTAAAAGTCATTGGATGAGCCTCTGAACATCATGACATTGGCAGGAATCCTTCGATTTCACCTCACGAAACAAACGTAAACTCATCCCTATCAATTTTACTGAAGAATCTCTTCAAATTCCACATCTTACATCACAGTAAAAAAATCGTCCAAAAAAAAAAACAAATGGCACACGCTACAAAACATAAATTCAACAAACCAATTAAAACTAATACCAACTAAGCACGACAAGGAAAGGGCGCACATGCTGCCATTTATCGGGCGATCTGAAACCACAGTAAGTAAAAGTAGTTAACGGCGAGTGGGCAGCAGTTGGAAGTACGGCTGCGTATTCTTCAGAATATATTTAATTTCAAAATCCTTATTTTTTCCCAGAGGAAAGGCTTACAACCACCGTGAGCAGGTAATTTGTTACAAGCAGCCGTTCCTCTTTAATATGGTGTCACTCTTTTCTGAGGTTGAAGAACTCGTGCCATGAAGCGAACGCTTCTTTCATTCCTCATCCGGGACTGAAGACCGATTTCACTCGGAAGAATGGTCAGAGGCCATCATTTAAACCTCTGCGCCACCTGGGCCTCTAAGCTTTCTCCTCCTCACTGATAGAAAACGTGTTAGATGCACAAAGCTTTTCTTTCCAAAAAAATGATCATCACCATCGTCAACAAATCCTAACAATTCGTCTTACATTGTTTTACTACCAGCGCATCGACACTCAACTGGTCAACCCAGGCACCTTGGGGAAGAAGAACCAGAGACAAAGCGCGTACCGGGCCGTAATGTAAAAAATCTTCTAAATTGAAAAGAGATAATCATTATTTAGTGGAATTAGTAGACAAAACACTTTGTGTGCACTGTATATCTCAAAAAAAGAAATTATATATATAATTGTGTACGGTGTGCAAGCAATACAACCGTGGTAATCTAAGCATTCTAGAAGGGTTCTTGGCTCGTTACCTTTTTGAAACTAGAAATATTTCACACAACTCGTGTCTGTTAAGAAAGAATGAGTCTGAGCGCACATATTGCAGACACGCATTAATGTAATTATTCGTTGGCGTAGTAATGCGCGTTGAACTGTTGCTACATAAGAATCCCTCCAGAGAACAGGAAAATTATATGCCCCTGGAGCGAGATGTATTCCAGCACGTACATATTTCTGTACAAGTTTGGCGTCGTACGTAACTATGGAAGATAAATATGCAAGCAGCTGAGACTTAGGGTTCTAGAAAAATATACACTAGCGGAAAGTGAAAACAGAACACCAAGAAAGAATTGGCGGACGATCATGAAATTTACATATGTTAATGGGGTCGAGTTTACGTAGGTGTGATGTTAATTTCGGGACCATCCGGTGAGCGCTTACGCCACAGCACGACATAATATGCAAATTATCGTCGGTGGTATTTAAGGAGTACGGCGAAGTGAATGTAATCAGTCGTCGGCGTACGGACACGTGCGAAGACCCTGGAGAAGCTGCAATGTCTGGACATGGAAGACGTCTATGATTTCAGCAGTTACCGGACTTTGAGCAAGGCCTTCTAGTCGGACTCCGCGAGGCCGGGGGGTCGTATCGTCGTATTGCGGAGCAAATTGGAAGGGAAGTATCGGTGGTTGTACGATGGTGGCGTAGATGGTCCGAGGAACATTCCCACACGAGAAGACCTGGAACCGGGAGTCACAGACGGACTGATGAGCGGACCGATCGAGGCATAAGAAGAGCAGCGTTGTCAAGCGGAACATCTACTGCGACGCAAATCCGAGTTGCCGTTGCACCTAAAGTGACTGTGCAAGCAATCCGCAACCGTCTACTGGATGCAGGACTACGTGCATGTGCGCCTCTGGCATAAGTACCTCTGACTCCAGCCCTACGTCAGGAACGCTGCAGTGGTGTTGCCAACGTCTGCCCTGGAGAACGCAATGGCGATCTGACGTGTTCAGCGATGAAAGCAGATTCTGCTTGGGAACCTCCGATGGCCGTATGCGTGTTCGCAGACGCACAGGGGAGCGTCTCCACCCTTCTTGCATCCGCCAGCGACACACAGGGCCTACACCTGGTCTCCTAGTGTGGGGAGCGATCAGCTATCACCCCCGTACACAACTAGTGTTTGTACCGGGTACGTTAAACAGCACCTCCTACATCAACATTATCATTCAGCCTGTTGTTGTGCCATTTGTAAGGTCGGTCCATCGTGGTATTTTCCAGCAAGATAACGCACGTCCACACACGGCACGTGCAACGCAACATGCACTTTAGGGTGTGAGACAATTTCCATGGCCTGCACGTTCACCGGATTTGTCCCCCATTGAGCACGTATGGGATTTTATGGGACAACGACTTATCTGGTCTCCACGGCCAGCCACGACCATCCCGGATTTACGGGTCCAGGTTGAGGATGCATGGAGTTCAATACCCCAAACTTACATCCAACATCTGTACGACAGACTCCATGACAGAATCACACAGTGTGACGCAGTTCATGGCGGATCAACCTCGTACTAATCGTGTTACATGGAAATGTTATTTTTCAGTTTACCAGCAAATACTGCTGTATTTTGCCATAATGTTTTGATCACGTTATCCTCGGTATTCCGTCATTATGCTGTATAAATTTCGTTGATATCAGACGTCTCCTTCTTGGTGTTCTTTTTTCACTTTCCGCCAGTGTATATTCGCTGATCGAAGTGTCCTGTGCCTTTTCAGAACGAATGCGACTATTCTCATTCAGAAAAAGATTCCGGGAAAGAATTACCTCTTATTCATGTACTAGAACACATGCACTTATGAAAAACACACACTCACAAATACATTGCAGTCACATATGAGTAATACAGTTTTGGTGTTCCTTTGCTAGAATATGCATATGAGTAATACATTTGGTGTTTCATTTGCTAGAGTAATATATTTTTGGTGTACCTATTTCTGATGCGAACAGGTACTAAAAATCTAATGTTCATTCAGATTCCCATGCTTCAGATGGTTTGAAATTTGACCTCGAGGGTGATTTTAGGTACAACTGGGTGGTGGGATTACGAGTTTTTGTGCTATTGGGTTTGCTCTCCTGAGAATCTCTGTACAATGAAGCATACGGAGTACAGGACCAAATCGTGAATGTAGAGAATAAGAATATTTGCCTAACGACAGTAAGGAATTTGGATTTTGAGCATGGTCTTTACTATCATCGTAGCTTTTTTACTTTGCTCAGAGGAAATTTTTTAACCACTCTTGCTTCTACATTCCGGGGTTGCTACTGCGTCTAGCTTCTCATATTGCTCCAGGAATCATGTTACTTTTTATTTAACTTTGCTGTGTGTTTACAGTACACAATTGTTTTTCCTTTATTTAGGATGTTTAACTGCCAGAATTCATGGTTCTAAATAGTATTTGTCTAATCCTGAGGAAATATGTGTCCCGTTAGATTTCTAACGGGTATTGCACGGTTGAAGGGATTGTAGAATAAATTAAATACAGAATAACCGTCAAAGATATTATTCGTTAGAGTCTATGTTACATTGAATCACAATGCACTTAAGAAAGCAGATACGCGAAATCACGTAGATAGAAAAAGTATCAAGAAATTCAAACTCGTTCAAAATTATTATTTTTAAAACCTTTTCGGAAGATTTAGGGATGTTTAATATATGAGTGTGTACTTCGAAAAGCATTACTTTAGTGTTGGACATGTTTACTATGTATATAATTTCTTAGGCTCACAAATTTGCATTACATGAATAAATATATACAGATGGCTGTCTGGCACTGTGTGTGTGGAGGGATTTCAGCTGTCTTATCTCTTTCAGTTTCGCAATAGAATTTTCACTTTAATACAGGTCCTACAGATAGCGCTACGTCGGCTTGTCGAGATAGAAAAAACATGCATCCGCTCTTCCTGCAAATAATTGTGTTATCTACTTTTGGTCGGGATCAAATGGGGAGAGATTTGTGTACTCTTGATGAAGAAATGTACAACTGATCCCATTATAATTTCCCGTATTTTCTTGAATCGTCAGTGTAACGGTACGATGAGAGCTGTATTTACATCATTTCATGCTGTTAGTCCTGGATCATTTATCAGTACTACGGTGACGATATACCTTTCCTTATTTTCCAAATTGCTCCACCTGAGTGCTCGAAGGGGATGATTTCATTTGGTATGATTATTGTTACAAATAATTCTGGCAAATTTCTAATACCAATCATAGGGCTTTGTGTTTGGGGCCAAATCGTGAATGTTCTTTATCATATCTGCATACTGAGGGCCGCGCCTGAACTTTCAGTGTGCTGAGCCCTTCCTTGTCCAGACGTTAGTTGTATGAAGTAAATTCAGGGTTTAGTTTTATGTTATTCTGGAGTTGGTTACTACCTTTGATAACAAATGTTGAATTTTCTGTGTGTTGTGTAGTTCACAGAATACACAGCAGCTGCTATTTAATAAGTAAACAGTACTCTCCATATTCATTCCCTAAATAATTCTAAAGCAGTCTATAGAAGGCACCACGTCAGCTGTGCATTGGTAGCGTTTAGTTATGTCGCCAAACTGCCTTTAAAGGGGAATTAGAGAAATTCCTTCTGGCCATTAAAATGATTTTTATAAATGTGAATTGTCGCCGAATCATAAATATTTATTGTGACGATAAATTTTTATATCTTCATGAATGTGAACCTGTCTATCCAGTAGAATAGAGTAAATACATTGATTACCGTACAAAAAAGAACTGTCTGACTACGCGAATCAAGACCTCAATACAGTATTCTGGCAAAACACAATTCTAACGATAATAATGAACCTGTATTACCGTCAGAATAAATATTCCAGAATGAAGTTTGCCGAATGAATTTTCTAGTCTCCTCGGTTAATAAATAGAATAAAAATCATTATTTAAATATTTATAATATAACTATACATATTTTACAATATATAAAAAAATAAGTATAATATATACATTTAACTTATTTTGTAAATCATAATATAAATCCCGTCTCGGAACATCTTTAAAATATACCAATTACATAACACACCACAGCTAACACGTACTGCGCGAGAAACCGCAGGATGGGAGGAGGTAAAGGCACTAAGTCAGAGGAAAAGAATGTGCGTTGACATGCTGCCATCTAGCATTCGTTTTAGAATTGTTTGGGGGCTGAATGCGGAAGGAGATCCAAATTTTCCCTACCCCTAAAACAAAAGTTTGTTCTACTTTCAATATCTGACTTCTACAATATAGCATAAGTGTGGATACCATTTCAGATCTGAGTGAATTTGGTCAGCCCCCCAACAAACACCAAAGCCTCCCTACCTCCTTTTCTTGAAAACAATTCAAAAGGTTGAAATTCCTCATATTTTAAAACTGCTGTACCTCAAAAACATTTACTTGTTATTAATTTTACTGTGGTATCCCGTCACTAAAATGTCGGACACCACATAACTAATACTAATAATGTTTTTTTAGGCATTATATTTAATATTTTAAAGTAAAAATGCAATTGAAGTGGATGTATTAAAAATAGATGAAATAAAGTGGGATGTATTTTATTTGCTTAATAAATAGAAGGTTCTCTGTGAATCACACAACAAGCCAAAAAATTCAAGGTTGCTATCGAATTCTAGAATGACATCGAACGGAACACAGAATTTTCCACATACAAGAGCCGCACCAAAAACAATCACGGTGAGATCAGAAGAAACGTTTAGTGAATTTCTTACACTGCGAATCACACAACAAAGATGTATTACAAATATGCTAGTCTGTTTATATCCACCATGGTAGATAAGCTGAAAATTTATAGAGGCCGAAGGAGCAGATGAAGTGCTACGCTCCAAAACCGTCGCCAATTTGTATGGTCGTCCGAATTAGATGAAATCGCTCCATTCTTATATGTACGTACAGTTCGCCTGTGTGCACCCCAATGTTGCAGTGGTCTAAGCGCTGCCATGTGAATATTTATCCCTGATGGTTGCTGGTTCGGTCCCGGTGCAGCATGGATGTTGTATTTGTATTACGCCACTGGCTCTCTCGCTCCCATAGAATCAGTGGACTTAAATTAGGTAGGGGCGGCTGCTTATAGGCCATGGCGTTGCTCACGATGGTTGTTAAACCCCCAAATCCAAAAGGATTAAATTCAGAATAGCTAGAAATCAATTACCGTTTCATGTTATTTGTGTATTGGTAATATGCGTATTAATTCCTTTTTCTTTCGGTGCCTTAGAAATTCTGTTATCGCACTTCACAGAAATCTATCCTTAAAAACTGCGGCTGACTTTCTAATTTCTAGGAACTATAAAATTAACAAGTAGAGTACAAAAATATCTTGCAGCCAGTGTGAATAATTCCAGAAGTTCAGTTCTAAACGTTGTCTCATTCGGAGAGATGTATCGCACTAATGCACGCAGCGATTTATTTAAGCCAATGTCGGTACTCTGATTAACAAAACTGAAAAAACAAGAACTACATGGTACATACCAATTTTCTTCTAGATTGATGATTCCTTGTGGGTTTTTCTTTTGTTGTTGCTTTTGGGGTCAAAGAATGTATTGCAATAAAACAGTGTTACAACAAAAAGAATATAGTTACATGTAAAAGAACTATCCGTAATAATGGTATGGAACATTTAACCCAAGAAATTCTATAAAACATGGAGCACTTTATCAGCCCTACGGCTTGCACAATAAACCAGACAGAGCTTTTCTTTAACAATATGCGTACGGGATAAAATCACTTTATCCAAGGATTTTTCGGAGCAATTTGGGAAATATGGAAAGTTATATCAAAACCATAGTACTGATAAATGTTCTAGAATTAATAATATGAAGGGATACCTGATCAAATCAGTAAATATGTAAAATTAAAATGGAAGCAGTTGTACATGTCTTCAACACTACTACACGGAGATATCTACATCTGCTCCGGATTAGAAGCGTAGAACGCCAATGATTGCAACTAAAGCAGACGTACGTTTCCGCCTCTCTGAAAAAGCTGACATATTGCTCCCTGTCGGTGCAAAGGAAAATTATTCAAAACTACTACGAAACAGTCTAAGCCGTAAGGCTCAAATCAGGCGCCTCCAGCCTCATACAGATGGCAACGGCAATGAGGTCGGAATTTCAGTGATGTATGTGAAAAGTCAGAAATAAGAAAGAGGTTCATAATGTATGTTCTGGCTGACTTTCATTAAGCTGATTTCTTGTTAGTTTGTCTCTCGTTAAGTACATGACGTTTTCTTTAGTTACATGTTCTTACTCACTTTTGCTGAATTCGGTTAGAGCTTGTAATTGATTTGAAGAGATTTGTTATGTGATAGTCGATGTTATATTATCTGCTGTTATTTGAGCTTAATTAAAGCGCGTATATTGTAAACTCTGCTTCATTACTGTTGACGTCAATCTAAACGTTGAAAGTTAATCATGCAAGTACCTCCCTTCGTGTTTTCTTAAAAAGAAAACTTATATGTTTAATTAAGGATATGAAATTTGAAGCTATCTGGCAATCAGCTGAATCTAATCAGAGCTCGAGTAGTTTTTCCGAGTACTCGTTTAATCAAGCTTCACATGTTGTTAGTTTTCTAGAAAAACTGACTTTCGACATATATTTTAGGGTTTTTAAAACCACAGGACACGGCACATGAGTGTTCGAATAGTGTGAGAAATTAGTGTTCGAATAGTGTGATGTTCTAATAGTGTGAGAAATTGGTTCCAGGGAAGAGAGAGAACCAGTGCAGTAAGACAAACACAACATCCATGCCTCACCGGAGTTTGAACCAGGATCCCGTTCGGACGAATCATCAGAGGTCATCGATTAGACCACTGGCCACCGGGGAGGCTATAATTTTTTTAGATAGCATTAGTATTTAAAACCGGGAATGGTGGAAAATTTCCCAAAACGAAATTTGGATGTATCGAAAATTTATCCCGTAATCGTAAAACGACAGCAGAAACTTTCGACAACGGAAGTTAAAGACAGCAAAGATTTCTCTCGTAATCCTCTACCCATCCCCACTCGATTTCCCTGCGCTGTATTATTTCTTTATCATCATTAAATTGTGTAAGTGTTTGTATTTGAGACAGAGATGGAAACGGGTCACGGGTCATCAAGTCGACAATTTCTTGGGGGTCAAACGGGTTGGGTGAAGGTATTCCTGACTCGATTTCGACCCAGTTTTATTTCCGTTTCAATTTTGAAAAGAAAAAAAATATTTCACATTAAAATGCGTACTGTGGAATTTTGTGCTCGATACTGGTGACAGTTAAGTGAAAAATGATTGGTCATGCAAAAATATTGTCATTTCTTTCTTAAAGAAAGATTTCTATCCACCGACGCTAGACACATCCAGTAACGCAACCAGAAATTTCTCAATGGGGGGTGGGGGGTGGGGGCGTGGCACACAGAATATTTCCAAGTTGGTGGTGACTTAAGAAGGAGGTTGACATTTGTACATTTATTTTAATCCAGTTACTAGTAATGTAACAATACAACAAAGTTAAATGATTAAAAGAGGCGGTAGGTAAGATTCTTTTCCTGGGTAGGTTTTCAGAATTTATTTAACAGAACTACACCCTTATAATTATTGCATGTTATAATTATACGGTACATGATTAAGAAATATATATAGATCGCGTATCGTGATTTTTTGTTTCAAAATTCGGCGTAATAATTTTCCGCTCTGTCAGCCCAAGAGGTGGAGACGGGCCCCATCGGCCCTCCCCGTGGGTGTGCCGCTGGAACACCGACACCATATCGTAAAACGATACTTCCTTTGCATTTGCTTTCGGTGTGATTGTACGTACAAACCTACAGGCAAACGCTTGTCGCCTGCTTCGCTGCTGATTCACTCCCACTCAGCTCGCGTGTCACATTGAACGACTGAGAGTTACTTTTCACATCGCATCTTTTACCTGAGTATGCGAGGTTTTCGTTTGACGTACGAACATCCCGTTCTCATTGCATGTCGTGTCGGAATTAATGCCCTATTTGTTAATATGGATGAATTTAATATTAAGGATGTAATAGGAGTCGTGGGAATCAGAAACGTGCTTGTTGAAAACAAAATGGGGAAGAGCGAATGCAGGAAGTTGTTTCGTATCATTAAGGTACCACAATATGTTTTACAGCAGCAGCAATTTTCACAATCTTGTGATTAGTTGAAAGTTTCCAAAATGTAAATGTTGATTTCAAGAGTGTCCTTTCCTTCTGATGGGTAATGGTGAAATCAACAACCACATTTTGGTAACTTTCAACTCATAAGAAGCTGGTGAAAAATCGTGTTGCTGTGAAACATATGCTGATGCTTGGTATGTTATCAAGAAAACAGCAAAACCTGAAGTTAAACATATAACAAGTTACTTAATTTAAAATTTTGGACCATAACACCATCAGAATTAAGTAGAATTATCCGAACAGTACTACGGAAGGACTTTTTGATTGTCGCAGATGTTTTTGAAAACATGCGTAAAACAGTTAGGTTATGTCTTGCGAATGAAGGCCGACAGTTTCAGCGCTTTCTTTAATTTAAGCGAGTAAATTATACCGTTTCCGTAATACATTTGTTCCATTTCTGTATAACCTACGACCACATATATATATATATATATATTATTTTCAGAACTTTCAGAAGACAAAAGTGATGTAACATGTTTTTACAAGAAATGAAGATTTATCGATTGATGGAGAAAAGCTGGAGATAACAGACACGTACGTTTATCTTGGACAGCAGATATCAAGTGAGGGTCACATTGATGAAGAAATTAATCGGCGTAAAAAACTTGCCTGGAGAGCTTTTGGAAGAAACAGAATAATTTTCAAGAGCAATATGCCATTATGTCTTAAAAAAAGTGTTTGATCAATGCATCCTTCCAGTGCTTACGTATGGTGCAGAGACGTGGACCTTAGCTAAAAGAGACATACAAAGGCTGCAGACAACTCAAAGAAAAAAATGGAGAATTGCATGCTTGGTGTAACCAGGAGAGATAAGAAGAGGAACACGTGGATCCGAAAAATGACAAGAGTGGAAGACATCATGATCAGAGTTAAATCCCTGAAATGGCAATGGGCTGGACATACAGCCAGAAGGACAGACCATCGATGGACAGCCGACATTTTAGATTGGATTCCAAGGGACAGGAAAAGACCCAGAAGAAGACCACATGGAAGATGGGTGGATGAAATTCGAAAGTATGCGGGAGTGACATGGAGGAGACTGGCACAAGACAGACCGTTGTGGAGGAAACTTGGGGAGACCTTCGTCCAGCAGTGGATTGATAATGGTTGACAATGATGATGATGATGATATATATATAATTATAGTTCAAAGAAGATTTGCCCGGGTCAAGTTCGGTTCGGGTCGGGTCCAATTATGTGACGTCCGGGTCGCGTAAATGACAAGTGCAGTAGGAATGTGAGATTGCATCTTTTTGACCAATCACGTAGAGTCTGGAGCCCGAGTTGCAAGTACCGACGTAACTTATGGGCGGATACACGGCATTTTGTCACGTGAGTGAACCTGCTCTAGAGCAAACACAACGATCCTTTCCTTATTCCAGTCTCCAGCTTGGGTCCTGTTTTATAAGTTACGTAATTAGTTACATAATAATTAATTTGTTTTGCTGTTGTGCAGTTAAATAAATTAGTTAATAAATAAATAAATAAATAAGTAAACAAACCAAACAATTGATAACTGCCCAAAAATCCCCGAAGTTTCCCTTCATTAGTTGCATCACTGTCATTTGAAGGAAATGTGTGTGTATTTCGAGGGGGGGGATTCAGATTAGATGTTACTCTTATTAACTATTTGATTATTAGGGACATTGAAAATCGCGTTAAATTTTGTTCACTGACTGCAGTAACTTACCACATATTTCAAAAACACTAAAAACTCATAAATAACAATTAAAATATACTATACTTACTGCATAGATATGGCAACGATAAAAAGTACCAAATATTATAAGCATCTTTTAGCCGGGATGAGGGGTATTTCTGCTCCACACAGAACGTTGGGCACCAGAAACTGGGTAACAACTTACCCCACAAAATTACGTAAGACGTATCACGCCAGAATGTTTACGAAATATCAGAGACAACGTGGAAAGCTCGGAAGAGGAAGAAAGGAAAAACATGCATTATAAGTGCATCTAGAATAATGCGATTGTCCCTGTCGCAAGAAGAAAACAAACGTAAATGGTACATGTAAAAAACAAAAAAATATGCTTGAACGATACAACACGATATTAGCGCCATTGCTAGCAAAATTGTTAAATTCACCACCACCGTTCCGTAGCAAGGTAAATGATAGTAAAGTAGGTTCATAAGACGGTTGAACGGTATTGGCTACTCGGTTTTGCTACCCAGTGACGTGAAAGGTGCAAAGCAGATAAAGACGGAAATTTTCCGTCCAGCGTTTTACAGACTTTTGGTAGAACACTTTAGGAATGGAACATTCAAGACTTTTTATGGAAACGCGTAAATAAAATATTTCGGAATATTTTCCACGACATTAATCGGCAATGACTCCGAATTCAAGAAAATGAAGGGTGTTTGGAATTCCCAAAGAAATGTAAATACATGTGCGTATATTGAAAAAAAATGTCGACAAATCAGAATTTTCGCTTAAAGCTTCTTAAAGTCGAAAATAAACTCGTAATAAAATTAATTATTTAAGCCGACAGTGCTTAAAAAACAGATAGTGTGCTTCACTATAAACCAACCAAATAACTTCCCCACTTTTTCTGAATTAAAGATTAAGAGTTATAGGTCTATGAATTTATACAATTTTTGTGTTTCATTTTCAGCTATGTTTATGAAATTAATAGCTACTTAAAAAATTTCATCGGGGTGCTGGGGTTTGATATTAAGGGAAATGAATTCATTCTGTGAAAATCTTCTTCTGGTTACAATAAAAAATATCAAGTGTTTTCACAAAAATCACTGCAAATAGTGAGAAACTAGGTCTTTACATTCCAAATAAAAGACACATTCCGATGCTAACATTAAATTACTGTATGGCATGATTTGTAACGTTTTGCAACTGTGTATTTGTTTTGCCATTTTGAAAAAAAAAACTTTTACACTTTAGGGAACAGAACTGTAAGACCTCTACACTTATGACCTCAAAGTACCTCCCAAGGCGAGTTTCCTTAAATTTGAGAACTGTTTGTCCACTGTTATTTACACTTTCGACATTCTTCTCTTTCATCATACAATTATTAAGAAATTCAATCCTAATAAAGACTCTAAATTTTTACGTACAGTGGAGGATTTTTCATTTACTTCTGGTAATTCCTTTTCCCAGGGAACAAATCTGAGTTTTTGAAGAACTTCTGCTCAAACTTTCTTTTACTTTTTCACCTTTTTCCTCAGCAATACCAAACATTCTTTTCTTTCCCATCGGCAATGCATTTTGAGACCATAAATTTCTAGCTTCCAAATAATTTATTTTAGCTTTCCTTTGCCAATATTGAAATTTAGGTCATATCTCAAAATTTATTTTAGTGAGCTTTTCTATTAACGTATATACTTATCTTTTTAAACATAAAGTTTATTTCCCATGCTCTTCTGTTTTGACTTTCAAATTAAATAATTTGGCAGCATCACGTTCAGCAATGTCAACAGATTGCACTTGTAAATTCGGATTTAATCTTCCCTTTTTCGATGTAAAATTCTGTACTACCTTTGACAAAACATTCTGAGATTTCCTTTTTTGCTTTGTGCTTGGAGCAAAACTACTAGATATATTAATGTGAGGAACCACACCTGTGTTTCAATAGACGGCGAGCATTACATCCTAATAATTCACTTTTTAAATAACTTTCAAAATCTTCATCATCGAGATGGGCAGAGCATATTTTAACGTTGGCAATTTAAATGCGTCTTTTCGTCGCCATGGGTTAATTCAGGCCTTCTTAAACTGCCGCATGGAGTTCCATGAAACGTTAAATTGGAATCTGTTGATTTTTCGTTGGTGGCACAACACATAACAACGTTACCAGTTATACATCTGATAATGCACAACACACGAAAAATACTTTGATCAAATGCATTACTGAAAAAATATTTATAAATTGATCATTAGCTTACTGCAAAAACGTATAACATTAAATATAATAGACATAAGTCGCTGAAACTAGGCACAATACTAACAGCACCAGTAACCTCAGATAAAATGCCTGCTTCAACTTTGGTCCACTGCTAAGTCGGGGCCCCTTTGACGTAACAAAAGTCACTACGCCTGAGGCGTACGAACTTCTAGCTTCGAAATCCCGCTCTGGAACAGACCTTCTATAAACTACTTGGTTCCGTAGGACGTGACAAGGTGCCCTTCTCCGCCCCAAATGACGTCGCTACTAAGAACAGCATGATTTATGTCTATATTTGTAGACACTATTTCGAAAACTATAAAAAGGTTATTAATATTTTTTTCTGAAAGCAAAACTGAAAGTGATAGGAAATTGAAAGTTTTTCTTTAAATACCGAAAACATCTTATCAAGTGCAACATTAATGGAAAACTGCTATTCAAAACGATAAACGTATTACTCTTCCTTCATAAATTTAAAGAAGTGTTATAGAACACCAGGAAAGAAAACATAAATCAGTTGGATGTTGTTGAACTTGAATATCGAAGTGGTTAAAAATTTGTGAAATTTCAGAATAGAATAATATCTCTGTTCATTTTTTTCCACTATGACGATCATCGTCCTGATCGATTTGTTACCTGTAGTGCGTTTGATCTATAAACGGATGTCAGTACGATGGTTCATTGTGCACACTACAATTGCATTAATAAAGGGAATCCATACGTGCACACTAGCATTGCATTAATAGCGGGAATGCTTAATTTGGAAATATAAATTAGATATATTATAATACCTGCACACGATTTCTGGGTAACCAATTTTCATCTTTTCAGAAACATTGAATACTTTATTGTTTGGAAACATAGGAATTTTTAGAAACAGTTCCCAAGTTGTATGCTATCTGCATAATATTACTTGATTAGACTGAATCAAAATATATTTTTCAGTTTTTATCAATAAAATAAATTATATAAAGTGATTCTTCAGTCACAATGATAACTGTGAGTTTAAGCAGTGTCAAAATCACCGTTTAAGACAGGGATGACGAAGCTGTGACGTGTTGGCTAGCCAGAGTCTGACTAGTATTAGTGAAAAAATCATTGTTAACGAAACGGGTGACGTGACAGTAACGGAACAAAGCGTCAGAATTTTGTAAGAAAGCTTTCACTTAGAGATATATCACAAAGCGAAGTTTCCATCAACGACGGGGAAATAATTCCACATCTCACAGGTTTTTCTACGCCTGGCGTCAGACATTCCATTATGTTGAATGCTGAACAGAATAAATACTTTATTATTGTTCACGTACGTTCTTGAAGACTCCCTGAATAGACTAGTTGAAAAAACTGGCTTCTTCTGAAGAAAGCTGGCAACAGTAGTGACCTCTCTGATGTTTAAGCAGAAACGACATTGGTTACATGGTAATATTGGACCCAAGCATTGCTCTGACACGGCCAACCGTGACATTCTTGTCACTTGAATTGGAAATTGTTACTTTTGTTACTAGTCGTAACGGTGGCAGGGATTTTTCAGTAACGGTGTCAAAGTAACAGTTACATGATTTCCGACCCATCTTTATTTCGCGATGAATTGGATTCCAAAATAAAGTTGGGAACACCAGTTCCTTTGATTCGACTCACCAGAAAGATTCGTTGGGACAGATTATTTCGTTTCGGTTGTTTGATTCTCCTGGTTGAGGAAACGATTTGTGCCTAGGAAATCGATTCTGAGTATGATCCTTTCGTTCGTTTCCCTCAGTGATTCTTCCAGTTCAGAGAACGATCGGCACCTGGTAAGCGATTCTGAGTGATATTCCGGTTTGGTTGCCGATTATTAAGTTTAAATTTGTTTTTTTATCTTAACAGAAAATTTGTTTCTCGGTTTCTTGCCTGTTCGTTTCGAAACGTTTGCGTAATATATTGCATTTGTACACTTCTGAACAAGGAAAGATTTTCTCATTAGAACATAAAACTCGCCGGGACTCCCTGGTGAAATCTTTATATCTAGTGAAAATTAATTCGGATTGGTTCATTCAGGGAATCGATTATTTTGTTAAATCGATTCTTCTGTGGAAAGGTTCTTTCGCCAATGACTCCGTTTGCACGATTTTAGCAGGTTTGAAATTCAAAGAAATTTAAGCTTTTTATGTTACCAAATAAATTGTTCTATATTTTAGAAGAATATCCTGTAACTTCTATAAAGCAGGGAGATTGAAATTAAAAAAAAATAACAAGTACCTTGAAATTATTAATAATAAATTCTTCCTAAACGCAAGTATCTGTTGGCAGTAAAACATTTAAAAAAAATTGTTAACATAAACTTGAATTTCCCTTGATGGAGAATTATGTTTACTGAATTTGTCATGGCGGAGTTCTCTCTTGGAACTTCATAAAGGAAAACAATGCCCTTCTGGTAATATACCACACTTAGTTACTGTTTTGTAAGGGTATTTCATTTTTCTTCGTCTGGAAAAAATCTCTTTTGGAACCTAATTCTTTCATTTTATGCACAAGCGGAATATCTCTTTTAGAACAAATTCAGAAACAAAATATATTTCCCCAAAGTTCATTGCTCCACGGTTCTCCAACAATTAGTAAAATAAAATAAAAAAATACCTATCAACCCTATATAGAAAAGTAACGGAATTTACAGGGCACTTTTAACTTAGAAGTTCCGTGTTTGAAGAACTCTCTTTGACCGTATGGAACGAGAAAATTTAAGAAATATAATATGCTTAAACTGACAAGTATCGCCAAAGCAATAGCTGTAGTTGACAGTGATAGATATGCGCTTAGATTCAGTACATAATGATGTCGCTAAAAGTTGTTCCAAACTTCTTATGGTACGATGTGGTTTGGTTGTCAAGATATTATTCTATTACGATGATGAACTTCTAAAAAATGCAAATTATTACACAATTTTATTTTTAAAAAGAAGAAAATGGCCGGTGATCAATCTTGGGACCCCAATTAAGAATTTTTTTCATTAACGACTAACACCCAAGGTACGATCCTTAAAAACTCCCAGTAAATGGAAGGTGATTCCACCACCACCGACAAGGGAAATTCCCGTACGACACAAAATAATTTGATTAAACATATGTTCCAGGTTAACTAAAAATTTATTTTGTGCTCCCAGGCACATGTTGGAAAAACACTCAATACACTCAAGGAAATTTTTGGTGGCTAGGCTGAATAAAAAGAATTAAGCTACGAATTTTAGAGTCCAGAGTATGTTAACAGTCCTAAACGATCCTCTCAGAAACCCTGGTCTGCAAACCAAGTAGTTTTCACTTATGTGGTTTAGAGGATGAGGGAGGTAAGTGGCACAATTTAGTTACCAGCCTGCCTTACAAAACCATCAAAGGATGTGATCATTCACTCAAAGAGTGTTAAGAGCTTAATGCTCGATGTGCATATCTGTTACATGTTGAAGCTTGAGCTAGATGCTCTTTACAATTTAACTTAAATGGTGAAGAGTGACATTTGAATTTTTTATCTTTTTTTTTTTCCACAATACACTGATTTTGGTCAGTTACCTGGAAAAATCTCTGCTTAATTTACAGTAACACATTATACTACATTTTTTGGTTCTGGCCAAACCTTACACACACACTCAAAATAATAAAAACAAATTTCAATTTCTTTACTCCCCTCTCTGTTTAATAATTTTTCCTTCCCTTTTCAAAACAAGGAATATCTTTCTACAAAATGTACCTTCCCCTATATAAATATATATATATTTTAATGAAATAACATCATATCATTTTTTTAATCACATTAAAACCAAAAACAATTAGGTGGTCGCCGAAAAAAAGTTTGCCGTTGATGACTTTTTTTTTTTTTTTTCTTGTTTGCTTTCCTCTCTCTCTCTTCTCTTCTCAAGGAAGCTTTGTCAGTTAAACAGCATGGAAATGTTTGAGCTGAGCGGAGGAATTACGGTTTTTTTCTTTTTTCGTTAACTGCTGAGGTTCGGCGTCACGGAGTCTGTCCGTCGACGCGAATTTACGCAAGTTTCCTTCCTTGCTGCCGAACTGCGTTGACATATCTTTCCCTGCCCTTGAAGTGGACAATAAGAAAGGAATTAGAAGATTTCTTCTTACGAAGGTGCAAACGTAAGTATCAATGCTTGTGCCGCAATTTTTCCGGCGTCTCCGCGGGACTCCCGAACATGGCGGGTGGAAGATATCCAGCCCAGCTACAATTCTCTGTGAGAATGAGGGCTTTCAAGTAGCTTCCTCTGTTTTGGCATTTAAAAACAAATTAAAAGGTCCTACCATGACGCTGAGATCTTTTTCCTTCGTCCTCCTGGAACTTGGCGGCATTTCCGATTTAGAAGCGCGGTCTCTCCCGCATAGCCTCTTTTTTCCTTCCCCTTTCTTAGTGCTTGGTGGTTTCTAGCTCAACTCTCTCTCTGCATCTGAAGAGCGTACAAAAAAACCTTTGCTCTTCGCCTTACGCATCGCGCATGTGCGAGAAAGCGCCGACTTTCCAATTGGCTGCGTGAACGCCAGGAGGCAGAAACTTCCTCGATTGATGACTGACCTTTGACCCACGAAAACGGGCGCTGCGGTGAACTTCGCAGAATTCTGCCCAAATCCCGAAGTGTTCCTGTGCAAAGCGAAAAATGCCTTTTCGAAGTAAACAAGAGCATAAATAAATCGGACTTTCTGCACTGGTAAAGCTGGGAAAACGTCCTCACAGATGCCATTCTACGAATTTATCGCTTTTAGAAAAGCGACACCAGAAACTGTAGCCATTTTCGTTCTTTCTTTCTGAACAAAGACTTTTGGAGACCACCTTTACGAAAATTCATTAAGCAAATTAACTAACATTAACGAACATCGTTACAATTAACTTCGTAACGCATAAAAATCGAATTCTCTCTAGCTACAGGTACGACGATCGGAATTACGAAAAAATAGCGTAACGCAACGATGTGATATTTTGCCCTGATGCATTCAGCCACAATTTTATTCTTTTACTAAATGACTATTAAATATCCTTGACAATAGCGCACGCGCAATTAATTTACGAAAGTCACTTCGTTACGGAGCGATCGCCGACCCTGCTTTTTCTATCAGTCGCTGAATTATAATATCACTAGTTAATACCAGGTGAGATTCCCACTAAAACCAACTAAATATTACTACTAGTCAAGATTTTAATTACGAAAGGTTACTAAATTAAGCCCGATACACACAACAACGATTTTAATATACGCTACTGACATATGGCATAAACACGCGTTTTTTCTCATTAGATACAACTACAATACGATAAAATACCTCGTACACTATATGTTTACAAATTACTTTTCAATTATTAAAGCTTACAGAATAATACAATAAAAGAAATCGCGATAACGACGGTAAATACGGAACTACAACCTTACAATTTTTCTTTTTATCGCTACGTTATCCCGACGATCAATAACGCCGAACGTCGCTGCGCTGCCGATAATTTTAAATTGATACATCTAACACTATTCATATATAAACTTCAAGATACACATAAGAAACTAAGGCAAATCAATTCATATACACTACATCATATACTGCACTAAAACAAACTTCACTAATATCTCCCCTAAAGTAAACAGTGCCCTAAAAAATGCAATGGAAGAAAAAAACATTGAATGAAAGAAAAACAAAAAAACAACAATACAGCATGATGTCAAACTTCCTTAAATCTACGTCCCGGCTAGTTACACATCCCTTAACTAGAAACAGATATCACAAGGCTAACTTACCTAGACCTATTCACATAAATTTAACTACATACACAGAGATCAACACTTCACAGAGAAATCAGAAAGAAAAGAAAATAAATAAAAATAATTTACTTGATTTTTCTTGACTCTTGAATCTATTTTTTCTAACTCCCTCCTTGCCAAAGGGATTTGAGATCATCTCATGACAAAAATTATCACTCTCATTGAGAGTGCGTGGATCTGGTGACGGGTTTTCCGATCCAAAAATATTGGCCCATTAATTTAGAGATCGGAAAAACGTCAACAGATCACTTATGCGTCGCTGTAATTCATCCCATAGATGTTCTATGGGATTAAGATTAGGGCTCTGTGCTGGCCAGTCCACACACGCTACGGAATTAACATCAAACCTCGCCGTAACAGTCCTTGTTTTATGACTCGGGGCATTATCCTACTGGTACCAACAAAATTCGGTTTTACAGTATTGCCACAGAGGTGGTAGAGCATAATTGTCCAGAATATCTTGACAGACTTGCTGGATAACAGGTTTGTCCACGATAACCAATCGACCGGGTCATACCACGAAAAACAACCCCACACATGTACACTTTTAGCTCCAAATTTGACCGTAGGAATAGTACACTGTAGTAAATAGCGTTCCCCAGACTGCCGCAGATCCCACACACGGCCATCAGACTAATGTATCGTGTATCTGGATTCGTTCGTCCATAGGACCCGTTTCCTTAATATATGGTCCACGATAAATGTTCTTTACACCATGCTAAACGACAAGTAGCATTGCGAGTGGAGATGAAAGGCTTATGACAGCCGCACTACCAGGGTAACACATGGAATGAAGTTCTCTGCGAATGGTACGTGTACACACCGAGATTTCAGGATGTTTACTCACCTGTACACTAAAGTCTTGTGCAGTACTCTTTCGATTAACTGCAGCGACTATCCTGAGGCTTCGACGTCCTCTATCTCTGATTTTCCTTCGTCTGCCGGTAAGTTATACTGCTTCAGGCATGCCCTGTGTCTTACACTTATTCAGTACATCCAAAACAATTGACTTGGGTATGTTTAAACGTCTCTCGGTTGCTCTCATGGACAACCCACTAATATAACACCCAACAATCTTTTCTTTCTCAAAGTCAGTTCTCTCCTGCCGTGACACTTTCACTCAACCTGACAGTAAGATATGACCGCGGTTAGCTGAAGGCTTTTTTCTTTACCGTTTGCAGCTGTACCGCGCATCTTGAAAACGCAGCGGATCCGTTCATTTGCTTTTGAAAGGGTGTCCGGTGACTTTTGTTAATATAGTGTATATTTAAACCTCTATGTGATGTGTAAAACCATCTGAAAAGTTTTCCAAAATATAGTATTAAAGTAACATATCAGGAAAACGTTTCCGATGATGCTTTATGTTTAATTTTTTTTTCATATTACACCGAATTAGACCAATTAGGCAAATATAAATACAATAATTAGATCTCAAATGCAGTGATTTGCTTAATATATCTGAATTTATGTGATTTTTCTGCGCTCAGACATGTGACCAGGCAAAAGGCGGTGAACATCATGGTTTTCTTCTAATCTTTTTCAGATTGAAATCCCACAACCAACTCGAAAAGCATCTTGTGAATTGTCCTCGATAGCAGCTAAACGAAATAATTCTCACCCAATCGTTGACGAAGTCGTGGTTCCCTCTCTTCATTGAAAATGTTGTAATTCTCTTTGATGAAAAAATGGCTGATGCTATTCGTAATATTCCATGTTGTGACAACACCGTCTAAAGTCGAATGCAGGATATGGCTACGTACGTTACTCAACAACAGGTGGAAAATTAACAGCAGCAGAAGAATTAGCATTTCAATTGGACGAAAGCACTGACATCGCTGGAGAAGCGCAATTAATTGTCTTTTTGCGTGTTCCTGATTCGGACGATATACTGGAACACGTATTATTTAGCCGCCCACTGCCTGGAAGAACTACTGGGGACGAAATATTCACAGTAGTCAAACGATTTTTCAGTGAACATGAAATATTATGGACTTGGTGTGTAGCAATTGGTTCAGATGGTGCAGCAGTTATTACAGAAAGAGCTTCGGGCGTGATAGCACGAGCTAAGAGAAGAAACAATTCAATTGTTTCAAATCATTGCATCTTGTATGGACATGCACTTGCTTCTAAACGGATTACATGAGATTTTGGAGGATGCTGCAAAAATAATAAATTTCATTAAAAGCCGGACATTGAATGGACGTTTATTCCGACAATTATGCAAGGATTTGGATTCTGAGCACAGCACTCTCCTCTTACATACAGATGTAATTTGGTTTTCGGGAGGTGAAATATTATCGAGATTATTCGAGCTACGAGATGAAATGTATCTGTTCCTGACGAATGTTTCCTTACCTCTAGCAGAAAAGTTTCAAAATATCTTCTGGGTGACCTGCCTTGGCTATTTGGCTGACATACTTAAAAAGCTAAATGAACTTAGTCATTTATTGTAGGGCAACGGTCATAACGTGTTTATCATGGAAGATAAAGTTTGTGCATTCGACAAGACAATCTCCCTGTACCTCGGCCAAGTGAAGAAAGAAAATATTGCATCATTTCCCAATGTACCAGACTTTATTGAACTAAATTCTGTTGTTGACACTGAAGATATTGAAAAATGCCATCAAAAACCACTTGGAAAAATTGCATACCGAGTTTGCGTTGTATTTTCTATTCGTATCAAGAGGATGTGTTATTGGAATTCGTTGGGTTCTATCTCCCTTCATTATGGACAATGCTGTGAACTCTGACCTTTCCTCTGAAGACCAAGAAGCACTTCTGGAATTTACATCAGCTCGCAATTTAAATAAATTTTTTTATGAAAAAACACTGAACGAGTTCTGCAGCCAAGTTGCAAAACTGTACCCGGAAGTGGGGGAAAAAGCTACCGTAGAGTTACTGCCATTTAGTTCCACGTACTTGTGCTAGAAGGCGTTTTGTTCATTGACGTGATAAAAACTAAAGAAAGTATTTGTCTTCTGCTGGAATCTGACTTAATTCTATCAGTAAGCACTCTCCAGCTACGACTGTAAAGATTGATGTCAGAGAAACAGGCACAAGTTTCCCATTAAAACTGTTGTAAATGGGCGCACTTTATCTAATTTTTTTGGGCGCCATCAAGTTTTTGACACCTTGCTAAGCCATTGGTGGTACTGGAATATTGCCATTACCTAAAACTGGTACAATCGGTGAAAAGGTTGAAAAGCACTGAATTAGAGGACAGTTTTTAAGTAGTAAAAGAATATCGACTGAGTCAATTGAAAAATCAAATGTCTCAATGTGGTTTGAAAATGAGTGCTAGTACTGCTGTACGCGGAATCAAAGAATTTTGTGTAAATTCTAGAATTTAAAGTAAAAAGCCATTTCTCTCAACCAAAAAAGAAGAAAATGATAAATGGGCTAGAAATCACCTTAATTTGTCTGTGTAATAATGGGACATATTCATCTGTAGTGATGACACCAGAATACCCATACTTAGTAGTGATCTAATGAAGTATGTGAGAAGAATTGGAGGAGATTTGCTGAATGAATGTATTACATCTACCATGAAGCTTCCATTTAGTGTTATAAACAAAGGTTTTATGACAGCAAAAGGAGTGCGCAGAGTTTATGTGATTACTGGTAATTTAAATGGCAAAAATTACATCACTGTGATATTTGAGCCAACACTCTGAACGTCAGATTGTGACATTTCGTAGGATAATGAATCCGATATATTTCATCAAGATTCAGCTTCTTATCATACAGCTGTTGTGCAGAACGGGGTTTCAGAAAAATTATATTGCACTGTTAGAATGACCTGTAAATGACCCTAACCTGAACCCAAAAGGAAATCCGTAGAGCCAACAAAATATATGTGTTAGTCAGAAGCAAATAAGGAATTGTGCACAATTCGTGTAAATAAACATTATAACATGGGTTTTACATTATAACACGCGATGAACTGAAACGCTTGGATCGCTTCATAGGACGCCGTTGTTAGGCTTCATAGGACGCCGTTGTTAGACGTTTTGGTGATTAAGTACTTACAAAATGGTGAGAATATATTAAATACGCTTTATCTTAGTTTCTAGTCATATCTTCTTATAACATGCACTACTTTTTCCATAAAATATTGAATAAACTTTCCAGAAGAAGACTCACGGAGAATATATTGATGAACTTCGAAAGCATGCTGGAGTGAATGGAGGAGACAGGCTCAAGACAGACAATTGTGGAAGAAACTTGGAGAGACCTTCATCCAGCAGTGGATTGATAATATATGATAATGAATACATTCTGTTTTAAGCAGTTTAACTAATGATACCAAAATTGATCCTTTTTATTCTAAAACAAGGCTGATGGAATGAAACATTAAAACTTAGAAATACAAATGTTTCAAAAGATTTCCACAATTTTTGGCACTAGTGCAAATAAAGATATTTGTCCATTATTAACATGATTCAATGTTTTCAATATTTTGCTTCATGTTGTATATCCAGTACACCACAACTGCAGTTGTCTACCCAGGAATTCTATCTGACATATCCTGAAAGTAAAAGAAACGATCCCTTCTCTGCCAGGGAACAAATATTCCTCACAAATCCCTGAACAAAGGTTTCGTAATATTGAGGACGCAGCACCTCTTTACGGAGACCAAAATAAATAGAAAAGAAGAAATAATCATTAAGATTCAACGTGATAAAAGCACCGCACGCTGTATGAATTTTGTTGAAACTATTATTAAATTAAAACACCCAATTCGGACATTATTTGGAAATCATGATAACATCACCGAATTAACAGAACGCAAATTCCTGTATATTTTCTATCCTCATGACATATGAAAAGAAACCTAACATGTTTCTCAAAATATTATAAGAACATTATTTTGCATTGAGCAACTGCGATCAAGAAAAACCACAGAGCTCAACATTAAGGGTTGTAACAGAAAATTACTTCAACAGCAGGTAGGGCCAGATATTTTCTGTTGTTCTTGAACAGTCCCAATGCCGCTAGGTTTCTTTAGCAATCGATAAAAATATTTTTTTGGACCTCTCCATGTGATCAAACCGTTTGTTCCGCAAATGCTTGAGTTATATTGGTATAGAAATGTAACTTTCCTTGCTTCTCAACAGCCCAAAAGCGAGATTAGCCCCCTCCCCCGCGCGCACCAAAAGTGCAAATATCTAGCGTCGTTTTCCGGAAATAAACAACTGATATATATACCAAACGAAAGAAGCTGCGCTTAATCCTGGAAGAATGGCTAGACGAAAATTTCGTAGTACATCTGTTTCCAATGATGGGACAAAGAGGACGTCCCAATTGTAAGTAAAAACACCACATCTTGTTGAGAGCGTGACGTGTTAATATGAGAAAAAAGAAGAGAATCACATCTTCAAGTATATGGACATAACACGTCATTGATCTTCAACAGAGTGCAAATGCTTTCAGTCAATTTATGCAGTCACATTTAAATTTGTATACCGCCCCTTTAAAAACTGGCTTTGTTTCTTAGGTTATAGTTACCAACGCAATATCTAGACGGTCCCCTAAGTTGTCCCAGCATCAACGCTCATCAGCGAAAGAAGCTCCTGATCTGCGCCTAGAGAAATTGCAGCATCTTTCGGTGGATTCCATAGATTCTTATATCAGGACAATACTAAAAACGTTTCTTTTGGCAACAATTTGCATAAACTTCAACTGATACTGTTTTGCGGTTTTCGTGCTAAACGTGGATTGAACTAAATTTGATTAAAGTGAAAATGTAATAGTACACCCTTGTTTTTAATCCTAGTTAATGGAGTATTCGATCAAAAAAAATGAGCATAGTGTAGGAAAATTAGCGTTTTAAAATAATATAAGAATTTTTTTTCAGAAAATAAACTAAAATTCACAGCTGAGAAGTGTGTGAGATTAGTATCAGTACATTTCTACGTCAATATCTGGTAAGAAGTATTTAATTTACAATTATGAATCTAGCGATACTCTGTACATGATAATTTGTTATATGATTGCATTTATTTGAAATATTAATTTAAAATATTATTTAATCATAAGTAGAATATTTCTCCGAAAGTCATGAATAAGTGAGATATTTTATAATCACTAACACATTATTTTGGCATCAGAAATTAGAAAGACAAGAAATCGTTTTAGCAACACAAGAATGTATGCAAATGATAGTTCCAGAGAGAAGGTATTTACAAAAAACCGTGCTTTTGGATTTGCCACACGAAATGTTGCGTGAATGAACCTGAATCCGTTTTGAAAGACAACAATGAATTGTAATTTGTGGACTTACGGACGGATATAAATGTGTAGTTTCGTGATTACCTCTTCGAGTCACGTTTAAGGGGAAAGCTGGAGATATCTGTAAAAGTACTTTTACATTGGAAACCAAATATCAAGCAAAGGTCACTTCGATAAAGAAATTAATCGACGTATACAACTTGGTTGGAGAGCTTTGGAAGAGACAGTACAATTTTTAAAGCAATAAAAAAATTTTATTTATTTTTTTGATTGGAATTTCAACGACCACTGTGAGAATCTCAATGGGCTATAAGCAGTCGCCCGTCCCTAATTTAGGGTCACTGGCTCCAGGGAAGGGAGGGAGCCAGTGCCGTAAGACGAACACGATACCCATGCCTCACCGGGATTCGAACCCGGTCCCCTTTCGGACGAATGATCAGAGGCCATCGCTTAGACCACTGAGCAACCGGAGCGGCCCAATAAAAATTGTACTGGCTCAATTAAAGCAAAAAAGTTGTACGGATTCAACAGATTTTCTTTTAAGACAATACACCATTGTCTTAAAAGAAAACTGTTTAATAAGTGTGTCCTTCCGGTTCTTACGTACGGCGCAGAGGCGTGAACATTCAAGTAGGAAAGGCATACAAAGACTGCAGACAACTGAAATAATCAGGGGGACATCCATGCTTTGTGAAACCAGGAGAGTTAAGAAAACGAACTCGTGGTTAGGAAAATGGCAACAGTGGAAGACATCATGATCAGGATGAAATCTATAAAACGGCAATGGGATCGATGTGTTGCTAGAAAAACGGGGGCAACAGAATTGTTTGACAGAATTCAAAAGGTCAGAAAAAATATCCAGAAGAAGACCTCATGTGAGTTAGATGGATAAAATTCGAAATTATGTTTGAGTAGCATGTACGATACAGGCTGAAGACAGACAGTTATGGAAGAATATTATACATAGTGTATAAGATATGTAAAACAGTGAACATACGAAGAATAATGGTGAAAAACGTTATTCAATTGAAACATTTAATAAAAACACGACAAAGCAAATCTTATCACCACTTCTTGATATATATATACATTCGCGCAAGTTAATAACGAAGTCTAAGGGACCTGGAGAAAATTTCGTTATCCCGGCAACTTCGTTATAAAAGTACTGTACGTATATGCAGTAAATATGATATTGATTAAATGAAATATATAGAATACGTAGTACGAATGTATAAATTTCATAAAAACAAGAAAAGTCATTGTACAGACTATCTTTTCTTAATATCCATGAATCTAAAGAACTTTGCTTCTTTTCAGCACATGACATTATTGATTTATCAATGAAGTCTAGTTTTTCTGCTTCACTACTAGTGTGCATGTTATGTGACATCAAAGACATAGCTACGTTGTCCAATGAAGATACTGCAGATGCAGCCGATACTGTCTGTCCGGTAGTTGCATCCTTTTCCTCAGTGTGAGAGCCAGAAGTGTCAGTTAACTTCCCTTGAATTTGATCCAGGATATCAGTATCTGTTAGAAGTTGGCTAACAACAACGTCATCGTCAGCAGTACCAAAACCCTGGAGCGTTGCACCGTCGTTTAGTTCCTTCCCCACAATGTCGTCCCACATTTGAACGAGTACAGGATCTGCTTCCTCCATTGCTGTTTCTTTATTGTTAGATATTGCGGAAAAGCCTGCTTTTCGGAAGCAATTTTGTATCGGTAGTGAGGTTATCATTTTCCATACACGGCGAATAAAGTCAGTAGCCATTCGTATGTCGTTTTTCATATCGGACCATTTGTCCAAAACTAGGAGGAGGAATTTTTTCGGACCGTTTGTCCAAAATTAGAAGGAGGAATCTGCTTTGATTTAAAGGAATTTGCCAGTTTCTTTTCCATTTTGGGAAGCCCATTAAAGGATATGCAACACTTCTTTATACACTTAACTGGGAATTTTGACTTCGTTATAAATAAATAATTTACCATGTGCTTTCTACCTAAATCAAGGGGAATGACCGTTCCTTCGCTATAACCGTAAATTCGTTATTAACGACTTTGTTACAAACGGGCGAGAAGGTATATATATCCCCTAGGAGGAAATATATTCCTCTATGAGGAATTAGTAGTACGTTCGGGATGCAGGGCCAGGTGATGCGCAAACATAGAAAGACTGCAGACCACTTAAAGAAGCATGGAGAGATTCATGCTTGGTGTAACCACGAAAGATCAGAACTAGTGAATAAGAAAAATGACAGGAGTGGAAGACTTCCTGATGAGAATAAAATCCATGAAACAACAATGGACTAAATGTGTTGCCAAAAGAACGGACCACCGATGGACAATCGAAATTGTATCCTGAATTCCATGGGACAGGAAACGACCCAGAAGAAGATCGCATGGGATATGTGTGGATGAAATTCGAAACATGCGGGAGTGACATGGAGGAGACGGGCGCAAGATAGGCCGTTCTGGGAAAAACCTACGGGGCGCTTCATCCAGAAATGGATTGATAATGGTTGAAGATGATGGATTCCAAGGGATAGTAAGAGATCCATAAACAGAAGACCACATTGGAGATGGGTGGACGAAATTCGAAAGCATGGGGGAGATATATTGAAGACATGGAAGGGACTTGTTCAAGATAGACCGTTGTGAAAAAAACGGGGGGAGACGTTCCTCCAGTAGAGGATTTGACAATGATGATGATGATGAGGATTTATATCACGTCGACGTCAAAAGAACAATATGGCTACCTTTCTCGCACACCAAATCTTCCTTCATGATGTCATGAAGCTTTCTCGCTGTCTGCCATTTCATTCCAAGGTAAATGCCGATTCCTTTAAACATCAAATTTTAGGAGATATTTGTATTGCGAAAAGCTGTGGAAAACAAAATAGCTTAGTTTCCGTCTTACACAGGTTTCACGGTATTTCACACAACTCCCATATAAAGTCTTATTTCGCTTTTAGCATTTTTCAGTCAAGTCGGTTCTCACTAAGGAATGATTTTCCTTACTGTGTAATCAAATATACTAAATCAAATTTTCTATTAAATGAACAGGTGACACGCAATTTATCTTCGACTGAAATTGAAGTTCATACGCGTTCCAACGGGCCACTCATCTTACGCTCTAGCTTCTTTACCACTCCTCTTAGTTGAACACGTGTTGGACTTCCTGATAAGGAATTAGTGGTACGTTTGTCCAAAGTTCTTTCTTATCCGTGGAAGCAGTATCCTTAACTTTCACACGGGCGAATGAAAAGAAACCTCTAGTAATATCATTGTGCTCGTTAAATCAAACCCCTCCCAAAAAAAGAAAAAAAATCTGATGTATATCATAAATATAGTGTATAATCAAACAATTATGAAACGAATTGTAACCAAATTGAAAAAAAAAATTGTCGGAATTGGAAAGTGTTTTGCTTGAATCACGAATTTACTGGTAACACATTCAATAATTATTTGAGAAGTAATGATTCAATAACATCAATGGTTTTCAACATACTGTCTTCGAAAGGAATTAAATTACAGCTCTCAGTTTCATATATTGAAAATTTATTATTTGATATATATAATTCCCTTCTCTTTTAATGCTGAAGATATAAACTTTTTGCGATATCTAAAATTTCAGTATATATTTGGTATTACTGACACCGCATGATGTTCATTTTCAAATGCAATCACCAGAAGTGGCTAACGAAATGTAATTGGAAATCAACAGGTCACCTGACCTTTCGTCAGACTCGGCTGCAAAGGGAAGAAAAACTGACCTGGGCCTCCAATATATCACAATGTTTTTTAATGGAATAAAATAATTTATCCATTTACATGAGTGGTTCAATTACCACATATAGTGTGCAGTAAAGAAATAAAAAAAAACGATTATATATTTAAATGAAAAGGTACACAATTTTTTATGTGTTTCAGGCTATCGATGCTGGGTCCCCAGGTTCAAGCCCGGGCTGATCTTTCAGAGATGGTGTGATTTACTAACAATCGCTGAATATCCGCCGTGCATCGGACGAGCACGTAAAGTGACGGCCCCCAGGCTGGACCCATTGGTTAAATGGGTATCCTTTCCTATGTCCTCCCTGAAATTCTCTCACCCATCTATGTGCAATATCGTACTTGTACGGTGGCGCCATCTACTGTACTCTAATCTCACTACAAACTGTTCTGTCAAAAGTCGCTAGACTTGCTCTCATTCCTTCCGTTTCTGTGTCCTGCCCAAAAGGCGATCTCGCTGTAGGTGGCTGGGACCTAAACTCTACTACCTGTGGACGGAAGTCCTACAAGAAAATGACGCTGACGAATAGTAATACAATTTTTTATTTATCCCATGTGAAACTATCTCGCTTCTGTCTGCATTTGCAATGCAGATGACTAGTGGAAACTCAAGCGTTAAAATCATAGTGAGGCTGAGAAGCACCATACACCAAACATACATGCTAAGTAAAATAGCAAGCCAAGTTTTGAACGAAAGCGACACACTTCGCATATTATATTATAATATATTATATTATATTATATTATATTATATTATATTGCGATATTAGAACAAATTATCGAAAGACATGAAACACACGGACGTGGGATGGAGAGACTTCAAAGGTTCCAAGCAATTTCAGCGGGAAAATACATATTTATGGGAAGAAAAGGTGAAGAGGGAAATTGCTCACCTATTTGCCACTATGTCATCCAGCCTAGGTGGAAACGCATACTTTGGCTCAATTTCTTAATCTAGCAATAGTTATTAGGAAGCAATTGCATCTCACACAACACTAATCAAATATTCCACTCCTCAAAAATTTCAAAGTAGATAAAAACTCTTTCTCACTAGATAATTAAAGTCACAGATCTTTTGCAGAAGGTACATCGTGCATGTTGCACGTTGAGCAGGTAGGAAATTGAGGCCCTTACACGTGGTGCAGATGTCTAAGAGGAGCCAAACCGTAAAACATTTCTGTATACATCTCGATAAAACAGGTCATGCTACTTAAACATGACAGACATTAAACAGATTACTACCGTTGAGACCCCCAACAGAATGCATTCAGTTTATGTTTTATAAATGAGCTCAATTCTGCCGTTCTTTGCAGCTGTAAATTTGTCTATGATCATATCATAAAGAGGTTGAGATGACCTCAGATGGTTCGGTAATTCTTTCTCGATTGAAATTCTGACTAGTGAGGGCAAACGATCTTGTGGTGTTGTATTACCTAGGCACGCTCCTCTCAGCAGAAACACTTGGTGACGCCAATGTCTGTAGAAGAGAAAATAATATGTAAGCTTCAGGTAATACTTCATTCAGTTCATTTTCTTTAATTATTTTCAAAATTTCCTGAACATTGATTTACATAAAGTTGTGATCTTTTTATATGAATTTTAAACCATTTTTAGTCGTTGCCTTTTGTGTCTGTAAAACTGTTTGTACAATGCTTCTTGATGTTGTTAAAAGCATTGGATGAAAATGATCTTGAATAATTTTGGTATTTTGAGCTGTCGACAAGCTGCAGAAAGTCAACCTTTTCTCTATCTTCAAATCTCGTATTTATTCGCACGGTTATATTGTCAATGATTTCGTAAAACAAGATTTTGTAATCCATTTTCACTTTCCTTTCAATTAAATGTTTCTTTTGGAAACTTTCAGAATCTGTTCTAAACTTAATTGCATTATTGCAATTCTGCATATAAGGGGTTACATATGTATATTAACATCGAACCGTCTTTGCACGATTTGAAACTTGAGGTAAATATCATTAAGTTAAGAAAAACAACAACAAGTTAGAAGTAAATAAACTTTTTAGATCTTTCGTATACACAATGAATTTATCTTCAGAAAACATTAATTGCAAAAGAACCGTTACAACTTAAAATAAACATAAATATCGTAACTGACAATGACATACAACGCGCAATGCATGTGTTCACGTTTTCATAACGTAATTACAGCTTATTTTTGGGTTGGGTGAAAAATTTCATGAACAATAAGTAGTGAAGTTGATTTGGATTTATGCAGATTAGTCATAAGTATTATCTTCCAAAGTTGAGGAATGCTTAATGGGCTGTCTTCATTACAGCATCTACTTGCATATTTGTGGATAAAATACTTTCTGATAAGAGCATTATTGATTTTGAAGAAAGAGTAGCAATAATAGTTGCTTCGTCTCACGTAGTGAAGTGGGTACCTCCGTGAACTAGACGAGATAGAGCTGTAGTCATAGCACATTTTAAAATTTTATTTATGTTCAGTTAATCTAGTTTTTAATGTTCGAGTAGTTGAACCAATGCAACATATACTGTATATTTGCATCTTACGGGTGCGCTGCTTTTAAGATTATGATGTAAATTCCATGTTCATTCTGTTCTTCTACATGGTCATGGTCTTTTCTAATAATGAAGAAGATGTCACTTGTCTTTAATCCAAAATTCAGGCTATGACGTCGGCAAATGTTTTTAAGAGAACGGCAGAGTCTAGGAATAAAATCCATTGAGCCTACGTACCTTGTAGATGTATGGTCTCTCGATAACGTAGTGGTTGTCGATCTCTTCACTTTTTTAATAATTTTGTCAACAGTTGACGCGGAATACCCATAGCTTTTAGTCGTGTCCTTTATCTGTCGAAGTTCTGCTCGGCGTAGTTTCATAGTTGAAGAATGAGTAAAGGCTGTTCGAACGTGATAGTAAATGGATGAAATTTTATGTTTTAAGGGATGTGCCGAGGTAGCTGGTATTAGAGCTGAAGAAGAAGTAAGTTTCTTATAAACGGAATAGGTGATGTCTGATGAATCAGGAGCACGTTGTAAGAGAAAATCTAAAAACCGGCAATGACGGATTATCTTGGAATTTAACTGTGAATTTAAGACCAGAATATTTACCGGTAAATATTTTTCGTATTTTTAAATATCGTACATAGACGGTGAGGTTTTATTTCATTTGTGTTAATCAGAACTGATTGCTTTTGCATATGCAAATTTTGTAAGATTACATAGCATGGATTTTCTGAACAATGTAACCAAAAAGCAATATCATTGTTCGTTATCATTCTTACATGGATTTTCCAAGGATTATAATGTGACCCTTTTTCAATTCATTAAAACGTATGCCTTGGCCACATTAGAATGTGGATATGCTGCAAATATAGAAAGACTACTGCCCCGCAAACATTATCGTTCTTCTACTCAAAATGATGAGGGCATTTCATTGTGGACTTAAAAAAGCGAAAGAACTCCTATTCCTTTCCAAATTCACAGAATGTTACGCTTTCATTTTTAACAGCAGGATAATTTATATTTTACACTTCAGCCTATCCTTAAATTATGACCAAGGGCGAAAATGGAAAATAGTAGGTCCCCACACTGTGAACAAATATTCCTACCAAACATAATAATAATGATAACCTACGAAACGTAATAATAGGTTGTACCACCAAGAGATGTCTTCCAAAACCGAACATATTTGCGTATGCATTGAATCAACTAAATTGTGGAAAACATTCCATCACTCGCATGTGATGATAGTGGAAAACAGGTCTGATGTTCCTTTCCATTTCGTCTACAAATGCGTCTCTTACAAGTATATTTCACTGCGGTATTAATACCGTGCGCGTATAACAAAACTTGTACTGTCTATATAATATGCAATTTCCATACATCTGTCCCAAGAAATTTCTGGAGCATACATGCAATAACTACCACGTTTGGCGGAGAAGCATCGGCAACTCATCTTCACATAGAACTTAACAGCTCAACCTGTGTCTTATACAGCCACTTCCGGGTGTAGGCAATTTTTACGTCTGTGCCAAAACACAGTGAAAACATATCTGTTACGTCAATATTAAACTTCTAACAAGCATAATTAACATACGCTGACATTGTTTATATAAATCAGAAAATTTTCCATGTGCGCCAAACTGTATGCGTTCGTGATGATTTTTAAGTGATGTGACTACTTTCAAGAATTCCGGTGCACCTTTTCTGTTCAATATTAAATATAACATCCTAAGTACTGAATCTTTTATAAAATGTCTTAAAGTCAAGGCCCAACCTGTTCAGTTAACTTCATATTCCTATTGATTACTCAAAGACAGTTGTATAAAATTATTGGTGATACTCAGCGTATAAATTGACACGAGTAATAGTCTCCACCACAATGCCCAGCCTTGTATCAGAACTGTCAATCGTAGTACTACCGGCAATACGTTTTGCCTCTTCTTCGACCATCTATACAACATAAGCTCAGCTCATTAGCTCTAGCTGCTTTCATCCACGACAACGCTCGTTGCAATGTACACAAACCTGTGGAAGGGCTTTTGTCATGGCGGTCCTGGAAAACATTGAAATTCTTACCTTACTTCCTACATAGATATCAGTCTCTGTAAGTTTGACAGGTTTCTTTAGGTGAAAACAACATTCCGAGCGGAAACGTTTTGCAATCTGTCTAAGGTTCTTGGAGCAGTAGTTTGAACCATCACATTGATCAACAGCAATGTTACGCCCCAATATGTTGATGAACAACATTCTTGTCGGAATTGTTATTTTTATACGGTCAGGGTGCTTTTTAATAAGTACACTGATTACCCGTATAATAACAATTCCCTAATTTTAAACATTAAAGGGAAAATTTCAAAATATAAAAAATACAGTTTCAGCGCAGTGTAAAATATAGTCCAATAAATAGCAGTAAGAACAATAGTACATGAACCAGTCTGGTATAAATGTAATGAGAGAGACAGAGAGAGATAACCGTTGTTTCACACTGTATGTCAGCACGATAAAAAAGAGCATTTAAATAAAATTAAGTCTTGCAAATCGGCATGAATAAAATAGGTTTCGATGAACGTATCTAACCATAGCATATTTGAACGGCGATGTTAGAATTTACGGATATATTTAAACGACAAATGTGGACACTTGATTTTTCTGCCGTTATTTCTTGGAAGATTTTAAAGCATAAGTAGTAGGAACATTATTCCACAACACAGCTTTTCCTGTGTCTTCCCTAATCTTCAAGGTAACAAAAGGCTCGTCATGAACTACTACAACGGCAGCCTTATGGAAATTCCAGTCGTCCCACGGATACCTACACGGACGGATATAAAACCATGATTAATACACAGCACTCCAATGAAACTCTGAATGCGATCCAACCATTATGGAAATATGTTGAAACAATAAATAAATCGGTAGCTACACAAACCGCTTATAAACACTATTGAATTCTTCAGAAGAGAATACCCTCAGACCTAGAAAGACCGACAAGCCAGATGCGAAATGAATCTCAAAATATAAAACAGCTCCGATTAGTAGGAATCACTTAATTTATGAGAGATATCAAGAAAATCTTAAAAAAATATTTTTTGTTAGAGTACAAAGAACCTAGTTAAAGGCGAATTTTACACAGTTTTATTACAAAAGACAAGAAATATTTAACCGTAGCTTTATTTAAAATACCTGAATTTTTGCGATACTTAACTGCAAACTTTTAACAATAGCCTTTCAAATATTAAAATATTATAAATAAAAAAAAATATAATTACATTTATAGCGATCGTTTACCTTTAATATCGATGAGCAGTGGTTGGCTCCTACCTTGATGGCGGATTATGGTTTTTACTCCTTGGACTGCTTTTTGAAGGGAACTACTCGCGGTTGGCTCAATGCATCCCATAATATTTGCCGTCGCAAAAAACTCTGTCCCAATCGTCTGGACATTACAATTTGGCTTTTGTGCAACAAGATTAGATCTGCTAAAGTTTCCATCTAAAGGACAATAATAAAACTGATGAAGAGAGCTCAGTAGCATGTGTTATTTATACAGTACCATGTATTTCGCATGCGCTGTTGTTTACCTGCAGTTGTTTCTAATTCCGTAAAGACGCGCTTGATATAATATCTGGATTTCGGCTGATGCTAGTGCGTCAACTACAGTCGAAACATCGTCTTCTGTACGAACACACATCCGTAAAAGTAATAAAGACAAATATTAATTAATAACCACCATAGTGTGTTCCAGTGCGTGAATATTTCGTGTCCATAGCAAGGGTGGCAGACGGCAGAGACAGGGTCTGAAAAAAAGTAGTACACCTTCTTCGGTTCATTTGACATTTTGGCTGACAATACGCTGTATACCACTGGTTTTCACTAGGTGTCATGCTGGCCAAATGTGGTCCACGAGTTGTGTCAGTATGTCCCGCGATAAAGAATTAAACCGAACACAAATGTGTGAAATCCAGAGGCGAAAAAATAAGAACGTTTATCTACAGTATGATATAAACAATATAAATATTTTGTTTGATGTAGTTCTGTGACTGTGTTTAAAGGATTCAGTATGTGCGTTCATACGTGACAAATCAGAAACGTAATTGGTAGTTTGCTTTGCGAATCGCAGAGTCTCTGACGGAACTCTCTACTACGAGTCTCTGGAGAGAGGAAGGAGGACTTGAATATCCGTTTGTTGGGTTCTCCATTCAAAAGGAAATCTATGCATTCTTGCCGGCAGCGTCTGGAACTAATTCTTTCCGCAGTTTATTCCGTTTTGTGCTTTCTGCAGCGCTGAGAACAACAAATGTAATTATTTATCGTTCAAATGTCGTTCCCAACGCTAAAGAAAGCAAACGTCGACAGTGAAAATCGGGAGTTTACCAGTGGTTTGACAGAGAAGTGTTTGTTTTCTTTTCTGCAGAAAAAAGGGGCAATTCCTATACGCCTTGTGACTAGCGAAACTGTTTTTATATACACAGAAAAAATATGAGGCACCACTTCAGGATAAGCATTCGAGTTTTAATCAGAAGTTTCCTCCTGTATTGAACAACTGGGAAACTGAAATGTCCTCTAAAAATGCAAGTTATTGGAAATCACCTCTTTTAAAGCTGAAAATTACTACTCCGCAAACAAACTCTCATCTTACTTCTGTAAAAATTGCGTGGTTACTATCGACACATATAAAACCTTTCTCGCATGCCGATAACGTTGAGGAGTGTGCACTTGGTATAGTGGACAAAGCCTTTGACCAAAGCGTCATAGGTAAAGCCATTAAGTCCATTAAACAAGTTCTTTCAAACAACATTGCAACCCTTGGAGTGAAAGATCCTAGTGAAAATGTATTTGAAAGTTTGATAAGGGCTTTAAAACATGTGATTCCATATCAGTTCCCTTAGACGATTCAAGGGACATTTATCAATTGTCTGAATTTATTGGGTTTTCTGACGGCGGGATATTTTGAGAATTGTTATGTTAAGTACCACTTCTTGAAACGAACACTGGCGAAGATATCGACATTAATTTTTTTTTTTTTATATAAAAGCATTGATTTACACAAAATTATTCGTGTTGTTAATGATAGCGCTTCAGCCATGGTCGTTAAGTAAACGGGATCTGTTCATAGATAAAAAAAATACTGGCCCTAACATTCAACGTGTAGATTGTTTGACCCAAATAAACAAATATGTATGATACTAAAGAGCGATTTTGAAATTTCAGAGATTATCATTAAATGCATCCGAACGTATGTACTCCTTACTGTATTTCAAAATTCAATTTTTATAATTGTAAAATATCATTGATTTTAAATAATTATACACTCAGAGACAAAATAATTTTTGCAAACAGAAGGAAGCAACTGACAGGAATGAAACCTGGTAAGCAGCTTTGACATCGTGAGACCTGCAAATGATTCCAGTATCAAGATCAGGCGAGCAAGTGACGCAAGCAAGGATGGGTCGTAGCTCTGTGCTGAAGGGCTATATAAGGTCGTCCTGTTGCGTGTGGTTGCCATTCTTACTCGTTCTGTGTGTTTGTTGCAGCTTGTACAAGTGAAATATGCGACGGAGGAAAGTTAGGAAGAAATTCTAAGTGTTGGAGGAGTTCGAGATGTTCCGCAACGTGGTGCTCCGGGAACCGGAATGGCCTTATCTCCGTATTGCGCACCATACCGGTCGTGAGGATATCACCATAGTACGTTCTTAGCGGCAGTGTATAGAGTAAACGTAGAAGCAAAAGGAAGGGTTTGGGAGACCTAGAAAAATCCTGGAGAGATGCAACCAAAGGGTTTTCCGACATGCGCGAAGTGACCCAAGAGGCACCTTTGCGGATATTCAGTGACCAGTGGTGCTCTCTATGCATCGTCCGATTAGTGTCAGCCCCATTGGTAGACGGCTGCACGACGTACATCTAAAAGCACGCTGACTGTTACACCGACTGCCCTTAACACCATTGTATCGTCATCAATGACTGCAATCGTGTGTGTCGTGCCAGACTGTCAATGATCCACACATAATGGTAACGGGTGATCTTCAGTGACGAGTCCCGCTTTTGCTTTGGAGGAAACGGCCACAGAATCGGTATGTGGAGGCAACATGGTCAGCGCCAAGAGGAACGGCTTGTTGTCGAGCGTCACAGGTCCAAAAGGCATGGTGTCATTGTGTAGGGTGCAATTGGCTATGATGCCAGATCAACATTGGTGTTCATAACGGGCACATTGACAGCTCAACGTTAGGTTAATGGGGGCCTATAACAAGTGGCCCTACCACTCCGGTGCGATTTTCCAGCAGGGCAACTCTCGCTCGTATAAAGCTGCTGCCTTGAGAGTTTGCCTTCAAGGTACTGACACTTTGAGATGGCAAGCCGCATCGCCAGACCTTTCGCCGATTGAAAATATGTTGGATGCTATTGGACGCGCTATGCACTCTTAATCCCTACCGCACAATATGCAGGAACTGAGTCAAAAGTTTCAAGCTGCATGGAATGGGTTATTGCAGGACACCATTAGGAACCTGTACGACTCCCTCCCAAAACGTCTGGCGTGCTGTGTCAGCAAACATGGCGATCCCACGCCAGAGTGAGAAACACTACTTATTGGCGTACATCCGAACAAATATTGCCCATATAAGTCTCAATGTTTATTAATTTATTGTTCCTGGTAACTTTTACATTTCTCCGGAATAGCATTGCAATCCGACACGTCCTTCTCAGTTCAACTACTTTTTCGGTGATGAGTGTACTTATCATTGTAAAAAGGTTTTAGTAGTATATCTGTAAAATAAATTTCATAAAGTCTTTATCTTTAAAGTTCATCTAATTGTTGTTGCAATTGAATCAAGTTTGCAATTAACTTTTAGCAAGGTTTATTTAAAGAAACAAATCAAATCAAATTCTAAGACTTAAATAATCTTTTAACTTGTAGGAACGACCAAACTACGTTCTGCTACAACAGATAAATATTTGGAATGCTGCTGTTGTACACAAGTTTGCAACATTTTTTCATTGGAAACGTTCATGCAATGTATCTAACTATATCGCCATTTGAAACTTAACTGGCTAGTTTTATCCCTTATAGAAAAAGAATTGTTATATAATCTGGGAAATGCTCTCTGGTGCATTTGCATTACAATTGAAGTTTGCTTTAAATGTGTTTACTTAAAATTTTACATTGTACAGCCATTGTGTTTCGAAACAGTCTCTGGAAAACATTTAGCTTACTTCAGTAACTGTTCATGGCTTCAACTCCATTTTGAGTCAAATGATGATCATGATCATATGTAGAGGATTTTAGGAAGGGAGTGTCTGACCCCAGGTTTTAAACAACCCTTAAAAATAGGAAGCTAGGAATTTTGGGCTAGAGTGCCCGATAGAGAGTCAAATGAAATATTACCTATGTTCTGTTAACCTTTGCTGAGCTCAGTATTTTTCATTTTCTTGTAGGACTTCCGTCCACAGTGAGTAGAGTTTTGGTCCCAGCCACCTACAGTGAGATCGCCTTTTAGGCAGGACGTAGAAACGGAAGGAATGAGATCAAGTCTAGCGACTTTTGACGGAACAGTTTTAGTGAGATTAGAGTACAGTAGATGGCGCCACTGTACAAGTACGATGTTGCACATAGATCGGTGAGAGAATTTCAGGGGGTCATAGGAAAGGATACCCATTTAACCAGTGGGTCCAGCCTGGGGGCGTCACTTAACGTGCTCGTCTGATGCACGGCGGATATTCAGCGATTGTTAATAAATCACAAAATCTCTGAAAGATCAGCCCAGGTTCGAACGTGAGGACCTTGCCTTGATAGTCTGACTCGCTAACCACTAAGTTATCCGCTGCTTTCTGTTAACCTTTGAAATTGTTTTTAACTTATTAACACCGGTTTTCCATCAATAAACTGACTGCTAATTTCCTGAGTCGTGTAAATCTTCGTTTCAGTGTCCGTAAATGCGTCTATAATTCTTCATATAGCCTCCATATCTATTAAAATTTTGTGTCTGCAAAATAGTGCCAGCCAATCTTCATTTTTAATATGTATGGATTTCTGAATTTTATGCGTTATTGTAAATTAATGAAGTAAATCATACTCTTCTACTGCAAACTTGTTTTTCCAATCGTTAAAAATTAAAAAGAAATACTATAATCTGCCTTTCAATGCATTACATCCAAATCAAATAGATAGAGATCTGAAGTCATAATAAATAAATCTGATATTAAAATAAATTTTCATATTTGTTTTCTATATTTCAGTTTTAATATAGATCAGAGAAAAATGTAATGATACTTAAAACGTGATACAAAACGGAAAAACTAGTGTCTCATACGCTTGTGCTTAATCGGGAGACTATTTGTTTAAAGGAAACAAATAAATTATATGCTTGTCGGGGCTTACGCGCCTCGCATAAAATATTCATATTTGGGTTACTCTTAAGAGGAAATCGCTTTGACAGTATTATAGAAACTAAATATTTAAAATAAATAACTCTTATATCACACTACTACAAATCCAGGTATTAGGAATGCCTTCCTAAGACAAAAAGCAGCGTATAATTTACAAGTAATTAACAAATTGCTTTCTGCCTGATATTTCAAATCAGTTTTACAGATCGTTTTAGAGGGCAAACAATTTCTTTTTGGTTATTCCTCTCTTTTATGATTTTAAGGTTGTTCGGATAACATAGGTTTCATATTTTTTCATGTGTCCTTTACCTTAATAGAGCATCGAAGGCAAACATCTTAATCTAAGTGCTTTCTTTTGGGAATTATTGCCTCCATATCAGCAAAAACATGAAGCTCTAATAAAATTCAAAGTATAAATGCTAAGAAGCGTTTATAAAATAACTTTTTCCCGAAAAAATTGCAAAAGCAGTAGTTAGGTTATAGAAATACCAAAATACAATTAATTAAAGCAGTAGTTAGGTTATAGAAATACCAAAATACAATTAATTGTGCTGCGCAATTAGTTTAATTTAATATGAGTATATATCAGATAATTAAAGACCTTTAAATACGAATCCTTTATGAAAAATATGGGAATTTTGAAAGATTGTTCTGACTTATTTAAAAAGGAAATAAGCATTTCAGCCGAAATGAAGTAAATTAAAATTGTTTATTATTTGCAATGGCAATCAATTCATAACGGAAAGACACGTCGTAATGTTCAGTTTTACTTAAAAACTAATAAAAAGCTTGAATAAAAAGCCGAATATAAACAAAAATCACAATTCAGGAACTAATTTCAGAAATGAACATAAAACAAATGATATTTTATAGGAAGAACCATTTATTCTTGCAAAAATACCAGGTTTGGTTATCGCGAGCAGCCAATATAAGTTTCACCGTCAGTGTCGATACAAGAATTTTCGTAGCTCTATGAACGTCTAATCAAGTGTCGTTTTCAGTTAATTGCACCGCTGCTAATTCTTGTCGTCCAACGCACGCGACGAGCTCTTTGGTTACGCAAACGGTCAACTGTGTGACTATGGCGACGAAAGTTGCTTGCTATTAATCAATTTTGACACAATGAGCCGAAAGATGCTCCATTCTAATGCATTCCACAGCGTTGTCACGTCGTAACCAATCACATGCAATTTGCCCTATGATGTGAATGCGCAAATATATCTCACTGTGGTAACTCAGTTATTTGCTGGTATTTAAATTTCCTTTCACCATTGAATACTCCGGTGAGGACATCAGTTTGTTGCAAAAAACAGACACATATTTCACTTGTAACACGAAACATAAAATTAACTTTCCCTCGATGTTTTGTTGTCCGTATTTTGAAACAGGATTTTTATTTGTTTTATTTTAAGTGTCAAAACATAGATTAATACAGTTCCCTAATACCCTCTTATAAAATAACCATCATCGACAATTTCTAAATAGCTTAATAAAAATTCGCTTTGAATTCGAAAATTCCTCCGATCTTCGTTAAATCAATATAATCAACACCTTCACCAGCATAATATGATGATGCACCAAATTTATTGTTATATTTATTAGACTTGAACTATCCTTTCCGTACTATTTAATAGCATTTATCAACCTTTTTCCCTTGCCCAATTTACTCTTTGTCTTGCTTTTTCTTTCAATGAGACTTAGTGGAAGTTGCGCATGAAGCTGTGGCGTGAATTTTCTTGTAATTTCGAGGGTAGCAGGTAAAACAACAGAGGAGACACACGAAGGAACTACTTTAAGCGCTGTTACTCGGATGGCTAGACCTGCAATATGCCAGATTTTCCAGATGTGATGCATTAGAGGTGGTTTTTATGTAAATACTTGTTGTTTTCCTGTAAACACTTGTTGTTTTCCTGTAAATACTTGTTGTTTTCCTGTAAGTACACCTTGTTTTCACGTAAGTACGATACTTACATGAAAACAACCTTCGATGAATCCCAACAGGTACCAAGTGACCACTTTTATCAAACAAATAGCCCAAATATAAACTCGTATCATACTGAAATTCTGCTACATTCCAAATTCCTCAGAAATCCAATAGCATCAGCTAAGCACCAGCAATCAGAAAGGAAGATAAACCTACTACACTGGTGTGCAACAATTAAGGACGAAAAGGATATTAGCATAACAGTGGAACGAGCAGGCAGAACGGACTGAAAAACCACTCAGGAGATAGACTAGGGTCCGGTACGGTAGGGCATGCGCATATATGCAGCATGGTGTAGGGGGGAGGAGTGTCGGAAGAATATAAAGCACACGGGCGGTGTACGCTCAGCAATTCGGTCAAAGCTATTGCACGGTGTACATCGGTTTGAACGACGTCGAGTTGCTGCCACCGTGTGATATGGCAAACAGGCAATCCAGTAGACGACATCTGGATGACTTTACCAAAGGTCGCGTCATTGGGAAGTTGGAAGAAGGTCGAAGTGTGACTAATGTGGTTGAGGAGTTCGGGATCGCTCAATGCATCGTTTCACGAACTTGGAGAGCTTGGGTGTGTGCCATTAAGGCCTGCTCATCGGATACGGCGGTTTCTGTGGTGCCAGAAAAACGAGAACTGGACACATCAGCAATGGGGTCGAGTTCTCTTTACGGATGAGAGCTGATTTAGTCTGACGAGCGATTCTGGACGTATACACTTCTGGAGAGAGCAGGGAACACGCAATCACACCTCCAAGATCATCGAAAGCGACCGGTTTGGAGGTGGCGGAGTTCTCGTTTGGCGCGGTATCATGCTTGGTAGCCGTACTGACCTCCTCATCTTCCAAGGAGTTTCAGTCACTGGTGACCGCTATTGTACAGAGGTTCTCCTGCCTCACGTGCGTCTGTTTATAGGTGCTGTGGGTCCTGAGTTCCTCTTCATGGACGACAACGCAACACCTCATCGTACAGTGGCTGTCGCAGAACTGTTGGAGAGTGAAGATATTCAACGCATGGATTAGACCGCAAGGTCCCCGGACCTAAATCCAATCGAACACGTGTGGGACCTTCTCGGAAGAGGCTTGGCAGCACGTCAATAGCCGCCAACAACGATTCCACTGCTGTGATTTGCGCTGCAAGAGGAATGGGCCGCAATTCCCTAACAGCCCCTTGACCACCTCGTCCTCAGCATGGGGAGACGTTGCAAATCCTGCAACGCCGTCAGGGGTGATCATATCCCTACTAAAGACTGGATTTTCCTTGGCAGCCGCCTGTCGCATGAACGTTTCTGTCTTCTGTCCTGTTGTGCTCGAAGCTTCCTTTTCAATAAAGTGCCTTTGTATCCTTTGGATTCCTTGTTTGAACGGTTTTGCTCACTTGTCCCATATTCTTACATCTTGGGGATCTTATGGTATGATTTGAGTCGATGTGGAGCACTTCTACAGGACGTTACATTCGAAAAACCGTCTCGTCTTTAATTTTTGCACACCAGTGTATAAGAGATTAGCAGAAATCGGTTAGCTTCGATCTCAATAGAACAGCACTCCAGTGGAAGAACATGAAACTAATGCGTCATGTATATATTTTTTTATTTTGTCTCCGTATTGCTCCTATTTTCGCCTCATGTTACATCACATGTGACAGACACATTGACAGACACTATACGAAATTTCGTGTCCAGCCACAGGGCGCAGGTGAAAATCAGAAATTGTAGAACAATAAAGGTTACTACATTCCCGAAATGCGCTCCGCCAAATGACGGTCAAAATTTGTGCAAGACAAATCCTCAAAATGCATGGATATCACAAAAGCACATAACATAAAATATATAAAAACATCTAATACAGGCAAAACACGTGGACCAGGAACATCAAACAGATGTCATCGCTCTTTCCCCGTTTTTATAAGCGAGTCACGAAAAATTATCATCGGCCGCCAACGGGAATCGAACCCAGGGTCTTCTAGTTACGCACCGGAAATGCTTCCACTGCACTAATGCGGCCTCGAAACCCTCCAAACTCACATACGATTAACTTAAAAAAGGAACCTGCCATGTGGCTTGGCAGTTAGTCGTCTGTTAGTCCGGAGGAATTCGACACCGCTGTGGTGCAGTGGAAGTATGTCCGGCGCGTAACTGTAAGACCCTGGGTTCGATTACCATTGGCGGCCGATGATAATTTTTCGTGACTCACTTATAAAAACGCGGAAATAGTGATGACTTCTGTTTGAAAAAAACACCTTTTTTTTCATATATTTCTATTTGTTTTTAGGGAAACTGTATTTATATTCAATCACAACATGAGATGCTTTGAGTTCAGTTCCGCTGATGAACACTTGAATATTTTATATTTAATTTCTTGTTATGCAAACTAAAAAACATTTTCACATTTTCATACCTTAAAAACGTTCATCTCAGTAACGTATCCTCCGGTGTTTCTTGTAATGCTAAGTGCTTTATTTATTTTTCTGTTGAATTAGTAATACGATTTAAACCAAGGAAATAGTAAAAGAATGTCACGAAATATCGTCCGTGCAATGAAAGTCCATGAAAATTATCGGACTGATTTGTTTTTTAAGAATCAGTTTCATTTGCTACCTTGACTGTTTGACTCGATTTCCACATACGCTATTTCAATTGCCAATGGATGAGGGTATTGCAAATCTACTAAAGATGGAGCAGTCAGCTTCATCAATTTCCCCTTTCTGCAGGAGAGGAACAAAGCCGTCTAGAAAGTGAAGGGCCCATGCTATTGGATATATCAGTTCTTTCCTTTTGTAACGTCACTCATGTTACACGCACTGATCCGCCGTTGTCGTGTTTAGCATCTCACACAATAGTGTTGTAACCCAATAGAAAGTTTTAGTTTCCCCTTGACGTCATTAAAACCAGGAATGGAAAAGCTAACCTTTGTAGAGGTAGTTCCACTGTTATTAAAAATATTGTTAAACAGATTTTGTGGAAGAATCACACACACGCACGCACGAAAACTAGTGGAACCGCCCCTCACTGGTATGGCAGTGCTTTTTAATAACTTTTGCATAAAAACAATATGCTGTTGTTTTAAACCACAAATTGGGTAAAAACAACTGTGAAATGTGCACTGTTTTCTGGGCGTTAGATTGCAGGGAAACCAGCACCGTGCTTTGTAAATATCAAGTCTGGATAGAATCAACTGCGTGACTTTCAGGTAAACCAGCGCCGTGCTTTGTAAATATCAAGTCCGGATATAACCTTTCAATTGCGTAACTTTCAGTGAATCCAGCGCCGTGCTTTGTAAAATACTCCAGTTTTTTGGGAGGTGTTTTTTTTTTTTGTATTTTTTCTTCCTTTCTGATCTTAGAACAGAACATTTATTCTTTAAATTGATAACAGATTTTAAATGATATAAAACCTTTGCGAAATTCTGAGCATTGGTTATTAAAATTTTACAAACACGAAATAATTTATTAGTTAGGATACTTGCGATTTAAAGTAAAAGTCTGTTTTTGCCGGAGTATCGCTTCCGTTGTCCCACCCCGCGCTGTATACGCTGTGGTTGGTGCAAATGTTTCTTTATCTGGGAGGGCAAGAATTGAAATCATGCCAGTTTGAATTTAAAGTTTCCCACTTCCACTCAAATGGTATGAAATGCTCTACTTTCTCATACCGGTCTTTGAGGAAAGCATTTTGGTCGTTCAAAAATTGCAGTTCGAGTTTTGAAATAATTTTAAGTAAATGCCTTATAATTTTAAACATGTTATACGTTATACAAGTAAAACGTATAAGATGTGAGTTGCAAACCATCAGAAATATGCAGAATGTGAAACGAACCAGCACGGAACGAATGAGTATAACACAGAGAATATAACTGTAGAAATATAAGCTTCCCAAGTAGGACTTGGAAAATTTCCGTTGAAGGCTGAACACTCAGAGGTGCTTTTTAATAGAGGTGAGCTATACTTCATTACCTGTGATTGGACCAGAATGTGTACCACATGAAATCGGAATATAACTGTATAAAAAAAACATTAAGCAAATGTAATAAACTAACTACAAAAAGAAGATCGAAAAGGTAGGATAACTGGAAAATTGGATGGCAAGATTGATCTCTTATTGTAACGCCGCGGATATTTCATGTTATACCAATAATAAACGAATTCCATTGCTGTGTTGGATTGTTGACTTTACTTACGGAGCTCGGGGTTAAGTCAGGACTCTGTGAGGCCTTTTCCCGGAGCTTAATTGCAGTTTTTATAAAACACAGATATATAATAATGTAGCAATATATCACGAATCTGGAACAGCAGAAATAATAAATGAAATGAAATGAAAATTATCATAGTTATCGAAAAATCACTGATAGCTTCTGTTACTGAAGTGTGTAAGTAAGAGTGTTAATCTAGTCAACAGCGTATACTTTAGGATAGCATTGCCGTTGATGTAATGACCTAATTCATTCTAATATGTCTGTAGGATACTCCCCTAAAACATTATATGATATAACACACCGATATATGTGTCAACTGACATCGGAATATATAACGTTTCAGGAAGATTTTACGACCTAAAACTGAAGCGGTTAAATAGCTTCTCTGCACTTGATTTAACATGCCCTGTTTCATAGGAAAGTGGACGACGTAGCCATATTAAAAGCAATTGGCGTATTTTACTTTTAACAATAACCGCCTACCACAGATTATTTTGTACATCTACGACTTGTATCTAGAAAGTCTGACTCATGTGAAAGTCTTCCTCATAATTTTAGTTCAAAACGTTGAATTTTGAACAATTATTTACAGTATTTTAAATAAATTATATATGCATATACTTATTTGTTTAAAGTTTAAAGTTCTGAACTCTTAGTTTTATGTTCAGAAAACGACTTTTAAGGAAAATTGATTAAACACACATTTCATATTCTATTATGTTCGTCGCCAGCATTCGAGCTCGCCTTGTGTGAAACTTGAAAGTGTAGACTATTTCAGAACATTGAATGTTTCACTCTAATAGATTTCATATTTATAGTGTTTCGATTTAATGCCTATGTTCTATACTTAGTGTGTAGGTGTTGAATTTTTTGAAGAATAAGGATGCGCCCGTGCATTGGAAATCACAGTGGGTAATTTTCCCTTGTGGGGAAAGTTGATCTTACCCCCTCCTTCTTTAAAAGTTTTTTAACCCTTTTGGAGCTGAGTGTGTTTTCAGGCGACAAGTCGAGTGGAGCTTGCCTGATTTTGGAACAAGGACGGGATTCAAGTGTTACTTGTTTTTCTGTCCTGTACTGTTAAGTAAGGGAGAGTAAATTTTGGGTATTTACAGAGCTTGATTTTCGATGCCGTTCCAAATTTTTTGAATGGCTGTGAGAGCATTACTGTTGTTTCTGTGTATTTTTCTCTGAGACTATCTTGCTTTCCGGGGAAATATATACGGGGACTTCAAATATTCCCATCGGTCTGTTGTGTGTTCCATGGGATATTTTGATCTTTGAAGACAAAAATTGTGTCAAAGGTGGTGTATATTTCTTCAGAGTTAAAGCTTTAGTGATCTTTCCTTCTGTCGAATGGCTGAGAGAGTTTTACATGAGTTCTGGGTATTAAAGGAGTTTGCTATCATGACAGGTGTTGTGGTGACCGGCTTTGCCCCTTCTCTCCTGGCCACCACTAGGTCACGATCGTCTAGATTATCAATGTGTTGCGTCCGGAATTAAAGTGAGTAATGGTAGATTTAAGAAAAGCCTTGAAAAAATTCAGAGGACTAAAATTTATTTGTAAACTATTTGCCTTTATTCGGCTTTAAGCATGGTTAAATTGCACTAATGGCCTGACTGAATAAAATACTACAAATAATGAGGACTCACAACTCTATAAGTATAGGACAATCGCTCTCCAGTAAATACGAAAGTTCTAGGTGTTTAGTGCGTAGGAATTAAAGATACACGCGATGCGCGAATATCAGCCACCCTCGGTAGGAATCCCGGACCCCAGCCCCTCGGGCGTACAGGAAGAGAGTCAGATACGTCTCGTGCGAAGAAAGTAGAAGAACTATACTGCTTGCAAGCACCTAAGAACAAATGCTTCTAACCATCTTCATATTAGCCTATTTTGCGGTTATCGTTAGAAACGGGTCTGCTGCTTTGGTATCGGCGATCCTTATAAGGTAACGCTGAGTTTCGCGATATTTACAGAAACACGTGAAGTACTGCAAAGGGCTAAGCCCACAACGAAAACGGGGACGAAATCTTTCGCTAGTTATTTTGGGAATTTCCTTGAATGAATTCTGCTTTGACCTTCAAAAGCGAATTCCCGTTTATTTGATCAGCCTTTCTGCGGGAAAGCTAACTTTTAGGGGAAAGTCTATTTCCAATAAATTAAGGTTAATAATTCCACTTCACAACAATTTCCCTGCCTTTAAAGGAGTGATTGTCCTTTTCGCCATAGAAGGTTTACAAATTTAAGTTTAAAAATACACTTTCACAAAACTTTCACTAACGGTATTCTAAATACATGTATATACATTTTCATGGGGACCACATGACCCCGTCGCGACATTCCATCAGCTTATTCTCAATGCTTAATAAGTCAGGTCTTACATTCTTACATTCTGCCATCTCATTATGGCCACAGTACGTAATCCGTTACAATTCTTTTCGAGGACAGGTCTTACCATTTTTAGGTTGACAGTTAATCTCCATTGTGAAATCTACTCATTGAAAGAATCCGTTTTCCACCACCATATCTTTTAGTGGTCACTCACACACTATGTAAACAGTTCATATTAAGTCCAAACATTTGACCATATATGTAGATAGTTATGTAGTTGCACACACATTATATAGTTTCTTTTTACCACGCATGCGGGTGCTTTATACTATATTTATTTTCCTTAGCTTTCATCAACGTCTGAAAATAGACAATACTAATGAAATTATAAATAGTATTATCATGATTATAACCAGCAGATAAATGGGGTATTTTAACAAACTGATAAAAAATCCCGACCAATTAGGGGATAATAATACTCCGAAAACATTGTTTCCAGTAGTATATAATCCAATTGACTCGACAATTGACATGTTTGGGGAATTCAATCGAATCTCGGCTTCTGACAAACAGAAAGACATAGTTTGTTCGCGCAAGATTGTCTTATTTTCGACATTAACTTCCGCAGTCGATATCTAAGGCGTACAGGAGAGTAGCGTATATTCCAGACACTGTTTTTCATTCACAAATTTCATGTGCCACTGAAAAACTCTTGCACGAGATAAAAAGTTGTCCTATAGGATGTTTGAATCATTTCGTGCGTTTCTTTGGCCATTTTATTCAAACGCATGTACAATTTTCTAGCTGCTCGTTGCTCCTGTTTTAAATTCATACAGGATTAAATAAATACATCTGAACTCTACGCCGTCTGCTACCAGTATGAAATAACGAAGCGTCGTCACGTGAATGACTTTGCAGCTGTTCTGACACATTCAGATGCCTTTCTCTGTGTGTTTTTTTATCGTTCTGAAGAAAGTCTCTTAACGTTTTGAATGACTTACGCACATAATAGGAAATTGTTCAGCAATTGTTTGCACGTCATGATGTAGGTATGTAATTTATGACTGACAGATGAAATACAAATAGAATTAGATGTCTCAAATAACTAATTAGCACTAGATGTTTCATTCACTGCCAGCTCTTTGTTATCTGTAAAATAACGATCTTATATTTCATTTTAAGTTTAGTTCTGCTTAAGTTACACAAGTACGGATGGTACTTCCGAACATGCCAGGCACAAAGTCTGGTAAATAAATGGCATTGGAGGTAGCAATGGCATTGGATAAAGTCAATATTTTAAAACTTTGTTTTCCTTATATGGGTGAAATAAGGTGTTCTTAACAAATTTCATGGTGCAGAATTAAAATGACTGCAAAACATCACCATCACGTACGGTTTTTTGTATATGAACATTTGCTATATTTCCAGTTACATATATACAATGCAAGATGTACACATTACAGCTTCGCATTGTAATATAGTACGGGATTTATGAGTCTCGTTAGATATAAAATTAGTGTAACAAAGTATACCCTATTCATATATCAGCAAAAGCAAGAAGAAATAGGCTAAATAATACCAACACAAATGTTAATGTATAAGCACATACTCGTATACGCGCAGGTACTCGTATAATCGTGCTTGTATACGCGCAGATACTCGTATACTAATGATCGTATACGCGAAAGGTTTTCCTTTGCGTATACGAGCATCATCTGGCTCCTAGTGCCGAAGTGCACGCTAAGAGCCAGATGAGATCTGTAAGCGATAGACTTGCCGAAGAGCCACCATAGACGTGAGTACGGGCAACGGGCAGGGTTTGAACGAGACCCTATCTTCGCGATGAGAGAGGCATGGTGACCGGCGCGCTGAATTGGACCGCGCCATTTGGGCCGGTTGGACAGAACGGTGCGTTCGTGTTGGGTGCAATAGGCACGGGAAGGCATCCACACACGGCGGACTGGCTTTGGATGAACAAGACAAACCACAATCTTTTTTTTTTTTTTTTTTTTTTAATTGGAGGTTTAATGACCACCGTGAGCAACTCAATGGGCTATAAGCAGTCGCCCGTCCCTAATTTAGGGTCACTGGTTCCAGGGAAGGGAGAGAGCCAGCGCCGTAAGACAAACACAACATCCATGCCCGACCGGGATTCGAACCCGGACCCCTTACGGACGAATGATCAGAGGCCAGCGCCTTAGACCACTGCGCCACCGGGGCGGCACAAACCACAATCACAGGGCACCATGGGATTGTGAGAGCGGCACACACAGATGCACTGGCGTCCTTCTCCAATATCCAGATATGTGGATGTTGTACAAGGGACTCCTGTGTTCTCCAGAACCGATTCCAGACGCCTGGCACAGGCGAATCTGCACTCTCGAAGGCCTTTACATATTCTGCCATTAACACCTGACCATCGTCGGCGTTGATTGCAACAGATTCAGCAGCGAGCAATGTGGAATAACACGCATTGGCAACGAATAGTGTTCAGCGAAGAATCCTGCTGCTGTATGGGAACGAAAAACCACCGTGTCAGGGTGTGGAGGACCGCTCACGAGCGCTACAATCCCAACCTCAATGTACAGAAGGACACGTCCCGAACTGTAAACGTGATGATATGGGGAGTCACCGCTTATGACAGCCGTAATTCCCTCGCAGTGATTCAAGGGACGTTGACAGACCTGTTACGTACATGAGATCCTGCGGCCCCATGTGCTGCCTTTCCTGGAAGTGCGGCCCGTAGCCATTTTCCAAAAGGATATTTTTTTTTTCAAGATATCGCCCGTTTGCACACGGCTCGGGTTTCCCAAGACTGTCTGCGTCATGCTTCGACGCTTACGTGGCCTGAGAGTTCACCTGACCTCTCTCCCATCGAACACATTCGGTGACAGATGGGACGCCAGCTTTCTCCATGTCCCACTTTTTGTGATTTAGAGCGTCAGTTGCAAGAAGAGAGAGCCAATGTGTTCCTGGATAAGAGACGGAATCTCTTTGACTCCATGCCGGACCGTATCACGGCATGTATCCGAGCATGAGGCGTTCCGACGCGGTACTAACGATGACCGTAATATGTACCGTAAGTCCGCTCCGCGGTAAATCATCCTGCTGCTGTGATATTGTAATCACTTCTGTCCTTGGTATGTACCATCTTACGAATAAAATCTCATTTCATTCCAACGTCTCCTTCTTGGTGCTCGGATTTTTATGACAATGAGTGTACATAAACAACCGTCTACACAATACATATTAATTAATAAAATAAAGAACAAGTGAACAAAAAATATTATAATGATAAGCACATATATATCAGCAAGGACACACACACATATCTCTCTATCCACTAGGCCCAAGGAGGGCCTAATGTGTACCGTAAGCAGCTGTCACACAAGCAATCGTTGGTTTGATGCCATACCTAGAACAATCAATGTTAACCAGAAAGCCGTGTATTTCCACTTGACAATACCTATTTAAAAAAAAACAGTGAGGAAATATTTACAGATACATTTATCGAAATGTAGTGCTAACAACATCAGTTGAAAAGATCAAACATCTGCTTCTTAAGAACTTGCATAATGCCACCCCGTGGGCGCAGCGGTCTAAAAAATGGCTTCTGATAACTCGTCGAGATGGTTCCGGGTTCGAATCCCGGTGATGCATGGATGTTGTTGTGTTTGTCTTTAGGCGCTGGCTCTCTTCCTTTACGTGGAACCCATGGCCCTAAATTAGGGACGAGCGACTGCTGATATCCTATTGACTTGCTCACTGTGGTTGTTAAACCTCCAAACCAAAAAAAAAACGAACCAGCATATTTAGAAATCTTCGTCCGTCAGGATGGCATTAAGAAAGAGGCTAGCATAGACTGATTCGGTACAGGGGCCCTTTCAATAAATAAGTTAAGTCTCCGGAGATATGCAATGAAGCAAGTGGGCCGCCCCGGTGGCGCAGTGGTCTAAGGCGTTGGCCTCTGATCATTCGTCCGTAAGGGGTCCGGGTTCGAATCCCGGCCAGGCATGGATGTTGTGTTTCTCTTACGGCACTGGCTCTCTCCCTTCCCTGGAACCAGTGACCCTAAATTAGGGACGGGCGACTGATTATAGCCCAATGAGTTGCTCACGGTGGTCGTTAAACCTCCAATCAAAAAAAAAAAAAAAAAAAAAGAAGCAAGTGGTCTTATCGCTCTAATGGCTACCACAAGAAATGGTCACTAATGGGCCGGAGATGCATTTGGGTATACTAAGCCGAAGACCACCTAACAACGAAGTACAGGGCAAGGCAACAGATACAGTCCAGAAATGAAACTGTACTACATGTACTTCTAGGTAATTTCCTACTTTGAACTTTCCACTCGATAAACTCCATGGTTTCTCATTGTTGTACTCTAGAATCGATTGAATTCATGCTATAGAAATTATTATCAACTACCTAAAGAAAATAAGTCTGTAGAAGTTAAACTACTGACTTATTTTGATTTCGCAGGTTCATGCCTATTTCTTGAGATTTCTTAGATAGTCTACAATTGCATAAATCTCTCTCCTACAATACAACAGCAGCGAAAGTATTTTGTTATGTTTTCCAAATCTAGATTTTTCACGACTTTTGCGTTACACGACAGAATCAATAATTTAAAATTTCCTGAGCTCACATTTCCCAAGGGGAAACCACAGAATCATCATTTAACCACAAATACATAAATGTAAAACGTCCATAACACATGTGCTAGCAGGAACAATTCAGTTCATTCCTTACTATTTTATTTTATCCATTCAAAAAATTTCAATTTTGCCTCTGGTTCTCTAGTTTGATAAGTAATAACCACATGGAATCTGTGACTAAAACACAGTTCTTTCTAGAATAAAAATTAGTTTCTTGAGCCTGATACCTACTTTACAATCCTCACACAAATCAGATTTGAAATCAATAAAATGCATGTGGTACATTATCTGGAAAAATTATTACATAAAAATAAAATTTATGGAAGCGTGATATCCAATAGAACAGTGAGGCATTAAGGAAAGCTCCTTTGCAGGAGCTAATCGTTCAATGAAAACTAGACATATGAGTTGTTGGTAACTTCTATTTATTGAAATGGCATCATCTAATTTTTATCACCTACCATGTACATTGCCTAGTATATACTGCTAATATTAATACACTGCCGGACAATTTCTAAGGACGGATGGCAATAGCAACGATAGCAACCATAAAAAGGAAGGCAGGAAAATGTGGAAATTAGCATAAGTGCGGGATACAGTAAGACGTGTTGTGCGTATGCAAATTTTGGATTGCCGAACTTGTTCGTGACGTCATAGCACTGATAAGAGATATAAAGGATTTGAAGCGTATTGACCGTTGTTGTTCAAACGCAAAGTTGAAAAGGAAAAAATCAATTGACGAACTTGCAATTTTCAGTACGTCTTCCCGACATCACCTAGATGATTTTACGCGTGGGCGTATTATTGGCAAGATTGAAGAAGGGTAAAAAATAACAGATGTTGCCAGGGAGTTCGACGTCAGCCACAGTGTTGTTTCAAGGCTTTGGAAATCATTTCAAACAAATGGAGAGTGTAGCAAACGTCACGGGGGAGGTTGTGTTCGCAGTACGACACCTGCAGAAGATTGGTACATATTGCTATCAACAAAAAGACACCGGCGTAGCACAGCTAGTGAGGTAGCAAATCAGTTTATGGCTGCTGCTGGCAAGCGGATCTCCCGAAAAACTGTCGCCAGACGTTTGCATGAAGGAGGACTATACGCCCGCCGTCCTGTTGTGTGCATCCCATTGTCCAGACGTTACGGTACCGCCCGTTTGTAATGGTGCCATCAACATCGCAATTGGACTGATAACGACTGGTCGGCTGTCCTCTTCTTAGAAGAGAGTAGATACAGTCTATCGTCTGATTGTCGACGACAATTGATCTGGCGTGATAGTGGTACTTGCATATTATCCAGCAGACATACTGGAAAGGGACCGATATCCGACATGTAGTGTCATGGTATGGGCTGGCATCATGATCAATGGCCGTACGTCCCTCTATGTGCTTCCAACTGGGACTATGACTGGCCAACGATACATTAATGATGTTCTGCTACCACATGTTCGCATGTTCCGTGGTGCTGTCGGTGATAGATTCATTTTCATGGACGACAACGCAACATGTCATCGAACAGTCGCTGTCCAGGAGTGTCTTGAGAGCGAGGATATTCAACGCCTTGTATGGCCAGCACGTTCTCCAGATCTGAATCCCATTGAAAATGTGTGGGATGCTTTGGGGAGGAGTCTTGCTGGTCGCCAATGCCCTCCAATAAACAAGGACACCCTCATCCGTGCACTGACAGAGGAATGGGATTAATTACCCCAACAGCTGCTTGATAATGTTGTGCAAAGCATGACACGACGTGTGGAATCTTGCATCGCCCTCCATGGTGGCCATATCCCGTATTGACATCTTCCGCCGGAACGCCTGCGGACGGTAATTGCAGTTTTTTCACGTTTACGTATTCTGCACAAAATGGCCTGTTTGTCATTTGAACACGTTCCAAAGCCTTCTGGATTTCAGAGCACAATAAATTGTCTTTATTGTAATGTCCTGGCATTCTGACATTATTTTATTTCACTTGGCATCCAACCACACTTACTTTTTTAAGCGCTATATAGCCGTTTATGATCCGTCCTTAGCAATTGTCCAGCAGTGTAGAAAAGCAAACCATGAAAATAAAACAATAGGAGAAAAATAGTAACCTTTAAAATCAGAGCTTGCTCCAGCTGTATTTCTCAGTCCTTGGCAGCTGATTAAGGATAATAAAACGAATTATAACTTTTCTTTCTTTTTTTTCAAGTAGACACTTTAGACCGTTTTTGTTGTTCAAAATATCTTCGTGATTGGAAACAAGCAGAAATTAACTAGGTAATGTTTACCAGAAGGTTTGTCAGAAACGGAGCAATAGTATGTAACGACTAGCTGATGACCATTATCCTGTACCGTCCACCAAATGCGGACTCCACAGGGTTAGAAGAACTCTCTCAAAGATTTTTAGTGACGGCGTTGCGAGTAATCCTGCCAGCATCCGACTTTACCCCATCCGGACAGAATCGGTCCTTAGACCTGCAGTGCGCTGCTACCCCCGTTTACCGGTACTTCCCACCTCTCCATCATGACCCGGGTGTGCGTGTCATTTGGGCAGGGGCTAGAAAAGAATTTTCTCTACCCCTGACTGGGAGAATAATTGCTGGCGCGAACTGTTAGGGGCGTCTGCCCTTTATTCAAACAAGATACAAACACATTTATTTACACTGAGGACCCATCTCCGCGTAGGAAACAAGTCCTTTGCTCAATGGGCCCTCTTACACTAAGAAATATTTAAACATTTACATTGTTATTTACATTGCCACAGGACAAGGGTCGGTTCTGTGGTGATGACTCTGGGCTCGAGTCATCGGCTTCTCTTCTTCAATTCTTCATCCCTTTTCGTTCTTCATCCCTTTTCCTTCTTCATCCATCTTCTTTCTTCTTTCTTCTTCGGTCACCCCTGTATTAGGTATACCGCCTGTTCCTCTTTGAGGTACTTGACCATCTCGATGAGCCCCTGTCGTGCTCTTGGGTTCGCGAGCAGGATCGAGAGGTCCCTCGTCTTTGCCAATTCTTGCACTAATGTTGCTCTCTTTCCTGCCAGAGAAGCACATTCTAGAGTCATGTGTGCGACATCTGCAGTCTGGGCACCACACATGCACACTCGCTCCCTAACCGCAAATCTGCGGAAGTACTCCGGCGACACTCCGTGCTTGGTTAGTACTTGGTTGAGGAAGCCATTACTCTCAATGCGCCTTATCGAGATTCGGGGGAAGATACGGCGTGTCCTTCTACCCGTTTCCCCTTCATCCCATCTCTGCTGCCACTCCACCAATGTGGCTGATTTCAGTTGAGTCCGCACGCTTTGCAGCGGCGTTCGCATCTGAAAATCTATGTCATCTTTACCAGTAGCTTCCTTCGCTAGCTGGTCTGCCCGTTCATTTCCAACTGTACCGACATGACTTCGGATCCAGTGGAAGGTAACCCTCCTACTCTCCATTGACTTGAATAGCACTTTTATCTCCCTGACGAGGGGAGTCTTACTCCCGAACTGGCCAAGCGCTTTTAGGGCCGCTTGGCTGTCAGAGTATATGCTATAGGCCCCTTCACCGTTCATAGCAAGCACCCAACGCAGTGCTTCTCTGATCGCCAATAACTCTGCTTGGAACACTGAGGAATTGGGCGATGGTTTCATTCTCTCCGCGTGCATCTCGTTGCCATCCGAGATCACGCAGAAACCTGCGCCGACACTACTTCCTATTTTTGAACCGTCCGTGTACAGTTCCTTCCCCTGACCTGTGGAGAGGGCTTTATCCCAACTCAGACAAAGCTCGTTGGCTGGGTGGCAAGTCCAGTCCATTCTCAGAAGTTCCACCTCGGAAGACCGATACTGGTGTCCTAGAAAGGAAACATCGTCCCCGTAGCGGAGGGTCTGCATTGCTGCTTCCCTCGCTACGACATGGTCCGCCGGTTCGCACCCAGCCAGCACTTGGAGCGCTGCTGTGGAGGTCGTGCGGAAGCACCTCGTCATGCCCAATAGCACCCTGCGCTGAATTTGGTTAATACCATTTCTCATCCTGACGGTATCTGACCACCAGGCGGGACACGCATATGTTAATATGCGCTCCACCCCTCGCTTATAGAGCACCTTTTTAGCTGGCCCAGGCAGCCGCATCCGTTGATCTTATTTAGAATGCTGGTGCATCTGTCCTTCAAGAAGCGAAGATGCGGTAGCCCCGACAATCTGGTGTCAAAGATGACTCCTAGGTACCGTATCTCTCTCACCGCTTTAATAGTATACCCATTGAATCGACACTTTGGTGGAGTGACCAGTTTCCCCTTCTTTGCTATTAGCATTAGTTTCGTCTTTTCGGGAGCGAAGCTGAGCTTACACTCCTTGCTCCAACTATCTAGCTCTGAGAGAGCGGTGTGTACCTTCCGCTCAATCACGTGCCTACCAGATGCTGACACTATTAGCATGAGGTCATCTGCTTAGGCATGCAGCTGCTCTCCGTCTTCCAGAGGAAGCGCAAGTGCGGTATCTGCAACCACATTCCAACACAAGGGGCCCGAGCAAGAGCCCTGCGGACACCCTTTGGTGTATTCCCTGCTATAGGTCTTGTCTCCGACCTCAAACTCTACTCTTCTATGCGAGAGAAAATCGCTTATTAACAGGAACAGATTCCTGGATATGCCAAGTCTTTTCAGACGGTCCAAGACCAGTGGCCACCAGATGTTGTTGAAAGCGCCCCGCACATCTAACGAGACGAGACAGGTGTGCTTTCCCTGTGCACGATTTTGCTTTACCTGCTTAGTAAGGCTGACCAGCGCTTGGCCGGTACACCTCTCCGGTGTGAAACCGAATTGGCGGCTGGAGAGCTTACCTAGGCCGACTAGGTAATGGGTTGCTCGGATCACAAGGCCCTTTTCCAGCACCTTACTCCATGCTGTTAACAGGAAAATCGGCCTATAGGCTGCGGGATCCGCTCGGGTCTTGTTTTCTTTGCTGAAGAGGACGAGCAGCGCAGTTTTCCACAAAGATGGGAAACAACCTCTTTCCAAGCATTTATTAAACAGGGCAGCGAAGTACCCAGGGTTGGCTAGAAACACCTCTCTGATGATCGAGAGGTCCAACCCATCTATGCCTTGCCTTGCCTTTGTTCAGGCTATTGATTGCAGGCACTAGTATGTAGCTTCATCATTTCAAAAATACTTTTTTTCGCATACAGCCTTGCATTCAGATAGTGTTTACTTTTTTTATGGTAATTCACAAATTTTTTTTTTTTTTTTTTTTTTTTGAGGTTTAACGACCGCCGTGAGCAACTCAATGGGCTATAAGCAGTCGCCCGTCCCTAATTTAGGGTCACTGGTTCCAGGGAAGGGAGAGAGCCAGTGCCGTAATACAAACACAACATCCATGCCTCACCGGGATTCGAACCCAGACCCCTTACGGACGAATGATCAGAGGCCAACGCCTTAGACCACTGCGCCACCGGGGCGGCAATTCACAAAATTGCAATGATCTATATACTATATGGGTGTACGGTTCAAAATACAGGATAGTACTGGTTCAAATACAGGAAAGTATATTTCATGTCAAACAGTAATTTCGACTAGAAAATGTCCTTTTGTTTAGCTCTGGTCAGTTTCGGGATTTTTCATTTACTTCAAAGGACACACCGACGATTATACTTGGAATTCAAGATATACTAATCGCGGTTTCCGTTTACGTATACATTCTATCAAGGCTTTTTAGGAAACATATATTTCAATCTGCTTTATGTTCTTGAAAGATAAGAACAGAAATAAGTATGAGCAAAGTATGTTTGGTCAAATCAGTGATTCGCGTAGATATCACACGTGCTATTAGTGTTTGAATAGTTTATGTAAAAAGAAAGTTAATCCTACCCGCAAGTAAGGATGGATGGAACGCAGTGAATATTTTGTATCAACAAAAGGTACTCGACGAAGTACAACTCTTGGTAAAATAAAACTTTCTAAACACGATTCAAAACCAATGCATTTATGGTCCCTCAGCTGTGTAGAGCTTTACTTATGAACATAACACATAGGAATCTTGCGCAGACACTGCGTGACTGATTATGAACATTTTGCTAAATTTGAACATGTTGGCAATGTGATGTGCGATTGCTAATGCGTTTTGTGGTCGTTTTCGCTGTATCATCCCCATCATCATCATCATTGCCAACTATTATCAATGCACTGCTGCACGAAGGTCTCCCGAAGTTTTTCCCACAACGGTCTGTCTTGTGCCAGTCTCCTCCATTTTATTCCCGCCTACTTTTGAATTTGGTCTGCTTCTGAGTCTTTTCCTGTCCCTTGGAATCCAGTCTAAAATTTCGGCTGTCCATCGATGGTCTGTTTTTCTGGCAATATGTCCAGCTCATTGACATTTCAGGTATTTAACTCTGATCATCATGTCTACTACTCTTGTCCTTTTTCTGACCCACCAGTTAATCTTCTTATCTCTCCTGGTTACACCAAGCATGCACCTTTCGTGCTTCTTTGAGTTTTCTGCAGTCTTTGTAGGTCTCTTTTAGTTAAGATCCAAGTCTCTGCACCATACGTAAGCACTAGAAGGATGCATTGATCAAGCACTTTTCTTTTAAGACATAAGTGATATTGCTCTTGAAAATTATACTGTTTCTTCCAAAAAATTATACTGTTTTCTTCCTCCAGGCAAGTTGTATACGCTGATTAATTTTTTCATCAATGTGACCCTCACTAGATATCTGTTGTCCAAGATAAATGTAGGTATTGGTTATCACCAGCTTATCAATCGATAAACCTTCGTTTCTTGTAAAAGCATTGTACATCACTTTTGCTTTCTGAAAGTTCATTTTTAATTCCCCTTCTTTACTCTTGTCAGCAAGTTCCTGGGTCATACTCTACAGCTCTGATGAGGTAGTTGCAAAAATCCCTACTCCATCAGCAAAACGAAGGTGAGTTAGATAATCTCAATTAATGTTTATCCCTTTGTTTTCCCCGTTCAGTGATTGAAAGACATTTTGCAATGTGGCATTAAAGACTTTGGCAGATATAGTGTCACCTTTTCTCACTCCCTTTCGAATTTTTATGGGTGCTGTATTCTCAAATAGCCGAATCTTTGCACTTGCATTTTCACAGGGTATTGAGTTATGGCAAAACCCCTCCAAATGAATCCACAACGTAAATTTTTAAATCTTGCTGTATACATACATATATATATAAATGCAATCGCGTTTTGTGGCTTTCATCCTGAGCTGAAGATTACTTCGAAAGATCTCGTCTTCATTTATTTCAACTAGTGTTTTGTTGCTGTAAATGAATTTCATCAGTCAAACGTGATTGGGCTAAATACATTTGTTTTTAATCGTGCTCAGACAGTCTTTTAATTTACCAAATTCTATTTCAGCACGAAGAACAGCTCAATAATGTGCGGGCCCACAATTCCCTTATTACTTTGTTAAAGAGATTACTACTGATCTTTTAAACGCACAATCTATTCAATTATACATTAATAAAATTGCCTCACATTGATCCAACAATGCACGCATGATGCATTTTTAAGGGTTGAAATATACATTTAAATTCAAATATTAATCACGATATATTATTGCCGAAATATCATCTAAAAGCAAAGTCTTATTAAAATACATATTCCTTCATGAGTTACTACCCTATATTTCTGGAATGCAAATATTTTTACTGAGGGGATTAGAGCAAATATTTCCAAGATAATAAAGTATTGTTTTCCGATTTCTCTATAAAGAATTTATTTTTTTCCGATACATACTCTTCCTATCTAAAATTTTGCTCTTCGTTTTCGAGAACATACATAATATTTTCAATGCAATATAATCCGAATCACTTTTTAATACATATATTTTAACTGAAAATAACATATATCATTAACTTTCACTTTATTATGCAAATATTGGAATAATAACTAATTTTCTACCTTTTAATTGCTGTAGATAACATAAATGTTTCTCAGAGTTTCGCCTTGCACTACGCTGTTTTCAGTGTGTTATTCCAGATCTTAGGGAAAATAATGACCGATTTGGAGGGTCAAACTGAAGGCATATCTCATAGCACACAATCTTGTTTTATTCGTAATCGGCAACTTAAGCAGCAATAAGCCTCTGCGAGCTAGTGAAAAGTGCTTCAATGCCAGTCCGCAAGAAATCTGGCTCATTGGATTCAAGGAAATCCCGGAATGCAATTTTGGCCTCCTCTCGGTTTCTGAAATACCTTTGTCAGGTAATTTCTGAAATGCATGAAAAGGTGGAATTAGGTAGGTGAGAAGTCAAGCGAGTAGCCTGGATGCGGGAGGGTTTCGAACAGCATTTCGTGTAGTTTCTGTTTTCTCTTTTGTGATACGTATGGTCACACATTATCATGGAGGACAGGACCTTGCATATTCACCAAAGATAGCTGTTTGGTACACAACTTCTGGTGCATTCGGTTAATTTTTTCGCTGTATGTGACTGAGGTAATGCTTTGACCAGCATTCAAGAATCTGTAGTGTGTGACACCGTGAACAGTCCACCACACTGTCAACAAAATCTATTTTAGCGTCAACATTGGTTGAAAATATTGTTTTGGGGACTTACGATGGCTCAGCCACTGTTCAGATCTCTTACAGTTGTCTAAAGCACCCGCGTTTTATCCAAGGTTACGATGCGATCAAGTAGGAGCTCCTTTTCGTTGCGATGCAGAAGATTACATCACATCTCAAACCGTTGTTGTTTCTGATGCTATATCAGTTCGTGTGGAACAGCCTCTTGACCTTAAAAATATGGTGGAAATGTTCGGAAATGGTAGACACCAACATATTGTATTGTTTGGCGAATTCCCTAACTGTGACGCGAAGATTTGCCTCCACATTTGTCTTCAGAGCGTCGTTATCAATGCCCGAATGTCGTCTTTGGCCCTCCTCAATTTGTCAGCTCCTGTCATAGGAAAGAAACTTTTCAAACCGCCGACTAACAGTATGTTCTGTCTCCTCGCCCCATGCGTCGACCACATTTCGGCAAGTTTGTGCCGCATTACTACTAAATTTAAACACATAGAGCAGGATCACCCACAGCTTACTCTTATACGAGTAGCAACGACTGAAAATCAACCTATTATGTCATGTGTGTGACGTGTTAGTCTCCTTTCAACTCGTGCGAATTGGACTGCTTTTATCTGATGTCAGGAGTAGGTCGCCTATGGGCTCCCCATCTCCCTCATACTTGCGGAGATCTTGATGCAGTCTTTGGAGAAGGATATTTTATCGGTTTACACTCAAATTCTGTTATTATTTGTGAGGTACGTAGATAACATTATGCTGTTTCGGTCCTATTCTGTTTCAGATCTAGTTTTATATTCTGATTACTTTTTCTCAAAGGTTTCGTCTATCAATTTCACCCTTGAAATTCAACAAAACCGAAGACTACCTTTTTTGGATTTCATTTTTCAATGGACCCCTCGAACCATTTGCAGTTTTCCGTTTTCAGAAAACCGTCTTCCAGTGTCGAAATTATACCCTTCTCGTCTTATCACCCGACTAATTACAAATTTGTTGCTATTCGGTTTTTGTTACGTACCGCATTTTCACACTCGTCCAACCCTAGATTACGACATTTGGTTAAGGTAAAACAAGTTCCCTGTTATTATGGATAAGCAGAGTGGTGGATCGTATGCTCCCTCAAATTAAGAAGTCTAATGTTTCGACTCTTTCTAGAGTCTTACGTAAACCCCGTTTTGTGTTATCACTTCACTATGTGCCTAGGATTAGTAATTTGCTTAGAAGTAAGTGCAAACCATACAATATTGACTTTGGTCAGACATCTAGAAATATTTGTGCCTTAATCAAGAAGGATCGGGATATGGTGCCTTTACATAGTAGATACGACGTATTTGCCATGCCTGTACAAGCCGTTGTTCCAGAGACTAATGATGCTGTGTATCTTGAATCTACAAAAGCAAATTCAGTGCCAGTGCCCGGGAGCATTAATATGATATTCATAATGGTAAGTTAAAAACCACCATATCTCTCCTAGCTGTGACCGGATCTCATGTTCCAAAGTGGAATGAGATGTCAATTATAAACTCTCCACGTAAGTTCTCGCTGTTATTATTCATATAGATATGAATAATAACGCTGTTATGAATAATAACAACGTTATTATTCATATCGCTGTTATTATTCATTTATATTAGATCTTTCTCATCTCGTTGCTGTAAAGATTATGTACCTAAGGTAATATTTAAACCACGGATTATTTTATTTAAAACTTTTCAGGGTTTTATTTTAAATGCATTATGTAAATACTAGATGCGTTGCGATATTTTCCGATTCTGACGATGGTGCGTTATATACACTATATTGACAAATGTCACCGCACACCTAGGAGAGGAAGACAGCATAGCATATATTAATATATATTGGTACGGTGTCGGTCCACTTTTGTTCATAATGCATGCACTGACACTTCGCAACAAGCTTTCGACAAAGGTTTGGAGCACAGCTATAGGTATGCGCTTCCATTCAGTATATAATGCTGCCGCCAGCTGTTGCTTAGTAGTAGGCCTTGGTTCCAAACTTCTTATGCGGCGCTCTAATTCATCGCATAAGTGCTATAAGGGATTAAGATCAGGGCACTGAACTGGTCAGTCCAAAGTTCAAAGTACACACACGATACGGAGTTATCGTAAAACCATGCCGTTACAGTCCTTGATTTATGGGTCGGTGCATATTACAGGTGGTGCTAACAAGGCTCGGTTTCAGAGTATTGCCACAGAGTTGGTAGAGGATATATTGTCCGGAATATAGGGGTAGACGTGCTGGTTAACAGGTTTGTCCACAATACCTGATGGGCCGGGAATATACCATAAAACACACCCCGCCACGAATACACTGCCAGCTCCACTCTTAACCGTAGGAACAACACACTGTGGTAAATAGCGTTCCCCAGGCAGCCGCCATACCCACACACGTCCATCAGATAAATGGATTGTGTATCTGGATTCCTCAATTCATAGGACCCGTTTCCATTGATCTACGGTTCACGATAAATGTTCTTTACATCATGCTAAACGACGAGTAGCCTTCCGAGTGGAGATGAAATGCTTACGTGCAGCCGCACGACCACGGTAACCCATGGAATGAAGTTCTCTGCGAATGGTATGTGCACATACCGAGGTTCCAGAATTTTTACTTTCCTGTACACTGAGGTCCCGTGCATTACCGTCTATTAGCTGTAACGACTCTCCTGAGGCTTCCATGTCCCTATCACTGATTTCGTTTGATCTGCCGGTACGTTTTGCAACTTCAGGGACGCCATGTGTCTTCTACATATTCAGCGCATATAGAACTGCTTCTATAAAGAGATGAACACTTATTTTATATGTGGTATAACTGGTGTAAAGTAAGCATCAGGAACAACTCGAATGTAGTCTGACAATAACTCTCACCCCAGTAGACCACACTGAATTCAAAGGTAGAGGTAACACGTGAAAATTAATATAATATTTCTTTTTAATTGAATGCTCCAGCACCAGAGCGATCGGATCTGAGAATTTCCTGTGTATAAACCTAACACTAATAAGACAAGTAAAGTGCTCCACTGTTACAGTGTTATCTGTAAGCGCATGCAGTGTAAGAAAACTAATCGACAAGGGTGCGTAGAGTCTGGGTGCTGTTTGGTCCAATCTTCTGTTCTCCATTCCTTTTCCTGCCTCGCCTTTCGTCGTCCAGAAGTCAGTTTTTCGTTATTTCAAGTCTTTTTTCTGCAAAACTCTTAGGCATGATTTTGGTAAGTCTGATTATTATTCGTGAGGTTTTGGGAACATTCTGCAGCTTTCGTATTAACTTCAGCTTCCAACAAGCTATAAAATTCGGAAAATGCATCAGAAACGCAGTTATTTTCCACTGTGTTAATCTGGTGTTGGCAGATAATACGAAACACGGGTGAGGACACAATTCTTTGAAAATTGATGCGATTTCTTGTCAAATTAGCTAATGATATGGATTCACAATTTAAAACTGCATTTTTTGAAAACGTAAATAACCGGAATCAAATCACGACAACAGAAGCACATCTATATTCACGCCAAGGAACTTAGAAAAAGGTATCTGGAGATGCTCTTTTTAATGGAGCAGCACCACTTTGCGTGAAGCCTATAACCGCGAGCGGCGGCCATCGAAAGGTGGGAAATCCTGCTGCTACCAAAGTTATTTCAATGCATTGTGGGAAAATGTTACTGTTTTTGTATTGTAACTTCTTCCGGATGTGTGAGAAAATGCTGGATTTAGAAAATGTTTAATTGTTTTAGGAATTCTGCCTATTTTTATTTTAAATTCAAGTACATGAAGCTTTAGTGTGAACTCAAAATCAAACATAACTCTAAAATTGGAAACCTTACTCCGCCGCCCCGGTGGCGCAGTGGTCTAAGGCGCTGGCCTCTGATCATTCGTCCGTAAGGGGTCCGGGTTCGAATCCCGGTCAGGCATGGATGTTGTGTTTGTCTTACGGCTCTGGCTCTCTCCCTTCCCTGAAACCAGTGACCCTAAATTAGGGACGGGCGACTGCTTATAGCCCATTGAGTTGCTCACGGTGGTCGTTAAACCTCCAATCAAAAAAAAAAAAAAAAAAAACTTACTCCTCTCTGGAGCATAATCCATTCTGGGTTGATATTAGCTTGGTTTATGCAACCAAAACCAAAGCAAATAAAAAAACACAGAGCTGAAACTGGGTGAAATTCCTTAGCGTATCATGTAAACAACATCAAATTCACATACATTGTGGCTTCCCAGTTAAAAGGCCCAGGGCATCTCCAGAAGGCTTGTTGGAAGAGGAAACATAAACATTCACAGTTGTGGTTGTAATTTGGCAAAAAAGGAAGAAAACTACAGTTTTGTCGCTAGAAGTGAAAGGATATATTCAAGATTGAGACATGTCGCTGAAGTGATAATTTTGTCACCAGATGTAAACCGAAATCCCTAGCTGTGGCAACAAAATCGCTAATTAGACAGCGATGCGAGCACGCACCAACGCCCAAACACAAACTCTCTCTCTCTCTCTCTCTCTCTCTCTCTCTCTCTCTCTCTCTCTCTCTCTATATATATATATATATATATATATCACAAACACACACACACACACACACTACGTTATTCGTGACATTGGAAAAGTGTTGATTTATCTCTTCTTTGAGTTGTTTTACCGTTTGTGCCACTTTTTAGTTAAGTTCCATAACGCATATCCTGACATGAGAGTATTAAGAGAGGGAAAGAGAGTTTTACTTAAAATAGTGTGTAATTTCTTTGTGTAAATACTAATTATATTAGAAGAAGTGCTTTAATTTAGTACAAATACATCAATTTACAAAAGGAAATAATTCTTGAATTTTTTCTTCTGTTTTTAATTAACTTTTACTTTGTCCTTAACGATGTCAAAAACTTGTGTTTCCGTTTGGCCCCCACACCGAAAATACATTCTTCATACGCCCCTGGTTCATGATTTAGTACATGGGGTGATGTATTGTTTAAACACTTTTCTTTTAAGAGTAAATGGTAAATCGCTTTTGGCAACAGTATTGTTTCTTCCAAATTCTCTCCAGTCAAGCTTCATAGTAATAATTTTTTTTCAATGTGTCTCTTGCTTGATATCTGCTGTCTAAAGTAAATAAATGTGAGCATTTCCATAGTCCCCACTGCATTTATTTCGCAGTAGCCGCAAAATTGGTTAGGTACTTTTCTGCAGACAGACACTGAAGGCCAAGATTGGAGTTGCGAATTCATTTGAGTTCCCAACGGCGATAACGTACCACGTTTACTAAAACGTTTGGTTGATAAAGGATAGCAGTACCCGTAATCCGGATTTTTTTATACTCCCTTTTACTTTCCTTCTGGTGCTCTTCGTCGCCATTTTAAGACAGTACTATTGCTGGCCTACAAACAGAGACTGCGCACCTTATGACTGCCATTCTATGCCGAAAGACTTCTATAAGTGCTCAGTCAATCTGCACCCGGAAAGCAATATTTTTACATACTGCTTCTTAAAACACCCAATATTTGTACCCAATTTAGTACTAATATCATTGAAATACTAAAATCAAAAATAGATTTTGGACGGAAATAAAGTGAATGTTATTGTAGTATATCAGCAGAAATCTCATTGTATTTACCACTTGGAAATTTCAAAATGAAGCAGTATAATTGATGTATACAATTGGTGACATCAATATAATTCCTCTCAAAGAAAAACAACGCAAAACTTAATCTGCGTGAGAATTTGCTATCTGTAATGATCTGGATTGTCTGAGATATTAGAGTAAGTGATCAGTAATGTTAGCAATTTCTTCAAAACAAAATCCCTTTTGGATATCTTGGAAAGCTCCGTACACATGCGTGTCTTATAAAGCTATTATTCTTGAATGATTGACCTCTACAAATTAAGCAAGTTTATTTGTGCAAATGAAAATTTCTGAATCCTGCAAGAATGCATTTAAGTTAATACATGTTCTTGAAGTAACATAGAAACACATAAATTAGATAACCTGACTTAAGTGTTACCGTGCGCATTTTAATGCCTAAAAGTAGGGTTATAACCCCCCCCCTTTGCAAGTTTGTAAGAATATCTTACAAATACGTTATATTGAGGCCTGCTTTGTTAAGAATTCTAAAGTGGTTCTCTCTTGAGTCAGGATGTATTTACATTCCGATACATAACAAGTTTCCCAAATAATTTACGATTAAACATATGTATGTTCAAATTTCTCTCAGAAGCTAGAAACGTTGCAACTTTTTTGACAGGGAAATAAACATTTTTTCTGATGGTAAAACAAGAACCTACGTATTGCAAACGTCAATGACTTTGAACATTGTTTAAAATAGGACGAAACTTCTGAAATATTTTTCTCTATATGAATTAAAAATGCTATGGAATTGTTATTTTAAAATAATACACAGAGTGTTTATATCTGTTTTATTGTTATATTTCTTTGTCTGAATTGTACAGTTGCATTATTTTCCTCTCCACAAAAATATCTTATAATAACATCCACCGAATTAAAATTGTGTACTTCTCGATTTATAATGATATAGTACGTGACTGTTTTGGAAGAAAGTATTTTTTAAACAGAAATAATATTTTATTTAGGTTAGAAATAATGCGCAGCTTAAATAAAATTCAAGCGGCGAATTTTTTTTTCAAATTTCCATACTTTATCTTATGCCGTGCAGATTAAAAATAGTTTTACTTATCAGAAACAAATTTAATGCAAATACACGCAACTTCTTTTTTGTCTGAAAGAATATTGACAGATCAGTTTCTGTGTTCCCAGGAAGAATAGATGGAGTATATTATTATGGTATCATGGCAGTGGTCTTACGAATATCGATAAAAATACAAAACACTGTTTGCTACTCATCTTACTAGGCCATTATGTTAACACATAGGCAACGCACCTGCATTGATCTAAAGCACAGTATATATCAGTCAGTCAAAGCAGTACTGTTATGTTGTCGAAACGCAAGCCTTTTTTCTGTGTGATTCGGATTGACTGTCTCAAGAAATGGTCTCTAATCCACTCACCACACGCGCGCCATCTACATACTCTTCTCAATAATGTGACCTGGTGACCCAAATAAACGAAGCGTTTTTCAGTATACTTTCAGACAACATTGCTCTCAAAGGAATTGAATTGGTACTCTTTTGCTCATTTGCTTGTGTACACCACATGTATTAAATGTCGGGAAAGTATATTTTGCTTCAGAATTAAGCTTCCGAAAGAAGCATTCTCGTTGCGCATAGCCCCTGACTTACCGCAAATAGAAATCACATCAGAATGCAACTGCACAAGCCTTTATAATAAAGTTATTAAACACTTTAAGAAGTAGCACTTCTATTTCTTTTCTACTGTGGAACTAAAGTATAATGCTCCACCATGATATTTCTGTATCATACAAATACACTTTAAGGAATAAGTGTCTTTATTCATAATAAATCATTATTTTAAATTGTTTACTGAAAACTATGAGCTCGATACACTAAATTCCTGCAAATTGCTTGTTCGATTCTTTTAAAACAATGAAGCTCTCTGATTAACAATCGTAACAGAAAATTGTTCCAAAAAGTTCAGTTATTTTGACAGCATAATATTTCCATTTTTTTTGCGCATTTATGGCTCTTAAAGTCCCGTCCGCTCGAAGTTTTCAAAATCCTCTGCAGTGGATAAAATACTCTAAACTACGAAAAAGAACATACAAAAACAAAAGCTCGGCACATTCGCATTTCCTTTGTACATTGTTTGAAAAATATTCACCGGGAATTTCTTCCTGCTAACAACACATTGTTGATACACTCGCTGGCAATGCGTATCATAAAAAACTTGAAGACATTAGATAACCTACGTTTGGTACATTATATTTTTGAAACAGTTGGCTAAAATCACCTAACACGATCTTGACCCGCCAAATAAATCAGTGCGAAAATTTATACTTTACAAACAGGGAAATTTGTCACCGACTCCTGTCGAGGTGTAAACAGCAGAACAATTCAGAACTGCTTTCCTCACTGGTAATTTAAGGATACAGGCCTGGAGATCCGAGATTCAGCCTATAATGAAAAGGAAAAATGTGGAAACTGCGTCTAAGAAACTATAAAGTCTTGCCGTCTATTCATAATAGTGTTTAGTGCCATAATAGAAATTAAGATTTTGTTGACTCAATATTTGACTAAATAGCAGCAGGCCACGTAGATTGTTCACATGACCAGAAAAGGGATGATAATGAGACACCTAATCATAAACGAGTGACAAAACGAGAAGTTTGTCGTTGAATTACGAGGCTATTTAATGCAACAAATTAATGAAGGCAGTCTTTACCTGCTCTAGATATCTGTGCTGAGTTTGTTCATTCTATATGTGGAAGGCATCATGGTATACTTGGTAAATTTGTTGACGCTATGAAAATGAATAATTTGTTGACGCAGAGTTGACCAATTTGTAGCAAAACACCTAGAGGAATCAGATGACCACGAAATCAGTGAGGATGATATACTTATCATCAGCGAGTGACAGACAGGAACTCTATCGTTGTATTATGAGGTCATTTTATGCAAAAAAGCCATGAAGGCTTTGTTTACCTGCTTAGATATCTATGCTGATTTTGTTCACTCTGTATGTAGTAGGTTTACGGGAATCCCCGGTAAATTTGTTGAAGTAATGAAAATGAAGGTTTTGTTGAAGCAGTGTTGATTAATCTGTAGAAAAACACCCAGAGGAGTCCGATGACCAGGAAATCCATGAGAACGATGTACCTATCATGGGCGAGTGACAAACAGGGAGTTTATCGTTGAATTAGGAAGTCATTTCACGCCAAAAAGCAATTATGGCTGTCGTTACCTGCTCTATATATTTGCGCTGATTTTGTTCATTCATAGTATGAATTTAGAGCATGTCAAGGTATCCACGGTAAACTTCTCCAACGTATGAAATATTAGAGACTACTGCAAACGCTTGTGTGACAGATGCAGATGTTCATTTACATTAAGATTGTTTTAGCGCAAATTATTTTTTAATATTTTACCGCATTTTATTTAAATTCATATGTTTATGTCTACTTTGTATTCAATAAATGGTAGTTTAAAACCCTTTGAGGTATCGACTGGAGACGAAAGGTGGATAAAGTGTTAAATAATTGGGGCTGCCGCTGAATTGGACCAAAATGTTTTAGTCCAATGTGACCCAATTAATAGAAATTTTCTTCATGAATAAATTATAAGCTTATAATTCATTAATGAAAAAATATATTTCGAGTGGAAGTTTATAAACGTGAAAGTTCTGAATATTCAATAAGTAGTTCTACGCCAAGACATTTCAAATTTTTAGTTTAGTTATACTATTTTGAATATTCTGAATATTTTTCTGAAATTTGAATCTTCCTAGGGAAGTTGTTAAAGAGTTATATTGAGTACAGATCTGTGTAGATTTTCTTTTTGGAAACACTAATTTTATTTAATTTTTAATGGAATCCATATTTTATTACAATGCGTAGCACAAATAATGCTGGAGGTAAACTTAATGAAGAAAAAAGAAATACACGACATATCGTACATTAATGGAAACGGCTGTTGCCTAATCAGAATATTTTTATGACTGGAACGGAATCCAAACAAAAACTGATTTATTTAACTGAATCGGCTTTCCTAAAAGTTTGGTGTGAAGAGCAATATCAAACAGGTTCAATTCTATATACGTTGTTTTATATAAAAGCATTCTTTGTACGAAGTACACCAGCAGCTACCAACGATATTTTAAGTTTTAATTTACATGTGCCCAAGTTTTTTCTGAGTGAACTCCTGTTATTGTTTTTTTTAATTCTTAACGAACGTGAACTTAGAAATGAAAAAATTATAACCTTCTTCGATAATGAATAGTTGAGTGTTTATTTTAAGAGTTTTGTTCTGCGGTAATTCTCTAAAGAAATGATTTGGGGCTTTTCCAATTTCAGAATAACTAAATAAATTTAGTACAGCAAAAACGAGGAAAAAAATCGTTTGACAAACAATCTGCTATCTCTTTAACTCACAAACTCACATATACAAAGTTTAGTAATTACTCGGTATTCCCCAGCATGTCTTACAATCCACTTTCAGTGAATGTTGCTGTATGCACATGGAAGGGCACATAAAATATGGATTCCATTAAAAATTAAACTCGTTATTATAGCATTTCATGTATGTTTCTAGAAAGCCTCATCGACGATTCACGTTTTCACTTATTTGAAACTACGCTCTTCGTAATCTTTCGTACCAAAGATATAATGGTAAATACATTCGAAACTGTTTAATGAAAGACAAGCTAGCTTATCATGTTCTTACCTTTGCAAACATGATACGATCAAATTTTCAAATTATTTGTTATCGTATTTAGACGAAGTTCATGTAGTTTAGATTTTTTTAATATTTGAAGCACCTATTCTGATTTATATTTTCATATATTAAATGTCGCATGTAAACATTGGGAAATTAGACACTAGAAAAATTAATCATAAAGTACAGTTCCTAATAATAATCGTATTTCAAGACAAAATGAAATTGTCTGCCTTTGGCTAGTAATAAAAGTCGACACGACAACACACTTCTACTTTCCCGCGCATAACTACAATTTTGAGTGTTTTATTTCGTTTTTCGTGTAATCGTGAAAGTGTATCAGTGAAATATTGACAGTGTTAACAAATGTGTGAAAGGTTCCTATTATGAGCTTTTTCTCTTCTGAAATAGTGTGCTCACGTGTGCATTTAGCCAAACTTTTTGGTAGATCTTGAGGTTTCAAAAGTTTCTTACTAAACTGAATACGGGTCTTCGCGAGGAAAGCCCAACCTGAACAGAGCGAACCCGACCCGGCTTATTTTGCATATTCCGGAAAACCTACTATTTTGCGCGTGGACTGAAAAAAACATTTCCAGTCACAAAATGAACACTGGTGGTAAGAGGGTAATTTGAAATGGACAAGTATATTTCTTTAAAAGTTGAAATGAAATACCGTTTTCACTGCATTGGTTTTATTTCCTTTTAATGTGATATGGTCACTGCAGCAGTGGAGATCTGAGTAATTTAATCTACAAGCAATTTTTCCGCATGGTGCACTTTATTACCTTGTGGGATTATTTTGAATCCATTTTTGGAAAGAAATATCGGTTAGCATCTGTTAAAACTGAGGCGGCGGTGAGTTTGACTACTATAAAGATTTCATGTCCAAGGAGATAATTACTGAAGATTTCAGATCAAACATAAACTTTCGAATCCGTACAACACCTGACAGTACGTCCCACATCTGCACATGTTAGCCACTGAAAAACATGACCTTTTTCGCTTTTCTAAGAAACGTACACATAAATATGCTTTTCAGGGTCGCGTGACGAAGTGACCGTGTTTATAGAAGGCGCGATGCATTGTTGCAACAGTGATGAGACATTTTATAGTATCAAGAAACCAAAGAAGGTCGTGCGATTTATAATGAATGATAATGCATGTGGGTCCTATTTGTTTATCTTCGATGATATTTCCAGTTGATGCAAGTGTAAAATAATTGTTCCACCTCTCACGTTAGACATTTGTGAAAGTCGTTGTCAAAATCCAGAATTATTTTAAACAGCGGCTCGTATTTCTTTATTATTAATAACGAAGGGTCTTCTTGAACCTGGTGCACCTTCAGGTGATTCAGCACTACAACCACTTTTTAAACCATTTACGTGGAAACCGAGTTTTAATTCGTAAATCAAACTAGCCCGAATCATACCAGATTCAGCTGACATTTTAAAAGCGTTCAAAATTACAGAAAGAAAGCAAACAGCAAGTTAGAGCGATCCGATTGACTGAGGCGTATTTGTGCCTTATGGCACATATAAAAATTTCAACTTTGCAAACCCCTACCAAGTAAAACAAGTCATTGCTGCAAATTTTACCGAAAAACGCACGATCATTTCTGGCTCCCTATAACTTTGTTATTCCTTTAGGGTATCAAGGCTATCTTGTTAAAGCTTAACTGTGGAAGAGGAGATGCCTTACATTTGCAACAAAAGTAGGTAATCAAATCCAAACCTCATCTTTGAGGGGGATTCTTACCAAAAAAGGGAGATTAATCTCCGTTATATTTCATTTACTACTTAGGTGTTTCAGGGTAGTAGATCAACTAATCCTTTTCAAGGAGAGATCGTTCAGTATTTGTCATAAGTGGCGTAGAATGCTGCAAGAAACTGATAAACGCGCTGGTACGTGGCGAAAATTGGAAATTCGGAATCGAAGTCGGACTGGTTACTCTAACGTTAGACTGGCGCTGGCCAAGAAATCCGAATTTTGCCCTTTGAAGAAATCGACTATGTATCTCAGTAACGCCCCTCAAATAATTAAAATTTAGTAGTGAAAATAAAGATGAGATATACATCACATTCATTTAACACCGCAACAGAAACTAAATTTACAAAATTTCAAATAGGACAGTGAATAATAAAAGTATACTAGAAAACAAACACCAAAAACCTAACCGAACATAGTGCACTCATAATGGAACACCGAAAATCATGTTTCAATTTTAGAATTTGGTGATTATTTTTTTCCGTTTTTTTACTTTCCATTAAAACAGAACTAAACAAAATATTGAGGAGTCGTAGGAAAAGTAAAAAAGTTCCTTCAATGAGACTGATGAAATATTCCAAATATACAACCCGAAGTTAATACCAAATTAGTCATTTCCTGGTCATCTAAAATTTGGACGCATTAATGCTTAAGTAATTTTTGACACTCTATGTAGCAATATAGCATAACATTTATTTCGTGTTTATAATTTGAAAAGAAAAAATCACATTCTGTGTGACTTTCTTGAACAGGGCATTTAGCAGATTGGCGAATAACGCTAGATTTCCTCCTTATTCTTCTAACCCGTCATTTTGAATTCCATACAATAACTGATGTATGAGCCACTTCTTTAGCAGGAATAGAGACCTAACCAACATTATCTCAGAAGTTCTTTCGGGGCACCAAAAAAATAAAAATGCATTCAATATATTATGAAAAAAAAATTGGTACTATTATTTTAAGCGTGTTAGTTGTTTCATCTAGTTTTCGTTTTTGGAAACAAAATGTGCATTTCAGTAGGCTTTTTTGTTGTCTCAAAGCATCTTCTTTTAGCACAGTGTTATATTTAAATCTATTCTCTATAAAATCCTCAGAGTACACGAGGTTAAGGTGAAATTCCTACGTTTACTGTTATTAGAATTTGGTAACTTTCCTGAGCGTCCAATGCTTTTCGTATCCTTTTATTAGTTGGAATTCCGCTCGTTATGCGGCTCGCATTCTTTAAGGCAAATAAAATGCAAGACCATTGCGCCCTTTGGAAGCACTGAGTTCAATCGGAAAAGAAGCAATGCAAAGAATGCTGAGTAACATGAAAGAAAACCTACTGTGATAAATAAAAGGACCGAAAAATTATTGTTGTTACCCAAAGGCGCTGAAATAGAAATACGGACCCATTGGAGCAGTTTTCTAATCGAGGGCCTCTAAACATTAGTCTGCAGGAGTCCAAGATCGAATATCGGACAAGGCGTGAAGAACATCTCTGTCTTACAGCACTAGCGTTGTCCCTTCTCCGAAACAACTGGCCCTAAAGTAGGGACGGACAACTGCTTACATCTTATTTAGCTGCTCATTTTGTCGAAAATTAAACTTGACATATTAGAAATCCTCGCGTCTTGAAAACCCCAAAAATCTCTTATTTTCTTGTCTTTGTGTTTGAATTTCTGTTTGCTTGACGTTCACCATTTGCTTCACTTCTGTTTGCTCAACTTATAATATTTGTCACATATTCTGATCCTCCTGTAAAATCGCGGGACACCATTACCGCGTTTTTGTATCTCCAATATTGTACCCCAGTTTAAAGCTCTGTGCAGTTATTTTCTTCCTCACCTTGTATTTACTGTATGATGCCAGAGTCCTTGACTTTACATCGAATTGTGAAACAAGAATGAAACGGAGTGAGCAGTACATTTTTCCTAAAATTTTATTTAATAAGTATTTATCCATTTTAAATGATTCACACATTATCAAAGTTGCCCTTTGGATTCCGTGCAGGAAGGTCGCACATCGTGTGAGCTCCTGCGAGTGAACTTCAGTGCAAGCTTTTCGTCGTCGTCGGCCGTTCGTCTTGTTCTGCGATTAGATAGTTTCTGGGTTACCAGTCTATCCGAATCAGTCCGGTTAGGGGATCTTTTAGTTGTTAAGCTTTTTTCAAAGCTCAATTAAAATTTTCTCGAATCCACTTCTCTTCGTTTCAGCTTCAAGCCCATCGAAAAAATTAAGAGAATTTCAAGTTCTGATGTTGTAGAGCAAAAGCCTAACGCCAAGAAAAGCGATGCCGTTTCCCGTTCCACATCTACTTTCACGGGAAATCCGGAGTCAACTGAAAAGCCAGATCCAAGAAGATCTAGAAGAATTAAGAACCTTCCGCCGGAACTTTGTAATAGTATCCAAAAAAGAACAAGAAGATTGGTAGGTAAAAAATTTCTTATTCTGTGCCTCAGAAAAATCTAGGCACGTCATCTGACAAAAAAGTTGTCGATGACTCTTGTATGTCTGTGCCAATTGCAGACATAATATCTGAGAAAATATCAGATATGAAAAAAACACCGGTGAGATGCCCGGGCGATGGGATTTCTGAAAAAATTACAAATATCATTAAAACACCGAAGAGATGCTCGGGCGATGGGATATCTGATAAAATATCAGATATCATTAAAACACCGGAGAGATGCCCGGGCGATGGGATATTTGTAAAATTTTCAGATATCAATAAAACACCGGTGGGATGCCCGGGCGATGGAATATCTGAGAAAATACCAGATATGATTTATGAAAAGTCCGAGAAAATTCCGGACAACCTTACCCAAGAGGAAGGTTTTATAGAAAACAGACCTGAGACGGCTTCGGCGTCAGGCTTTTGCAATGAAAAAAAAAAAAAAAAAGGCCCTTTTTGGGGCCGAGTACATTTTCCAAAAAAATAACTGTGCAAATACAAAACATAAAAAGTGTTGAAAAAAAGGAACAACCTCAGTCATCTTACGAGCATAAATTAAGCTCAAAAATAAAGGATGCTGTAAATGACACAGAATTAATGAAAAATGATACAAATAAATACCTGCGTAATATTAATATATTACACAGAGAAAAAAAAAAGTTGTCCCTAAAAGCAATGTACAGAATTCTGTGCTACAAGAAAGAATTGAAAAACATCGCAAAAATTTCCAAAACACAAATGTAACAGAGAAATTGATTGCTGATGTTGACAAATATCTAGGCGAGAAGGAAAAACAGAAAAAAAGGCCCTTTTAAGGGCATGGGACAGAATTCTGTGCTAAAAGAAAAAATTAAAAAACATCGCAAAAAAAAATTCCAAAACACAAAAGTAATAGAGAAATTGATTGTTGATGTTGAAAAAAATTTAAATGAAAATGCTACGCATAAGCAAAAAAAACTGGTTACTCCAACCGTGGAAAAACCAAAATATTTCGCTGGCAGGCTTAGCAAAGAAATTAAAGATGCAGAAAAAAATAACTGTAATGAAGAGGCACAATTGCAGTATGCTAATAACAACGATGAAGAAATGCTTCGGTTAGATGCTGTTACTAGTGCCCAAGATAGTATTACTGTTAGCAGCATAGCCGTAGATAAAAAAACAAAAAACGGCCCGTTTAGGAACCGTTCTTTTTCTGAGGATGAAGGTTTAATAACGGAAACTAATGGCCTTAACATTCTAATTTGGAATGCGCAGGGTATCAAAAGACAACACAGAGAATTTTTAGCCTACCTAAAGTACAAAAAAATTGACGTTGCGTTAATTAATGAATCATGGCTAAGCGAAAAAATTCAATTCAAGATACCCAACTACAAGGTTTATAGAAAAGACAAAACCACCAAAAGCGGCGGAATTTTGATTGCGGTTGTTGATAGATTAGAGCAAAGTGAAACACCTTGCAACACTGAAGATGGTCAAGAAGCCCACTCAGTTATAATTAAAACCAAAAATAACCCGATCAAGCTTACGGCCTTTTATAATCATCCGTCACATACGGTTACCAGTGAAGCTCTAGACAAGCTTTTTGAAGAAGACATCCCCACCATAGTAGCAGGGGATTTTAATAGCAAGCACCGCTATTGGTACTGTCCTAGAGCTAATAAAAGTGGGAACAATATTTTCAGATATCTCTTAAATAAAAATATTGATCTGGGGGCTCCTTCCGAGCCCACCAGAACAGCGTTAAGAGGAACTAGTAATGTGCTAGATTTTGCGCTATTCAAAAATAATAGATATTATTATGAAATCTATACTGCAGCAGCGCTCTCATCTGATCATAACCCCGTTCATCTACAGCTTTTTCCTGACAAAACTGTAATGGTAACACCCAAAATGGTCACGAACCTAAAGCAATTCACTGAAAAAATTAAATTAGTATCACCTCCAGAAATCGGAGATTGCAATAGCAAAGAAGAAATTGACAATGCTATTGAAACCTTTAACCTTGCCATTAAAAAGGTTATGGAGGCTTGCCAAACTCCTGCTAAAGAAAAAGAAACCCGTATTTCTTACCCAAAGAAATATTGGATCTTATTAAGGAGAAAAATAGGTACCGCAGTAAATGGCAAAGAACCAGAAATAAAAGATTTTATGACCTTTACTGCACCCTTAACAGGCAAATCAAAAGAGATATCAGAAAGTTTGAAAACGGTTCATGGGGTCAATTATTAGAGGAAGCACATATTGACTACTCTGAAAATTCGAATAAAAAAAATAAAATGACCCTGTGGAACCTTACTTCAAGTTTGCAAAATAAAAATATCAGATTACTCCCACCTCTCCAGAAAGCAGATGGGACGGTTGTTAGAACCGATGAAGAAAAAGCAGAAAGTTTTGCAAACTCACTAGAAAAACAGTTTAAAATAAATGATATCCCTGACACTGATGTAGCCACTAAAATGAAAAAGGCCCTGGATACTTATTTTAAACATGCAGAGGATGTAGAAAATTCTAGAGTCATCGCCCAAAGTGCACAACTCTATGAAGAATTTACTAGTAAAAAAAAACCTGTATTAACATTGCCAATTAAAAGTAAACAGAAAGGCTCTTCTAAAAAAAATAGACGCACAAGGCATAGAAAACAGCAGCCAAAAGTAGAAAATGCTACGGCCTCTTTTACGTCCGATAGACAAGTTAAAGGTGCTACGACCTCTCGCGGGTCCGGAACGCCAGTAACTGAAAAGATAAGAAATAAAAAAAGGCCTTTTAAGGGCCAAAAAAAAATTTTGTTCCTCCTGACTTTGAAAAACCACTACCCATCAGTGAAAGAGAAGTTAGGTTTCACATTAATAACCTTAAAAATAAAAAGGCACCGGGCAAAGATGGCATAAATAATAAAATTATGAAAACATTACCGGAAGGGTATGTGCAAACCCTTACTAAAATATACAATTGTGCCATTAAATTAAATTATTTCCCGGATGATTGGAAGACAGCAGAGGTAATTTTATTACCCAAGCCAGGTAAAAACCTGGCAATTCCTGAAAATCACAGACCGATTTCGTTGCTCCCAACCATGGAAAAAATCTTTGAAAAAATTATACTTGTTAGAATGCAACAGTTCTGTGAAGAATACCCAGTTATTCCATTTATTCAAGGAGGTTTTCGTGACAAACACTCCACGGTGCACCAGCTCTCGAGAGTTACTGAAAAATGTGCAGAAGGAATAATGAATAAAAAGCACACAGCGGCTATTTTCCTGGATGTAGCTAAGGCTTTTGATAAATGTCCACACGAGGCAATTATCTACAAACTAATAGCACATGACTTCCCACCGTGGATTATTCATATAATCAAATCCTATCTTAAAAACAGAACATTTTGTGCAAAAATTAATGGGAAGATATCTTCAAAAAAAAAAATGAAGCCGGTGTTCCACAAGGCAGTGTACTTGCTCCTACGCTATACTCTATTTTTACTTCAGATTTTCCGAATTTTAACAACAGGAATCTGACTACAGCACTTTATGCTGACGACACTGCACTGGCCTATACTTCCATGAATAAAAATCAAGCAACATTTATGTTGCAATACTATGTGGAAAAACTGGAGAATTACTTCCTAGACTGGAAAATTAAAATTAATACTGACAAGACACAAGCAATTCTGTTCTCCCGTAAAACATACAATTACAATCCTGACTTTGAAATTGAATTGTATGGTAAAAAAATACCTTGGGTAAAGGATGTCAAATATTTAGGCCTCATTATGGATCATAATCTGAATTGGAACAAGCATATTAAAGAAACCCTGGCTAAAGCACTTAAATTAAGAGGATGTCTCCAACCTATAATTAAAAATAAAAGGCTTAGCAAAAAAAATAAAACCTTGTTATGGAAAGCATGCTTCAGCCCGGTGATTACCTATGGCTGTCCTATCTGGGGTAACTGCAGAAAGCAGCAAAAAAATAATATTACCTCGTTTCAAAATAAAACTCTTCGTATGATGGTAGGACTAGATGGAAAAACATCCAATAATGCTATCCGTAGTATGCTTAATATCAGCTCTATACATTATACTATGTATGATCTAGCGCAAAGGTATTACGAGAAAGCCAAGAAACATCCCAATCCTCTTGTCAAAGAGGCCCTTTATTATGTTGTCAATGATACTGACAAATTTAAAAGACCGAAGGCTATTTTAAATAAAATTCCTGAAAAGAATCCAGTTCACAGTTATACTTCCAAAAAAACAAAAAATAACTGGGACTAAATTGAAATTATTCCTCACACGTAGGACGAAAGCAAAAAATTGAATAGCAATTTCGGGTAAAAAAAAAAAAAAAAAAAAAGGCTCGTTTAGGGGCCGAGCAAAATGTTGCATAAAAGACATCTTTTTACGCACTAGTTCTGAAAAAAATAAATAATAATAATATTTAAACAAAACAGGACTATTTTTTTCCGCAGTTGCACATAAGTGTGCAACAAGCAGGCAAGTAGCGAAGGAAAAAAATGATGAATGATTGGCCCATAAACTAACGGCTTCCTAAATAAGGAATAAAAAAAAAACCCTGGTTGTGGCTTTTTTTTTATTTCTCGGTTGTTTACCCAAAATGAGTATCTTGAACCTCGATCGGTGTAATATTGTGATCACACCACCTCAGCTATGGTTACTCTGACATGCCCACATGTGAAGAAACCATGTTAAATGAAAATTGAGGAAAAAAAAAAAAAGGCTCTTTTAAGGGCCGTACTCTGTTTTTCAAACATGTGATCACACCACCTCAGCTATGGTTACTCTGACATGCCTGTCAAGAAACAACAAAAGTAAACCTGTGAAAAAATCCTGTAAACCAATGGGGAAAAATCTTTTTCTCATTGGCTGGCGAGAAACACTGTGCAAACGGCTGGTCTTGTCTTACCCGGTGTTCAAGACGATTTTTCTCTGGGAAAGATGTTCTGTGTGTGATGTTTTTTTTTTTTCAGGTTCCCCTTTCCCGTGTCCTTTCCTTCCTTTCCCCCTGTACTCTGTGGCACAGGTGTACCGGGCATTTTTCTGCGGAGAGAAATATCACTTGAAATGGCTTGTTGTTACAGGTAAGTATGTAGGGCAGCTTACAACTTCACTTCTTAACGGGTAACCGTCTACTCCCTCTCCTCTAATATTTCCATACTTTTCTTTCGTACTATCCTATCAGGGAAATCTGTTCCCAAATATCTAATATTCCTCTTTTTCACCTGACAAAAGGCGCAGAGCGCTGTGGGTTCGGGTCTCTCAACCTTAGATAGGAAATCTCTCTCTAATTGATTCACATGTTTTCGTGGCTTTTAATTGCACTTATCGCCTTTCAGTAGGCATGTATTATTAAAGTTGAAATTTTATTGCCTTTGTATATTCCACAATTTCGTTTTAAGAACATTGAAGTACCTGTTTGTAAATTTTCTTATAAAAATTTGAACCCTTCAATATTTACTCCACTAAGTAGGTTTCATATATACATGCAGCTACGAATACTCACAAATCGAATAACGCTGTCCACTAAATGACAAGCATAAAACTTATAGGTCTTTTCGTCGAACGAAATCTAGGTTCTCTTTCCGTATAGCTGCATTTTACAAGTTCGTTTACGAAAATTTTGGTACACTTAAAATGATTGTCAACTAATTTCGGTTCCTAAGTTGATAATGAAAATATGTAAAATCATTGATAATTTTTTGCTTCTTGCAGAATATTACCAGAAAAACTCTTTGCCATATTTCATTACACTACGTTGTAAAGGTATAATAAAATTACAAAAGCTCTAAGAATTTAATCGTACGATATCCATCTTCCGCAGGACAAGACCTTTGCTAAGCAAGCATACGTTCCTGTTGCCAGTATTATTCAGTCTTTATTTGTCTTTACATGGGATTCGTAGGACGGCAAACGAAGTCCTCTCTAATATTTTCGGCTGAAATCTTAAAAGTTTTCTAGGGAGAAAAATAATTATCAAAAAAAAAAAAAGAAAGAATATTTTATTTTATTTTTTTTTAAAGTTATTTACTGTTATAATTATAGGGTACCACGAGACTCCCATTTCACTGATTCACTCTAGAAGAAAATCACAAGTTCCGATTTCACATTCCATGTCTGAAAATAAAGCAGTCCGGCAAACGGTTGACAATTCCAACGTATCCCAAAATTTTGCATTTGTCTAAATACCGTAAACATTCATTTATAGGTCGAACTCAATTAAATGTTGGCTGGGAGGTTTTTCAGAATAAACCTTAAATATTTCCTTGATATCGTGCATTATTCTACGTCCACTTTTTCGGAAGAAAATATCGGTTTTAAGTATTCTGATGTGCCATTCGTATCCAATTCGCCTGTGTTTGGGTATCAGAGGAAAATATTTGGAATACGTGTTCTATTATGCAATGCTGTGCATGCGCATGCGGTCTGCTCCTGGTGTTCCACGCGCTCTACAAGTCTCCTGCTTATCATCATTTTCCTAGCATGTGTGGGACTGCAAACAGCTGTAGTGACTGCATGAGCGTCCACCAGTGCATATTAACGACAAATATGTTTAATAATTGTTTAACTTTCTTTATTTCTGCGTTTTGTACTGCGCTGTTCGCAAGACAAAACGGCGAAATATATATGTAGATCAAGAGGAAACGAATCAAGGAGTTTGTAACTTGTCCAGAGTGTATACTGAAAAAGGGGAATGTTTTAAATCGATCAACATTGGTTCTTAAGAGTTTTCTTTTTAATTTTAATCTCTACATCGCATTGTGAGTTTGTAAAAAATTAAAAGTGTGCCTCCATCTAGAGATCATGAGAAAAAATTGAGCTGTGTAAATTGTCTTCCGCCGATTCAGTTTGAGAAAGCACCATTGATCTTCTTTTCTCTTGAAAATTCACCTGGAATCGGAAACGGATGTATATGCCAAAAATCTAGTAGTTAAAAAAACACAGTTACTATAGTGTCTTACAGTCTGTAAGCGAACATTGTGGGGAGCTGAAGGGGTGCTTGAAGATTGTGCACAATCGAGTCACATTATTGAGACCACCTCCTACTTTTGACGTCATCTGCGCGTAGCCAATGAGAAAGGCACGTGTCGTGAGCTGGCTAGATGGGTATATAAGGTGTGATGTAGGCATTCTGAAAACACATAACTCGTTGCTGTCATGGGTGAAAGGAGCGATTTATCTGATTTGCAAAAAGTATTGATTATCGTGATTATCGGCTTTCGTGCCAAGGGTGGCAGTATTTCTAAAACAGCGCACTTTGTAAACTGTTCGCATGCTGCTTTGTTTAAAGTGTATCGTGATTGGGGAAATGACACAATTTCGAATACATGACGTGGAAACTGTTGAGCTTCACGTGACATTGATGTAACTAGTGAACGTTGGTTTTGAAGGTACGTGGGGGCCGATCGACACGCTACAGTGCAGCAAATTACTGGCCGAACGAACCAGTGAGCTACCGGAAGTATGTTCAACGAACCCTGCTGCGTATGTGGCTTTGATGCAGACTGATGGTCCCTGAACCTATGCTAACGAAAATGTTTACATTATATGGCAGAAAAGGTTTACATTTCCAGGGCAGTATGGGAATTGGATCTTCCCTGATTGGGAAAGGATTGCCATCTTCGATGAGTCAGGTTTTCTGCTTCATCGAACGGATGGACGTTCGATGAAGCAGAAATGTGTGGTGAGCGGTCAATGCTCAAATCGTTTTCTGGATATCGTTAATGCACTACGCGATAACTTGAACGAATCGAAATCTTCTGTCAGTTCGTACTAGCCTAGTTCGTACCCCTCTAGTTTCTCTCCAACATCGATTAGGCGTTTCCAACTAAAGAAAACTCGATGAATGCTTGTTTGTTTTTTTCCACCACTTTGTAAATTCGGTAGAGATGTTCTTTCTGAAATGCTTACAGTTGTCTGCTTAGTGTCACCTACAAAGTCGTCTAAATTGCTGCTTGTACTATTGCTTTTTATTAATGTTTCCAACACGTCTAAATCTTTTGCTGTGGGCAATGTATAAAGCTCGCTCAACTTCAGAGTTGCGTACGTAAATGAGGACGGCACCTGCAGTTCAGTTTTTCTGATTTCAACAGTGCTCTAGTGACTCTAGGTATAATTTTAACAAAGGTCTTTCAAGAAAAAAGCTAACGCAAGGTGATCTTTTTAGTGCCTGAAGGGGGAAGATATTAACGACTTTGAAATAAAAAAAATCTCCCACAGGATCTGAAACCTATTTGTTTTTCTTAAAGATTAGTTACACTTCGCTTAAAAAGCTGACATAATGGCAATTTCCAATTTAAGGGCACTGGTTTGTGAAAAAAGTGTGAGACAGCGCCATACCACACGTACACCACTATGCCTAATCAGCTCTCTGTCTCTTACGTGAGAGTTGAAGGTTCATTTTGGTGTCTCTTGGTTTAACTCTTCCTAATTACAATCTGAATGGCTAAAATGAAATGGGACGAAAACACTTCTAATGATTCCCTTAATTTTCGTCGGTATCGGTAAAGCCAGTTTCCTGCTGTTCGCTTATTGCCGAAAGATTGCTGTCTTTTGGTAAACACGTGATATTTTTCCCACTGTGGTGACATCAGTTATGCCGTCAGTCCTGGAAATTATTGGACGCACGCTACTACTTTCTCCAGGTAAAAATATTGCCGGATGGATAAATTACGTTTTAGTTAAATCTATAAAACTGTTCAACCAATAAAATTCATTATTTCTTATTCCACATTTTCATAAATTCTCGACTCGGCCAGAATACTCTATTCACACCTAATTTGGCAGAAATAGCACACACGCAGCAACATTTTACTGTTCTTTTCCCCCAAGCTTTCGATATAAGAATATAAAACAATATAATGATGTACATTCAAAAATAGAAGGAATATATAACTCTTTCAAAACATCGATGTTCAAAATTGTGCATAAATATTTAGAAATTTAAGACAACTTCCACTACTTTATATTTTACACCAATTCGCATATTCAGATTCACCATATTCTTTTGGATACATATTTTTGCATTTTTAACTCCTGTAAAGAAGCATAATTTTGAAATCTCGAGTTGTCCTCACATTACGGAGATAAATCAGAGTTTGCAGCTTAGTGCATAAGAATTTGGTAAAAAATTGTGAAAAGAATACATTCCAAACTGCATAAAAAGTACATGAAACATTTTAAGATGATAAAACCTTTGTCCACAAGAAAACGTGTTAGAATAAAGTGTGGGCTAACTCAAACGAAAATGTGCTCAAACAATTTTTTATAATAATGATTAACGGATTGTAGAAAGTTTCTTTAATGCAATTTTAGATCACAAAAAAACTATTACAAATAGAAAAGCAATTTTACATGAATATTCTGGAGCAATAAAACTTAGAAGTTATTCACTAAATATTTTTTTGGACAGCTTCCATGTAGATTGGCTGTTTATTTCGGAAACATTTAACATAATATTGAAATACCTCTAAAGAAAAAAGCGAGAGCATATACTCATTATAAGTTTATGGACTTGTGGGATAGGTTTACAACCACGTTTATTGTAGATACATACACCTTAATATCAAGGAAAGAGACAGACTCGTTATCCAATTAGCTAACAGCGAATTTCAAAATCATTTTGGCTAAAATTATAAATAGTTTCGAATTTGTGGCTTCCATTTATTTGAAACATTTTAGACGAAAATCGGCTTTATCTCAGATCAGTAACGATAAGCGATGGATTAGCATTCCCAGTCCTTTTTGAACTTTTTTAGTTAATTCTATTTGCTTTGCAAGGTAACATATTTTAAACATACAATAAATATCCTTATGAGGAACATTTTATTTTATTATAAATGAACATGGACGTAGCCATTTACCTGGTTATCAAAGAAATCCCAACACCTGGCACTAAAAAATTAGATTAAATTTTTTTTTTTCTAAAATTGTCTACAGCTTTCTAGGTATACTCGTATTTCCTACTGGAGTTTTTTCAATTCTTATTTCGTACACGAAGTATGTAAATATAAAATACCATAAATATTGTACTCCTTATAAGGTGTACCCTTTACACCAAAAAAAAAAACTTCTCGTAAAGAAATATATAAAAACTCTTTGCCCTTAGTAAGAATAAGTTCGTTTTGCCGCTTCACTGTGCTTCAGTTTGCTTTAATGATCCTTATTAACCCATGATTTATAAAACCATGTAAAATTAGTTGTTGTTTTTTACACATTTGAAAATATAATTTATAAGTTTCAGTAACTTTCTTCTCCTGGTGTTAAAGCGTTTCTTAATTTGAGATGGAAAATTGAGGAATTGGATTGCAAAGACTTTTTTCAAATAATATCTTAGCGGAAAATATTCCATTCAATGAATGTTGTGGGTTTTATATCAAATAATTTTCATTATTAATGAAATTTGTTGATTTTACTGATATATGTAAAAGCAAATTTAGATTCAGTTAAATTAACTATAATGTCCATGAAGCTTAAAGTTAACAGTAAATTTTTCAGAAAATTAAATACATTAAATTTTAGTTAATGCTGTTCCAATCCATAAGGCTTTCTAATTTAAAAGAAATAAACCTTTGCATTAAGTTCGCTATTTTAAGAAGCAATTTTTGCGCTAATGTAAGATACGATTATCACAAGAACGCAGAATCTTTCTCAAAAGTTAAATTGCCTATCATCCAAATTAACTCTTCGCTGTAATATTCTTGCACACCAGTAGCGTTACACGATCATATATATAATTTGATACTATAGAAAGAGCCTTTTGTAAGTTACCTCAGAATTTTTAACAATTCCCAATGATGACAAAGGACTACGCGTAAAGTATTCGCATGAATCATGCTCTTAAATTCTCTAAATGTTAAAAAGGGAGACATCCACAGTGGGCACTAATATCAATACTGTACATATTTGTTTTTATTATTCGTTCAGCTATTAGGTTCAACTCGGTGACGACTAAAATACTCTTTTATATAATATGAATCATACTACGAATACCGATATAAATGTTAGAACATCATAAATTGGGTATTTTCTTCATGGTGCATGATTATACACCGGGGTGCAAAAATTAAGGAGGGAGACAAGAAATTAGCATAACAGCGGAACGAGCAGGCAGAACGGACAAAAATACCACTCAGGAGATAGACTATAGTCCGGTACGTCAGGACATGCGCATATATGCAGCATGACGTAGGGGGAGGGTGTCGGAAGGGTACAAAGCACACGGGCGGTGTACGCTTAGCAATTCGGTAAAAGCTATTGCACAGTGTACATCGGTTTGAACAACGTCGAGTTGCTGCCACTGTGTGATATGGCCAACAAGCAATCCAGTAGACGACATCTAGATGACTTTACCCGAGGTAACGTCATTGGGAAATTGGAAGAAGGTTGAAGTGTGGCTAGTGTGGCCGAGGAGTTCGGGATCGCTCACAGCATCGTTTCACGAGCTTGGAGAGCATTTCAAACGACAGGATCAGCTGTCCGAGAGTACAGCAGTGGTCGTCCACGAGAAACCACGGCGGCGGACGAACGGTATTTTGTCCTGCTGGCGAGAAGAGACAGACGGCAGACAGCGGGATAAATCGCAAGGCACAAGCAACGGACAACTGGACGTCCGTTATCGCGTTTTACCGTGGCCAGGAGGCTGCACAAAGGATGTATATTTGCACGACGACCAGTACGGTGTGTGCCATTAACGCCTGCTCATGGGTAACGACGGTTTCTGGGGTGTCAAGAACACCAAAACTGGACACATCAGCAATGGAGTCGAGTTCTCTTTACGGATGAGAGCCGATTTTGTCTGACGAGCGATTCTGGACTATACACATCTGGAGAGGGCAGGGAACATGCGATCACACCTCCAACATCATCGAAAGGGACCGGTTTGGAGGTAGCGGAGTTCTCGTTTAGGGCGGTATCATGCTTGGTAGCCGTACTGACCTCTACATCTTCCAAAGAGGTTCAATCACTGACGTCCGATATTGTACCGAGTTTCTCCTGCCTCACGTGCGTCTGCTGAGAGGTGCTGTAGGTCCTGAGTTCCTCTTCATCGACGACAACGCTACACCACATCGTACAGTGGCTGGTACAGAGCTGTTGGAGAGTGAAGATATTCCACGCATGGATTGGCGACGCAAGGTACCCTGACCTAAATCCAATCGAACAGTGAGGACCTTCTCGGGAGAAGCTTGGCAGCACGTCATTAGCCGCCAGCAACGATTCCGCAGCTGCGACTGGCGCTACAAGAGGAATGGGACGCGATGCCTCAACAGCCCCTTGACCTCCTCGCCCTCAGTATGAACACACGTTGCAAATCTTGCAACGCAGTGAGGGGTAATCCTCTCCCCTACTAACGACTGGATTTTCCTTGGCAGCCGCCTGTCACATAGACGTTTCTGCCTTCTGTCCAGTTGTTTTCGAAGCTACCTTTTCAATATAGTGCCTTTGGAGTCCTTGTTTGGACGGTTTTGTTCACTTGTACCATATTCGTACATCTTGGGGATCATATTTCATGATTTGAGTCGATGTGGAGCACTTCTGCACGACGTTACATTCGAAAAACCGTCTCGTCCTTAATTTTTGCACGCCAGTTTATTAACAGTATGTTTTTGTTTTGTTCTTCAAAATGGAGATATACTTTTCGCCTTTATAAAGAAACAACATAAATCACAATACTGGTCATCAACATTCCTTTCAATGTTGCGTAAAGTTCGGTTGAATATATGAACAACTACAATGTTTATTTTCTAACTGAAAGTCTATTGTCACGTTTGCAGGATCTGTGGATACATTTCACTTTAATTATAAGACTGATGACTTTATCCTGCGCGGCGAGCTACTACTGACTCTACGGAGACTAATTGGACTCTATTAAGTTAAGCAGATGTTGAAGGTGTTGCGGCAGCAACCTTCCAGCAAGGCGCAATGCGCCCCGGTTGATATAATTAATGAAAAGCCGACACTAAGCCTAAATGGTGTTTCTTGTTGCGCACTACGCCTCGTCGCCAAAACATGTCGCATAATGAAGGCCTGACGGACTTTGAGAGAGGAAAGATTTTTCCCATAAGGGAATCTGGAAATTCATTCCGAGAAAATCCCATTCGTACGGGAACGCGGACGTGATGTCAGTGGAACGTTGTAACTCAGATACACTAAAATCTTGGAAACGGACCCAAATATCGAACGACCGAACGGGATGACAGATGCCTGTATAGCATGACAGTGATCGATCGCTTAGTGACATACAAGGTGCTAGCTAAGCATGACTCACTCCATTGACTCATTACACTGCGGGACTGGCTGTTTCGTTTCTCTGAGAAAAGTTAGCAAAAGCTGAGGATGTCATACTGCCTGTAGCCAATGCAGATGATCACCGTAAGCGGTTAAAATAGAGCAGAAACCTAAGATCCTTTTTTTCGTATTCTCAATGGGAACAAGATCATAAAATTTCATCATTAGATATCAATTCCGTTGTATAATGAAACCAATTTACCGAAAATTATTAAAATTACATATAAAAGATCAGAGTTTTGCTTTTTGTGATGCCATTTTTCAATTACTTGAGACAATGCGTTCAAGTTGCTGATTCCTTTCCTTTCATTTTTTTTCATCTTAAATTGCAGCACTCACATACTAATACCTTTTGCCGCATTTTTCGTTTTGCATACATGTTTAGTCTGAGATTTCATTTCGAACCTGCGCAATCTTCATGATTTTAACAAAGGTTCTGAGGTACCTGGAAAACGTGCTTGTTCATGTAACATTAGCTCCGTTTATTATGTCGTATGTGCTGCAGGTAACGTAGAATTGATCATAAGGTTATCTTTTCACGGACAATTTCATTTACCCATATCTGAAAAACATACAGAATGAATGTTGCCCGGACTTTCTCAATACTACAATTCCGCCGAATATCAATACGTCAAAAAAGGGAGCGTATTAATATTGCCCATGCTTACTACCAAATCATCGAACACATCAGGATGGCTTTCATCTCAAGCTAGATGTTTTCTACATACGAATAGTGCTATTTTAGCAGAGCATCTTTCAGACATACGTTTCACATTTCTGATGCATTTGTATTGTTCCTAATTTTTCCAGTATATACATAATTCCACAATTATATAACTTGCTTCATAAATTGTTTGTTCACGTTATCATGTACAACAGATTTCGTACACAGCATTTCATTTTCGAAGGCAATGTAAATGATAATTTTGGAAAAAAGAAACGTACAATGTTGTGATACATGCTAATTATTTCATAGCATAAGTAGAACTTCGGAAACCATGTTTATAAAATTTATAGATAATTTTACCATTTCACATTAGAAAATCTCCACATTATAAAGTGCATACGTATAACTCTGTGTGCTAGTCGACTGTACAGGAAATCATAACTAACAGGAGAGGCAATCTCTCATATGGAATGTATTTCTTCCTGAAACTAAAGAATTCTTAAATGGAAACGAGTTTTTGAAATATGAAAAATGCGTGTAATTTTGAATAGCACACACAAAAACTGAAGAACGGACAGTGCATATTAATAACTTCATTATTTTTGTTTAACAGTTCATAGCTATCTAAAGAAAGTAAGAGATTTATTTTTTCAGAATTCTGTTTCACCTACAACAATACTTCTTTTTTTCTTTCCTGGAGTACAGTTAAGTTTATGGTTCAACATGTTTTGGTGAGTAAAACATAACTTCGTTTTGAAATAGAATTTGTAAACACGTAAAATATGAGGTGAAACTGTATGTTTTACTTTTTTATCTTCTTTGTTTTTCTCACTGTTTCCGGCTTTTAATGAAAGTCTTAGGTTTACTTAGGCGGCAGTTTGTGGCTTTAGTTCCTAAGAGGGCCTGTTTCTGTATTTTTGTTTCTCTTCCTCTTTTCTCAGAAGCCAGTTTCAGTAGAAAGAAATAGCAATTAAAAACGCACGCACATATTTGTATACATTTTCTCATTATATGCAATTGTAATTGAATCAATGATTCTGAAGCTCAGAAATCCATAATATCAGTAGTATATATCTTTATAAAGTTATGAACTCTACAGTATAAAAAATTAAAAATAAAGCACATATACAATGCGTCAAAGAATTTTTAAGACTGCCGCTAGATTTCAGCCTACGCTACCGCCACTAGTGTAATCGCGAATGCGTTATAAACCGTGGCCATCTGCTTGCTTTCTGCCAAAAGTACTGCGCAGTTGTTAAAGTAACTCAAACGAAACGGCCATTCATTAGAGAAGAAAAATTTTTTTCATGTTGAATTATTAAGATGGAACAAAGGGCTGTTATTAAATTTAACCCAAAACTTGGTAAAAGTGCCTCGGAAACGTACCAAATGATGAGAAAAGTTTACGGTGAGTTTTGTTTAAGTAGATCAAATGTTTTCCTGCGGCATAAACGTTTTTTGCACGGAAGAAATACGCTGGAAGATGATAAGCATACCGGAAGACCAAGTTCATCTACTACACCTGAGATTATTGAAAAAGTGCAGGATTTCGTGACAAACAATCGATGTGCGTCATTAAGAATGATGGAAGAGTCTTTAAACATCAACAAAATAACGATACGTACCATCCTGCATGACGATTTGTGCAAAACAAAAGTATGTGCTAAATCTGTTCCACAAACGTTAACCAATGAACAAAAATCGAGGAGAAGTGCACATTGCAGAGACGTCATTTGAGCCGCTGAAAATGATCCAAACTTCTTAAAATCGATTGTTACAGGTGATGAAAAATGGTGTTTTCAGTATGATCCTAAAACAAAGCGACAAAGTGCGAAATGGAAGTCAAAAAACTCACCACAAGCCAAAAAAACAAGAAAAGTTCCATCGAAAATCAAAACAATGCTCATTACATTCTTCGATAGTAAGAGTATTATCCACAACGAATTTGTTCCAAGTGGACAATCAATTACTGGTGAGTTTTTTTAAATGTTTTGAGGCGTTTGATGGGCAGAATTTGTCGCATTCGTCCAGAATATCGGGATGATACCAGTTGGTGTTTGTTGCACGATAATGCACCCAGTCAAACCTCACTTCTTGTTCCTAGATTTATGGCGAAAAATAACGTCTGTGTGTTGAATCATCCACCATATTCGCCTGATTTTGCACCCTGCGTCTTTTCTTCATTCCCAAAACTTAAAATGACGTTAAAAGGGTGTTATTTTGATGATATTTCGACCATACAAACAGCTTCGACGCGTGCTTTGGAGGCAATTCCGCAAAGTGAACTGGAACATGCATTCGAATCATTATTAAATCTCTGTAACAAGTGCATTGAAGCCGGAGGGACTTATTTTAAATAACAAACCAAAACGAATTATAATTTCTTGGTTCTATTCCATTTTACAGACCTAGTCTTTAAAATTATTTGCCACACTGTGTATAAGTCACATGCATACTGTTCTCTACGAATTTCTGGTCTTTTTCTATTCCAACTGCGGTTAATTTTAGTTGACCATGTCAAAATATTCTCGTTGTTGAATCGTTAACATAAATGCACTGATCATTTTATTATAGAGACACAGGTTTCATTTAGAGAAGTTATACTGCAAAGTGAATAGAACTAAGCGTGCTCCGTAAAGGGCGTTCGCGCTCTCAGGAATACATAATAATAAATACTGTGTTTCTAACTCCTGCGTCTCCATGAACACTTCAGACACGACGAAATTGCGTGTGAGTCGAAGCAATATGTGAGGCAGGTTTAGGAAAGGTTTTTCTTACCAACTGTGAGATAAGAGAAAATAGCACTTAGTACTTGGATTCAAGTATGCAGTTATACCCCAGCTCAACAGCTGGGCATATTATTTTCTGCCACTGGTTCTCTGAGTCCACAAAATCTGACTGATATCCGATTCTTTGGGGGTAACACAAACGAACTGGACACTGGGCCACAGTGCCTGTGGCCTTGGTAGGACATGTGGGAGGTGTGGGGGTAAATGATAATTAGGAACACTTAGTATGTCAGTAGATATGATGCTCTGAGGATCTATGATTTTTCAAGCTAGGGATGCATCACTCATCCAGTTATTGCACCCTGCTTTAAGCTTATATGCTTTTGTGGACACAAAACCTGCTGCAAGTGCTTTTACCATTGCTGAAGCAGTATATAAACTGAAGAGAAACTTTTCAAATTCAGAAATGATGCTAGAAATTTTACGGCACGCTGATGCTTGAGAAATGTTATCGGCACTTCGGCGTACTCTTAGTCTGGGTAAATTAACCATGCTGAACATTTAGAAGAATGCTGAGAAGACTACCACTCCTGTAATAAAAAATACACGAAAATTAGAATTCTGTTAATTATGAAGATACATGACATGATGGCTCCCAACTTGGAAGGCAAAACGAATCAATAATAATAAGTCTTAGTAACATGGCGCTTAGGACCTACACTCTCAACATTAGTGACCGTATTTCACACCGGCTAATTTTTGCTGTACTTGAACCGTATGTTTCAAGTAAATGATGACTGGATAAGTTTATTAAATTCCACAACCTACACACTTTTTAAATAACCACAAAAATTGCAATTGCTGTTCACCAATCTGTTCCAAAATTTGCTGTAGAGTTCAAAACAGTGTTCCAAGGAAATGAATGGACACCAAAACAAGCAAGTTTTCAATGCAGAAGAAATTGGAATAGTTCGGAAATGCATGTATCTTTGAACCAGCATCAGGAAAGAGGACGTTCATGCACGAAAAAAGATAAATTACGTATTGAGACTGATTTCGCGTCATTCCTGCAGATGAAGGTAAAACAAAATGTGTACGTGACTATCATTGTTCTTTCCAGTCATATAAGGGATTCATCCAGTTTTTAGCAACCCCTAGAAGTTGATAAGTTTGGTCTCCTAGAAAAGCCTTATGTGTTATTAAGATACTGCTGCACTGAAACGTATCCACATTGACAACGATTGATTTTTGCTAAGTATTGAAATTTAAGCAAAATGCGCATGGGCACGATGACGGTTTTTAGAAAAGAAAATGGAATAATATTTACGCTTTCTTAAAAACCGTTTTGAAGAACAGTATTTTCTTATTCAGAGAGACAATTTAAACAACGTACACTTTCTTTTCAGAATGAAGATTGATTTATATAATATTCAAGAGTTATCGTTTTAGAACTTCATGCAGAAAATCAAAAATTTGCTTATTACCATTGGAAACATTATAGAAATACATGATATTTTAAAAAAAATATGATTCAAATATTCTTCCTTTCAGGAGCAACGCTGAAGAACTGACGTATCGGAAGGATGAAGAATCTTTGCAAAACAAATCAAAATATGAAAGTGTTTTCACCAAACCATTCATAGATGTACAAATGTCAAATAATAACATACGTGAGATTGTACAGATTCAATAAAGATTTTGGAATGAGGCTCGTTACATACAGCCTAATTTAGATAATTTTTCAAGTTGCAGTTTCAATATAGTTTAATTTTTTCATGTGTTGATTGAATTAAGTTTCGCAACTACGATGTGCAGCCCCGTTACCCGAGAATTCCGAGACGCTGAATTCAAATCCTTCATCACAATCGCGACTGCGCTCGATACTAGGCAGAAGTTTCGATGGTGTGTTTGTCTTACAGCAGTGGCCATTGTTTATGATACTCAGGCGGAACAAATGTGTGGAGAAAATATCTGAAGTTAATGTCACTTGTCATTAAATGGCGCGACTAAGATGTAAGTCGCTTATTAATATAGCTTATGGTTTAAAATAAGAGAAATGGACAGAAAAAGTCAATTTCTAAAGATGCTATTTTGCTTCGAAATAAAAATGTCCTATCGATGTGCATGTGGAACGGGATGCACGAACTGTTGGACGCTGTTGGCACCAGGGGCTGTAGGAAGGTACGTGCGTCGAAGCGGCAGTGGGGCAGTCCGACAGACGTCAATCTGCCTGGACAGGCGGATTGTCCGACGCTTTGACAGTTGAAAAGCAATCACTAATTTTTTTCTTGATATTAAGTTTGTCTCTAAGAAATAATGTGTATCAAGGTCGCCGAAAAAATCAAGCAATTTGCTGAGATGCAAGCTCTTCACCACCTTCGCCAGGATTGATCGAGACTCTTATGCATCTATTATATCTGGTACAGAAATAACGCAATATATATATCGATTATTAGTTAATAAAATATCTCGCTTTCTCTGATGTAACATATTATATTATGGCTAGATGGATTACGATACATCACATGGAAACCACAGAAGTATATGTTTACCAAGCGTTTTGGGTTTTTATTTTCATTATTGCGTTATTTCTGTACCAGATATAGTAGTTGCATAAGAGTCTCGATCAATACTGGCAAAGGTGGTGAAGAGCTTGCATCTCAGCAAATTGCTTGTTTTTTTCGGCGACCTTGATACACATTATTTGTTAGAGACAAATTTAATATCAAGAAAAAATTAGTGATCGCTTTTCAACTGTCAAAGCGTCGGACAATCCGCCTGTCCAGGCAGATTGACGTCTGTCGGACTGCCCCACTGCCGCTTCGACTCACGTACCTTCCTACAGCCCCTGGTGCCAACAGCGTCCAACAGTTCGTGCATCCCTGTTCCACATGCACATCGATAGGATGTGTAGATGAGCTAATTTCACAAAGGCCAATTAATTAATCCACTCTGAAACGCATCCAAATGGCGATATACCTACCGACGGCGTTTACTCGGTATTTTCGACCTTCACTGAACAGTTTCCCAGCACGAACAAATCTGAAATGTCCGCGACACTTGTATCAGCTACAACAAATTACCATCCCTGTTGGTATTGGCACCTTCATCTTCCGAACGTGTAATTCATTGGCTCCGGTTTAACATATTTTTCATAGCTCGAGTGGGTGAACTAGCCCTGAAATTTGCATATTTGTAGATCACCTCCATCTGGTATTGGGCGATTCCTATGTCGAGCAGTGATGTATATAGACCGTTCAAAAGTCTGAAAATGGGGTATTGTAGTTTATCAGGTTATACGGAAATCAAAGCAATGCATTACAGGAACAACACTTCGTGTAGGTAAGTGCATTACAGGAACAACACTTCGTGTAGGTAAGTGCATTACAGGAACAAAACTTCGTGTAGGTAAGTTCATTACAGGAACAACACTTCGTGTAGGTAAGTGCATTACAGGAACAACACATCGTGTAGGTAAGTGCATTACAGGAACAACACTTCGTGTAGGTAAGTTCATTACAGGAACAACACTTCCTGTAGGTAAGTTTACTCACTTACCTAGAGGAAGGGTTGAAACTATCTATCTCCATTTGCAAAACATTTACCTAACTATTTCACACATGTTTTGAAACAGATATAGGAAAGTCAAAAAGCCACTCCGCATTAATATCATTACTGTTTCTGCTGATTCTGAAACCGCCACACGCAAAATGTTTGAATTAAGAACCCTGTAGTACGCAAAGATTGTTTTTTGCTGTTTTCTTGATAACATGTCGAGTTTAAAACTATGTTTCACAGCAACACTGCATTTCGCAAGCTTATGGTTTGTTGACAGTTCCAGAAATGTTAATGTTGATTTCATGGGGGTATCTTCCTTCTGAGAAGATTCTGTCGAAAATAAATGGAAAGACAAGTTCTTCTTGTTCTTCGTTCTTTTAATTGAAAAAAGACATTTGACAATTGTGTGGAGACTGCTTTTAATAAATTCGTGATCTATTCAGAAGATATAGTTTGTGATATAGTTTATACAGTTTAATATATGAATAATTACATACCTATAAGAAACATTTTTAATTTTGGAAATCCTGAAGGTGCTCAAAATACTCATCGCGGAAAGCCTTTAGACAGGCCAAATGGTTGTATTTTTCTCTAGAGTTTTATGTATTTATTTTTGTAACTTCTCGGCATCCGGAGGAGAAGGATATTTCAAACATTCGTGTGGAACATTTTGCAATGTGTTCCGTGAGGTATCTGATCTTAGAACACAAGGCATATTCTTTAGTACTTTAAAGCGGGAGGAAAATCGAGTCACAGCAGATATACAATAAAAATATGAAACCCAAATCGTTAGTAACTAAATAACTCGTTGGTGGTTATAATACACTTTAAATTTCTTACCTACGATTTGTGTTCGTTCTTTAATGAAACGTAAAGGAATCATCATTTGGAAAAGTACATTGAGAATATTTAACAACTTGCAAAGAAGTGCCAACACATTATTTTTATGTCAGAAATTTAATAGCGTATTGGGGACTAAACAAATAATAACGTTATGCATTAAGTTCGCGCTACATGCTTTAAAATATTATGGGGGAATGTCTGAAAAAGCAGTTTCAGAACTGTCGATAAATTACATAATGTTTCAAAATACAAATTGTAGTAATGAAGTGTTCCCTAAATTAAAGTGTAATTTCGTTAATCGGGAATGCATATAAACAACACTTGCCGTTTCAACACGATATGATAAAAGTCAAATGTGGTGACATTAAAAACTTTAACTAAAAGGTTAAAAGTTACAATACATAAGCACTTTCGGGTCTACTATAGATCCATCATCAGATGTGAATAAACCGTATTCAGAGATTACATAGGGTTATATATCATGAACGATGCCAGATCACAACTTAAAATTTAAGAACCAAAGACACATAGGTGACGTAGTCAATCACAAAACCTGTACACGAGAGTCAACGCCTTGTGGGAGGGGGTACTGTTTGTTCAATAAAGGGTCTTCCAAACCTCAGGAATGTAATTAAGGAAATCATGATGGCAACAAATGTCAAAGTTCTTAAGTATAAATAAACTTTCTGTAAATAACAAATTTGGTTTACATGACGGAGAAGCCAATATTGTCATATTGTCCCAATTTGGAAAAAACTTACCACCGCTGGCAGCTCTTCCCAAGGCAGTCGATTGTGACTCATTCGTAACATTGTATTTGTGTTCCATAAGTCTGGTATGAAACTTCCTAGATGTTGAGCCGATATATACACAAATACGTGGCTGAGCAGAAAAGACTTAGAGCTGAAATTCGATTAAAGAGAGCACGCATCGATTTCCTACAATGTAAATCTCACTGTGCCTTTCAACAAATGATACATAGTGTGCATTCAGTTTTGATCGACAGATTAATTTTGACTTTTTTTTAGCAGTGTGCGAGAGTGTCGTTGAACGATTAGTGCAAACACATATTAAAAAATTACGTTCACTGGTTGCTTGAGATGTGGATTTGAGATATCCCGTCCGCTATGGCCAGAGTCGGACTCAAAAAGTACTTAAAACTACTTACATAAACTTCAGCGACTACAAGTTTTATAGCGCACAACAGGCTGCTTTGCAGAAAGGTTTAAAATTTGCCTATCCGAAGTGGTCCACTAAGAAATTCATTTTACTCCCTCAAATGGAACAGGTCATGTCGACACAAAGTGACAAGAGCCTTCAAGAGTTTTCAAAACCAAGAAAGGTTTCATAAGTCGTGCTCAATACTGGTTGAACAAAAACAACTCAAGCTCCTAGAAAAGAATCCGGACTTGGCTATAGTGCCGACAGAAAAATCTTCACAAATAGTCATTTTTGTGTTTGTTTTACGGCAGTGCCCCTCTCCCTTCTCTGGAACCAGTGTCTCTAAATTAGGGACGGAAGACTGCTGAATATAGCCCATTGAGTTGAACACGGTGGACATTAAACCTCCAATAAAAAAGGAAAAAAAAGAAAACAAAGGGGAAGGCTAAAGTCAGCCTAAATTAGAAAATTATAACAAAAGATCAGTGAGTGTACTACAATGCAGTTGGCAAGAAAAGCATCAGCTATCAGGCTGGTTATGTTTGACAACGAAAAAACTGTCACATGAAATAGTCAGCCGCAGAGAGCGATTAACCATTTCTGTTTTTGGAAATGTCACCAATCTTCTCTTGTCGAATTGCCACACACACAAAGGAGAATCACTAACAAGGCTTCATCCGGCAAAGTTATCATAATACGAACACTCGTTTTGCACAGCGTTTATAAAAACGTGACGGATAAAAGCAATTCACAGAAGATTAATTGTTGAAGCTTATTACCTGTACTTTTAAAGTCATCATATTTGCGTATCTTTCATGATTTACATGAGTATAAAATGCAGCTTATCGTCGTATTTTCGAGATAACTCTTCTTGTTTGAGAAACAAATTCTCCCTACTACCTAATACTTTCGGACAAACCTCACAGTAATAGAGGCATTTGTTGTTTCTCATACAGTTTGAAATTTAAACGGAATTTTGAAGCTTCACGTATATTAAAAATAGATATATCCCACTACGCTCTATTCTGGGTCAGTTGAATATAAGGAAAAATTCGAAAATGTACTCAAAATGTTCCTCATGATAATGTCTGTCCGCCTCAAAAAGAAATGTCTAAATTCAATTGATATGAAAAAGAGTTATGGAGCAACTGCCAAAGTATTTGACGCCTTTCAGCGAAAAACGGTCCGTCATATAAAGGAAAATGTTTTAACATGTGAACAGAAGTTTTACGATTATTTAAGTAATTGTTTGAAGAATTATGTGGAAGCTTTTATATTTGGAATTCCGCGTGTTGTTCACGCATCACCAGCGGAGAAATTTTTCATTTTCAAATGATAATCGACAAGGATGATAGTTCACATCTTTTTCTTTAAGCGAAGTTTCTCAATTGAAAAATAAATTTAAAATTCTGACTAATGGGTTCAAGGTTACGGTGTCCACTGGCTGATAGACATAATGATGTTTTCTTAACAGGAGAACATACGTAACATTTCAAATTATATCAGGCAGATCGCAGCTCAAACACAATTGCAACTTGAAGGGATATAAAGTGTAAACTATTGTATTTCGAGAATTTTGTTTTAAAAAGTCCTTTACCTAATAAATTATGAATGCCTGAGAATTTGAAATGTTGAAATAAAACAAGTTAGTAAAATCATGCAATGCATTGATTATAATACGCTTTCCAACATACCAGGAATCATTACTCAAATTATTACTAAAGTTATGAGAATAATGGCTGTGGAATAAATCTCGGTCCTGTGCCCTGACCTTTGATCCCTTTTCGATGGTATTCAACAGAACCGGTTTGGTATACTTCCGAAATAACATGATAAAATTTTGTCGCAATCAAAGCATTTTTACGTAAGTTATGATGCATAACGGCTATGGAATAGATCCCGCTCCTGTGTCCTAACCTTTGACCCCATTTCGCCCATTTTAAACAGAATTAGTTCCCAGGCAAGACCCTACAACATACTGACATTTCATCTAAATCGAAGCATTTTTACGTACGTTATGACGCATAATGGCGATGGAAGTGATTCCGCTTCTATATCCTGACCTTTGACCCCATTTCTCCCATTTTCAATAAGGTTTGTCGCCAGGTGGTTCCCTACCACATACTAAAAGTTCATCGAAATCGAACTTATTTGCGTTAGTTATGACGCATAAGAGCAGTGGAATGAATCCCGCTCCTATGTACTGACCTTTAGACTCCATTTCGTTCACTTTAAATAGGGTTCCTTCCCAGGTGATCTCCTACCAGATACTAATATTTCATCGAATTCGAACAATTGTTACGCGAGTTATTCTGCGCACACAACGCGTGACGTAATGGGGCAGATGTGAATCGCGACCATCTGCTGGCCGTAAGTGTGACGTCATAAAACTTTAATAGGATCCACACGCAATGCGTGACGTAATAAGACAGTTGGCGTAACCGCGCCCCAACTTTCTCAAAGGCAAGATTATGACGTCATAAGATTTCTAAGCATTGGTAACATTAATGGAACAACGCCATCACTAAAAACGTTATAATTCGGGGTGGTTATTTAACCCACTAAACGAATTCTCCTAAAGTCGAGATGAAGCTAAATCAATTTCTAGTACCAGAAAACGGTAGGTTAACGACTTCCATCAAAATTCTTAGAGCCGTTTTCAAAATAAAATGTACATACATACATACACGAATTGCTACTTTAAGGTAAACAAGTAATTTTTTTTCCTATACTTCCAATGGAAAAACTTCTGTACACATTTTCATCACAATTAATACGTTCCCAAGGATGAAAATTTGAACATTGATTAAAATATCTTCATTTTATAACGTGCAATACTTAATATTTTCTAAAACATAACCATATTTATGCAATTCCACATTTGTTTGTCTACTGACGTCATAAAAATACAGGTCGCGCCATCTTTTTTCTGGACAATTAATGCGTTCACAAGGATGAAAATTTGAACATCGATTAAAATAGCTTCATTTCATAACTTAGAATACTTAATATTTTCTAAACCATAACCGTAATTTTGCAATCCAAAATTTTCTTGTCCACTGACGTTATCAGAGTACAGGTCGCGCCATCTTTTCTCTGGTTTCAACATCACCAAAGGAAAAGTGATTGATTTTTAATATAATTATGGTTATGTTTTAGAAAATATTAAGTTTTCCAAGTTATAATATGAAGTTATTTTAATCGATGTTCAAATTTTCATCCTCGGGAACACATTAATTGTGAAGGAAATGTTTACAAAAGTTTTTCCATTGGAAGTATAGGAAGCAAAATTACTTGACGTCCACCTTAATAATATGGGATAAGGGCAATGGAATGGATCGCAATCCTATGTCCTGACCTTTGACCACATTTCGTCCATTTTCAATAGGGTTCGTTCCAAGTGGTCCCCTACTACATACTGAAATTTCATCGAAATCGAACCATTTTTACGCACGTTATGACGGATAAGGGCAATGGATTGCATCCCGATCTTATGTCCTGACCTTTCACCCTACTTTTCCCATTTTGAATAGGGTTCGTCCCCAGGCGATCTCCTATTACATAGTAAACGTTCATTGAAATCGAACCATATTTACGCAAGTTATGTCGCATAAGGGCAATGGAATGATCCCGCTCCTACGTCGTGACCTTTGACCCCATTTGTCCCATTTTCAATAAGGTTCATCCCTAGGTGGTCCCCTACCACATACTAAAATTTCATCGAAATCGAACCATTTTTACGCCAGTTATCGTTCGGACAGGCGGACAGACGGACAAAGCTGGAGCATATACGCTTCTTCAACCTACGGTTGGAAAGCGTAAATAAAAGGAAATCTGCTAAGAAACTGGTATAAGTGAAGTGTGATGGAAAAACTATTTATTAGTTGTATGTATTCTAGATTATACGATGAGGCTCTTCCTTCTGCACCAAGACATTAATTAAGTGACTTAGAGCTGAACACGTGGATAATTCTTGTAAGAATATACAAACGTAGTTCCACAAGGTTGCGACACTGCAACAATCAATACGAAATACGACACATCTGAAAGCTGATGGGTTTCGCGTCTCCAAGGAATGAAACCATGTGCAATATTGCGATTTAAAATACGAATGTCGTCCATAAAGTAAAGAACATTTTAGTATAGAATAAAAACGATAAGTAATAAGGAAAAAAATTTATTTGACACTTACAGGAAGACTTCACATACTCTTCGACATAACCACCATACAAATTGAAAATCTTATCATAGCGTGATACCAGTTTTTCAGTGCCGTCGTTATACGTCACACCGTTTACTCTTTTGATTACAATTAACTCTAGTTTCCCATTGTCATCATGTGTCGCTATGACTGGGCTCAATGTTTTCGACACTAGTATAAATGAGGTGAACATGAGCGTCAGTCATCAAAGCCATCGGTGGTAGCTGAATAGTTTATACCATCTGGAGTTACACTTACAGCATTGAAAAACATAAAACTATCGATGCACTATCGATGTACTGAGTGGGATAAAACTATCGATACTATCGAAAGTGCCATCGATAGTACTTACACCTCTACCGGCAGAACGCAGGTCCAGGCTGTGTGCTGCTACTTCCTGTTCGATCGGCTATGCAGTAGGCTTTCATGTTGGGAATTAAGGAACGTTAGCCAGAATAACTACACTGCCGGACAATTGCTAAGGACGGATGACAATAGCAACGATAGCAACGATAAAATGGAAGGCAGGAAAATGTGGAAATTAGCATAAGTGCGGGATACAGTAAGACGTGTTGTGCGTATGCAAATTTTGGATTGCCGAACTTGTTCGTGACGTCATAGCGCTGATAAGAGATATAAAGGATTTGACGCGTATTGACCGTTGTTGTTCAAACGCAAAGTTGAAAGGGAAAGAATCAATTGACGAACTTGCAATTTTCAGTATGTCTTCCCGACATCACCTACATGATTTTACGCGTGGCCGTATTATTGGCAAGATTGAAGAAGGGAGAAAAATAACAGATGTTGCCAGGGAGTTCGACGTCAGCCACAGTGTTGTTTCAAGGCTTTGGAAATCATTTCAAACAAATGGAGAGTGTAGCAAATGTCACGGGGGAGGTCGTGTTCGCAGTACGTCACCTGCAAAAGATCGGTACATAGTGCTATCAACAAAAAGATACCGCCGCAGCCCAGCTAGTGAGGTAGCAAATCAGTTTATGGCTGCTACTGGCAAGCAGATCTCCCGAAAAACTGTCGCCAGACGTTTGCATGAAGGAGGACTATACGCCCGCCGTCCTGTTGTGTGCATCCCATTGTGCAGACGTCACCGTACCGCTCATTTGCAATGGTGCCTTTTAACATCGCAACTGGACTGATAACGACTGGTCTGCTGTCCTCTTCTCAGATGAGAGTAGATACAGTCTATCGTCTGATTGTCGACGACAATTTATCTGGCGTGATAGTGGCACTGCATATTGTCCAGCAAACATACAGGAAAGGGACCGATATCCGACATGTAGTGTCATGGTATGGGCTGGCATCATGATCAATGGCCGTACCTCCTTCTATGTGCTTCCAACTGGGACTATGACTGCCCAACGATATATTAATGATGTTCTGCTACCTCATGTTCACATGTTCCGTGGTGCTGTCGGTGATAGATTCATTTTCATGGATGTCAACGCAACATGTCATCGAACAGTCGCTGTCCAGGAGTGTCTTGAGGGCAAGGATATTCAACTCTTCGTATGGCCAGCACGTTCTCCAGATCTGAATCCCATTGAAAATGTGTGGGATGCTTTGGGGAGGAGTCTTGCTGGTCGCCAATGCCCTCCAATAAACAAGGACACCCTCATCCGTGCACTGAGAGAGGAATGGGATAAATTACCCCAACAGCTGCTTGATAATGTTGTGCAAAGCAGGACACGACGTGTGGAATCTTGCATCGCCCTCCATGGTGGCCATATCCTGTATTGACATCTTACGCCGGAACGCCTGCCGACGGTAATTGCATTTTTTTCTCGTTTACGTATTCTGCACAAAATGGCCTGTTTGTCCCTTGAACCCTTTCTCAAGCCTACTGGATTTCAGAGCACAATAAATTGTCTTTCTTGTAATGTCCTGGCATTCTGACATTATTTTATTTCACTTGGCATCCAACCACACTTACTTTTTTATGCGCTGTATAGACGTTTATGATCCGTCCTTAGCAATTGTCCAGCAGTGTAGTTTAAGTACAAGCGTATGTATACACGACAGAGTGCAAGAACTAATTTTTCCTTTCCTTCGGGGATTGCTTGCTGGCATTTCGCCAAAATCACGTCGTGTAAAACTCTCCTAGGACATTGAATCCTCCTGTCACTAATAATAACGATAAATATATATTTTTTTGATTGAAAGCTGAAACTTTTTTGCAGATGGAACGTAAGTGTGAAAACATTGCGTGTTGAGAAAATATTTGCACTATATAACTTGGAAAAATATATTATATGAACTAATTTTCTCTACTCGTTTAATTAGTAACACATTTTATGAAATCCGCCGTTCCTAATAGGTTTGGCGATCGACAGAATTAATAGTTGGCAGTGTGAAACGATGAGAAGAACCATATAATAACCGAAACCCATTATTCTTCTCACAGGCACGCACATATGTATTTTCCTTTCCTTAGGAACTATTTAAATCACGTAGTGGAATACGTCCCGAAGCACATCAACCTTAGCACTTCGAAAGGTGAGCTGAAAGTATTTATGTCCTTCAGAAATTAAGGTTGAGAGGACGACTGTTCTTTCGAATTGTTACATAGCGAGGTGGTCTTTGTTTTCTTCATGACTCTTCCTCTGACACTGCGCATTGTAAATAGTTCCAAAATGAAATTCAAAAGAACGCGTGCCACTTTGTTTATGGAATAATAACAGGCTTTCGTAAAGCAATTTGTGTTCTTCGTTTTGTTGGAAGTTCTTTAATCCCCATTTGGAAAGACTTTCTAAATTTTCTTGGGTTCACAAGGTAACATGGCGTTAGCCAATAGCATTTTTCGTTGCATTGGCTTGGAGGTTGTTATTATGCAATAATTACAATCTTGGCTCCCTAGTTATATTCTCAGACGTTTCCATTCTCCCAGCAGAGGAGACACACAGATGCAGATAAGCTTATCTCAGAAGTAACCATCCTTCGTTTGAATCGGAAAAGCCAACTCATCAAATCCAAACAAGATCACCAGCGCACGTTGCGGAGGGACACACGTTTGGTAATCCCGTGTCTGAAATCCCAAGTCTTAAACGCAATTTAGAAGTAGAAATCAATGATATTTGACTAGAGAGCCCGATAGGAAAATCATATGGGAGCGTTCTAGTAAATTAATTTAGGGGAAGACAACCAGATTTACATAGGGCTTTCCTGTATTTCCTCCGGACCGCTGTTAACGTGCTCTCCAAAAAAGCAGATTTTTGGAGGTCAGTATGTCTACCTGGAGCTGAACTTTCAAGCATGTGGTTAGAAGCCACCGCAAACCCGGAATCAAAGGTTACATTCTCTCCTTCGTTGACGGGGAGAAGTTCCGGAAATTTGAATTAAACTATTAGCCTCCCGATGTGCTGCGAATCACCTCGATTGAAGCTGCCATGAATTTACGCCGAGCAATTTAGAATGAGTAAACACAATACGTATCGGCTCAACTGTGCGCTTCGTTTTCCCCAATTATTTAGCTTGCTCAAGGCATTAAATGATGCAGCTATATCCCAAAGCGAGTTAAGAACAACGGTAATCACTGAATCCCCAAGCGCACGCGTAAAATTTGAACTGATCGCAGAACCGGAGCCTAGCAGAAAATCAGCTTGCTGGTTTGTTTTCTTCCTTAAGCTTTTTCATCTCATAGCGAAGTTCGTTTCCACTTTGGTACGGGATGAAGCAACCACGACACAATGCTCATTTAAATCCGTAAATCATTTTATTTCATACAAGTAAAATAATGTAATTTGAAGACAGTAAATGTTTCTTAACCTCAAAAATTTGCGTTACAAGGAAATTCTCAAAAATATCCTGTTGAAAACATATAAGGATATCTTTAAAGGGACACTTTGTTCCAGTAGTTAGGTTGAACTTTTGTCCTAGCTAATTACCACAGTTAGAGAAGGCATTTCAAGGTACCTCTGTTTCCTCTGAGGTATTCCATAATTGTGTCACTTAGCTTTCCTGCAAGCTGAGATCGAAACGCTATTATGCTGCAAAAACATAGTGTGCCGAGTTTGGCATTTCTATATTTAAGATAGCTACTACGTATTCATATTTATAAACAAGAAATTTTCAATCTAGAATCAGGAAAAAGCTACAACAGGGAATAAATTATTTCACCAGCAATAAATCAAAAATGGATAGTTAAAATAAACTATTTTTAAGAGCAGTCATCCAGCTTTGGGGAAATGGATTATGGGATTCGTTTCCTGGGTAGGAATCGGTTTGCATGAGGGCTCCGCGTTCACTAAGCGACAAACCATTCGCCGCGAAGGAAACGATTAGTTTTTTCCACTCTTTGCTCCATTGTATTTTGAAATATGTCTGAGATAACGGAGCCCATTAGCTGCTCGTAAAAGATCCCTGAATGTTTACCATGTTGTACATGTTAACAGCGGCTCCGTCCTGCTACGTCACTGTTTAGTGTCACTAGGTGAAGTACCTTTGGCATTAAGTTAATTGGGGCATGTAATTGTGATCATCCGAGTGAAAGTTTAGAAATAGCGACAGGAGGAAACGTGTAGAAACCCCACAGAAGTTTGTCAACCTGCTCCTGTGGTGATGAGGAAATTTTTCTACCCCTGCAATGTACACTGAGAGGAAAAATATCATGAAATACCTACTTAGTAAAGAGTAGTCCCACTTTTCGCGCTGATAAGGTCAGATACACTGCAAAGAATGGAGTTCACTAGGTCACGACAGTAATCCACTGGGATCTCCAACCATGATCGATGCACCACCGTTAACGATTTTTTCGCATTCCTGCGTGGACGACCCAAAGCTCGAACGAACCTTTTCACAGCATCCAAAATATTTTCCACTGGGTTCATATCCGGCGAACAGGGAGGCTACTCCAGGTTGGGAAGTTCGGTATAATTTTCTTTAACCATGTTCTAGTCACCACTGTTCTATTGGTAGTGCACTGTGCTTTTGACAGGGTAGAGTCCAAATGATGCAGACGGTCTGTAAGTTTGGACATGTAAGGTGGACCGTTCTGAGATTCATCTAGATTGACGTTTTAACAGGCACACGTTTGTACTAGAAGCCGTAATGCGTGGTAGTTGAACGCATCTAGACCGTAACCGAGCTCCACCATCCTGAACAATTGCTTTAGATATGCCTGGTCCATTGCTTCATGAGCTTACCGCTACCTTCCCGTCTGCGCGAAATACCTAGAAATAATGATTAGAGAAGGGTTTCCTTGTCCGATCAGTGGCTCATGCGACCAGAAAACGCTACTCCAAATATCCCAGGTCCAGTGTGGACACAATACATCAGTCACGAAGTGCTTAAAAACAGCAGGCCTTTTTTTTGTGTGTGTGTGTGTTTTCCAGTTTGCATTCAAAACTGTGTGTTTAAGAATTGGCATTTTCAAAATACCTTTCTAGGTGCAGACTTTTTACTTTGGTGCTATCTCAGATCCATATTTAGCCTATACGATACTTTTGCTTATGAAGTGGGAGTTATTTGCATATAATCATTTGTACAATGTATTAGTTTTTTCCATTTAGGACTTTGCCAAATAGCTTTACTGTAATGCGTCAGTCCTAATTCCTCGTAAAAATAATTGTGGAAATATACTTTGTCTTATAGAGTGTTATTGTTCCTAGATGAGCAGTGTGTTTTCTCGAACAATGATCCCCTTCTACGATTTTTAAACAAAGTACGATATTCTTGTAATGCTTGATAATGGTATGTAGTTGAGCAGAAAAAAACGTTCCGACTAGTTTTATGAATTGCTCAGTTGAAATTCAGATATTTCTTCATGAAATATAAGAAATGTTTTTATGTTTTAACAGATATCAGAGCACATTAATCAATAGCAGGTGTATTTCACTATTTTTGTGAAGTGGTCATTCCTTCTGCAAGCATTCCCTCCTTATAGATAATCACTGATTATTATTAGGCGGTATTCCAAGATTCTTAATACCACAGGTTGCCACTTGTCAGCCACAAAAGCAAGTAACACAGAGCACAGAACACATTGTCCAGTTACTTATGTTAATCAGTGTAGAAGGGTTTGCAATTACTTTTCTTCTGCCTTACGAAACCTGACGACTTTGACCTTGATTAAATTTGCCAATGTGTTACTAAAGATGCTATTCTGCTATGCCACTGAATTTCGGATTCTCCGGGGCGCAAATAAGAGAATTTGACAATGATTTTAATTTAGATCCAGTAGGTTAGCCTCTGCAGGGGACGCAGGTGGGGATGGGGATTCCGTTTTTGGGAGCGTAGAGCTATTCAGAAGCAAAAGCTAATACTTGGGTTTCTTAGAAACGTGGCTCCAAACATTTTCGCATAAGGGTATAGAAAATATATTCCGAGGATAATGTGGGAGGGGGATAAGATTCAAATTACGCAACTGCTTACGTCTATGTGATTTGAGAAATAAATGTGCGCCATAAAAACGCAATTTTGAAATTTTCTTAAGCTAAGTATAAAAAGAAAAAATAGCTTTAGATAAGAAAAAAGTGGCCAAGTAAGTTCTGTAAGTGTGGTTGGCCGCCTTGCATCGCACGTTTTAAACGGCCATGCACAGGTAGTGATTCAGTTTTCTTTATTTATTTTGTTAAATTGCGATTTACATTATATAAAAGTGCTTTAATTTAATAAATCTGTACACGCTCCTGGTGCCATGTGTTTACATAATTCACTACATAGGCTGTTGACATTATGTGCAGTAGGCTATACACTGAAGTGCCAAAAGTCCTGGGATACGTACGTAGTATCGTGTAAGACCTCCTTTACCCCGGCGAAGTTCAGCAACTCGACGTGGCGTCAATTCCACAAGTGGCCGGAAGACTTTTGGAGAGATGTTGACCCCTGCAGTCTGAATAGGCGACCACAGTTCCCTGGTATTTGTATTTGCAGGAACTGTCTACCACGTCCTATAAGTGCTCTATTTGGTTCATGTCGGGCGAAAGTGGTGGACACATCCTCCGTCGGAACTGTTCAGAATGCTCCTCGAACCAATTATGGAAGATTTGGGCCCGTTGATATGGAGCATTTTCCGCCTGGGATATCCCGTCCTTTTTGGGGTACATCAAATCCATGAAGGGATGCAAATGGTCACCCAGCAGAGCCAAAAAACGATTGACGATTAATGGCGTGTTAACAAGGCCTGGAAGCCCCAAACCGTGTCACATAAAGATACTCCACACATGTAGGAAGCCACAACCAGCTTGCACAGTGCCTTGTTCACAGCTTGGATCCATGGCCTCATGTGGTATGCGCCACATCCTAATCCTACTATCAGATCGTAACACCTGGCAGCGTGACTCATCGGAATACTCCACATGTTACCGATCTTTCTGTTTCCAATGCTCGTGTTCACATGCTCAGGTGCGGCGCTGTGTACGATGTCATGGTGTTAACAGAGGCACTCTGACGGGTCTTCTGCTCCATACCACATGGGCATCTCAGCTACATCCTGGACTTAATGCGGCTGTTATTTGAGCCAGTGTTACTTGTCTCTTAGCATGGAAAATACTGGTTGAACGCTGCTGGTCACTGTCATTCAGCAGAGGTCGTGACATCATGTATAGATGAATAATGAATGTTCGCACAACTTCAGAAATTGAATGTCCCATCCGTCTGTCTCCCACTACCATGCCTCGTTCAAAACTCCGTTAATTCACGTTGGCTTTCCATAATCCTACTGGAGTTGTTCAACCTGACCCAAAAGATTACACCTCGCAACTGAGAAAAATCGTGGCGTCCGTCGGAGCCATTATACGACGACAGCGCCAGTTAAACATTTTAATACTGGTATCCAATGACTTTTGGTACTTCAGTGTATAGAACTCTGGCCGTGAAAGATGTTTATGCTGCTATATTTCAAATGGCGGCACATACGGGATTAGTAAACACGTATGGATAAAAATTTGTTTTTGGTTTCTAAAATTTCATTCCGAAAATAATAGTGGGAAATATTAATCGCCACATTAAACCTGCTGTTATATATGTTAGAAATGATAGTAGCCCACATAAACGGCTGGCGTTATTTTGCAGCGGGAACATTTTTATCTGGCATTTTGGATAACCTCACCGCATTTCGCTAGAATTGATATCCAAGCAGAAACGATGTAACTGTTCCCTTGTTTATGTTGTCATCTGCCGTGCAAGCAGTTAGCGATTTCAATAGGTAAGTTTGATGTTCAACCATTGGTCTTAAACATCTCTAATTTGTTTATTTAATTTATTTTTCGAATTCCATTTTAGATGAAAATATGAAGTTTTAACAAAAGCTTTATATAAGTTTAAGATATATTGAAATATAAAGTTTAAACAAAATGACATTTGTTGAAAACATTTTCTTCTTCAATCTCGGGAGCAAACAGCATGAAAGCAAAATTAGCCCAATTTCGAATTGCAGAACACATTTTCTTTTTCAGTGATCTCCAAAAACAATGAACGTAGAATGTTAGAACAATACTAGAAGTACATCAAACTAAAAATCAAATCACTAAGGGTTATAGGTAAACAGTAAAATATATAAGTTATTCTTGGAGCGCATACTTGTGTCATTTCAGAATAAAACAATGCATATATTTTGAACTTCTTCTTTTTAGCGTGTTGGCACCCACTGCAGCGTACAGCCCCTTGCCCCCAGTTTTTTCCAACGTCCACGACCCTTAACCTCAGTCCACCATTTACCACCTATAAAAATATGGGGGTCATGCCTGCATCTTGTACCCTGGTGCCCTTTTCGTATCTTTCAATCTGTCGGTTTTCCTTCTGTTACTAATCGTTTACATGTTTTATCTTTCAGTCTTTCAACCTGTCCAGCCCACCTTCACTTTCATTCTTTTTATAATTTCTATTATTCTTGTTCTTTCTCTTATAAGTTCATTTTTAACGCTGTCTCTTCTTGTTATTCCCAGCATTCTACTCTATATCGTTCTTACCGATACTTTTATTTTTTAACGTTGTCGTTCTGTTATACTCCACGTTTTACTTCCATAAGTAAATAAAGTGTTATTACATGCATTGAATATTTTTCTCTTTAAACACAAATGAAGACCGCCGGTTAAATAATCTTTAACTTTCAAAAAGGTTCTATTACTTTTGATAATTCTTCACTTGATTTCTCTTTCTTGTCTTTCTTTAAAACTGATTACATGACCTAAAAAAATGTATTCATTTTCATCCTTTATTCTTGAACTTATATACGTGAAAATAATGCAGGATTTCGTCCACAGAAATCCATGTTTTTTTCAAAGTAAATCAACCTTTATTATTCCTCCACTTCTCTATCTGATCACTGAGCTTTGAGCCACGGGGGTAATCATTATAGTTACCGATGTTCTATCTGTTATATTTCCAGCTGTGTCCTCCCCCTTCACGTAGGTGAGACCACAGCTGTGGATAATGAATAACATGTAACTGAAGTTAGCAATGCGACGTTTCTTCTTACGGGGTATTTTTCTGCGATCTGCAAATTTAGCAGTAAGTGATACCTTTGAGCACTTCGATAGTACTGCTGTTTACTTCGGAGAAAAACGCCACTTATTACAGAATCGGAGGGTGGAAGAGCCTGTGATAGAGCGTCACTTTCGTGCAGCAATTGATACAGTACCAATGTTCACAGCGTCGAAAACACCACTTATTTCATCATTGAATAACGTTCGGCAGCTGGGAGGAGCAGCCTATGATGTTACGTCTCATTCGTGCACCCGTTCGCCTTCGTCGTTGGTTCGTATGGTCATCTTAAACAATGGCTGATGTATCGCCGTTAATTGCATTCTGTATCATAGAACAATTCAAGCTACCAATTTGTATTCTTAATTATTAATATCAACCCATCACGAGATTGTGTAGCATCTTTTCTATTTCTGTGGAGACTGAGTTTTCCAAAATTCTGGCATCGATTAGCACTCCACTAATTTTGTTCTCTTTATCAGTAAAGTATGTTCCTACTGAAACTGTTATCTTAACCATGCATTCCCTACCTTTCTACCATACATGCCATACAGAACACTCCATAAAAAGTAGGGCAGGGTAAAATTATAGAGGCAACGGAGGTTAAACCCCAGAACCTAATCAATTTCAAGTTTAAACCAGAGTGAACAGGGACGTCTACGGCAACCTCCTAATGCCATAGATAACCCCGCATCGTCAGTACATTCGCGAATTCATTATTGAGTAACGCAAATACTGTAAAGACAGTGCTGCTAAATCAACTAAAAAATGTCAGTTAAGAAAAGGTAAGTTACTACTGAATTTATACTTTATGAGAAACATGTGGGGAAACGGTGTTTCCTTTCCAAATGGGTGCAAGTTTACTGGACGGGAAAAATGCCGTATTTGAAATGTGACTTGCGTGTTGCAGTTAGAAAAAGAAAGCAAAGTCCTGACACGTGATAAATGTAAGGGAAAATTCTTAACTTCGTATTTCGTATTTTTTTCATATTCTATATTTTTGGGCATGGCTGCTAACTAATACAAAAAGTTTTGGAGTCGGAATAGCCCCGGGGTGGGGCCAGGATGACCAGCTAACTTTTCATCATTTTTTATTGACCTTGGGTGACATTTCCAGTAAATGGAGGACACAATAGATTTGGGACAAAAGAAATATGAATTGACATACTCTGCATTTACATTTTACAGTTTGAGAGTTTATAGGCGTAAAACTTTAAAAACGGAAGAAAGATTTTAGTGTGCTGGATATTTTCACTTAAATGTTTCACTGGAAGAGATTTTCTTCAGTACATTAGGTTTCTTTAAAAATATTTATGAAATTCAGTGCACGACATGTCTTTCAAATGGTACTTTCTTAGCAGTATACCCTCACTGATTGATTAAGAAAACTGTTACTTTCCTCAGTTAGTTAAAATTATTAATAGAAAACACTCACATCATCAACTGACAATATACAAAACAAGCCGCAAGAGCTCACTGTTCACACCACTACACCACACCGTACCGTCCATGTGTAAACAAATGGCAAATGACTTACGAGCTGGGGAGGGTTTTCTGTGGTCTCTTGACTCACTAGTGACTCGCTGTAGCAGACAGCTGCAGGATTGAAGAAATAAACTGACCGGGGAAGAAGGGAGGAAGCAAGCGAGGATACCGAAAGTAATTCGTACATGTTAGCAGGGGCTTGATAGGATATAAATGATTATAAAAGAAGGATTTGATCAAATTGCATTTAAATTATTCCTTATTGAAAAAACTCGGACATTTAGGCTATTTCCCTATATGCCCAGAGGATATGGTAAAAAGAGGAGTACATGTCCTATAAAAGCCAGACGTCTGATCAGCCTGAGGGGTGAGTAACAATGTTTGCCACCTTTCCATAGTACACGAGAAAAACAATGCGTGTGCATAACTACCGAAGAAAAAAATTACTTTATTTTAGTTTTGCCAAAGCCACAGTTTCTCAACTGGAGTAAAATCTCAGAAAGAAATATTTCCGTAAACAACTGCTAAAGTGATGTCCAATGCTTTTACAGGAAATGAAGATTTATCGATTGTTGGAGAAAAGCTGGAGATAACAGACACGTACGTTTATCTTCGATAAAGAAATTAATCGGCGTACAAAGCTTGCCCAGAGAGCTTTTGGAAGAAACAACATAATTTTCAAGAGCAATATGCCATTATGTCTTAAAAGAAAAGTGTTTGATCAATGCATCCTTCCAGTGCTTACCTATGGGGCAGAGACGTGGACCTTAACTAAAAGAGACATGCAAAGGCTGCAGACAACTCAAAGGGGCATGCAGAGGTGCATGCTTGGTGTAACCAGGAGAGATAAGAAGAGGAACTCGTGGATCCGAAAATGACAAGAGTGGAAGACATCATGATCAGAGTAAAATCCATGAAATAGCAAAGGTATTGGTATTGGTAACTGTGGGTACCATAGTGGTACCCAGTTTATTGCTATAACGAAATTCAGACATAGGAGATTCATTAAAAGCTGCAGTACAGAAAACAACAGTGCGGAAAGTCAGTATATCCACGATATAGCACAACGTTACACAGAAAGGAAATGAATATGCACAAGAACAATGAATGGCCTAACAGCATGTCAAACACTATGACACATGTGCACAAATGCATGAAATGTACTAAGCTATGATAAATCAACCGAACGGAACTGAAAGGTGGTTAGAGCGCAAAACAACATTGAGTACCTCAGCAACTTTATAAAAATAGCAAAGGTAACAAACGTACCACTATAATAATCCGCAATAGAGGAAAGCACTAACACAGCAAACACTCACAATTATCGGTGATTTAAAAAACAGGCACAAATTCAGGAAACAACAGTAAGATAATGATACTGAGATAATGAGGAGATCACACAAGTGACGAGACCGATTAGTTGTGAAAACACAGCAAAAACACGCAATTATCGCAACTTTAAAATAAAGCAAATTTACAATACATTAAATAAAGCAAATAACGCAAATTTACACACAAATAAAGCAAATTTACAATACATTACTTGTGAATCACAGTAAAAACACACAATGAAAACATCAGAATCAACATGCACTAAGTCTGCAAAACCAGGGCATCTGCGAACGGGTTGGCAAATCCGCTAGCATTGAGAGAACAAAAAGTAATCGGTGTGAGGAAGAGAGCTAAATGTCATCGGTAAAAGGATAGAAGGTATCACATATATGCTTCTCAACGAGCTCCTTCAAGGAGGCGAGACGGCGCGTGTAACGTCTCAAGAAAGGCTGATACCGAGGATCGGTGGCACACAGAGATTTAAACAGTGTCACATAAGCTTCGAATTGCGTTACCGCTGCATATAGGTCCAGATCAGGTGAGTGAAGGAATTCTTCAGAACCAACAATCGTACGTGCAGGGTGAAAAAGACGTAAAAGTTGCTGTCTGGACAGTGGTCCAGGAACTGGAGGAAACGTATCAACGGCCTGTAGAACCTCAGCATCAGAAAGAGCATTGACAGGACCTGAGCGGAGAAGCATACTGTTTAAAGAATCATCAGGTGGAGAAACACCGGAACCGGAAACCTCGGGAACACTAGATGAATCCTCAGAATGTGGCACAGAAAGTTGTTTTAACTTTTTCTGTTTTACAGCGCCTTTGGAAGTTCCAATCCGCTTGGAAGAAGAAGCTGGGGCGGATGTATCCATTAGTGGATCAGGCTCACCTCCCAAGTCAGGAGACGAGAAAACGACCGTCGCCGAAGAAGCAGTACGAAGCTGAGCTGCCTTAGTGGAGACTGGTACAACAGCCGATGCTTCAGGAAGATGTTGCAACAAGGGTATGGTAGACAAGGTTGTAAATGCAGATCCGATATCCGAAAGGCTAGGAGAAGAGACAGACGGTCGATTTGCCAAACCACTACTCAACACACCCGGATCGGAACACTCCGCTGTAGACACATCTGTAGTCGAAGACAACTCTGTCAATCTTGAAGGTGGATGTCCAATCTTACTGGTCGAGAGAGGAGGAAAGGCAGCATTGTCTGTGACGGATATGTTCGTCTGACGGAGAAACGAAGAATTCGCGTCAGGCAAACTACCGGCAGTGGGGATAGTAGAAAGACCAATGTGTTCAGCAATGGGATGCGAACTTGATGAACGTCCATGTCGAATGCGGTCACAGGAGGCAATGGTGTGATTCTGTGTTAAACAGTGTGTACAATAGTGAGCAGTGAAAATCTTGAAACTGTACGTTTGTGGGCCAATTTCAACAGTAGCTCCTGTAGGGCAATCCGCCAAGGATTTCTCGGTGGGAAAGACGACCAATAACTGACGGCGAAGTCCGGTAGCATGTGCAAATCGAGTTCTGCGAGAAGCGTCAGAGAGGCGACGGACCTTTCCAACAATTTTACCAACATGACTGACAAGGAGAGGAAGTGCAGTATCAGGCACTTCCTGTGGAACAGGATAGAACGTAATATTCACCGGTCGCTTGGAAAGAGACGACGGGATGAAATGGTTTGTCCCAATTGAAAGTCCGTTTGCAAGAAAAAAGTCAGCATCCTCCTTGTGATTGAACTGTACCGAAATACCCCGAGGAGTACGGGAAATTCCTGCAATGGACGCAGACGACACATGTCCAGAGAGGGCTTCCATGTAGCGTGGCAATGGAGTATTTGGTAAAGCATGAAAGAGCACACCTCTATCCAGGAGGTTATGGAACTCACGGCCAATCTGCGAATTGTCATCTATCGTTACCTTCACCTTGTGGTTGGATACCTGAATAATAGGTGTTGCTTGCAAAAGACCATCTGGTTGAGAGGAATCGGACGTAGAAGTAGCGCCTCATTGCATTTTGGAGGCAAATGACATCCTCGGAAGAGAAGTCTGTACGGATCCGGCAGGCACAGAAGGCTGTGAGGGAAGAGAAGCACAGGCCGAAGGCAAGGCAGTTGAATCAGTAGTACCGAGGGAGGGCATCGAGGCAGATGCAGGAGTTGAAGAAGAAAGCGCAGCCAAGTCCAGTGAAGGCACCGGTGCAGGAGTACTAGAAAGCTGGGAAGGCATCTGAGCTGACACAAGTGAGGACGAGAGTATGTTAACTTCCATGGACGTGGGAAGTGTGACGTGACGTGCATCCGTCACGCCCATAGATGATAAGGAAATACCGGAAGCAGCCACGTTGGCAGCTTCCAAACGTAAACAAACGAGCAAACGATAAGAAAACGGATGAATATGAACTAATATGAGAATGAAAACGCTAGAAAAGTAGCTTAAAACGTACACAGTACCTTTAGACAGCGGGGCCACGCAACAGGTGAGTGAGGGACGAGGTATTCAACACTAAAATGCATAAAATATTGGAGCCACCAACACTACGTCTGTCACGAACGAGCAATGGGCTGGACATACTGCCAGAAGGACAGACCATCGATGGACAGCGGAAATTTTAGATTGGATTCCAAGGAACAGGAAAAGACCCAGAAGAAGACCACATGGGAGATGGATGGATAAAATTCGAAAGTATGCGGGAGTTTCATGGAGGAGACTGGCACAAGACAGACCGATTTGGAGGAAACTTCGGAAGACCTTCGTCCAGCAGTGGATTGATAATGGTTGACAATGATGATGATGATGATATTTAATTAGTGGTGTTGGATTTCTAAAAAACAAGAAAGTGAAGGATAAAGTTGTAGAAGTTGAAACTTCCTCTGACAGAACTGCACGACTCCAGAGAAGATACCAGGCTCAGATAACTCAAACTTATGCAACCACCATAAGTCATTTTGAAGACGAAATTGAAGACTTTTATGAGAAAATTCGTCATCTAAATAATAAAAGCAAGCAGCACTTGAAGATAATTATGGGGTATTTCAATGCAAAAATAAGAGGAACGGCAACAGAATGAAACTTCAGTAGCTAAATTCGGTCACGGCAATAGAAACCAGCGTGGAAATACTCTCATAGAGTTTGCAGAGGCAGAAAGGTTTTTCATTATGAACTCTTTTTCGAGAAAAAGCCGCAAAAGAAATGGACATAGAGGCATCCCAATGGATGGACAAGTAAAATTGATTTATTATGTGTAACAAGAAATTTGCCATGGAAGAATGCAGTGTGCTGAACAAGTTCAACACACGTAGTGACAAGAGAAAGGTAAGATGTAAGATGCACCTCAACGCTAAACTCGAGCGTGGCAAGTTCATAAAACAGACAAAGTGAATTGACGTGACCAACCTTAAAAAACATCATAATACCTTCAAATTGGAACTGAGGAACAGATTATCTGCTCTAGAAGGTCTAACATCAGAAGTGGACATCTGTGAAGTTAACAGAAAAGGAACCAAAGCTCTTATGTAAACAGCAACAAAATTCGCTATACCTAAGAACAAGTTGCATGTGAACAAATTCTCAGGGAAAACCAAAATGTTGATGCAAAAAAGAGGAGAGATGAGGACAACTAAAGAAGATTTGACTTCCAAAGGGGAATATATAGAGCTATGCAAGGCAGTACAAAATGTATCACTGAAGACGTAAGGAAATGCAACTGTGAACTAGTGAGGAAAGCAATTGAGAACAACAAAAGCCTAAAGATAGCAATGGGACATCTCAGTCACGGAAGAAAACAGATTATAGCACTGAGAAAAGATAGCAGTTTTGTAACAAAAGTAGAGGCAACATTTTGACAAGAGTGAAAGATTTCTACTCCAAATTATATGAAAGGGATGATACATATACTCCAGACATCTTGAAAGGTACCAGTACCAGAGATCTTAAAGTCCTCTTAGCAGACGTTAAACATGCAATCAAGAACATGAACCCGGAAAAGGCTACAGGAGAACGTGAAATTACTATAGACATCATACAAGAACCAAGTGGAGAAATTGAAATAGGACTCGCCCAAGTTTTCACTCGATGCCTTAATGAATGGAAGATTCCTGAGGTTTGGAACAACGCTACAATTATCCTGCTACATAAAAAAGGTGACATTGAAGATCTCAGGAACTACAGACCTATCAGCCTCTTATCAGAGGTTTATAAAATCTTCACTAAAGTTCTTTCACACCGCTTGAAGGTAACACTGGACCTGGCTCAACCGAGAGAACAAGCTGGTTTCAGGAGTGGCTACAGCACAATTGATCATATCCACGCACTGAGAGAACTAATTGAAAGAGCGAAAGAATATGAACTTCCGTTATGCAAGGCTTTTATCGATTATGAAAATGCCTTGAATTCGTTGAAACCATCAGCAGTTACAATGGCTTTGAAATCCTGCTGTAGTGAAGATGCATACATTAATTTTATCAATAAAATCTATGGAAATGCAAGTGCAACGTTTCGGCTATTTGAGAATACAGCACCCAAAAAAATTTATTGGGATTGAGACAGGGCGACACTATATCTCCCAAACTCCTTAATGCCGCTTCGGAAAATGTCTTTCAATCACTGAAAGGGATGAAGATTAATGAAGATTATCTAACTTGGATTCATTTTGCTGATGACGTAGTCATTTTTGCAACTACTCCATCAGAGCTCCAGAGTATGATCCAGGAACTTTCTGGCAAGAGTAAAGAAGTGCGATTACAAGTGAACTTTCAGAAGACAAAAGTTATATACAATGCTTTTTCAAGAAATGAAGATTTTTATCAAATGATGGGGAAAAGCTGGACATAAGTAATACCTACATTTATTCTGGACAGAAGATATCAAGTGAAGGTCACATTGATGAAGAATTTAATCGGCGTACAAAACTTGCTTTGAGAGCTTTTGGAAGAAAAGGTATAATTTTCAAGAAAAATATGCCATTATGTCAAAAAAAAAAAAAAGGGTTTGATCAATGCATCTTTCCAGTGCTTACGTATGGTGCATAGATGTGGACCTTAACTACAAGAGACATACAAAGACTGCAGACGATTCAAAGAAGCATGGAGAGGTGCATTCTTGGTGAAACCAGGAGAGATAAGAAGATGAACTCGTGGATCAGAAAAATAACAAGAGTGGAAGACATTGTGATCAGAGTAAAATGCCTGAAATGGCAATGGGCTAGACATATTGACAGAAGGACAGAGCATCCATGGACAACCGAAATTTTAGAGTGGATTCCAAGGGACAGGAACAGACCCAGAAGAAGTCCACATGAGAGACGAGTGGATGAAGTTCGAAAGTATGCGGGAGTAATATGGAGGAAACTGGCAAAACACAGACCGTTGTGGAAGAAACTTTGTGAGACCTTCGTCCAGCAGTAGATTGATAATAGTTGACAATTTTCATGATGATGATATATACACTAGCGGAAAGTGAAAAAAAAGCACCAAGAAAGAGAAGTCTGATACCAACGAAATTTATACAGCATAATAACGGAATACAGAGGATCAAAACATTACACAGATGATTAAACATCACGTGATCACAGATGATTAAACATTACGTGATCAAAACATTATGGCAAAATACAGCTGTATTTGCTGGTAAACTGAAAAATAACATTTTCATGTAACATGGTTAGTACGAGGTTGAACCGCCATGAACTGCGTCACATTGTGCAATTCTGGCGTTTAGTCTGTCGTACAGATGTTGGATGTAAGTTTCGGGTATTGAGTTCCAAGCATCCTCAACCTGGACACGTAAATCTGGGAAGGTCGTGGCTGGCCGTGGAGACCGGATAAGCCGTTGTCCCATAAAATCCCACACGTGCTCAATGGGGGACAAATCCGTTGAACGTGCAGGCCATGGACGTGTCTCACACTCTGAAGTGCATGTTGCGTTGCACGTGCCGTGTGTGGACGTGCGTTATCTTACTGGAAAATGCCACGATGGAAACAACCTTACAAATGGCACAACAGCGGGCTGAATGATGTTGTTGATGTAGGAGGTGCTGTTTAACGTACCCGGTACAAGCAGTAGTTGGGTACGGGAGTGATAGCTGATCGCTCCCCACACCAGAAGACCAGGTGAAGGCCCTGTGTGTCGCTGGTGGATGCAAAAATGGTGGAGACCCTCCCCTGTGCGTCTGCGAACACGCATACGGCCATTGGAGGCTCCCAAGCAGAATTTGCTTTCATTGCTGAACACGACAGATCGCCATTGCGTCTTCCAGTGCAGTCGTTGGCGACACCACTGCAGCCGTGCCTGACGGTGGGCTGGAGTCAGAGGTACACATGCCAGAGGCACACGTGCACGTAGTCCTGCATCCAGTAGACGGTTGCGGATTGTTCGCACGGTGCTATATCAACAACATCAGCACAACATCGGGTGCTATATCAACAACATCACATGCTATATCAACAATATCATTCAGCCCGTTGTTGTGCCATTTGTAAGGTCGGTCCATGGTGGTGTCGGTCCATTGTGTGCCAGTCCATCGTGTGCCAGAAGCACACGGGTGCTATATCAACAACATCATTCAGCCCTTTGTTTTGCCATTTGTAAGGTCGGTCCATCGTGGTGTTTTCCAGCAAGATAACGCACGCCCACACACGGCACGTGCAACGCAACATGCATTTCAGGGTGTGAGGCAACTTCCATGGCCTGCACGTTCACCGGATTTATCCCCCATTGAGCACGTGTGGGATTTCGTAGGATAACGACTTATCCGGTATCCACGGCCAGCCACGGCCATCTCCGATTTATGCGTCCAGGTTGAGGATGCTTGGAACTCAATACCCCAAATTTACATCCAACATCTGTACGACAGACTCCATGCCAGAATTGCACAGTGTGACGCAGTTCATGGCGGTTCAACCTCGTACTAACCATGTTACATGGAAATGTTATTTTTCAGTTTACCAGCAAATACAGCTGTATATTGCAAAAATGTTTTGATCACGTTATCCTCTGTATTCCGTTATTATGCTGTATAAATTTAGTTGGTATCAGACGTCTCCTTCTTGGGGTCCTATTTTACTTTCCGCCAATGTATATACACTGACGGAAAAAAATCCCAACACCAAGAAGGGGTTATGTTAGATAAACGAAAGTTGGTAGGCGGTGAGAGTATATATGCAAGACGACGTCTATGCAAATTTCGCGCTCGGCGCATACGTGTAGCGCTAGTAGCGCCCCTCGGAACATGCAAAGCAGGTTTGCTGTAAATACGCGCTGTAACGTTCGTGAGCGTTAGTTATCGTTGAGATTCGACGTAGTGTGTTGATGTTAGTCAAGAATGCCTTTAAGGAGACGAAGAAACCATTATCAACAGCTCACGGAGTTTGAACGAGGTCATGTAATAGGGCTACGAGAAGGTGGATTTTCTTTCCGTAATATTACAGAACGACTTGGCAGGAATGTAGCCACTGTGCATGATTGTTGGCAGCGGTGGTCAAGGGAAGGTACTGCCTCAAAAAGACCGGGTTACGGCCGGCCAAGTGGCAGTACTGAGAGGGAAGACCGCCGTGTACGGCGTAGGGCCGTGGCGCATCGTACCGCGTCTGCGGCAGCAATTCGAGCTGCAGTTGCCACCACAGTGACACAACGAACTGTTACAAATCAGTTTCTTGAAGGACAGCTCCGAGCCAGACGCCCTGTAGCGTGCATTCTACTTTCTCCAAACCACTGCCGTTTGCGACGGCAGTGGTGTCAAGCTAGAGCTTTTTTTTTTTTATTCGAGGTTTAACGACCACCGTGAGCAACTCAATGGGCTATAAGCAGTCGTCCGTCCATAATTTAGGGTCACTGGTTCCAGGGAAGGGAGAGAGCCAGTGCCGTAAGACAAACACAACATCCGTGCCTCACCGGGATTCGGACCCGGAGCCCTTTAGGACGAATGATCAGAGGCCATCGCTTAGACCACTGCGCTACCGGGGCGACCAAGCTAGAGCTCACTGAAGGACGGAGTGGAGATCTGTTGTGTTTTCTGATGAAAGCCGGTTCTGCCTGGGTGCCATTGATGGCCGTGTTTTGGTTAGAAGGCGGCCAGGTGAGCGCCTGCAACCAACCTGTCTGCGGCCGAGACACACTGGACCTACACCTGGAGTTATGGTTTGGGGAGCAATTTCCTATGACAGCAGGAGCACTATCGTGGTTATCCCACGCACCCTGACGGCACAGTTGTACGTCGGTCTGGTGATTAAACCTGTTGTGCTGCCATTCATGAACAGCATTCCAGGGGGTGTTTTCCAACAGGATAACGCTCGCCCGCATACCGCTGTTGTATCCCAACATGATCTACAGAGTGTCGACATGTTGCCCAGGCCGCCCCGGTGGCGCAGTGGTCTAAGGGATGGCCTCTGATCATTCGTCCAAAAGGGGTGCGGGTTCGAATCTCGGTGAGGCATAGATGTTGTGTTTGTCTTACGGCACTGGTTCTCTCCCTTCGCTGGAATGAGTGACCCTAAATTTGGGACGGGGGACTGCTTATAGCCCATTGAGCTGCTCACGGTGGTCGTTAAACCTCAATCACAAAACAAAAAAACAAAACATGTTGCCCATGCCTGCTAGATCACCAGGTCTTTCACCAATCGAGCACGTATGGGACATCATTGGACGACAACTCCAGCGTCACCCCCAACCAGCATTAACCGTCCCTGTATTGACCGACCAAGTGCATTAGGCATGGAACTCCATCCCACAAACTGACATCCAGCACCTGTACGATACAATGCATGAACGTTTGCGTGCTTGCATTCAACATTCTAGCGGTTACACCGGTTATTAATGTACCAGCATTTCACATTTTAAAATGGCTCTTCTCGCGCTTACAATTAGGTGTGATCTTGAAACCTTAATCGATTATATATGGTACCTATACAAATGTATTGCCGCCATTTCATTCCTCTACAACTATTTTTTCGTGGTGTTGGGATTTTTTTCCGTCAATGTATATTTACGTATATATATGTTTAAAGGCATAACTAAAATAAAAGTGAAATTCTCACCATTAATTCTTGTTTGATATATATGGGAAACCAAAAATAATTATACTAGGTATATTTATTTTTTTATCGAATTTACAAAATAACTGAAACTACAAAGTTCGATGTGCAAGTGTGTTTAATGAAAATTTATTTGTATTTTTCCTGCATTTGATTATTTTTCTTTGATTTAACACTATGTTTTCGACGACTGAGGTCGATAAGGGTGACGCAATAATTTGTTTAGATGTAAATTAAACTGGAATGTTGAAGGCATTCCATATTCTTGAAATTTATTGTAAGTATCGGGAGCTTTGCTGATGAAGGTGTAGAACTCATTGATGCCCGAAGTTGCGTTTTAAGGGCACAGCCTAGCACACTTTCGCTGATTTGTGACGTATTTTATGCCAAAGTAACAGTGATTTTCGCATCATTCTCAGTTATATAGAATTGTTTTTCTGAATCTATGATCAATTACTGTATTACATGTTCGTTGTACACGTGAAAGCCTTTAATCATAATCAAATAATTTCGCATTGGAACACAATAACTCAAATGTAAATGGAGACCTAATCAAAAGCTTGATGGAAAAGTTGTTTTAAGTTAGTAATTAATCTAAGCAAAAACAATATTTATTCTTTTAATTTATATTTCACATATTTTACTGCCAACTAATAGAATGATTTGGCATAATAATTACTGATTATAATATGGGTTAACACGTATCTATAACACATTAAATATAATTCGAAACAAAAATTAATAAATTTATGCCATATATACAAGATCATTTAGAAAATAATGATATGTTATGGATTAGTAGTTAAAAATGAAAGCTTAGTAGGTACGATTGTAGGGAAAAATGAAAGAGACATACCTCGTAGAAAACAAACTAGTTTTATTCGAAATAAGATGTGTTGCAGGTGTGCAATGTGAAACAAACTGTTTTTAGCAAGGTGGAGACTAATATGCTTCGGTGGTTTGGCCAGGTAGTAAGCATGAGTGATGAGATGCTTACTGAGAAAATCATTTTAACCCAAGTTGCAGGAAGGAAAGGCAGAGGAAGGCCAATAAAATTGAAGGAGAATCAGATTCAGGAGTGTCTGCGTAATACAAAGATTATGAAGTATTGAAAGTCTTGTGTACGGCGTATGATGGATGTTAGTGAAGCCCGAGTTGTATGTCAAGATCGCTGTAAATGGAGAACTTTGATAGAGCAACAGTGAGGAATAATTATCTGGTGATTTGTGTATCTTTGTGAAGCTAACCTCTAAGTCTCAGAGCACAGTTTAGTGATATTTATGTATATGTGCCAGGCATTTGCATTGGAGCGAAGAACCAATCGGGCGAAGACTTATTTCTTATGGCTTTTATTAAAAATATGTTTATGTTTTTATAAAGGTTCAAGAAAATTCCATAACGGGCAACAGCCCGTTATGGAATTTTCTTAGAAAAATTAGAAATCTCTTTTTCACGCTTTGGCGTGCTTGCCTGACAGTTATCAGATATGTGAAGCAGCGATGTATGACGAAACATTTCTTCTCCTGAACCCGTTACCGCTGCTGAGCTGCAGTCCATCTAGCAGGGAAAAAGGTCGAGCTACACGGATGTGATCGAAGAAACTGAAAGACATTCGTGTATCTTGAAACATGTGTCCCTCAATGAAGGATCTCCGAATGATGTGCACTAACTCTTCCAGTCTGTCTTTTATCGAAAATTACAATATTCCTGCAAAACAGTTTAACCATCAAAATATTACGTATATTTGAGGGGAAGTCAGTAAATAAGTATAAACAGTTATGTGATAACTGGTAATGGTAACTATTAGTTTCAAAAGGTGTCATAACTGTGCCGAAAAATCCAGCTTTGGCTCATTCTACCCGAGAGCTCGAAACGCGGCGGTTGAAATGCTTCATTAAACGCGTGGCTACGCCAACCGAACAAAATCATTGAGTAAGTATAATAAAACGGGGCGACGTTAGCCTAGCGTCAGAACTTATAACCCGGTAGGAGGCATTGTCCACGCTGGAGCTTTTTACGTTGTTCAATCTACACGGACGTTCTTCTCGGAAGTTCCAACACGGCAGTTTCCCACGGACTACTGAAACGCACGTGTACAATGAGCGTGCGTTTCCTAGCAGCTCAATGGCGTGCTGTTTGAACGCTCCTTTCTAGGATAACCACAGAAAAGGGGAGCAGCTAGCGTCCAAACCGCCGCGTTTGGAGCGGTCCTGTAGAATCAGCTTTAGTCGTAATCCAGTGCAGCTGACGCTAAGTATCGCATGCTTATGCCCAGCTGAGACTGAAAATCGGGTGCGCGATCGAGGAGCGTATGACGTTGGAGAAGCATGTTGTCGTGCGTTTTCCTTGGGTAAAAGACTTCCTGCAAAGCATATTCTATAGAAATGATTCCTGATTATGGTGAGAAATATTTGTCGCATAAAGCGGAAAATTTCTCTCTTTTACAGTAGAGGGTATGGAATCTTGTAGCCTCAATGCTGTGCGAGTGAATCTAATAAATTGCCGAGAAAACAACTGTAAAATACTAAAACCTAACAATAAGAACCACGATGCAATTTGTTTGCAAAAAAATCTCTAAATGAGTAAAAATAAAGGAATTTTAATCTCTATTGGAGTACACTCTATTTTAAAAATTATTGACGTTGAAAATGTTGGAACCAGTTTAAAAATTGATTTTCAAAATATGATATTCTTAACCAGCTTCAAAACTAACTACTGCATTTAATAACTGTCATAAACAAATTATAATTCATCACTTTACGAAAATATGTGGTGATAAAGCTCAAGAATTTCAAACAGAATGGGGGAAGGAACGTAATTAATTATGGACAGTTACTAAATAGCTGAAAAAAACTAATTTACAGGACGAATAGCTCAAAAAGACAATTCAATCATAACACATTTTGAAGTTTCAAAATTATTCACCATTAATACAAAAAGAAGCCCCAGCATTTTAATGAAAACTTACAGATTTCCTTCGTAAAAGGAGATACCGAGAAAAATCCAAAGGCGTCCAGGATTCAGCAATCGCAAATGACGTAACAATGCTAACCAAATATTACCTCTTTCGCCATTGGTCTAAACCAAAAGAAATGTCAAGGGATCAAATTTACCCTACATAGCCAATCAAAAATTATTGTTTCGCAGTTATTCTATACTTAATGGCAATATAAAATCCTCATTTCTTAACATAAAAATAATTTCTTCCTGCATTAAACAAATCAAACTTTTAAAAAGATCATTTCAAAATAACAATACGCACACTCTATATAAAGCATTTTTATGTACGCACAGACACACAAAAAAAACAAGTGTGTAACTTTATCTTAAAAGATCTGATTATATCGCCCCTTGGACTACACAAAGAAAATGTGTCCCGCTGGGAATCCTAGGACTCCGTGTATCCCTCTCCCTGAAGACGGAGAGGGTCACGGAGATTAATACACAGAAACAACGGTAAGACCCTCTCAGCCTATCAACAATTGGGACGACCTGGAGAATTTAACTCTGAGATATACAAGAGAAAACATCCACGATCTCACTCTCTCTCTAACATACTCCACAAGAACAAAACGTCCAGAGGTTTTCCGTCGTGCATGTAAAGACATCGCCACAAGAAGAAATCACAAGAAACACATTCACAGGCATTCCTTCGCTGTTGAGAAAGCACGCGAGCATCGCATGACTTGTTACCTACAAATACAGAAAGCTCCAAAATGGGTAAAAAAAACTGAGGCAGAATGGGGAAATGGCCAGTTTCCCAACCCAAGGGAAAGAAACCCATCCTGAACTCCTGTGCCACAACGCACCATTATTTTCAATAATATAATATAAGGGCTATAATACCAAAACTTCCAAATCATGAATATCTTAATCACAACAAGCAATGCCATTAGAGAAATATTTGAAATAGCATTAACCTCATAAAAATAACACTTACACTGGAAGATAAGACACTGCAATTAATTTATTAAGGCTAAATTTTTAGAACTGTACTATTATTGTACCTGAAATATTACAGATTCCGCACTCGCACACCAATGAATAATTAATTCGAGAAACCACAACCCTAAGCAGTGTGTTTAGGTTAAACAATACGAAGACACTCAACATTTAAATATACTTCATTATTAAGAAATAGGAAAATAAAGCAAGCTATGCTTCACAATTCTCAATGTTAAAACACTGAAATGAATTTAATCTTTATTTTAACAGGTGGAAATTTGACAAATTCCTTCACAGGCGCACACACAAAGATAAAATGAGCAAGAGGTTATAAAACATTAAAAACATAAATGTCACAACTTATACATGTAAATGAGAAAAACACTAAATTAATTATTAATTACTGCTAAACTATTAAATTGAATTTAGGAAGAAATGTGCAGGAAATAAATTAAGCTTATTCAATAGTACAACATCCACAAAGGAAAACTGTAAATCACAAAAAGAAAATCCCTTTCCGCTAAATATTAAAAAATGCAAATGATTTTAAATAATTTTAAGTAATTAAATATTGAAAAGATAAATAAATCAATAAAGAAATAAATCTATAAATAATAAACAAAAACTAAAGGGTATTCCTGACGGATTTTAGAAGTGCATTTTTCTTTTTTCAGTTAGGTAATTTAAAATTTAGATGAAAAATGAAATTTTTAAAAAACAAGACCGATTAGGTTATAAATTAGGAAGACGTTAAAAGTAACTAGATTATCCGTGGAAATGAGATAACACTACATTAATTAACAATTACTGCTAAACAACCAATTCGTTTTATCAATATATGTTTAGGAAGAAATGTGCAGAATGTAAATTAAGCTGATTCACACGTAAAATATCCAAAAAGTGAAAATATAAAATACAAAATCTATCTTTCCTTTAAATTCTATAAAACGCAAATAAGGAATGAAAGGAGCTAAATAAAATGAAATAACTAAAAAATAATGCAGAAATAAATAACAAGAAAGATGACATCAAATTTTCGGGTGTAATAAGCACGTCTTTTGAATCCGTTCTGACGCAAATTAAATTTATCAAAGCTATTCAAAGACAATGGAACCGGTATGGAAAACAATAGTATCTGACGGAAGAAAGAAGTTTTTCAATCGGTTCTTTAATCCCTTAGATATTGGTGTAAACGGAATCGTAAGCTTACGAACTCTTAGAAACAGAGTTATCGACAAAAATAAGATGTGACTTTACGTCCCCTGGTGGGAAAACCATGCATGATTTTACAAAAAAAGTATTCGCAAAGGGTTTATCCATATGAGCGGTATCGGTCCAAGAAAAAGAAATTTAGTCGAGTTTTCAGGAGCTCAGATTTTGCAACAAATACATCAGAAGTAGAAATTAACACTTATGACCCCAGGTGGCCCAGAAATTCTTTACAAAACATTAGAAAATATGTGAAAAATATTTTCCATCAGGTCTTATATGCGATACAGGAAGAATTTTTCAAATCGGAGTTTTAGGAGCAGAATATGCAATTAACCATTTTGCGCCCTAGCAGAAAGTCTATGATTTACGTGAACATTTTGAATTTATAGGAAAAACATTTCGCATGGAAAACACTATCCAACAAAGAAGGAATTTTTCAAATCGGACTTTTAAAAGTAGAGATATTGACAAAACTAAGATATTCCTTTACTTCCCCAGGCGTAGAAACCATGCATTATCTCCAGAAGAAAATGTTTCTAAAAGGTTTGTCGATATGAGTAGCATCGGTCAACAAGACTTTTTCTTCAATCGAGGTTTTAGAAGCTCATATTTCGCTGCAAATACATCAGAAGCGGAAATTAAGACTTACGCCACCTGGTGGCCAAACCATTTTTTACAAAAATTAGAAATTATGTGCAAACGATTTCCCATCGGGGGCTGTATCCGGTGCAGAAAGAATTTTTCAAATAGGAGATTTAGAAGCAGAGAAATAGTGGAAACGCAATTTACCTCCACGCCCCCTAGTGGAAAGTCTATGAATTACTTGAAAGTTTTGATTTTATAGGAAACCCATGTCACACTAGAAACACTTTCCAACAAAGGAGGAATTTTTTAAATCGGACTCATAGAAGTCAAGATATTGACGAAAATAAGATATACATCTACGCCCCTGGCGCAGAAACCATGCACTATTTTCAAATGAAAATGTTTCTAAAAGGTTTGTCGACACGAGTAGTATCGGTCTACAAACGACGTTTTTTTCAATCGAGAATTTAGAAGCTCATATTTTGCTGCAAATACATCAGCAGCGAAAATTAGGATTTACACCCCCTGGTGGCCAAACCATGTTTTTTACAAAAATTAGAAATTATGTGCAAACGATTTCACATTAGGAGCTGTATCCGGTGCAGAAAGAATTTTTCAAATCGGAGATTTAGAAGCAGAGATATAGGAAGAAACGCAATTTGCCTTTACGCTCCGTAGTGAAAGTCTATGAATTACTAGAAAATTTTGAAATTATATGAAAAACATGTCACACAGAAAACACTATCCAACAAAGCAGGAATTTTTCAAATCGGACTCCTAAAAGTAGAGATATTGACAAAAATAAGATATACATCTACGCCCCTGGCGGAGAAACTGTGGGATATTTTAGGAAGAAAATATTCCGAAAATGTTTATCGATGTGAGTGGCATCAGTCCACGAAAGAATTTTTTCAATAGATATTTTAGAAGCTCAGATTTTATGGTAAATACATCAGAAGCAAAAATTAGCACTTACCCCGATTGGCCAAAGTATTCTTTACCAAAAGTTCGAAATTATATGCAAAAGATTTTCCATTAGGAGATGTATCAGCTGAAAAAAAAATTAAATCGGAGTTTTAGAAGAAGAGTTGTAATTTACTTTTACACCCCTAGCGGAAAATCTATGCGTAATTTGAAAAAGAAACTGTATCTAAAATACTCTTCGACATAAAGGGAATCGAAAGAAAAAATATTTTTTTCAATCGGAAGTTTAGAAGCAAATATGTGGAATAAAACGTAATTTTGAATTCGACATCATCTGCATTTACGCCCTTTAGCGGCGAAATTGTACATCGTAAAAAAAAAACGAAAGAAATAATCATCATTCGCATATTTCAAGCTTCCGAATGGAAAAAGAATTTTTAAAATCGGACTAATAGTTGCAGAGATACCGAGGGTACAGACTGATGGACGGACTGACTGAAGGACGGACAATCCGATATCATAAGCACGATCTTTTTTTACAAAAGACGTGCTAAAAAGAGAATAATTAAATAAGTAAAAATTGAACTCTCTTAAAACTGCCTTTGCTTTTTTAGGGATAATGTTATAAAATGCTACTGAAAAAAGGGAAAACAAATTAAAATAAATGTTAAAATAAGGGTACAACGATGAAATAAATAAAACAAATAATTTGGTGGACCTTATAGTTTTTTTTTGTTAATCAAATCCTGAACTGTATTATCTTCATCCTCGTTTGCTTTTGAATTTCTAGACACACTTTCATCAGATTTTTCCACAAACTCTTTTTATTTAACTATGCGCTTATTTTTCCCAGAATTTTGTTGAACAGTTACCTTGAAACTTTAAATTCTTAGATATTGATGGGGGTGAGGCCAACCTCTCTGAAGGCATTTTAACGCCTTTTTATCATTAATTTTGTCATCAACAATGAGACATGAAACAAAAACTTTCTGAGATACCTTGATCACTTTGGTGACATTACTTTTGGGTTCATTTTTAAAATGTAACCCGACTTCACAGTTTCCTCAAACAATGAATTCTCAGCTGCGTGATCCTGATTTTCTACTCAAGTTTCGCTTTTGGATTAATCATCCGAATTTTCATACTCTGAATCCTCCGCTCTTTCCAGATATTCATTACATGATACATTCGAATGGGACGAAACAACTTAATATACGGATGCCTAGCGGAAGGCGAATTTCATTTTTTTACCAGTCAAAATCCAACAACTAAAGCGTAAGCACAAACGTACAGTATTTGTCATTTTCTTGTAGGACTTCCGCCCACAGTGAGTAGAGTTTAGGTCCCAGCCACATACAGCGAGATCCCCTTTTGGACAGGACACAGAAACGGAAGGAATGAGAGCAAGTCTAGCGACTTTGACAGAACAGTTTGTAGTGAGATTAATGTACAGTAGATGGCGTTACCGTACAAGTACGATGATGCCCACAGAGGGGTGAGAGAATTTCAGGGAAGGCATAGGAAAGGATACCAATTTAACCAGTGGGTCCAGCCTGGAGGCCGTCACTTAACGTGCTCGTCCGATGCACGGCGGATATTCAGCGATTGTTAGTAAATCACACCATCTCTGAAAGATCAGCCCAGGTTCGAACCTGAGGACCTTGCATCGATAGTCTGACTCGCTAACCACTAAGCGATCAGCTGCTCCCAAGAACTGAAGCATTACAGCAAAGTATTATATACATGATGTTTTCCATAAAATACTGAAATCTTAAAGAAATATTTTTTAAAATAAATGTTGTTTGGATTTGTTCTACAACTTATTCTTCAAAGTCAAGGAATTCAAAATGCTACTTTTTGTACACGTTTGTTTCAGATTTTTTCTTAGTTCTTCAGAAGTGAATGGTACTAAATTTTAACTTCTTTACAAAGGAGATGATATTTCGCAGGCCTTTTCATAGCACACGTTCGAATCAAAATAATAGGACCACTTCCGCAATCATAGTGTACCCACCCAGGCACGTCACCAATTGCACGTGACAAGGTCTTACTTACGGAGATAACAGGGGCCGGCCGGACAGAGGAGTCAGTCATATTACGTTACGTGAGCACAATGGGCTGGGGTACTGATTTGACGGACGTGCAAAAATGAAAGATATTCGTCTGCCACGACAACGGTGGAAATATCTCAGAAACAACAGACTTCGTGTGCTGTTGGTGAGGTGCTTTAGTGAGGGTGTACCAAGAAATGTCCGCTCACACACCGAGAATCTCCCGACATCATAACTGTGTAGCTACAAAGGCTATCGACCCCAGAGGAGAACATGAGGTAAAGGGCATTCGATGCGCAATAGTGCATCAACTGACCACGCAAATGGACTTTGGGGCATCCAGGTACATGTCCCCGGTAACAGTATAGCGAACACTTTTACACATGGATTTCCAGAGTGGACGCTGCGTCAAGTCGGCTATGTAAACCCAAGTCCATCTGCAACGACGTCTACAGTTCACATGGACTACCGCCGTTGGACAGTGGAAGAGTGGGTAACAGTTGCCTTCTCCGACGAATAGAGGTTTCTGCCCGACAGAAGTGAAGGATGGTGGAGGATACGGCGTCAAAAACACAAGAACCAACACCCAGACACGTTTGTCGGTTACGTACAGGCCGGCGGTGGCAGTGTGCGTGTGCATATCTGGAGGGCATTTTTCTGGTATGACCTGGGACTCGGGAACCACTGGATGGGTCCCTTAATGCCAATGGCTATCTATCCATCCAAGCTGACCATATGTATTCCTTCATGTTGGACTTTTATCTGGTTGTGATGGTGTCTACTAACTGGACAGTGCGGCCTGTCACGTCGGTAATAGGGTGCGTGACTAGTTCCAGGAACACGACAGCGAAGAATCCGTTCTCCCTTGGCCGTTGAAATTATCTGACTTCACATTTTAGAGCACCTGTTTGATTAATCGGATCGACAGGTTTGACGAGCCCACTAACAACCACGTCCCCTCTGGGACCTTAAATAATTTTAAAACTACAGGCCTTAATAGGAAGAGAAATTTTTTCGGAGGGGGGGGGGGGGGCTTTTTAAAGTGTGCAGTTTCAAAATATAGTAAGAAAATATACAATTTATTAGTTTGTGGAAATAGGATTTACAAGTCCTGCTGATAGTAAAGGAAATCTGACTTGGTAAAATGTCTTGATAAAAACAGATTTACATAAGCAGCAGAAATAATTCCTGCTGTAAGATCTGTTTTAAAATAAATCCTACTGCATTCAAAATGTTATACTTCTAATACACATCACTATTAAGAGAGGCACATTCATAATGTAATAAGTTAATAGCTTTTTAGTAGCAAATGAAACAGACGTGTGTATATAATAAGAATTTTTAATTTGGTTTTTGAAATATACGTATACCATTTATGAGCAAGGTTATATTTATTAATAAGGAATTCATTGAGGATAAATCCTACAGTTTGTTGCTTGCACAACATATGTTCAAGAATAGGAAAATCTAATCAACACAAGATGATTAATTTTAGCTCTAATTAAAGAGAGCATTGTTAACAGCAGCCCATATGCTAATGCACATTAAACCTACATTTTATGGCCACAAAAATTAATGGATAACTAATCAGAAGTGTTGGGGAATATAGAAGTGCAAATTTTCTGCCATGAGATACTAAATCATCTTTAGTTCGCTGTTATCCATGTAACATCTCCAGTACCAAAATCTGATTTCCAAAAATAATGCTGACCTTGCAAGCTAGAACTTCTTACCACAGCCTATTACATCTGATTAGTTAAGTAGTTAAGTTTTCACTCAAGTAATTTAATTGTTTACCATAACTATACATTTTCATATATTGTAATTTATATCTTTATAATTGTATGCTGTTATATTTTTACTTCAGCTGAATTCAAGATTTTCCCCCATTTCTGTGATCAAAAGGCCTAGCTGTGAGCTGCGTTTCACACTCATTATGTACATTGTAAGCTGTAGAAAATATGTCAGTACTATCATTTCCTAATGGGGGTTCAATATACCTCTAGTTATACAAGACAAAAGAGAATCAGCTAGTAGAACATGAAGAAATATTATTATGAGTTGATGACCACATACATATTAAATTTCTTGAAGTCATTTTTATATATGCGAGAAAAGAAAAGCTTACCCAACAGAATTTGTAGCTGGAACTTAGCTTACTGCTGCAATTCGACCATTAAAAACAAATATTTGTATCGACATTTATATGTAAATCCAATACAAAACACTTATGTCAAATAGTTAAATCTCATCTTCAGTAACCTTCACTAGCAGCAGCAAAATGCTTTCCTTCACATACAATGGGTGCCACACCAGGTATGAAGGCTTAGTCCTTCAGTCTAATAGGAAAACAAAAACTGAAGGGTGGGGATGCATGGATACACAACAAGAATGCCAAAGAATATAAAAAATACAATACAGGAAATCTGTAACAACTATCAAAATATTGGGTACAAGGTATTTACACTGATGTGGAAAAGAGTACAAGCTAATTACGCCGAGCTAATCAGAACATGACTCTGGGAGCAAATAAACCACAATAAATATTTCAGTGTTTCAGCTACCACAAATACCTTAGCTTTGAAGACATTACAATCTGTTGATAAAACAGAGACTGGTCATAACTGGATAGACAAAGCACATATTAGCTATATCTCACTGATTTTACCAAAGGAAAAAAATAAGATATGATGTAAAGGAAGAAAAGGTAACAACAGGGACTTTAAATATAAACAGACGACCAAAAGGATAAAGTTTAATTAGAGCATATATGCTGTACAGCATTAATGCTGTAACTAATTTTAGACAGAAAAAGCTAATTAATCATGAGAGAATTAAAATGCATGAAAACAATGTTTATTTTCAGAACATGTACATGCATTACAGAATAGCAACTAAATCAGCTAACGTATACATTTAGTACCAGTAATGAATGAAATACATTTGACTGATAGCTTATTTATGGAATATCAAAGTAACAGATGATCCTAAAATGTTTATTGCTCTGTAAAATGAATAAGAGATAATGAAGTTTTAGAATACCAAAAATGTGCAATGAATAGATACGGGGTGGCAGAAGGAAATCAAATATATTTTTGGAATGAACCAGAAATACAGGCAATTTAGACATGTATGATTGCTGTGTTAATAATTATAATGTATTTCCATGTAAATATTTCTTCAAAAATCAAAATGTACATTCATATGTTTACAGGGTCATTCATAGCTTCAGAGGAGCCAGAATTGCAAATCTTCACTGTAAGGTACTCATGTTCGGTCACTTTCAAATGTTTCCTTGTTCATCTGTCTACTTCTATTCTTTTTTTTTTTTAATCTTTTAAATATCTGTGCATCCTTTGTGTTTCAAATTTCACTTTTCTCATCTACTGTGTTTAATATCACCATCACTTTATGTATCACATTCAAAGTGGTTTTATTGTGTATCCGTATTTGTACTGTAAAGTTCAGTTTTAAATAAAGGAGATCCAGTTCTATTATCTGATCTTGTAGCACACTATCAAAAGGATCTTGTCTATTAGTTTAAAATGAGTATTACTTACTATCTATGGTCAAATCTGCAATTAAGTATACTGGTCAAGCCCAAAAACGCCGCCCCGGTGGCGCAGTGGTCTAAGCGATGGCCTCTGATCATTCGTCCGAAAGGGGTCCGGGTTCGAATCCCGGTGAGGCATGGATGTTGTGTTTGTCTTTCGGCACTGGCTCTCTCCCTTCCCTGGAACCAGTGACCCTAAATTAGGGACGGGCGACGGCTTATAGCCCATTGAGTTGCTCACGGTGGTCGTTAAACCTCCAATCAAAAAAAAAAAAAAAAAAAGCCCAAAAACAGGAAAAAAAGAAATAGATGAACTTTTGGTTATTGTAGCTAATTCCTATCGTTGTTGTTTATAGTGTAAGGTTTTTGGAGATGAACACTGTTGTAATTATAGGAGGGTTATTAATAATTCAAAGAAGATTATCTTAATAATGTAGTAAATTGAACATCATTTTAAACGTGATTCAGTTATGAATACCCCTCCGATTACATAATCAACATACACTATTCCAGAAAAATTTGTTACAACTTTCGTAAACAGCTTTGTATAACATACGTAAACCTAGTGACATCTTTTATTTTGCTACAAATTTAGAACATTACATAATATGCTAAAAGGAAGCAAATCACAGCAAAATATACAGTAGTAGTTCACAGTAAATTGCAATCGACAATTGAATTCCAAAGAACTTAATTAAACCTAGTAAACGGAAAATAAAGTGATACTGACCGGTGGAAAGGCGTTACCTGGTATTTTCTTTTCACATTTACTTGCACAGCTGAATGCAACGCAGGATGCCATTTAAGCTAAATGTGAACAAGTTAAAGTATGCTGTCAAACACAGAAAATAATCTACGCTGACAAACCAGTTTAACAAAAAATATGAGCTTCTAAAAATAACAAATTTTCAATGCCTTCTTATGACAGACACGACCAAGAGGGTAACCAAGCCCGCGGTGGGATATCAAACCGTAAACAGATCGGCTTCAGAAATCTGCGGTTACGGAGTCTCCTATATTTCCTACTTCTATGGGCATGTGGTTTTGTGAGATTCACACTGAAGGACAATTGAATTAGATATACCTGTCTAGTAACGTGTAGCACCACCTTTCGTTCTAATGACGGCGGCGATGCGTCTCGGCATGGACTCGACAAGACACCGGAAGCGTTGGGAAGTCATACGGATCCACGACCGCTGAACAAGCTCCCACAGTTCACGAAGATTTGATGGAGGGAATCAGAGCCTCGAACATCTCTCTCGATGGCATCCCAGAAATGCTCGATGGGATTGAGGTAAAGTGACCTAGCTGGCCAAGGAAGCGAGATCACATCGGTGGAGTGTTCATCCAACCATTCGGATACAATTCGAGAGCCATGGCACGGTGCATTGTCTTGTTGCAGGATGAGGTCCCCAGTGGGATGTTGAAGACACACAAACAGGAGCAAATGGCTTCCAGGATATACTGGTAACGTTTACCTGTGAGGGACGATGTCACACGTACGAGGGGTCCCAATTTAGTCCACGTAAATAGTCCCCATAAAAGAATGCTACCTCCCACCAGCTTGAAGAGTACCCTGCTGGCAAGAAGGATCCATCGCTTCATGTGGGTTGCGCCGTACTCGTATCCTGCGATCCGCATGTACCAACGTGAATCTCGACTCATCAGTCCAGGTAACATTTTTCCACAGGTCTATGGTCCAGTGGCAATGTTCCCGCGCCCGTGCTAATCTTTGCACCCTATGATGTGCGGTCAGCAGCGGTACCCTCGTGGGACGATGGCTTCTGTACTCCAAAGCGAGGAGATGGTTGCGGATGGTGTGGCTGCTTACACCTTTGTGTGCATCAGCGTTAAATTGCCGAGTGATTTATTGCACTGTGGCCCGTCTATCCGCTGTTACAATGCGAGCTAGAAGACGATGACCCTGTGAATCCGGTAAAACCATCCCTTCAAGGGATGACCCCGCTCATCCCTTGCAGGGATGATTTTACCGGATTCGATGTACTCACGGTGCACCCGTGACACAGTGGCTAGTGAAAATCCAAGTGCCTGCACGACTTCCGAGATGGAGTTACCCATTCTACGGGCTCCGAAAACTTTGTCCACGATCAAATGCGCTTAGATCCTTCGTCTTACCCTTACTGCATCCCACTTTTACTGATTCCCGTCGCATCACTATTATTAGATCGCTGCAAACGTCATGTCGTTTCCGTTTGCAGGGCCGCCCACAGCGCCACATTTGCATAACGCCAGCTGTCTGTAACGCAATTGCTCTTCAGTGTATAATCTGCATAAATCGATTTTCTTTTAGAAATAAACAATAATTATAAGGAAACATGACATGATCTTTAGTTTTGTCTTCCAATGGAGAGCTTCAATGCCAGAGAGTATTCTTATGCTTGGCGTATGCAACGAAAAGATCATCCGAAACAAATATTTTAGTTGGACTCCAGGGATGTACGGATATTGTGTTTTCCTTATAGCAATGGCTCTATGTTCTCTTGCATGGAACCAGTGGCCGTAAATTAGAGACGGGAGATCGCTTACAGCCCATCTAGTTGCTTAGTATGGTCATTAACACGCGATCTCCCAAAATAAAGAAATAATGTTAAATATGTGTTGACATGTTTATGTTAAAAAAAAGTCACGCGAATTTTTATGTGAAAAATAAGATGTAAAACTGATGTGCGGTGGCCCAGTTGTGAAAAAGAGAAACAATATATTTGCGACAATTGATGACCGCTCTACACGTCCGTCGAGGAGGAAACATTCTTTTTCTGGAAGCAGTTATGTAAAACTTTTTTTACTATATAATATGACACGTATTCAGTGAACACATTTGCGAATTTATAAACGGAAACCGTACACCAACTATACTCAAAATAATATAACTATAATCCGAATTTCGTGGTATAGACTAGAAAACCAGTTTCCAAGCTTTAGCACATCAACCAGATGGCTTTCTCAAGGAAGGTAGACATCAATCTACAGTCTGCTGCTTTATACCTTTCTTGAAAAAGCCATCTGGTTGATGTGCGAAAGCTTCAAAACTGATTTTCTATGCTACACCAAGAAATTCGTATTACTACTATAGTTATGGTATTTTGAGTACATAGTTGCTTTTAATGTAACATCTATATTCGCAGATTTAACAGAACCTCTTTTTTCTCAACTTTGAATTCTAATTCTTTACTGTAAGGGATTATTTAACAAAAAACTAAACAATATTCGATAAAAAAACTGAACAATATTCGATAAAAAAACTGAACAATATTCGATAAAAAAACTGAACAATATCGCTTACTGAAAAATATTCGATATTATTGTAGCTATTTCTGAACAGTATTTAAGCTTGCAAGAGTCGAAACGTGTGTCCGTTTAAGAGATTACTTTCCCTTTAAATTTGATGTTCGTACAGTGAATGTGAGTTCTCCAGACAATGAGATTATGTGTTAAGGTCACAATGTGCTTTCAGTTACTTTTCTCTATACGATAGATAGATACTCTTTTTCGGATAACTAATATTCAGGAAATATATTTGCTTCAGTAATATGTTGCAAAAAGATTTTCCGGTTAAAGGAATTCCTTTCCGAATCAATGAAACTCCAAAAATGTGTGTTTGAATTTTTCAGTTGATATTAATATTTTGATTAAAATGTTGAAGTTTTGCTTTGTTGTTGCTGGAGTTAATATACACTGTACTTTCCTTCGGGTTTAAACAATTTACAACTCGTTTGCATGTAACGTAAAAACCAGAGGACTTTACTCTATATCTCATTCTGGACTTAAGGAAATAGACTACCGAAAAAATGCTGCCGATTTGGTGTATTAAACGATCAGCACAATGTTCTGCGAGAATTCATAAATGTCGGAACCTGAAGTATCTCTTATGTCCTTCTATTTCTTAATACAACTGAAATCACATTCTATGCAGTATAACATAGTTAACTTTGTCTCGTATATGATCAAATTAGCTTCATTTCATATCTAACCATTCTTAGCAATGCATTATGGGGTAAAGCAAAACTTTGACTACAATAAACTCCAGATAATCCGTCACTCATGGGACCGGATGTGTGACGAATAAGGGAAGATGCAGTACTACGCCATCTGGTGGAGATTAATGTAATTATTTGTCAGTGTACAAGTTAGCATGTTTACATGCTCTTTTAGAAAATCATATTCAAAAACATGTATTCTTTCTCATATTAAGACTCACAATCAAGTTTCAGAATGTCTCCTGAACTCAGTTACTGTAGATCGTACTATTCCATACTCTTTTGATAAATAACAAGCGTGTTCTTCCTTCCTTATAAATATTTTATGATCGTCAATATTCCTTTTATATCAAGAACAACTCGTGTTCTTCTCGTATTGATTCTGTCCAGTTAAAAACGTGGAATCAAATGAAATGAACCTCCTAACGGTGATGTGATCTAGGTCGCATTAGGGAATGTCCAATCACGCACTGTCTAAAATTGGAAGAGTGATTTGTTCCGCAGTGGAGAATGTCCAATTATGCGATATATTTCCTAGGTGACGTCATCTGCGCCGGAGCAAGGAGAAGAATCAACTCAGGAAAAAACCATCTGTTTGGGAGAAGGTATGATAGGTGAATACAAGAAAAGTTTAGACGATTGCCACAAAATGAAAACAAGATGCAGGGAGGGTGGCAATTAATGGGAGTTCACTGCGATTTGTTCAGCATACGATGTGGTCAAACAAATGAATTTCGTATCGGTGATAAACCTGATTTGGAAATTACTCTTTCATTTGAGATTTACGCTCTTAAAAAGAAAGGCAAATGACTAGATAAGATTACAAAAACTTGGGCAATATAATATACTTCTATATAAATATTTTTATCAATTAAAAAGTGCAAAAAAAGGTATGGATTATGTAATTTGTTTCTTATAACAGGTTTAAAATGTGTTTTGGTTTACCATTAAACGTTAACAGTAAAACAAAGACTTTGAGTAAAAGGATTACAGCAAAATGAGTATTTTATCCCTAAATTGAAAGTGTCAGAAGAATTTGATAATTGTTAATTTGCACTACTGCGAAATCCATATGTCAGGAATCTGAAAGTACTTTTTTAACGACAAAAACGCTAAATCAAGAGCCGAAGTAATTGTTAATCATAATTTCACGTTTGAATGAATTCTTAATCATAATTTTAAATTAGGACACACGTCTTCTTTCCATATATCTTCTTCTTTGTCGTGGAGTGTCTTCAGAAATGACAGATTCACACTTTTCTGGTATTTCTTAATCTTGAACAGTGCGTACAATGCCGAGTTCTTTCTTCTTCTTTTTCTGAACAGTGCGATCCCTTGTGCCGAATTCTCTCTTTTTCTATACTGCAGAAAATGATATATGAACCAAGAAAAAAAAAACCCAGAAAGACCAACGCATAAATTACGAGGAATCTTTATAAAATGATATTTTGCATCATAAAGAAAATGTCCTTTTTAATTTAAAAATGGAAAGAAACCAATAAATTACCCTTCACAACTTTTCTTTCATTAAGTAGATTTTGATTTTAGGTTTAACTCTTACATTTGAGACTATCTAAAGAACACTGCGTTCCTTTATCGAAACTGTGTGTTTTGATACAAGTTATTGTCCTGCACTATTTTTTAGCACGTCTTTTGTAAAAAAAGATCGTGCTTATGTTATCGGTTTACCCGACCGTCCCTCTGTACCCACGGTATCTCTGCAACTATTAGTCCGATTTGAAAAATTCTTTTTGCATTCGAAAGCTTGAAATATGCGAATGATGATCCTTTATTTCGTTTTTTTACGATGTACAATTTTGCCGCTAGAGGGCGTAAATGCAGATGATGTCGAATTCAAAAATACGTTTTATTCCACATATTTGCTTCTAAACATCCGATTGAAAAATGTCTTTTATCTTTCGATTCCATTTATGTCGAAGAGTATTTTGGATATAGTTTCTTTTTCAAATTAGGCATAGATTTTCAGCTAGGGGGCGTAAAAGTAAATTGCATTTTTTTCGATAACTTTTCTTCTAAAACTCCGATTTGAATTTTTTTTTCAGCGGATACATCTCCTGATGCACAATCTTTTGCATATAATTTCGAATTTTTCGGTAAAGAAAACTTTGGCCACCAGGGCGCGTAAGTTCTAATTTTCGCTTCTGAAGTATTTGCCATAAAGCCTGAGCTTCTAAAATATTGATTGAAAAAATTCTTTCGTGAACTGATGCCACTCACATCGATAAACCTTTTCGGAATATTTTCTTCCTAAAATATCCCACAGTTTCTCCGCCAGGGGGCGTAAATATATATCTGATTTTTGTCAATATCTCGACTTCTAGGAGTCCGATTTGAAAATCGCCTTCTTTGTTAGATTGTGTTTTCCGTGTGACATGTTTTTCATATAATTTTAAAATTTTCAAGTAATTCATAGACTTTCCGCTAGGGGGCGTAAAGGTAAATTGCGTTTTCCCCTATATCTCAGCTTCTAAAACTCCGATCTCAAAAATTCTTTCTGCACCGGATACAGCTCCTGATGGGAAATCGCTTGGACATAATTTCTAATTTTTGTAAAAAAATGGTTTGCCCACCAGGGGGTGTAAACCTTAATTTCCGCTTCTCATGTATTTGCAGCAAAATATGAGCTTCTAAATTCTCGCTTGAAAATAACGTCGTTTGTGTCCGATACTACTCATGCCGACAAACCTTTTAGAAATATTTTCTTCTTATAATAGTGCACTGTTTCTACGCCAGTGGGCGTAGATGCATATCTTATTTTTGTCAATATATCTACTTCTAGGAGTCCGATTTGAAAAATTCCTTCTTTGTTGGATAGTGTTTTCCGTGTCGCATATTTTTCATGTAATTTCAAAATTTTCACGTAATTCATAGACTTTTCGCTAGGGGGCGTAAAGGTAAATTGCGTTTTCCCCTATATCTCAGCTTCTAAAACTCCGATCTCAAAAATTCTTTCTGCACCGGATACAGCTCCTGATGGGAAATCGTTTGCCCATAATTTCTAATTTTTGTAAAAAAAATGGTTTAGCCACCAGATGGCGTAAACCTTAATTTTCGCTTCTGATGTATTTGCAGCAAAATATGAGCTTCTAAATTCTCGATTGAAAATAACATCGTTTGTAGACCGATACTACTCATGTCGACAAACCTTTTAGAAACACTTTCTTCTTAAAATAGTGCACGGTTTCTACGCCAGGGGGCGTAATTGTGTATTTTATTTTTATCAATATCTCTACTTCTAAAAGTCCGATGTGAAAAATTCCTTCTTTGTTGGATAGTGTTTCCGATGCGAAATGTTTTTCCTATAAATTCAAAATTTTCAAGTAAATCACAGACTTTCCGCTTGGGCGCACAATGGTAAATTGCGTTTTTTGCTCCTAAAACTCCGATTTGAAAAATTATTCCTGTATCGCATACAAGACCTGACGGAAAATATTTTTCACGTAATTTCTAATGTTTGGTAAAGAATGGTTTGGCCACCAGGGGCCAAAAGTGTTAATTTCTACTTCTGATGTATTTGTAGCAAAATCTGGGCTCCTGAAAACTCGACTAAAATTTTATTTCTTGGACCGATACCGCTTATATGGATAAACCTTTTGTGAATACTTTCTTCCTAAAATAATGCATGGTTTTTCCCCCAAGGGACGTAAAGTCAAATCTTATTTTTGTCGATAACTCTGTTTCTAAGAGTTCGTAAGCTCACGATTCCGTTTACAGCAATATCTGAGGGATTAAAAACCTGATTGAAAAACTTCTTTCTTCCGTAAGATACTATTGTTTTCCATACCGGTTCTATTGACTTTGAATAGCTTTGATAAATTAAATTTGCATCAGAACGGATTTAAAAGAAGTGCTTATTACACCCGAAAATTTGGTGTCATCTTTCTTGTTAAAAACTGCAGACACTATGGTCGAATCAAGCCAATTATTCAATATTTTACATTACTTACAAATATTTAATGTAAGGGCTAGCCAGTGTCACTTTAAAATTATTATTCAGATGGTACAAATTAACGGCCGAAAAAGGAATCGTAACAGAGAAACAGAGTACAACAAGTGAACATAAAATAAATGGTGTTATACTGGTCGAAACCTATTAAAACAAGAAAAATGCCACCGAATTGTCTGGTGCAAAGAGAGCTCTTTACTTCATTTCTGCTTTCGGGAAATGAATTTGGAAAGTTCCTCTGCCTTTGTATAGGTTTATGTCATGAAGTGTCCTTGACAGTGCCATATGGAACAAAAAAGGAAAACTCAGTAGAATATAAAATTCATCAGATTTATTCATAGTCAATAAAACCGGTTTAAAATCATCAACAGTATTTCTGCAATAGATAAAACTTCCAGAAATATAAAGAGCTACTTATTTCATCGGCGAATAAAGAGTACGGAAACTAACAAATGGTTTACGACCCTAATGGGAACATTGTGCATCATTTAAAGAGGATAATGCTCCCCATCTTTATCGTAGCGAATGGCATGAAGGAAGACGAATTTGCTAAATAGGGCTTTAGAAGCGGCTGTAAAGCTGGAATCGGAAGCACACAATCACCACCCAGAAGCAGTCTATCTGCTGCAAAACATTTCCGCAAGTACATGCAAAACTAGACTTTTTAGGAAATTTCGCTTTTGCTGTGAGTGGTTTTTCTTACAGTGTAACATTTCTAGGCTGCTGCGACTTATGCTTAGAACCATGACTTTAATTCCCGAATTAAAATGTGAATATTCCACAAAATATCAATTGACAAACTACAAAAAAAAATGTCGTGATTTGATCTAATGAAAAATGCGAAACAATTGGAGCTACAGCGAAGAAATGACTGGGCCAGATATATCGAACTTCCTGGATCAATGAGGTACTTCAGGCAAAAATCGAAGATACTAACGGTGTTATTCATTGATTCGTTCGTATTTCTTTTCGAATTTTTGTAAGATGCGTGAAACCTTTATCCTACTCAATGAACTCCGGCGAGGAATCGTGTCACGAAAAATGTCATTTCCATGTGTGTGAAATAAAAACACGTTACTCTTAATATAAAATATTCTTGTTATTTATTGCTGAAAACTACTAGACAATATTTCAGTAATATTCGGCGTTTTACTGAATAATCAGTTTTTTTAAATATCATATCAATTTAGTCATTTACGAATTTTCGAAAAAAGACATCTCAATTTAGTCAAAAATTTTCGATTCTTTTCCGGAAAATTTATAGACCAAATTATTGGAACTCTCTTAACTTAACTCACATACCAATGTTTCGCAACCGTGTTCGTATTTGATAGGAGGCAAGAGCTACCCAATATTCCAAATTCCAAACGCGAAAAGCTAAAACTCTCAACAAATTCGATGATCCCTTATATTTATTCTGAGAATTTTCTGAAACCAAATGACGAACACTGGATATAACTGATTTCTGTTTGGCACTTATACTGGCATCACGCGTTTACAAATACATTGTAATTTAAGTTTTCAGTTCGCTTTGCGTTTGTGCATATTACGACTTGAATCTAATGCTTAAACTGGTATGAATAATGTGCCCCAAAATGGAGTCCCATTTTTCCAATATATATTTATTTTTACGGGCACGTATTACTTGATTCCTGCATCACAGTAAGTTTTTTATGACAGTATTTTTTATGTTATTTCGAAAACAAAAATTGAGGTATTACTGCAAAATGCCCGATACCAGAAATAAAAATTATAGCTATTTACATAAGAAATATGGCCCTGCACGAGTGTAACGGTTTTTCTTTTATTAAATTTTCGAACTTTAGAGCCCATAATCCATATATGTCTTACGTTTGATTATGAATATACATTACTTGCCTGAAGCAAAGCCAAACTACAATATCCTACCATTAATATTATTGAAACTCTTCTAATGACAATTAAATGAACTACACCATCCTACGATTAGTATACCGGAAGTTCTTCCAGTGAGGGTGAAACAAACTACGCTGCCCTAACATTAATATAACGGAAATCCTTGTAGTGACAAAAAACTGCTCTGTCTTACCATTAATCTAACGGAAATTCTTGTAGTGACAGTTAAATCAGCCACACTATCCTACAGTACTATTGATATAACGAAACTCTTGAAGTGACAGGTAACTAAACTACACTCTCCTACCATTAACATAGGATAAACTCTTCTAGTGACAGGTAAACGGACAACACTGTCTTACAATTTGTAAAACGGAAACTCTTCTACCGACAGTGATTTTGGTTTTAAGCAAGGGTGAATGAAATGTGCTTCAACCGACATAGATCACTGACTTCCAGGATGAATGAATGACAGGATGCTACACAGGCAGAAACTACCTACATGACATTTAGGCAGCATTGTAATTCCCGATCGAAGGATGTTGATGTTATGAGCATATGAAGGACGACTGTTTCCATATCTGCAGAGCATATATGACATGAACCTCCGCAGTTAACTGAAAATGACAAAAGAACTCTGCAAAGTCCTTTTTATTCATGACCCCGATTAACCCAATTTAGTGTGAAATCACGCAAACCCTATTTGAGACTGATCGGATTCATGATACCAAAGATACACTGCAGTTAATCGGCATGCAGTTAATCACGTTGAATAATGTCACAAGCCCAATAAATTCGGATTTAGGAACTTGAATCTTTGATTCTAAACCAATGGAAAACTTAGCATTGGACTGAAAGGTAAGAGCACTCAATTTTCCGCTCTTATTACTGTTCATGGGTATGCTGGATAAATGTGCTTTCTTGTCTGTATCGTACCAAAAATGAAGTACCGCGAAGATAGCGGGATTGCATGCATTCTTGTTCCGTGGCTTGGTTTGTGCCCATTACTAATTTGAATAAAACCATAAAATCTGTGGTTCACTTAGACGTCCTGTAAAAATCGTGCACTTGTTTTTGGAAAGATTGTTTAGCGACCACCGTGAGCAGCTTAATGGGCTAAAAGCAGCCGCCCGTCCCGTTCTTAGTGACGCTGGTTCTAGGAAAGGAAGAGAGCCAGCACCGTAAGACGACCACAGGAAAGTGAAAGTACATGTTCTTTAGGACGACCACAGGAGAGAGAGAGCAAACCTGTGCGGTAAGACGACCACAGGAAAGGAGAGAGCCAGTGCCGGACAGGATGCGAATTTAAACCCATATCCGACGAATGATCAGAAGTGGGGGATTAGAACATTTCGCGACCAAGAGAGCGATTTGTGCATTCCCAACACTTTGGAAGTTCCTTGTGAAAAGCACTACCTCTTATAACAGGAGAATTCAACATGTCACACAAATCGCGTTTTGACAAACTGGTTCGAAGTCATGGGCATCAAAATATGGACTGACCAACCCAGAGTCAGCTTCAACCTTATGTAAAAATTCTGGCACGAATAAATTTGTCAAGTGCAAGATGAAAAGGTTATCAAAGAAACTAAGCTGAACGGCTTGCTGCTTATAGTCTAACGGTCAGAGAATATTTGAGGTAATTTTCAAAACAGCAGCGCCGAGTATTCCTTAGAATGTAGACTCCTTCACACGAAGCAAACTTTTCTAGGCATAATGACAAATATTTGGCTAAAAAGGTTTTTTATGTACATGCAAAAAGTACGCATGGTGTAACGGATTCTCATCATACCCTTATCATTTTTCTTTTCATGTCTGTAGAAATATAATGTATAAATTTCACACAATAAAAGTTAGATTTGTATTTTTTGTTATCCGATAGATCATTACCAAACAAGAACTGTAACTTATGCATTTATATAATAGAAAACAATTTTACTGCTTTTACGGAGCAAATTATATTATTATTTTTGGTTTTCTAACTTTACAAACCAGCATGTATTTCTGAAGCCTCTTGGGGCCATACACCTTATTACACTGAACAATGCGAACTGTTATTGTGAAATATGTTTCTTAATCTCGTATTTGCAGAAACTGCAATATACTATTCCCAAGTTAAGCATTGACAATTGCTGTTTCAATTAAAAGATTGAACACTGCTGCTCAGAAAACTTTAAATTTGTTCTCTGAAACGATTCTACAAGAAGAAAAGTTTCTCTGCTCTCCTTTTTCTACTGTTTACGATCTTAAGAGAAATTCATTTGTAGGCTGATGAGTAACGAACGAAATCTCCATCTTAAATATTTAATGACTTGCTTTTCTGAAAAAAAGAACATTGCATGTGTACAGTCCAAAGCTTGCATAAATGAAATTTTATTTATGCAAGCTTTTGATTTGCATAAAATAAAATTTATTTAATTTTCATAAATGAAATTTTCATTTTATGCACATTTCTGTAGCATCATTCAGTATAAACATATTTTTCACTCAATGTGACAGATTTCCGAAAAAAAAGTAAATGAGATAATGTATATGTCTTATATGGCCATTGAGAGGAAACGCGGTATCTCTTTTCAAGCAGTCAACCAAATGTTTCGAAATGTAAACAGTTTAAGAGCTTTGCAAGACATTTGTATGTAATGTACACAAGAACAGAAAGCTCTATAATTGTAGGAAATTTATTTTTTTAGTATCCCTAAATTTACGGTGAAATATGAAGCCATTTTAAATGCTAAACGCATACAAAATAAAACGCTATGAAGCAAAATTTATTGTTATCTTAATAATTGATTTAAGGAATTTATTAGAAATCTTACTGCACAACATTGTCGATAATTCTAATGTGGCGAAAATGTTAATTTTTAACCAACTCTAATGAGAGTCAGTTGTCGCATTTCTTGTAACCTTAACATAATGCTAAGTAGCATAATATCAAACAGGTGCTCTTGTTAGAATATTCAAGTCTATTTATTTCTCGTGGAAAGTGAAGAATAGCAAAATGACGTTTTTGGTTTTGCTAGTTGGTATTTCTAAGATAGTCCAACAGCACGATCATATTCAGAATCCTATTAAGATTTGGGTATTTTGGGTTATACGTAAGAATGAAACACATTTCCTATTGTAAGGTTAGTTAACTCCCATAACAAACGTATTTGAGCTACTGCCATCCATTTTGTGTATAATTATTGACCTGAACGTTCAGTAGTGTGGAATGTGCATTCCCCTTGGTATATCATCTGAATTTTCTTGTTTTATGAGACCTGTGACATCGTCATTGAGAGGTGTGCCACCAAAGTACGTACGTTGTGTAGAGATCTATTACGTAATGAAATGATCTCTTATTCATGCGGGAAGGAATGCCTCCTCAATTAACGTACCAAGTGGTACTGTTACTCAAAACAAAGTTGGGACCTATCATGTGTTGAGTAAACACAGAAAATACCAATGGCTTCTCAAACTCCTGATAGCATACTAATTGATTCATGGTAGCGATGTATCTACATCATGTACTTGTAGATGAAATCTGAAACCCTTAGCTTTGTTGAAATGTAATCTGCTCCTGTGGATTTCTTGAATTATTACGCATCAGGAGTTATACTAGGACTGACTTCAGTATTGAACTTCCATGGTAGACCCTCTTTGCAACTGAAACTGTCAAAACGTTCGTTAATGTATCATGTTAAGGAAAGCTAATGTAAGACACTTTAACGTATTTTTAGTGATGAATGACGGTAAACACTATAATTCGTGCATAAATACTAGTATTAAAAGAAATCGGTCCTGTTGCACTATAAATAATTAATGTATTGCTATCGTGTTTGGTATCAAATTAAAGCTCTATGTATGTAGAAACTATACATTCATTTATTCTGATAAAATTATTTTTAAGACGGCATCAAAATGGCCGCTTTCTAAATTCATCATTTTATTGTTATATCACAATAATTCATGTAGCGCTAACGTGTTTCGTATCAAATTCAAGCTGTATTTACGTAGAAGCTATGTATGCTTGTATTTTGATAAAATTACTTTTATAACGTCATGAAATGGCTTCCTTCTAAATTCATCAGTTTACTGTTTTATTACAATAATTCATGTAGTGCTATCGTGTTTGGTGTCAAATTAAGTCTCTATTTATGAAGAAATTATACATGCGTGTATTATTAATAAAATTATTTTTATGACGTTATCAAAATGGCAGCCATATAACAACTGTTTAAGATATGCACAGAACAGGTACCGCATTGATTATTATTTTTTCACCTGCCTTTAGAAATCCCGGAGTTGTGCTTGAATTACACAATGGTGAATTAGTTGGTGTTTAAGACAATAAAAGAAATATCATGTGCTTCAATGAAAATTTTGGGATATGTTGGTCATTCCGGTTTTCCTAATGATTGAAGAATACGGATAGTGTTTTTAAGTGTGCCATCAGAAACGCCCATCTTGTTACGACTGGTGAGGCTCGTATTCGTACTATTATAGAATCGAGTAAAAAACGTGGTGATAGTCAGTGTATATGTTGAACTTCAAAATAAGTTCGGAAACAATAAGAACTTCAAACTAAAATGTCACAAGTATTGTACGTCCTCGTATACAAATAAAGTTCTCATTGACATGGAGATAAGAAACGTTCGAATTGTAGTTCCACGAGAACGAGAACAGTGCCAGTTGCCAAACGAATATGTATAAGTCAATCTGGCAGCTTTTGTTTTCGAAAATCCTGTGTATTTTGTACGAATAACTGCATAATCGAGAAGGACAGCAAGAATCCTAGCAGATGGTGTCCAGCTCACGAGTGTCGTACGGAGGACAGTACAGATGCTATAGGTACTAAAACCTTTAAAGATGGTATGGACGAAAAGTGCGCCGAGCGGAGTGATGGATGGTCAAATGAAGTTAGTCTTCGTTTACAAGAAGCATTGTCAGATTTACATGCAGCAGACGGAAATACAACAGGGACTGTATGTACAAATTCATGATTCCCTTGGTTGTTCCATTTGTCCAGCAAGAAACGTCTGAAATAACAGAAGATGTGGCTTATGATCAAGTTGTTAAATTGGTGTTCTCAGATAAAGAAAAGATCTGGTCATATGTGGAACTTGAGAAGTCATATAAAGGTGCGTGTGGCAAAATACTAAACCGTAACTCATTAATGTCAAAGGTAAATATGTAATTTAATGATGAACTGTTAACAATCTCCTGTAAGGAATGTGTAAAGTTGATTATGTCAAAAAATGATTGAACGACATCATGATTTTGGAGTCAGTTGTTTGTATAAAGAGTACCTTCCTTCCAAAGGATCTGCCCCATCATATACTGTTATGGAAAAGTCTGTGGTTCCGATCTCTGACTCATCTTTAGGTCTCATACAAATTGCAGCTGACAATTTTGACACCCACATATATTCCCAAAATGAACTAGTTTTTACACATTCTCTTGTTATGCTACTTGTCTGGAAACAAGCAAAAACCAAAAATTGCCAACCTGATATCAACTGGAGTGTTTATGGTTGTATGTAGAGTGACGAATCAAAGTCTTTTTCACCAATTGCTATACCAACAGGAATCACCATAGCACCAAATGAACTTTTAAAGGTAATACGTCGCAAGTGTGACAGTGAAAGGAATTATTAGAGACGTCGTAAATGCCAAATGAGTAACCTCTGATGTACATGATTTGGCACTTGCAAAATGTGAAAAATTCACACACTAAAACGATTATGGAGACTTAAGATGGGAGTGATGATTCGACAACCTAACTGAATAAAACACGTCAAGGTAGGGTGCTTGGGATGGGTAAGGTAGGTCTCTCTTCAGCCACCTCACTGTGATGAGACTTGTTACTTATTGTCAAATGAGACTACAATATACTGAGGGCTCCACATAAAATGTACATTTCTACATGTTTATTTCAAATTATTGCTCAAGGTAAATGCTAACACTGCTAAGTACTGCTAACTGTGCCCTGTTGCAAGATGGTCAATTTGATGACCTCATAAAAGCATTTCATGAAAATACGTGCATATATAGTTTCTACATAAACAAAGCTTTAATTTATTACCAAGCACGATATCACTACATGGATTATGGTAATAAAACAGTAAAATGATGAATTTAGACGGCCGCCATTTTGAAGACACCATTAAAGTAATTTTATCAAAATACATGCATATATAGTTTCTAAATAAATAGAGCTTTAATTTGATACCAAACACGTTAGCAGAACATGAATAACAGTAAAATGATGAATTCAGAATTCGGCCACTTTTATGACGTCATAAAAGTAATATTATCAAAATACTTGAATATATTGTTTCTACTTAAATAGAGCTTGAATTTGATACCAAGCACGATAGCACGACATTAATTATTGTAATATAACAGTAAAATGATGAACTTTGAAGGCGGCCGTTTGATGACGTCATTATTCAAAATGCTCATGAGATACAGAGTGAAACCCATCAAATTCGGATTCTGGATACATTGTTCGTATAGAAACCGTTGAAAAACATCTTATATACCGAAATTTTAGGTATTCTTGCTTCGGCACCACGCTATTTGTACATCTGTATGAAATATACTCTAGGGTAAGAAAAAGTATGGAGGCCATCCTCGTCAAAACATTAAAACGACTACTCTTAGGGTGATAATTTAATCATTTAACCCTTTAACGACCATAACGCCTGAAAAGCCCGTACGCACAAACGGTCATAGCCGCCTGAAACCCCTGTCTAGATTGTGTCAGATTTCCTAACATTACCTGTTCAAATTTTTTCGACCTATGAGGGATCAGCTGGAGTCACTCTCAGTCATTATTGTTGTTATTAAATAAAATAAGTGAAACAAAAGACAGTTTCGGACGTTATGGTATTCAGAGTGATACAAGATTTTTGGTGATGTCCTTAAAATGTTAATAGCAGCAAGAAATACTGAAGGATATATTTATATAAATAATAGAGTCGCATAGCTTACACACTGAAAATACGTGAATTGCTTTAAGGTTACTGTGATCGTCTCAAGACTGAACCGGGAAGCTCTACAACTTTTGTATCCTGATACATCTAAAAATGCAGGAACTCCTTGTTTGAACTAATACATCATTCAAAACAACTCTTCACTCAGCAACTGATCACATCGTTACGTTTTACAACAGTTGGCAGTTGGGAACAACAATGATCACTATCTACAGAAACATACCAAAGATTTCAGATTCTCTATTCGCAATATAAGAATCTTTTTTTAACACTTTCACAATGTAAGAATATGGAGAATGTGATGTAATGAAATATCCCCGAGCCGTAAATATTGATTTGCGCATATAACGGAAAGGAAATGAAACCCAAAAAGTAAGGAAACAAGTTAGTACATTCATGCAATGCATTGGTTATGATACGCTTTCCAACAAACCAGAAATCGTTACTCAAGTTATGTGGAATAAATCTCGCTCCTATGTCTTGACCTTTTACCCCATTTCGATGATATTAAACAGAATCGGTTCGGTATTCTTCTAGAACAACATACTAATGTTTTGTCACAATAAAAGCATTTTTAGTCAAGTTATAAGGATAATAACTGTGTAATAAATATATCTTCTGTGTCCTGACTTTTAACTACATTTCGATTTTATTCAACAAAACGGGGTCAGTGTACTTTGGAACAACATGAAAAGGTTTTGTCGCAATCGAAGCATTTTTACGTAAGTTATGATGCATGAGAGCAATGGAATGGATACCGCTCCTATGTCGTGACCTTTGACCCCATTTCGTCCATTTTTAATAAGATACATTTACATGCAGTCCCCTACCGCGTACTAAATTTTCATCGAAATCGAACGATTTTTACGCACGTTATCGTGCGAACGGGCAGAAGGAGAAAGCTGGAGCTTATACGCTTCTTCAACCTGCGGTTGGTAAGCGTAAACAGGTTAGTAAAATCATGCAATGTATTGCTTATGATACGCTTTCCAACATACCAGAAATCATTATTCAAGTTATTACTCAAGTTATGAGACTATTGGCGGTAGAATAAATCTCGCTCCTATGACCTGACCTTTGACCTCATTTTGATGATATTAAACAGAACCGGTAAAGTATATTTCCGGAAAAACACGATAACGTTTTGTATGAATCGAAGCATTTTTACGTATTTTATAACGCATAAAGGCGAAGGAAGGGATCCCGCTCCTATGACCTGACCTTTGGCCCCATTTCGCCCATCTTCAATAGGGTTAGTCCCCAGGTGGTCCCCTACCACATAATAAAATGTCATTGAAATCGTACCATATTTACGCACGTTATGACGCACAAGGGCAGTGGAATGCATCCCGCTCCTATGTCATGAGGTTTGACCTCATTTTCAATAGGGTTCGTATGCAGGTGGTCCCCTACTACATACTAAAATGCCATAGAAATCGAACCATGTCTACGCAATTTTTGACGCATAAGGGCACTGGAATGGATCCCGCTCCTATGTTCTGACCTTTGACTCTATTTCATCCATTTTCAATAGGGTTCGTCCCCAAACGGTTCCCTACCACATATTAAAATTTCATCGAAATCGAACCATTTTTACTCAAGTTATGATGCATAAGGTCAAAGGAATGGAAATCACTCCTATGTCCTGACCTTAAACCCCATTTCGCCGATTTTCAATAGGGTTCGTCCCAAAGTGATCTCCTATCATATACTAAAATTTCATCGAAATCGAACCATTTTAACGCGAGGTATCGTGCGGATGGACAGACGGACAAAGCTGGAGCATATCCGCTTCTTCAACCTACGGTTGGAAAGCGTAAAAAATGACTTAAGGTGACCTCTTTGTTACATCATTTTTCTTTGCACGAAAGGAAAAAATAAGCGGTATGACGTATCAGACAAATAGACGAACAATAAAGCAGCGGAAAGCCGTCCGATGTTTTCGATTGGAACAAGAGCCGTTCCGGAGAAGAAAAATGTGCGTTTGAACTACAATGTAGGCAGCGAAAGCTATAACATAATAAAAAAAGTGACCATTAAAAAATAACTTTTGCATATAGTTGGCAGTAACAAAACCCACTCTACGAAATCAGGCTAGTGCAAAAGGGAAAATTAATTTTAAGATATGACAAACAGAAGAATATGCGTTTTCTTTTTCAAAGGACCAAGACCATAACAAAAATACGACAAGGTCAAACACGGGATCTCAGGAGCAGGAAAAAAATCAAAGGTAAAGTAGGTTTTTAATTTCGTAGGAGCGTGGTTACGAAAAGCTCCTGGTAATGAGAGTCTCTTTCTCACTAACTTCGTTTGTATGTCTGTCACAAGTACTTCTAACGGGAAATATTCTATTCCTTAGAAACACATTTTTCTTTTAGGAAATATGGTGAATGCCTTTCGTCCCTGAATAAATGTAATTTTAGAGCAGCTCGATATCAGTGCAAAATGTTAAGAATGAACTCACTAATCCAATCCCATAAAAGTAGCCAGTTAAAAAATGAATGACCAAATCGATAAATAGTAATAAGTATCATGGTGAAATAAATTAGCACTTGCTCCTCTTCCGCAGTAATTTATTATGAAACAACACGTAACGGAAGCAAATATGTTGTCACATAACTAATAAGTATGTATATATATACATTTTCTGTTTGCTCCCTTCCTTAATCATCCTACTTAAAATTAATAGCGACGACCCGGTGGTCTAAGCGATGGCCTCTAATTATTCAACCCTAAGAGGTCCGGGTTCGAATCCTGGTGAAGCATGGATGCTGTGTTTGTCTTACGGCACTGGCTCTCTCCCTTCCCTGGAACCAGTGGTCCTAAATTAGGGATTACCGACAGCTTAGGGACGTGAGCAATTGTGTTGCTCACGGTGGTCGCTAAACCTCCAATAAATAAATAAAAATTAATAGCATTGCATACGTCATATTTAAACTGCCTAATTCATTTCTTTTTTATTTGGAAAGGTGGAAGTTTATCGGAATCTACACAAAACAGCTCAGAGAATACTACATGCCACGCAAATGGAATGTTTTTAAATACCGCAGCGATTAATCTTAGCCAGTTAGTGCCGTCCGTGCATCCAGTGAGTTTTTTTCTTATTCGTCCTCCTGATTCCCTGTTTTTCGATAGTTGATGTTAATAAATGCCAGTTTTCCGAAAATAATAAAATAATGCCCTTAACTTCCAAAAAACAACAAAAAAAAACATTATTTTTAACTGGACCATTCAAGGCCTAACACAAACTTTTACTGATAGGGCAGTCTTATTCAAACTTCTTCATGATCAATAATTCATATAACTTATGTTATGAATAAAATACCGAATGTATCTTAATTCTGCTTTGTGATGCAAAATTAAAATAATGACACGAATTATTAAATAAATCGAAAAAATACACCAAACAAAAAATGTTTTGTAACTCGCATTGAACTGTGAATGAATGTAAAATAACAATTTATGTAATTTGGTTATAACAGCAATACTTTCAAAGGATAAAGGTTCTTGAATGCTAAATTACCTATGTGTCATTCCATTTCAAATGTGAAATAAAACTGTCAAAATCCTGTTTGGATTGACTACGATTCCCACCGAAGAATCCGTTGCGCTCACTCGGCAATAACTGCCTGCTTTCGCCGGGAACACACCGAAACATTCCGCACAAAAATTTCCCAAGACTCCAAATTACGTGGGATTTTAGAATCAGATATTTTAGTTCCTAACAATGTCGATAAGCTGTGCGGTGAATCTTTGAATACAAAGACGAATCAGCAATAATTGGAATGCTATGCAGGAAAGCACAACTGACGTTTCAAGGCGGTCTTCTGTTTGTTTGGAGATTTTACTATGTACCACCATGAGCAAAACGCTAGGAATGATGTATTCGCCCTTGCCAAATTAGAGGCCACTGGTTCGACAGAGGGGAGAGATTTAGTGCCGTAAGACAAATTTCGAATTTTTTAATTTTCATAACAATTGTGTTTGTATGAAATTAATATTAATCCATTGTTAATAGCTCCATCGGAAATCACTAAGCAGTATTTTTATTTGTTGAGGTCAATCATTGTGATAAAATTTACGCTATAGCGCCGATTGATTATGATCTGCAGGAAAACCTATTTATTCAATCTACAGTTTCAGCTGAAAATTTATGGAAAAATATGTTGTCACAAATGTCATCATTCCTTTTCTTTTTGTTTTAAAGCGTGAATACAAAGGCAACGCCTTTAGAGTCACTGTGTATGCTTTAGCGGCTTTTCTATAAACATTATTTTGTCGGAAGCTAAGCTTTCTACCTTTTGATGATTAAAATCTTCTGCTTTGCCGCAGGTCTTTTTAACTATTAATTCTTCCCTAATGCTTATTGCTTCCATAAAAATAAATTAGAGAATTCGAAGCTATGCATTTCAGAACAGTTTACGCGATCAGTGGCGGAGTCAGATAAAAAAATTAGCATGCAGTTGATGTCCCTTTGGGCTTTCTAACCGTCGAAGAAAGATTGTTTTCCGCGATAAATATATGAGTGATTCATTACATTTACCATTTCATTCGCTGAATTTATAAAGTCAGGTGTAGGGAAACTTTACTTCATGAGTGAGCTTCTCCCCTTGTAAACTTCTTAAAATCATCCAGGAATAACTTTCGTTTAATATTTCTATCAGCGGATTTTTGTAACATTAAGAAAAATAAGTACAGTACTTTTAATTTCATGCCTTTAAACTGAGGTAGTTTGTCAGCATTAAAGCTATTTATTTTAGAAACAGTGAAGTGAGTTGGCTTTGTTGAAATGGAGCTGAAACATATGTATGCGTTATGAGACAAGAATGTAACATAAGGGGCACGGAAATATACAGGAATATTTGCAGCTCCTCACGTAGTAAGAAGATTATCTAAAGCCCATGGTGAAGAAAGCGCAAAGTGGGACCTTAACAGGTATAATGACTCGTGCCCAGAGTAGTCATTGTGCCAGAGCAATCTCAGTATATTCCCCGTGCTAAGGAAGAAAAATTCGTTTTCTTTTTTTTTTTCATTTTAACTGCCATTTCCATCACTCACCCAGTGCAAAGGTTCTCATCAGCATAAGGAATTTATTTTCTTTTAAAAGGAGAAACGAGTTTCTTCAATGTGACATTGTAATCCAGATCTTAATAAAGGATACGTGCGCTATCATAAGCCTTCGTATCGCAGAATACACATTCCAATAGTCCACTTTTATATCCTGGGCCAGTTTGTATGTAATACCGATGGACTATGAGTTGAAGGAGATCGTTGGTTGTCTCGTGGGTGCAGAAGCAGCTGTGTGGTTGTCCGATCTTGTGCGGATGATGCGTCAGAGAATACAGCGCGGTATTGCTCTTTTAAACTTCTTCAGTAAACAAACAATTTATATGAATCCAGTTAAACCCTGAAGAGTTCCGCTCCGGTGGCGCAGTGTATCTAAGTCTAAGTGAAGATCAATCGTCCGAGATGGGTGCGGGTTAGAATCCCGGTGAAGCGTGGATGTTATTTTTGTCTTACGAGGTTGGCCCTCACCCTTCCCTGGAGCCAGAAGCCCTAAATTAGGGATGGGCTACTGCTTATAGCCCATTGAGTTCAGGTTAAAAAACATGAGACCAGCATGTAACCACATGATGGAAATCACATCTGATGAAGGTGTCACTGTGACACCGAAAGCGCTCAAAATTTTAAAAGTGTACATAGATTTCATTTTTTAGCTGAATCAATATCATCGTGCAACAACGTTTTTCTTTTAAAATTAGTGATGAATATTGTATGATATTGATGCCTGCTAATGGCGAAAAGTACTATATATTTGTATATCTTAGAAAACAAAACTGAATACATGTATAAATATATAGATCTCATTTTCCGAACATAAAACTCAAAGCTGCTGAAAGTATCTATTTGTTGTACGATAATCATTTGTTTTGTTTACTAATTATTCAAGAACTTAGTTTCAAACGTTAAGATACATGTAATTAAAAATGTTCAGCATAAGAACAGTATTTTTGTAATAGATCTCATTGGTTTCGATACAGAATTTTTCATATTTCAATTTAATGATATTTATTTTATTTCTCATGGAGCACGGTACGGCAGCCTAAAGTGTTCTCCTAAGGTTCACTCAATTTTTAATTCTCAGCACAAAATAAGAGCATTATTCAGAGCAGTTATACGATGAATCTCAATATTTTTTTCTTTTTGCTGATTTGTTTAAAGAAGTTTCTGAAAAGGAGTTTACTTTATTCATCATTAGTAATTTTGTTCGTTAATTTCATCTATAAAAACTTCTGCTTTTGTAAAATATTTCAAGGTGCTGAACAATACATGAAAGGTGTAACAGAAGCATTACGAATTGGCAAAATCGCATTTAAATTTACATCCGAAATTAAGATTTTCGTTAGCGATTTTATTTGTGATGAATCAAACTGAATGTTATCTGCGAGAGATCACTGAAAGTTTTCCAACCCTCTGAAATGGATTCCTGAAGTTGAGAATCAGATGTCATTAGAGAGATGCGATCTCCGTTTGTGATGTCATTCCCGTGTTTCACGTTCTGATACCTGGGTTTCCTGTTTGACATCACACGCAAATCCGATGTAAACCATCGGAAGCCAGGGTTTCCGTATGGCGTAGTGGTGGTAACACATGAGGCTCATGTGATGGACTTGTACCTTGTAAATACCCTTACATCACTCCTCTTCACCCTATTATTTATTCAATCCAACTATTCTTTTTTCTCTCTGTTTTCTGCGTCTCTGATCAGCTGTTTAGTGAGCCTTGTAATATTCGTGACCTGAGTTCCTGATATTTTATCTAAGTTACATATATAACTAAGATACACTATATTACGCCATGGACGTCCGTTTCGGGTGGGTATGATTATGGATAATTTGAATATAACACACTCTTCACGTTGCTTTAATTAAGAACATTCCCTTTCAGTTATCTCGAAAATTTGGTGCATTTTTAGCTTTATATAAAACAGAAATTTTATGGCAACATTGTGCGTCATGTTTGTGAAACATTTTGTATTCTAAATCTGGGTTTAGTAAAGTTCACCTTTGTATTTGCAAGTTTTCGCAGTAGACAATACTATCAATTTTGCTGAAGACGAACGCTTTGTAACACAAGCAATGCTTTCAATAACATCTGCATCTTTACAGAGTATCTGAAATTATTTGACACTTGAACGTCATGTAGCGTGCACGGCTGTTTTGCTATCACAAAATGTTGTCCGATTTGGCAAATCGAGAATGGTTATATACAACTTGTATATCTAGATAAACGATTCTTGTTGATGAAGCTGTTTCCACCTATGCCTATCAAATATTTACATTTATAAATTTCTGCAGGTATGTGCTTGTGTGCGAATGTTGAACTTGAAATATTCTTCCTGAAATACCATTTTTTTTAAGCGGTTCCTTTAAATCTTTGACATGTTCTAAGCGCAGACGAGGGTATTATGCAAAGCGAATGTTGACTGGCAAAATCAATAACTCTTTTACAAAACCTTAGTCAAATTTCATTTTGGCAGCACTAATAAATGGTAATTTACAATGTGATAATCCAAGTAATGTGTAAGAGCTGTAGTTGCTGATTTGGAAAATGTGACACAGGTGTCAAGGATGCGACCGTCAAAATAAAAATATAAGGAGACGGATGAGAAACGGAGCGCACGTGCCCTATTGATGCAGCAGAAGAAAATAGAAATCTTGCACAAATTGCATCAGTGTATCGTTCTAACATTACTGGGTATGACCGCACGACACTGCTTTCTCATTAAGCTTCCAAATAAAGCAATAGCTATGGCATAATGATAACATTATTGTAAATCAGAGGGGTTCAATATAATTCATGTGCACGATTCATAAGTTATTATGTTTAAGCGAATTATCACAGGTGAAGTTTTGTTGACACCGTGATAGGCATGGGTTCGAGTCCATATTAAAAAATAAGTAGGGCAATTAATCAAGGTATGTTTCTTCAATGTTGTTTTAGATATACTTGTACATAGAGCTGTTTGACGTCCTTTTGCCGAACGTCGGTATTTAAAGTCAAATTTCAAAATTTTATGTTTTTTTTAAACATACAGTACAAATTACCACGCAAAACGAGAATTCAGTATTCCGAAATGTTTAAAAATTGGTGGCAACATATTATTGATTAAGAAACTTTGAAACAATGATGCAATTATACCAATACCTAGCGCATAAAAATACATTTTTGTAAAGAGACCTATAGATAAATAATTTCTCTAATTCAAACATTTATTACATTAAATTCGAGTATGCAGTTTGCGTGAGGTTGTGATTCCAGTGGAAGATTTATATTTATTACAATCAGTGTGTGATTTCGCGCGTTATACAATCATGTACTCCAAACAAAACTCAGTAAATATGTACTTTAGTGTCCTAAATAATTAAAAAAAAAAGGACTTACATGTTTTCAGGTATGCAATTTGATGTGAAATAGTAAAAGATTTTCAGCTTTACCAGGCATTTTAAATATTCTTACGGTAAAGTTTACCTGAAAGCACGGCAGTGTAAACACAAGGTACGGCGAGCTTACTCCCAACACCGCGGCGTCATCGAAACGATTTTCGGCGCCTGATGTGGCGGCCATTCTGGGGGCAAAAAACAACGATGAAGAACAAATTGTGGCAATTGTTGCATCTTACGACAATATGCTTTGCTCTGTAAGAGTTCTAAACTTACAATTATTGACTGCAGGAAGAGTGTTACAACTGAGTTCTTAAGTGGGTTAAGAAAAACAAGAACAAATTGATATAGCTCTTCGTTTTGGCAAGTACACAAAATCGGGAAATAGCTGCCGCAGCTCGCATGGAAGTTCATTGCATCGCCAGAGCATCGAATGAAGTTATGGCCGAGTGGAGATATGCTCGCGGTAGCGTGTGTTTAAATTCCCGTAGTTGTAGGTAAATTTTACAGTAAAGATATTTAAAATGTGTTACAAAGCTGACGTTTTTTTACCATTTCACACCAAATTACAAACAGTAAAATATATATATCGTTTTTTTATATGTTTCTTTTATGCCAAATAGTTTGCGACGGTACACTCTACATAAAACTATTGTTTACTTTTTTATGTAAAGCCTATTTCTTTTAACAGAATGCTTAATAAAAGGCGTTTTGTAATACAAGAATGTCATTAGGTAAGTTTTAATTATGAGTCATAATAATCCACTATGGCTCTCTTGCATACACCAACGTAAGAATAATCCTCCGTGCAACAGAGTCAGCGGTGACTGGCCACCTAAAGGAAATAAAGTTATTCAATTTTTACAATATTTTTTGCGTTTTTGGAAAATTCGCTTTCATAATTTTTTAAGAATTTTTTTTTCAAAATACAATTTGATGTGAAATTGTTCATTTTATATGTAAAAACAGCTTTCACCATTTTGGGAGCAGTGTTTAGTAAACTACTTCACAAAATCGATAAAACTTAATTTTGTTAATTCTGTGATCACTGAATTCAGTGATGGTTTAAATAAAAAACAAAATTAGGGGTATTCCTAATTTATGCTGAATTTGGCTGTTCTAACAGAATGCCTGGTCAAAGGCGATTTGTTATTTCTTTATTGTAGGTACACACAAGTTCGTTAAAAGATTCATTTTTAATATGTGTCAAAATTATGAATATAATAGTGAAAACTACTTGTAAGCAGCATTACACCAATGAATTACATCATTCGATATATATTATTAAACAGAGGTTTTTCAAAATTCCTAAAATCCTATCAAAACGCACACATAAATATACAAACGTTAAGCATGTCAAGTTCTACTCACATTAACATACCAAATGGAACATACATTATAAAGTTATTTGCATGTGGATCCTTTCTCAAATGACGTACAAGAGGGTGTTTCCAAAGAACGCATAAATTTCTGTATCGAGGAAAATAAAAATTTATACGTTCTGATTACAGATTTTCATGTTGACGCTATATAAAATCAGTAGGAAAGATAAACCTCTTATTTACTAATAAACGGCGTTTGAAGTACATAAAGGCCAAAAGGTTAGCGGCCGATGATTTCGACCTGAACTTCCAAAAGACTGGCTCCGCGGAGATAAATGGCACTATTTGGGTTTTTATTTTATTTGAAGATATCATTCCTATTTAGAACAAATGTAGCCCAGGACTGTTAAGGGAACAGAAATGAAGTTCAAATGTAACATAATGTGGTATGAACTCGTAACTATATTATTCAAAGTGTCGCCTTTCGAGACGAAAATGACAGCACAAATCTTTGGAAAATGTCTTTAAGTTGATATACCAGTTGAAAACTCGTGAAGTTACCCCATTGTAAATACAAATCGTTACGTTGATAAAATGAAATTACGCATTAGGTAGAGCGAACGATTATGAGACAGAACTCGCAATATTTCCAAATTAACAAGATAACACTTCGTTTAATATCGCGCAGAAAATGGGCTCTCCTTCATTTAAATTCCGCCAATCGATAACGCGTTCTTGTGGTTAAAGCAAGTGCTTCGCAAACAAACTGTCGTTGGTTTCATGGTTCTCTGATACACCGAGCGTTTTCTGAGATTGAGTGAGAAAATTTACCAAGGGTGTAGACATGTTTCTTTCGCTGCCGTCAGGGCTTTGGAAAATCAGAAATTATAGGTATCTGAATCTGTTTCGCATGAAAAAATTCATTTCGTCTATATTTAATCGATGGCTATGAAACACCCCGAACAACTGTTCGTGTGGCTCAGTCAAAAAGGGGACTTCACTGTGATTGAAATGCTTCGAGAAAATTCCTACAGACAGGTTGTCAGCTGATCAGAAATAAAATATATAGGCCAAGATTTTGCTCTAACACAGCTCAAGCGACACTTAAACGACCAGTATCAGAAACAGAAGTTTTCGCAATACAGCGTTCGACCTTCTGTTGCAGTGACAATTGTTTTAGGGTAAGAGAAAGGTGAGATGATATCTCATATCAGATTACCCCTCCGAAATTCAGAAATGAACATTTGATTAAATTTATGTGCTGTTGCAACCACTGGAAGGCGATGAAATCCTAATTTACTTGTGAACTATGGAAGTACTCTTGACAGTTAGTGTGATCTACCATAAAACTCGATCCTAAATTAAACATTTTGATTTTATGTTCGTTGCTGTTGTTTTCGGAAAGTTTTGACGCTGTCTTCTGATTTAACACTTTTACCGGCTGGAACAAATTAACACGGAGTTAGCAAAATCAACTGAAATCAGCTCGAACGCATATATTAATTAGCTTATCAGTGGACCTTATGAGATCGGGACAACTGAATCTGCGTATCAGAAAGCGTTGCTTTCCCCAGTTCACTTTGTTATTCAAAGTGTTTACTTAAAGTTGCGACTAGCACTGATACTTCGTACTCACTAACTGATAAACGGTTTAGAACAGTGGCGTGGAACCTCAGAAAAAGAGATGTTTAAGTCATTTGTTACCACCCAGTGGCATTATCCCCGTATCAGGGGCAGTAGGCCTTCGTCATCGTGTCTTGTATCATGGAGCACAGAAGAAGATTAAAACGGAGCGCTTGTTTCCCATGGTTGTCTCCCGTCATAGGTTAACGGTGGGCCCTGCTGAGATGAGAAGGGAAAGCAAGTTTCATAAAAACCAGCAGCTGCGAAAACATTTCTGTTTGGGGCTACCAGAAAATTTCGGAGAAAATGTGTCCGGTTTAGGTACATCAGCCACTTAATGTACGATTTATAATAAATTCCTTCCGGTTTACCCATAAACGACAATAACGCCCGAAACGCCCTAACGTCCAATCTGTTTAAATTCCTGAAACGCTACTCAAGGGAGAGTAGGATTTCCAACGCCTACATGTTCTTTGAATTCACACGTCCTGTACGTAATTAGCAGAAATCACCCTCAGTTACAATTTTTGTCGCTGAACAAATGAGTAACGTAGGTGTTGGCATCTCCCGTGCGTTTTTATCTACTCTCATGACAATACGTGCCTTCTTCGTGTAAGAATGTTATGATCCTCTCCTGGCAGACGTCTGAAAGTCAATACACATCAAGACTACAGAACGGATGTTTTGTTCGATGGCCGAGCAGTAATCCTTTTTTTGTTAACTTGTAAAACGGAGGAGAGAAATGTTGAAGGGACCAACAGACAGTTTAGGGCAAAGTAGTATTCTGAGCGATTAAAGTATTTGGGGCCGTGGATTTTGAATGGATATCGAAACCAGTTCATTCGCAGGCTGTCAAAAAGTCGTTGTCTCCTATCATGCACTCACCTAGGACTGCTTAAAATCGTGGTGTTATGATTTTCCCTTCAATCGTTTGGTTTCATTAGAGCCTGGAATCACAGAAGTTTTGCTATTTGTTACCATTCCTTTTAAAATCTTGATTAACAGTCTCCCATGCTAAATAAAAAAAATGAAAGCCGCTGAACCTTCCCCAAGTGTTTGTCAAAAATGTTTGGGAATGTCATTTTTAGTTTTCGTGTGAACTCAAAAGGAAGAGCAAACACTCAACGTACGAGATGTAATTTAGTCAAAACACAAACAGTTATTTAAATTAAAATATGGGTATTTATAATTAAATATTCAAAAGCAGGTATTCTTCACCGAAAATTTCTAATCGCATTGCATAATATTGAAACAATATAAAAACAAATGAAAACTATGCACAAATAATCATAAAAGCAAAAAGAAAAAGTGATTTCGCAGGGTACGCCTTCGAAGCTAAACTGATGTACAATCTCTTCAGTGCTAAAAATAAAATCATGTTTCGAAAGATAGATAATTGACTGGAAAAAACATCACCAGGACATGGAACTCAAGGGAAAATCGGAAAAATCCTGTAGTATATGAACGACAACGAAGGATAAGACGGAATGAAATATTCACAAGAACTAAAAATGAAGGACCAAAAAATCTGTGTCAGAATCGGACTCACAGAAATAACGGTCTCTCTCGGTGTACGCAATGGAGGAATCTAACTGTACGCTTCCCATATGTAAGAAGATGAAACATGAATACTGCATCAAATGTCGAAAATTTAAATATACGAAGGACGTTCTACGGAGTGCATTCTTTGCGAAGAACAGCAACTAACCTAAATGATTTTTATTTAATAGAAACAGAGTCATATTTTAATATTTTCACGTAGGGTTTTGGGTTTGTTCTGTTGGAAGAATTCATTTCTATCTAGAAGCATTGCCAGCATAAATTAATAAATCTAGGTCCCTGTGATAGATATTTTATGCCCTTGCATTCATGGGAAAACTCACCGGTATCAGTAAACCAAAACGTGCAGAGAAAGACATTACATCTCTGACGCCCATATGCTTTATCTCTTATTCGTTATAATTCAAGTTGCCAGGTAAAATTACATATATCTTTTATATACATCTTTCCAAATAAAATACTGCTTGAAAAAATTATGAAATCTGAAAATATTGTGACAATAATAAAACAATTAGTTCATTCGACTAACACGATGTGAATTGGGACTTCTCTAGGGACGGTTAATGGAATGCTTGATGGATGCGTTCCGGTACGTGCTATCGCCACCAGACCCGAAATTCGTGTTTTCTGTAAACCGTCGCGGAAGCTACGCAAACTAATATCAAACGTCCCCCGGAAAAACTTCTACGTCAAATCCAAGATTCGACCTCTTTCACCAACTCAAGATCCCGTCTCTCTCGCTTCCACTTTAAAAGTGCCTTCTTTTCAAACTTCAAAAACATTTCATTAGTCCGTTAAATGTATTTCAGAGTTAATCTCAACTACATGAGACTACCTGGACACACCTTGGAGCTTGTGTTTCAGTCATTAACGTTCCCTTGAGATAATACCATCGCCAGAAAAGAGAGATACAATACACTTCAAATACGTACGTACTAAGCCGATTGTAACGCGATTATTCGCGTGTATCTGACTGCAACAGCCTTAAACATGCTGATTGTATCCACTCTGCACGCAAATGGTAGGAACAAAGAAAATCCACGTGGAAATGAACATATACAGACATATTTACAATTATTTTTGTGACCTGGGGCTAGCGAATCTTACAATAGCGTACTTCTCCACGTGCCTATTGGGCTGTGTTATCTTACATATCTCCACCGCAGATGTTTGCCTGCCCAACAGATTCCTTCCATTTGATGCGGTTAGAATGTTATTCATCCGAAAACGCAATTATCCATCGTGAAACAACGTTCTTTCTCACGAAATTCTAGTCGCTGTCGGGGATATAATGCTCTTTTGGAAGTGTTCTGATTATGCATTTGCACCCAACTACACTGTATGGAGAGAAAATATTTTACATTACAGGCCAGAATACATATGTGTGCTCCCATGGGCAGTGGTTCCAAGTAATATTACCTTTTACTTCTACCCCATTTGCCGGAAACACACCAAACTTTAAACGGAAAGAATCCTAACCTTTGCTGCTACATTATACTTCCTGGGAAAACTTTTACATTCACCATATTTTTTCTTATTGGAAATATCCGTAGTACTAGTATAAAAGCTATATTTTTGGAGGTGTTACGCTTGTCGAATCAAACAGACCGACTGGAGGGAAAATCTGTTGCATTACAGACTTTGATACAAACCTGTGTGCGCCCATGAGCAGTTCTTCAAAGTAAGATTACCTATTGGGGCTACCGTATTTGCCGGATACGCACCGTACTTTAAACGGGAATGGTCTTAACTTTGGCTGCTACATTATACCTTTTGGGAAAACTTCTACATCCACTATGATTTTTCTTATTGGAAATTTTTGTAGTTCTACTAAAAAATTTATATATTTAGGAAGTGTTACACTCATCAAATGAAACAGTTTGTAAGAGCATGAGCTGAGGAAAATACTTTTATTTTATTAGTATAATTATAATTTTTCGTATTATGAATTGCGAGCTAATACGTATAAGTGAGACATTATTAAAACAAAATGAAATTATAAAAGCTTCACGTAGCAAACTAAAATTGAAATACTAGTTTGCATTTTCGTTCAGTTACATACTGTTAAAGGCCATCATTCCATACATACTATTTTCCTAATATGAACTGCGCGCTAAGGAGTATAAGTGAAATATTATTAAAACAAGATGAATTGATTTAAACTTCACACAGCAAACTGAAATTGCAATATTAGTTTGCAACTTCATTCAGTTACAAATTGTTGAAGATCATCATTCCTTGTAGAATTTTAGAATTCTGTGCGATTGATAGCATTTCGAATTAATGAAATGGAGATGTGACGTCCCTGCTCAAGAAATCCGAAGCTGTATAACATAAGCCCTACCACGAAGTCGTATCAAACGCAAAGTAATCACAGGTTTCCGACGCCAAATTCTATGGTTACTGGGACGATTCATTTTAGAAACATTTTTGAGGAAAAACTGTAACGCCTTTTATTTACATTGCGACAGGTTTGCATTCGTCGGTACTCCTTTAAATGCACGTCTATCACAATTTAAGGATTTGCCGAAAGAATAAAGACTTGGAAATGTTTCGAAATGGAAAATAGCAGAGGTACACTGCCTTTCAAGAAAATGAAATCGTACGGAATCAGTTCACTGGAGGTTTTCAAAAACCAGGAAAACAAATATAATATATTTTTTTTATTAATAACTGTAATTTCTTTTATATTTATCCTTGTTAATTAATAAATAATGCAGACGTTTTATACCTACCTTACTGGTTATACATGCACATATTTTTTGTTATTATACATGCGCATCTTACATTTTCCAGAAACTGTGTGTGGGGATGTAAAAAAGAAATATGTATAACACTGTGACCAGTAGAAGTAATGCTGAAACACTAATCTAGTGTTTTTTTTTATTTGTTTTAGATGTATACCGGAAGTTGTAGCTTCAATTTACAGGCCGAGAAAAGATGCATACATTTTAGATTTTATTTTTCACTGATCAAATAAACTGAATTTCTGATTTTTATAGTTCTGGTTAAACACATGATGGTAAAATGACGCGTTATACATATGGGCTGGAATCAAACCCATCTTGATTACCAAATTTCTTCAAAACTGCCCAAAGGTTTTATGTGTACAACCAAGCGAGCTTTGTGTTACTTTCAAAAATCTTAATGAAGAAATTGATTTATGAATAACGAATAAAGGATATTAAATGTCACGTTGGAGAAAGTATACTGCTGTGCTAAGATTTAGGGCAAGCCATGTTTTGACCTATAGCGCCGCATAGGAGCGGCATGGATACGTGAAATTCAAACCATAGGAACGCCATTACTTACCGAAAAGATGCTTGAAACAACATGATCACAACTGCATATACTAAATCATATAGAGGAACTTTATTCTGAATTGTGTCATATATATATAGTGGAACTTTCTTCATAATTGGGTCATATACACAGTGCGTCAAAGAATTTTTAAGACTGGGTATGTAAAATGAAATAGAAACAAGAAATTAGAATTTGTTTTGGTTTGTTAATCAAAATAAGCCTCTCCGGCTTCAATATACTTGTTACAGCGATTTAAAAATGATTCGAATGCCTGTTCCAGTTCACTTTGCGGAATTGCCTCCAAAGCACGCGTCGAAGCTGTTTGTATGGTCGAAATATCATTAAAATAACACCCTTTTAACGTCATTTTAAGTTTTGGGAACAAAGAAAAGTCGCAGGGTGCTAAATCAGGCGAATACGGTGGATGATTCAACACACAGACGTTATTTTTCGCCAAACATCTGCGAACAAGAAGTGAGGTGTGACTGGGTGCATTATCGTGCAACAAACACCAACTGTTTTCATCTCGATATTCTGGACGAATGCGACGAATTCTGCTCATCAAACGCCTCAAAACATTTAAATAAAACTCACCAGTAATTGTTTGTCCACTTGGGACAAATTCTTTGTGTATAATACCCTTACTATCGAAGAATGTAATGAGCATTGTTTTGATTTTCGATGGAATTTTTTTTGTTTTTTTGGCTTGTGACAAGTTTTTTGACTTCCATTCCGCACTTTGTCGCTTTGTTTTAGGATCATATTAAAAACACCATGTTTCATCACCAGTAACAATCGATTTTAAGAAGTTTGGATCAATTTTAGCTGCTGAAATGTTGTCTCTGCAATGTGCACTTCTCCTTGATTTTTGTTCATTGGTTAACGTGTGTGGAAAAAATTTAGCACAGACTTTTGTTTTGCCCAAATCTTCATACAGGATGGTTCAAATCGTTTCTTTGTTGATGTTTAAAGACTCTTCCATCATTCTTAGTGACGCACATCGATCGTTTGCCGCGAAATCACGCACTTTTTCAATAATCTTAGGGGTCCTAGATGACCTTGGTCTTCCGGTATGCTTATCATCTTCTAGCGTCTCTCTTCCTTCCAAAAAACATTTGTGCCAAAGGAAAACACTTGATCTACTTACACAAAGCTCACCGTAAACTTGTTTCATCATTTGGGACGTTTCCGAGGCACTTTTACCAAGTTTTGCGTTAAATTTAATAACAGCCTTTTGTTCCATCTTAATAATTCAACATGAAAAAAATTTCATTTCTCTAATGAACGCCCGTTTTGTTTGAGTTACTTTAACAACTGCGCAGTACTTTTAGCAGAAGGCAAGCAGACATAACGCATTCGCAATTACACTGGTGGCGCCACCGAGGCGGAAATCTAGCGCCAGTCTTAAAAATTCTTTGAAGCACTGTGTATATAGAGTGACACTTTATTCAGAATTGGCTATGAAGTGCTGGGTGCCGTGATACAGGTGCACCTTTGCCAAGAAGGTAAAAAGGGAAAAGTAGGTCCTTAGCAAGAGATTTGGTTACCTCAAAAATCGATGAATGATTTGTGCCATCTGCTAATACTTGCACAAGATTATTGATGAGCTCATGAGGGAATATCGCCCATTTTTTCGTGAGCATTATTTTCAGCAATTGGACAGTTTCCAGCGTATACTAATGTGCTTCAACACGTCTCCATAAAACATCCTATACTTGTTCTATAGGTTTAGGCCGGACGAACATACTGGCCAATCCAGCCGCTGAATATCTTCACTGTCTAACAGCTCATCAACAGCAACCATACGATGGTGTGTAGTGTTATGTTCCATACACTATGGGTGTAGCGTTATCTTTCTACCTAATTAGAGTAGTATGTAAAGAATAGTAAAAACGTAAAGAATATATATGTAAAGAATAGTAAGAACGGATGGGCCACAACGAATCTTTGAAATACTTGAGATTTTTAGAAAAAAAAAAGTATTGTCTGGCTGGAAAACAAGACATAGAAGGTATGAGAAGTACATGGGAAACAGCACGATAGCACGCTATTTGAAGAAGTTTTAGGAAGGGAGTAACTGGCCCAGGTCTAAAACTACCCGTAGAAATAGGAAGCTATGCGATCTGAGTAAGTGAACTGAAAAGGAAAGACAAACAGAAAAATTGAGTAAAAGGAGAGGGTGATACGACTTTCATATTGTGAACCGTAACACCAGTTTAATAGGATAGGGGGCAAGGAGAAACAAGCACCGCACAACATTACAGAGAAATACACCACCCGGCAGCCGACACACCAGGGGGTCACTGCAACTCAACGAGACCAAATCAAAATACCCGAGGAGAATCCATTTTCAACGTATCGATGCCAGTCTGAAATAGAATGCTGTGGTGGTCTGTCTAACACCCACCAGTGTTTGCATACTTACTCTCTCCGTCAAGGGGGGCAAAGATCGTCGCCTTAGTTCTGGGGACCTAAGAAATTCGCTGGGATTGTAGTCAACCGCGTCCCTAGCAAGTTCATTAGGGTGGGTTTAAACTTGCTTGAAGAACTTATCGGCGAGTCTGGTAGAAAACTAATGTACCTTCTCGATTCCAAGTCTGTTCCTCAAGTTCCGAAGTGGGGTCCGAAGGGTAGCCTCAGTGATTATTCGAAGTGCTCGACTATGCACCCTTTCGATTTCCTCTCGTTGATCCCTACTAATAGAAATCCAGATGGAGGAGGCGTAGGTAAGCGTCGGCCTGACGACCGCCTTCTACAACAGCACTTTGTGTCGTGTTGTAAAACATGTGAGTTGCTTCATGTGAAACTAAAGGTTTATTGACATCTTCAAAGGTAATGTTCAAAGAAGCACTCCATGACATCCTGAAAGGATAATATGTATTCTTTAGTGCAGTTCAAGTGTCGTACTACGTGTTTCAGGAAACGATGTCCAGTTGGCCCAAATATTTAGCACATGGTTCCCTAGTGCAAACCTTCGAAGAATATCATGATAACCGTGATATGTTTTCGCAATCATGCCTACATTACGACAATGCTAAAAATTCATCACAAATGGGTGCTTTTTCTCTCTCAGGGAGAATCACCTAATATTATCATTATTGCAGATTTTTCGTCGGAAGCTAGTTGCAGTCTCTAGAAATGGCCCAGGTAAAACCACCTTCCAGTTTAACGTAGGTCCAACACAGAGCCAACACCTTTTATGAACAGAACATTGTGGTTAAATGTTGGGCCGACATTAATTTGCAATGCTGTGCTATTTTGGGAGGAGGAGAGTTAGAGGCGATGAAACTCTCATGCAAACAGCTGAGGCGAAGATGTGGAGGAGGCAACAAAACTTGTTGAATCGGTCTGGATTATAAAAAAATTTCGAACACAATTCGGAAATATAAAACTTGGAGGTCTTCAATGAATAAATTCGGCACTAATGCCCCAAATCGAGGATCAATATAGTAGTAGCGGAACGAAGCACATTTTCCAGTTAAGAATTTCGTTTTTAACAGATAATTTTTCGTTTTTGTAAATAATGGGTCGTAGTATGCTTTTAAGGGTGATCGCTTCATATATGGCTTGTTTGATATGAGGACCCCAAATCAGTCGTTTGTCGAACGAGATGTAATTTAGTCAAAATACAAACAGTTATTTTAATTAAAATATGGGTATTTTTAATTAAATACCCAAAAGCAGGTATTCTTCACGGAAAATTTCTAATCGCATTGTATAGTATTGAAACAATATAAAAACAAATGAAAACTATGCACAAATAATCATAAGAGCAAAAAGAAAAAGTGATTTCGCAGGGTACATCTTTGAAGCTAAACTGATGTACAATCGCTGCACTGCTAAAAATAAAATCATGTTTGGAAAGATAGATAATTGATTGAAAAAGCTACAATATAGTCAAAATTGATGTTTCAAAAGACAGTAATTTGTTGGAACAGCTATAATATAATCAAAATTGAATTTTGGATTATATTTTTATTTTTCAAACAAATTATACTCCTTCTTTTAGATACTTTTGGCTGATCCTTGCGTCATCGAATCTGTATTTTTTCCTTCTTTTAAAATAATTTTGGCTAATCCTTACGGTCACCGAAATCGTGCTACTGAAATGAATATTCCATATGTTTTTACTTATAAACTATCCCGGGTCTATTCCTACCAGAAATTGCACATATGACCTTGCTTTGCCCGTAAAAGTATAGGAGAGCCATGTAATCTTAAACACGCAATTCCGACCATAGTGCAAACCCAGCATGTAATTCTCCTTACCCGAACTTCCTATCTGTAATTTTTTATTTTTTATTTTTGCTGTCTTATAATTCCATCGATCACAGAAACCAGTAACGAGCAAAACTACGTTTATCCCAGTCTGGTTTCCGGAGTCGGCATTCTGCCTCTTGCCCACGAACCAATGATAATTCACGATTTGGCATGATGCTGACTTTCAATCCCCTAGCATTTATTCCCGATTCCTTAGTCTTCTCTATTAATTCCCTATCTAGTACACCACCTGCAACCATGGAATTACCGAGGCTGAGGAACTACCAACTTACATGAGACCTCCAGTCTTCTTCGGACACCTCGTAAATTTCCCCACTCACCCTCTCCACGCCCAGCCATGTTTTCCAAATTTTAACAATTAAAGGTGCTTTTTACTTAGCCACAGTGAAGGGAAATTTCCAACCTGTGACATATTCCTTGAACTCTATTTCTTCATCTTTTCCCTATGAAACTATTTACAAGGCGCTCTACCTACTCCTAGAGAAAATTTCTTCCTTCAAGAAATACAGCAGTTGGTGAATTGGCTTCTAAACCCCCGATAATTTTTATTGTTTTTAATAAATTAGTCCTGGTATCTACGGGCATCTAATCGTTGCTTCATATCATGTAGGTGCCCGTAGAGACCAGGACTAATGTCATGAATAACCAGTAGACAGTCCGCCAGTATCTCAGAAACTTCCATTATGGACATCGATCCGATGTTCCTATCCAGACATTCCTCTACTTATCGAAAGTGCAAATAATGTCGGGAAAATAATTTCGAGATACTTTTCATTGCGGATATAAGTTTGTGGATCATTAATAAGTTCTACTTAGAAACATCTTCGCATTCTCCGTCTCAGTTTCCTTAATAATTGGAACTCACTTTTTATTTGAAAAAAAGGAATTGAAAATAAAAGTTTTACTTTGAATTGGTTTGATGATAAGCTTTTTCTATTTTATTGAATGGCTGGATGGGACGCCCCCATAAACAAAAAGCTAATATAGGTAGCAAAGAAACAAAACTTTCGAAAGTGTCAAATCCAAGTGAAACTTGTCACTGGACATGGACAACATATATATCAGATAAATTGTGTCATGTGGAAAAGGACAGAGCAAAAAAACCTCCAAAAACCTGTATCGATCATCTAGATTACTATATTATTATTTACCGACTTGCCTTTAGTAATCTAATTACTATGAAGATACTTTTTGAATAACACAAATTTAAAACGTGTCAATGCATTTCCGGAGCATCAGGGCAAAAACGGAATTAGCAGCATTTTTTTTTTATTTCACTAAATACTAGATCACATTCATTCCACAGATCTCAGCAAAGTATTTTTAGTTTCAAATTACGTCACAAACGCTCTTCCCAATAAGCTCTCAAGAATGTCCAAAGGAGAACGCTGTCTCTCTTTGCCACACTTCAAAGTTACAAAGTTCTGTTATGATGAAAGGAAATAAATTCAACGTAACGAAGTTTTTAATTTGAAAATTATTTTTTCTGTTACTAAGTATTACTATTAAAGGCAATAAAAAAACATATGCAGAGCAAAGAATTGAAACGGCGAAAGAAAATCTTTTTCAGTTCGTACCATCTAAACAGAGACTTACAAACTATTTCTCCGTCTAGACAAAAATTGAATATTTTATTCAACCAAAGACTTAAAGAACGTGAAATGTAATATAAAAAAAGGTGTTTAACCCTTTTTGATAAATATATGCACTGCAATTTGTGTACGTTTTTCGTCGGTGTACGGCATTGACAAGATAATATTTCGTACAAAGCCATTTTTGGAATCATACCTAATAATGTTCCAACTTCAAAGGAAGATAATTACAATTTCACGTTAGATAATTTATATTATTCTACTTGCTGTGATTTCAGATGATCAATAAAATGATGGAAGACATGTGCTTTCTCGCAGCTGTTCCTATTTATGAATGTTTAATTGATAGTAGAAATCCTGTTGATTTTTTTTTCTAACTGGCTGCATTGAATTCGAATAACTTGGGTAAATTTAACTCGCATCAGAAAGGATTTAAAATACCTGCTCTTTAAAACGTAAGTCAGTGTCATCCGTATTGTTTTAGTTCCAATGGCTTAGAAACATTTTGCATTGCATTCAATGTCTGTTGTTATCGGTGATATTACTATGAAAACCTTTATAATGTATACGTTTCAATGCCCTGGCGTATGATTGTTCTTTTCGCGGAGAAAGGTGGTCCTACCCGCCACAAAATATGTACCTTGATATATCTGTCCACTCTGTGTTTATACCTTTTAAAAAATTACACTTTTTTAGATTTTTAATAAAGAACGGAATATCTAAAATTTGTGTCGTACAAAATGTATTTGGAGTTGTTAATCCGTCATGAGCTTATAAACAGAAAAATGCGTCTTAGTGAATTCTGTCAAAAAACGTAATCTACAGTGTACGAGCAAAAAGTTTGATGTTATTGTATTATAAAAATAAAGAAAATGAAATGGTGCCTGATTTTATCTCGCTGATACATGCAAATAAAATAATAAGTATTTATAGGGAAATCTAAGATTTTACTCTCATTTAATCTTATCTATCAAATGAGTGCGTTTAAAAATGCGACGAGTAGAAATTCTATGGTTGGCAATCGTGTTATTACCTGACACTGTTTTTCTTTAAAGAAGTCATTCTCAGTAAGTATTTGAGGTTCTGCTGTCATGTATTGTGGTATTCGCATTGAAATAAAAAGAAAAATATATTACATGAATCAACTCGAGAGCGCAGTCAAATGTGTTCGGTATAAATTCAAATACATATTTGATGAGTTTTGTTATTTATTTTTTCGCTTTAACTCATGACCGCAGCCGGAAAGAATTTTCTGGGTGTGCTCTGAATTTTAAAATTAATTTTCACCATGACTCTACATATGTTGACTTTTTCTCTATCACATGTTATTTGCACAGGGAATTTGTTGCTTTTGATACTCCCTATTTTTTAAGTACTACCTTATGTGCAATGCTTCTTACACGAATATATATGGACCTATCTGTCCTTCCTTCATGTCCAGGATGGGCTCAAGCTCAAAACCCCTCATTGTATACTGCGCAGCTTCAACCTCTGATTTATTAACACTTTTTAAATTGCAAAACATTTTTTAAGAAATGTATAAATTTGTGCTTTGAGTGTAATCTAAGCGCATGTCGTGCATTACACAAAGAGAGATTATGATCTGTTTCTATTTTGTTAATATAATGTATTTTTTTATTTTCGTCAAACATCGTTTGCAACGATGACATGAAAACCATCAATACAAAAAGAAATGTCAGTCGCAGTAAAATTACCGTTTTCAGTTTTTGGTACGTTGATTTGCAATCACTTTGCATTCTTTTTGTGTCTCCGCATATTTAACATTGCGTTGATGATATTTCTCACAAAGGGTGACACGATTAACATTTCTGCATATGTAAATCACATTCGTGAAAAAGCTTTTTCCACGGAATAGGGTCGTTCATGTCTACAATGATTCATGCACATTTGATTCTCAGTAATACATTGAAAATCCTCCAAATACGTGGCGACAATGGCCACCGTGGTGTAAGTCTAACACACTCGGCTAGATATCGAGAGATCCGGGTTTTAATTCCCCGGAGGCGGCCGAATTACAAATTTTCGGTTGCTGTGCGTTGTTAAATGGAAAGAACGATGTCTTTGTTTGTACAGTAATATATTTTCCTCTGTTAGACAGATGGTGCCAAAACGCATTTTCATGTTTCCTGAATTTCCTTTTAAAAATCGGAGGAATTTAATTTGTCTCTACTTAGGAAATGCGCGCTAGGAGTTCTGTTAATTTTTAGCTTCGCGCAGTCTTCTGACTTTCTTTCCTACTGGGGGCAAGCTCAAATTTTTGAAAATTAGAGAGAGTACAGCTACGCGTTTCGAGTAATACGTTCTTTCGAAATAATCCTTTTCATACTTAGCTTTAGGAACAACAGTTTTATTCTCGTTTGCGCGTGAGTTAAAAATAAAAAGGTGGTGCTGCCATAATGTTTGGTTATACTACATATCAATGTGCAATACATGTGTGATTAGCAATTGGCCATCATTCAGCATTATGTTCTATTCACTTCATGTCCCATTTCTCAAACATAATTTTCCGAGATATTTTTACACTGCTGCTTTGGGTGTACTAATATCTGCATAAACCCTACGCCGTCTAATAAGACATTCAAGAAAACAATAGCTTTCACTGAACGTTTTTTCAACACTAACGTTATTACACTGTTTTGTAATAGCTTTTGCGATTACGTTAAGAGCTGTTGAAACACAACCGGAATTTAAAAGACTAAAAAATTCATAGATGTAGCACATTTTTCGTTTTTCAGTAAACAAACAACAGTGAAATAAATTGTTAATTACCAGTTTTTAAATAAAAAATCAAAGTCTTTCCTCAGGAATATGTGTTTTGAGGTACAAGGAATGTACAATTAAAGAACAAATAAATATAAAAAAGAAAAGAAAAATATATCCGGTGAGATTAATTTCAAAAGATTTTACATTTATTTAAGAAAAATGCGGCACTCTTTTTATGCAATATATGTTTTACCCGGGGTTCACGAGAAATGACAAACCCTTCAACCATTTTATATCCTTTCAATGAAAGGCTAAAATATAATTTTTGAGACTTGAGTACATGCAAGCGTCCTTCATGTAGTTCATGTACGGCACCTTATGGATGACGCTTTTGTCAAATCCATCTTTCATTAACTTCTAATAAAGGATGCCTCATTATACTGAGCAAAAGTCAAGCTTGTTTTCAGTTATATGAAATATAGAAACGGTATTTCCTCGTTTAAAAATTAGGGCTGTAAGTCGGGTTTGTCCGATTAATCGATCAATTTTTTATTCGTTGATTTTTTCTTCTACCGATTAATCGGTTACTTAAAAATTAGAAGAAAAATAAAATTCATTGGGAACTTCCAAAAAACTGCATATAGTTTCGAATTTGTTGAACACAACATTTGTGCTCGTGTCTTCACTTCTTGGGAACTAGCCTTTTTATGGCGATGGGAGTTTAAATCTAGAAGTCACCACTGTCAGCATGGAATCCATCGTTCATTGTGTGCCAGTATGCTAATCTTCAAAGTCCATCATCAATTCCGAAGTTCCGCCTTTAACACTGTACTTGTCCTTCCAGCATTTCGTTAAGTGCTTCTCGACCTCGTGGTTCCCCAGTTATTTTATTGTTGTGAGTTGTAATCGCTTCTCATATGGCGGTCTTTCTGTGCTTCACCTCCCTGCTATCCCTTTGTTGACTATAGCTATTCAGGAAAATTGCAGCTCCGTCAGCCATTAATGGGTGCCACACCTCTTCTACTCCTGTCTCAGATGAATCGTCTAGGCGAAGTCAGTTTTGCAATACGTAAGGTTGATATAACAGACGGCCGGCATCTCCTAAGCTTACCTAGTGGTCCCCCGAGGTTTTATTACATCGATGCAGATGAAAATACGTCGCTGGTCCTGTAGGGCCACACAACGAGATTCAGCTTTCAATAGGAAAGATGGAGGATTAATTCACATGTTTCTTGGAATCAGTGGGAGTAAACAATTAGTCTTTATTACCCAGTGACCAAGTTGAGTATCTTTGCATAAGTACCGTATTCGTCAACAGGGAGAATTTTCAGTGTAAGAGCAAAAGTCTGAGGTACAGTTTTACTCCCACTCCTTTCATTGAGAAAGCGAACAGTGTTCCTTTATTGGTGGTTGAGCCTACTGGGATGAGAGTGTCTGTCAATGAAGGAAAGTTTGAACGCTGATTCATCTCTTGCTGTCACGTTTATTTCAGCTCCAAAAATGAAGTTTGACGGATTAAAAGCGAAATTATCTTCTTGTTTTGGATATAAATTAGAAGACAGTGGGGAATTTATTTATCGCGGACATGTTTATTCTTTAAAATTTATGAAAAATATTAAGTACAGTGGAAGTGTAACTAGCTTACGTTATCAATAACAATCACAATATCCGTTCATGGAAATTGCAACCCAGTTCAAATGCCACCGCTATGAAGCAAATGGGTGTAAATTGCTTCCTCGAAAAACCTATCTCTGCATAAAAAGAACAGGAATTAACAACTAAATTAACGTTGTGGACCATCTAGTTCGAGACCTGTCAGTATTGTTGAAGTTCCTGACCTGAAAGTGTTGTTGCAAACAGCTGTGAATTCTAAGTGTTACAATTTACCTGCCAGAAGTACAATTATGAACAAAATTGTCTAAATTTACGACATTCAGAAGCCAAGTGTGTTTAATGAATTAAAGAGAGCATTCATTCTATGTGAGTTAACTAGAGATTTTTGGACCTCGCTCGCCAACGGCAGCTACTTAGCAACAACAGTACACTGGACTGACAATGAGTGGTATTATTGTGATACAACTCTTCAAGTGAAACAGATGATTGAGAAGCATACTGCAAATCAGTGTAAAACTGAATTTTAGGAACCCGCTGAAAAAATGGGAACTAACGGACAAGCTTGTTGCCATCTGGACTGATAATGCCAGAAATTTTGCACTTGGTGTTAAGAGAACAAAGTTTCACAGTGTAAGATGTTCAGCACATAATTTACAGTTAAGTATAAATAAAGTTCTAAAAGTTGCATCGATAGAAAAGGTTCTAGCTAAATACCGAAAAATTGTAGGACATTTTAAATACAGCTCACATTTAGAGGCTACATTCTCGTCTAGGCAAAAAGAACTTGGTCTTCCTGATACTAAGCTGCAACAGGACATAAAAGGCTGCAACAGGCTGGAACAGGACATAAAAGGCTGCAACAGGCTGCAACAGGACAATAGTGACACGCTGGAATAGAACCTACATCATGGTGGAAAGTTTGGTGAAAGCTCAAAACGCAGTAGACAACATTCTGGTAGCCAATGCTTCGAATACCCCTGTTCTGACAACAATTGAGTGGGAAGTGCTTGAGAATTTAATCATCGTATTGAAACCTAACTTGGAAATCACTGAAATACGCGGAGGTCACAAGTACGTAACTGCCAGTGTTGTAATTCCTTATTTTACACACCTCAAAAGCGCAATTAGATTTTCCGATACCGACCCAGCATAAATTTGTATATTTAAAGCTATGTTGCTCGATGATTTGACGGAAAGACTCCGCCACTGGCCTTTTGTACTATAAGTACGAAGAAGTTACTGCTCTTGACCTTCGATTCAAGACACTTCGCTGTATAAAGAAAAAACCGAGAACTAGTGTGGAACATAATTTTTTCCAGTAGCACAAATCAACAGCTGTCCTTACACCTAGAACAAAGTAATGTGCAACAGAAATGAAGAAAACTGAGTTTTGACAATTCGTCGATTCCAGAAAGTAAAATAAAGAAATACACGAATAGTTTTTTTTTTAACGAATGGTTTTTTTTCAAAACGTTTTATATATAAAAAAATTGTTAGTAATTACTTTAAAATTTTGAAACTTTTAACAGAAAACAAGGAAAGCAATTCACGCTTGCATCTTCTAGCTGAAATTGACCACGTACGGTAGAATTTCTGAATTTGTTGAATTTTTCTCAGACAAGGTTGACCACGTTGAATCTAAATTTTACTGTTACAAAAAATTTGAATTAAATTGTTTTCCGTTCAAATAGTAACTGGAAAAAATGAAATAAATAAATAAATATCACATCTGGATTTATTTCGTTGTACCTCAAAAAGACACACAATTCATTATTGTCCTATGATGGAAATTTCGGTGCTGTATTATTACCAAAATTTAATGAACTGATGAATTTGTATTTTCATAAACGCATTTTAGAAACCGAGTTGAAATAATGTTTGCCTTACTAAAATAATACTATTTCTTATTTCTTTGAATAGTCCAATTGATTTCACGTAAAAATGCTTTCTATTGCTATGAATTTATTTCTTGGATCATAAGTTTTCATCTTGGTCGCTTTGTAATATATTATTTTTTGCTATCTGAATGTGGATGAACAATTTGTATAATATATTCATTCACAAAGAACTTTGTCTGAGATCCTTCATACCGCGTTTCAACAAGCACGTACCTTTTCAATAAAGAAAAAAAAACCTGAATTTTAAAATTTCTAAACATAGAAATTAAGCGCAAAGCAGAACTTAGGAAAACTCACAGAAATGAGCATTCTTTTCAAAGGAGATCAAATCATATTTTCAACAACTTGGAAATTTAATGGAAACAGATGTTCAGAAAAATTAGGCAAATCCTTCGACCATGTATAGTGATACACCGCAGTCTTGTAATGGCTTATACGGAGCTGTCGTGGTTCCAGCATGAGAGTCGACAGAACCTGACATTAGGAAAACGGGATTTCGTGCTAAACAATTTCAATTCTCTCCTGCGGGCTACAGAATACTTTATAATATCACCACTTAGTTAATCACGTAATTTTCAAAAGAATATTTTGCGAATTGTAAACCTAAGAATAAATTCATTACTAAAATATCATTGAAAAACATAAAATCTGTTACAAGTGTGCTTTTTAGGAATGATAAACCTAAAGATATATTCGTTAGTAAGTCGTCTTTAAAAAATATTTAATGCAACCGTTTCGATGTCACACTAATTGTCGTTCGGACAAACATAATCATTTGATTTTTCCGTGTGTCCTTGTGTGAACCGGCTGCCTTTCTAGTTGATACTTCATGTCAATTATTATTCTCAATAACAATATATAATACAGAGTATTCCAAGTGTTTTACATATAATGTGAAAAATCCGGACGTACACAATTAAAGCATAAAAATATATATGGCAATGGCTTTGCTTCACTTGAAGTAAGTTTGCACAAAATATGTATGTGCATAGATAGGCTTGATTATAGTCCGTCATTAGAATACTCGATGAATTCTTGTGAAAAATTTAATACTCATTGACTCATTTCTTTGTGTTTGCTTATATTATTTTGCTAATAGGCACACGCTTTCCAGATGATGAATCTAAACTCAATATTGATTATGTCCTCCTATATATGATAACAATTACTGTAAATATGGAAAACTTAGGTGGAATGGTCGCTCTTACTAACCGTAATAGAAATTTGAGGAAAATTGGAATCACTTATACAAATACATAAACTCCGTTTAATATTTTTTGTCACCGGTAAATAGTTGTGAAATATTATTTTAATAATGTTATTTAGCTGCAGATGGCGTTGTAGTAGACTTTCGTGACTGCCACGGAGAAACCTAGGTTCGATCCCAGTTCGGTACAAAGCACTAATTATCCGACGTGTGTCGGATGTGCACGTCAAGTCGTCGGACCCTGGGTACTGCTTCCCGATAATAAATAAGGTCGTGTGCCGCCCCCTTTCTACTCGCTTCCGTGTCACTTTCCTATGGGGCACTCTAGCCCAAATCTTCTAGCTACCTATTTCTAGGGGTTGTTTAACTCTTGAACCGGCTGGAACGAATTAACTTGGGGTCTACAAAATGCTATGAAATCAGCTCAAAATAATGTTACCAGTGTCTAAAAATTAGGGCCAAACACGCTTGGAACATGTGAACCTGCTCATATACTGATAAAAAAACGTTCTTAGCTCTGTTATTCAGAGTGGTCAATCAGCTGGATTGACACTAATCTTTTCTGACTAATTGCCTGCTAAAATTGTTATACATTAGAGTGATGTGTTCCCTCCCTTAGTGACGTCACGCGAAAGCCAAGGCTTTCATCGCTGCCGTGTGTGACGTCAAACACCTTACCGACGTACCAGTCCACGTAATCTGACAGAAAAACCCATTAAAGCGGCGGAAGATATTTGAGTTACTTGCTTCAACTCAGGGCATGGTGTCCATATCTAAGAGTCTAGCCCTTCCCCATCATGTCTCAGAAAATAAAGGGCCGGAAGGGAGCGCCTTTCACACCTGCATTGTTTTTAGTAATTCCTGTTGACATGAGAATAGGAAGTGAATTGATTCCCCGCGGATTTCACAAAATCCGATTAAGAAACCATTCGGTTCACGTTTATCGTTAGCTCAAGGGGTTGAAAACTGGTACCAGTCACTCCCACCCTAAAATATTCTACATATGATCTGAACACTGCTTGGTATTTCCTTTCTGATAAATCCAAAGAAATGAAATAATTCGCAGTTTTCGTTATGTATGGGCTCAGCTAAATTTTATCAGACAAGGTGAACACGCCACACAAACACACGAGTTGTGCTCAGGCTCTAATCTCATTTCAGTCATAGGTCATGGGTATGTTCGTCCTGTAGAGTGGTTTTCCGCTAAATTTGTAATCAGTGACTCCGATATGCTAAACGTTCTTTCTTTTACGTTTTCGTCACAAACATTATAAACAAACTACCCGTCAAGTTAAATGTTGTTTAGATATGATGAATATTGTGGGACCTAAAGAGTAAATTGGTAGTCAGTTAAGACACAGTTTCTTTTGAATACTATTCCTATTAAACGCTAACTAACTACAAATCAATAAGCATAACACAAAAATTGTCAAACATTTTTATGTGCCTTATCTTCCAATCGTAAAAGCGGTCACATTTAGTATGTGCATCTAAAAACAGCGTATCAGCTATACGACTGAATAACGAAAATGTATTAACTCTTTTGCGCTTTGTATACACAGCGTTTATAAAGTCCAGACGCATACTTAAAATCTTGTGCCTAATAAAAGACGATGTAAAACACTAATAGGTTAATAAGCTACCATGAACCCCAGTACTTCTGAGATTATAAGGAAAAACGAAAACTTATAATTATAATGAAACAACATGGAAAGTGCAGATTTTGGAACATCTATCTAAACTCGAAGTTCGATTTGTCAAATAGACGAATACAAGTGGGTTACAGACCCATTTACATCTGATCCACCATCAACCTTTTTCTCTTTTTTTTTTGATTGGAGGATTAACGACCACCGTGAGCTACTCAATGGGGTATAAGCAGTCGCCCATCCCTAATTTAGGGCCACTGGTCCCAGGGAAGGGAGATAACCAGTGCCGTAAGACAAAAACAACACCCGTGCCTTACCGGGATTCCAACCCAGACTCCTTTCGGACGAATGATCAGAAACCATCGTTTAAACTACTGCCCTACTAGGGCGGCATCAACCTTCACTACTGGTGAGCAGGAACAGTTATTAAACATTTCTTTAGACTCAACACTGAAAAAGACATTCTCTTCCTGAACTCTGCCTCAGTTTTGCAACAGTGTGGCAAAGTAGTACCCAGAATTGAATAAAAAAGCCGTGATAGTAATTCTCCATTTTGAAACATCCTACCTTTGCGAGGCAGCATTTTCAGTTCTGGCTGTAATAAAATCCAGATGTACAAGCAAAGTCAACATTGAGAAGGAGATCCGCGTAGCTGAATCTAACATTGTCCCAAGATTCGATGTTTTGTGTGATGTGAAACACGCTTCCCCATCCCATTAAGACGCAAATACCTCTGCTAGGTAGTTTCTAAAATTACTGTAAAAATGTGAAAGCCTAATGAAGATTATTACCATTGTGAAAATATGCCTTTTTCATCAATTTCTTCTTATTCAGTTCTGTAATTCTTTTTAAATTTTGTACTTTTACGTTTAAAAGATTACAAGCTAGTAATGTAAGTGACTATTTTCTTTAAAGAAACAACAACCACAAACTCGAATTTGGGCAATTTTTGTTTTTAATTCTGGGTACAACAGCGTCGCACTGAAAATGAGGCATGTGAATTGCGGCGCGGACTCAAAAAGTTTGGGAACTCCTGATTTATACGTTTCCTTCATGTGGCTTCCATAAGATATCATTGAGTAACTGCCCTTCTACCTTCTAAAAATGAGAAATGTGTTTTTATATTTTGTTTGGTGTTTTCAGTGATACAGAGATTTTTGTTTAGTTTAACACATTAAAGTTGCATGTACTTCAAATTTCCTTTTCCTTACAACAGAAAAACTTTCTTTCAACAAAGAGAAGTTGCATGACAACTGAAGCTGCGCACCTAGATGAGGTAAGTGATTTAATTTCAAACACCGAACGTAATACATATTTCCTCGCACATGTCATTTCTCTGTTTCTACTAAAATTGAGTTTTATGAAGAATGATCACAAAGAACTTTCCCTTTTCTCCTACAGTAAAGGAGACATATTATCTCTAATGTTTCTCCTGGACAAAATGATGGAGATATCGGCAATATCAACCATAAAAGGGCGGAAAACATGGAACATCCGACAATACTCAACTTGAATGACCTGAACTATTACAACCATTTTTGCTGAAACTTAGTCTACTCACAGCAAGTTGTACCTATTCTGTAAAATGTCTCACTGACTTGACATTTTCGTACCTCATACTTCTGGGATACATGCAAAGATTTATCGATCATTGTACTTAAACGTGGGTACGTCAGAAGCTGAATAAGATATCCACAGAGTAATAAAATTTAAAAATATGGTTTATATAAAGCAATGTGGCGGAGTAAAAGCTATCATGTTTTCATAGATACATAGAAACCAAAGCTTTTTTACTTCTACAAATACCTGTTTTGCATTGAAGTAAAATTAAATATACGTACACAAAAAAAAAAAGAATTCAGAAATATACTGTATAATACGTAGATCAATAAATTGTACATTAGCTGACTTGAAGTACAAACTAAATAATAAATCATAGCGTAGTAAACAGATAAGTTTGCATTTCCCTTCGACACAGCGGAACATGTTTTTGTAGAGTTTGCCATTTTCGTTTTAAGTAGGTATGCAATTCATGTGTGTCTTCTTTCAGAAATTCATTAATTGTTTTTTAAATGTATTTAAATCTTTTTTTAAAAAAACGTGTTGTATTCTCAGTTTTGTAAACTGAAATGAACTTTCGAAAGGGCGAATCGTGTCATTACTTTATTGATAATTATATCGAGAAACGAAATTCCTCTTTTCATTTAGTTTCTACAAAAAATCAGTCGGGCCAATATTTTTCATGTTCTTTGATTTTTGCACGAAAAATAACTGTTCTTGAGCTAAATCCCATTTTGTGTACTTGAATGATTTGAACTCGTATTTAAAACAAATAATATATAAGTTTCCTTTATTTAAACAAAAAAGGTAATTTGCTTTTATTTATTTTATTAAACTTAGCATATGTATTTTATTTTTTCTTTGAAAGATTTAGAGCCTAGCATTTAAAACAAATAGAAAAACGATAATTACAAAAATTAATAAACTGAAATGAAACAATTTCAACATCCTTTTTGAGATTATTTTCAAAGTCGTGCGTATTATATCTTTCTTGTATTGATTTTATGTTATAAGCTGAACTGAAGGAACGCAATAGTGAAAGGCCTCAAAATTTTGTTCTGTTTGCAGAGTTAAAACGAGGAGCATTACATTTGTTTACACTACATGGTGAAATGTCGAATGATTTTTTTTTTCAAAGTTTAACGATTACCATGAGCAACTCAATGGGGCTGTAAGCAGTTGCCCGTCCTTAATTTAGGGCCACTGGTTCAAGGAATGGGAAAGATTCAATGCCGTAAAACAAACAGAGCATCCAAAGATTAAACACGTGCCCATCATAAACGAATGGTTTTTATTATCCAGCGCCTAGACCACTACGTTACCGTGGTGGCCTGACGAGTGATAACAGATTCTGAAATGAAGATTTGCCAAATTCCAGAAGGAGTGAGGGATTTTGTTTCAATGAAATTGATACTGCTAATGCATTTGACGCGGTAAGGAAAGAGAAACAACAGCACAGTAACTACCAAACCAAAAAAAAAAAAAAAAAAATCGGGAAATTCCATTATTTCATAGCTCATCCCATATTTTGAGATATTTCTAGCAGACGAAAGCACAAGATAAAAAGAAAACTTGTACAAAGGTATTTGGTTTCCTTTAGGTTTCAACATTACGAATATCATGTTTCTTTTTTAGTAATATCTGTTTCCAATTCAATGAATTGAACGTTCGCCTGTGAATACGCCTTCCGATATCGTCAACCTACTTTATCAATGTTCATGTGGTAAATGGGAAGTAATATCCGCAGGAACACCCCAATCTCTAGCGGAAATCCTTCAATAAAGGAGTAGAATATATGAGACCAACAGAGGGTGTACAAACTTGATATTAATTACTTTTCAAGGACAAGGACTAGCAGGGGTAAGGATATTTTTCCTCAGTAAGTGTACGAAGGGATACGGATTTAAATTCCCGATAACAATATCCATAACTAGAATACTCTAAGTGGATTTCATGTAGTGGTACTAAGTAGTACCTGTCTTGAAACATTCTGAAATCATTTAAAGCCCTTGCACAACTCAAATCTAGTATTTCATAAGTTTTTTACCAAGTAATGTACTCCAAATATTCGCAAATGCAATTCATTTAAATTCTAGAGGGTGAGCATTAAACTAAAATTCAAAATTTCACCATAATTTTATTTCAGTTAAAAAAACGATTTGTTCCTTAAATTAATGGAACAGCTATTTCATGATTGCCTTTATTTCAGACAAATTGAAGTTTCACATTTGGGATGTACGCTTTCTGTACAAGAAGGATGCTGCGCCTGGTATTTCATGAAAAAACAGAACTTGTATTTTGTCTCGTGTAATGTATAGAACTAAACAATAAAACTGGGCGAAAGTTAATCAGTATTCAGGACGCATGTGCTTAACGATGTATCTAACGAGCCTCGAACGAGAACCGTCAATAAATTGACGGTTCTTTTGTGTAAAACCTGTGTGTGGAAACCGCTTAAATGTGCGTTTTCGTGTAACATTTATAATAAATATGTATTAACAGCAAGCTTTTGAAAAGCACAAAATAAATCCATCTTACGGAGTAACACCTTCAAATGTGTTACATTTTACAAATAAGACATTTTATAGAAGAATTATGACAGATGTATAAAATGAAACATTACTGTAAATATTTTTGAGTTAATTTACTTATAAAGATATAAATAACTGATACAATTTACTTAACGTAGTAGCACCTGCAAAGTCCTTAACAATAATTATTATGAAGAAGGGAAAATATCTTCATATAGAGCAGTTTTGTGTTATGGGAAATCTTGAATTGAAAATATGTTTAAGACTGGGACGCAATCGTCATTGCTGGCAACAGTTACAAAAAGACATAACCGATAAGCTATTCGAAAACACATATGTTTTAGCAAAATGAAATATAGTGTGATATGGGCCAAGGAAATTATCAAATTCTCAATTATTTAGAAATATAAATTACTAGTAAGCATTAATGTTTGGGTATAATGCAATACCTAAGACCTATTAATGCAATACCTGAGATGCGTTTTCATTTCTCTGAAGTACATTAACAGAAAAATTTATGTTACCAATATTAAAGAAAGTATGACAAAATTGTATACTGCAAAGTTCAAGAAGAAAAAATGAATGCGAGACATTTCCGTAAAATGCTGTTGAAGGTGAGAACGTAATTTCCTAATAATACAGATAATTAATTAACGATTTGTTCAGTGGAATTGGAGCCAAATAAAAAAGGTAGTTATGTGTCTTTAAAATTAACTATTTCTACTATGCTCGTTTTGATCTAAACAGAATGTAGTGCTGACAAATTTTCTTTTTGAAAAATTCTGAGTCCATTTAGTCTGTTACAATGTTGTTTTTAGAAATTCAGTCATTTGAAGGGTGCTATGAACACAAGACATTAATTTGATATACTTTTATATTTTTACGTGTTTTTCGTAATAATACTACTACCCAGTAAATTTGAGCTATCTACAACTTGAACTGGACATAACAGGAAGCAATTTGAATTTCTATTCATCGTTTTAGAAGTTGATGTCTTAAGATTAAAGTCTATCATATACGATTTATATTTAGGACATTAAAATATCTAAAGAAAATAAAGTAATTGTACCTTCTTACAATGTATGATTTCAACGTTCCTTTTTGCACAAATGTTTATGTATTAATTTTCATCATTAACAACAGAAATCCTTTCATTTTTATCAAAAAACCTGCATAACGTTCCTCCACATGTCTCTGTTTTCAGCAATAGCTCTCCATATCATTCTGGTAAATTATTAAATTGTTTACACCCATTTCCCAAGTAGCCTTCCTCGAGATCTTGCACTACTTCTTGGCTCAAAGCTGGAATTTCAGTTGTTCATCTGCTACATCTTCGCTAGGAATATGTACAGCCCATTACCACTTGTTCAAACTCAAATTGCACTACAGAAACTGCACAGGGTCAGAATTTTTCACCAGAATATGTAATAGTGAGGTAATAGTAGAAACAGCCTCGAAATAGGTGCTCCCAGTAAGTTAAAGTTTTAGTTGGGAAATAGTAGTCAAGCGATTAAGCATTCGCCAGCTAAAACGAAAAGGATATATCTCTAGAATGTGCAAGGATATTTCTTAGAAGATATAACACTTTCCAGCGGTATAAATTGGACACGATATGTGTGATTTTTGACGATATGTGTGACTTCTGCCATGCGTAAGAAGACAGTCTCATGCAAATTTGATCAGAATCAAACGCATTGTCACACGCAATTAAAGGCCGGAAAACTTGTGTTTGATAATAAAATGACAGTACGGCATTTTGATTTCACCATTCTGTCTTATCAAGTTGCTCCGCTACGAGGTAAACCTGATGACTTGTAGAAACATTTGATGAGTTTTGTTCGTTATCTTGTTTCTATTAATAATAAGCATGGAACGAAATATCTCGAAAGGTTTACTGGACCAATGAGACTATAAAGGAGAAATCAAAAATATAGAATCCCATGTAAGCTAGGCGGATGACTGTTCCTCTTAGGTCGAAATACGGACTCTGCAGGGATATGTGGAACTCTCAAAATTTGTTAGTAAAGTCGTTGTGCGAGCAATCCTTCTGGGATGTGGCAAATCTTTTACCCGAACAGAATCGGTCAAGAGCCCGGCTGAAGTCTGCTAACCCCTGGATCACCAATTCCCGCCCTATTGCCTTAGCCAGCCTGTGAGACGTGCTAAATGGCCGGGGTCCTTAGATTTCCATCTGGCTGTGAGATTAATTTGTCAAACCGTTGAAACCTGAGACTAAAGACCTTTATTGGTGTATAGGCTAAATTGTTACATTCACATTATTTACACTGAGGGTGTCATGCATTTGGAAATTAATCATTTATTTTCATTAGCCCTCTCACAGATATGAGAAAATGAAAATAGTATTTAGGCTATATTACAGAGTCCATAGCACTTGGGTGGGTGCTATTGTAGTAAATCAGGACAGGATTCTCCGTTCTCCTCTTCAAGTCCTCCGTCATACGTTGTCAGCAGGTTTTCGTGCCTCGCAACGAAGTATTTGACCAGGTCGATGAGTTCTTGTGTCGTTTTGGGATGACCGAGCATTATTGAGAGATACCTCGTCTTTTCCAGTTCTGGAGTCAGGACGTTTCTTCTCTATGAAAGTGAAAAAAACTTAGGATCGTGTGGGCGACACCTGGGGATTGGGCCGCGCACCGGCACGCCCCCGTTACTTTAACACAAAGCGTCGGGAATACTCCGTCGATAGGCCCTGGCGGGTAAGTATCTGATTCAGAAACCCATATGATTCTGCTCTGCTAGTGGAGAATCAGATGTAAAAAATATTAGCAAACATATTCAAAATAAAAAAGGGGAAGAAGTTGAAATTAAATGTTGCACGCTTAATATTTATGTCTTAAATTGCAAAAGCGTAGCAACAACTTTTCGATATCCGAATAAACGCTGCCAAAATTTTATAAAAATTGAGGTACATGTAAAAACTCTGCAATGAACTCATTAAAAGAAAAATCATACCAAACCAATTTGATTCGCTTTCTCAAATTGCAATAATGTAGAAATTGCTCTATCTCTGACTTAACTTTAAATTTCTGTATTACTTTTACCGTCGGAAACCTAAAATTTTGAAAACTTCAACTGAAATAATTTGTGTTTCTCAAATTTCGAATTAATCATACAATACAGTGGGACATATTGTCGAAAATGTTAAACTAGCTATAATTTGCATTTATATTGTACTTAAAGCATAACTGTGGAAATGTGAAAGACACAAATAATATTGTTCCATATAACTGCTTCAAATGACTTTTCCTTTTTCAGGCATTCTTACATTCGTTTTCCGCAAACGTGTCTACATAGATCATTTGTACCGAAAATACTTTCCAAATCATCTGTTTGTGAAAAGAACAGTGCCGGTTATCCTACCAAATTGTATTGAAAATATTCCTACAATATAGTTTATAGCAAAATTGTTGTGATGGAAACGAAATTTTCAAATGCCGTTTTACAAATGTACATACCGAAAAAGTTTCAAATGCATGACGCCTATCTAAAAAAGGTGGTGATATTTAAAGAAGGCAACTTTCTTTAATCTGTATCATAGTGAATAACATAAAAGGGAAAAATACACTGCTGGGCAATTGCTAAGGACGGATCATAAACGGCTATATAGCGCATAAAAAAGTAAGTGTGGTTAGATGCCAAGTGAAATAAAATAATGTCAGAATGCCAGGACATTACAAGAAAGACAATTTATTGTGCTCTGAAATCCAGAAGGCTTTGGAACGTGTTCAAGGGACAAACAGGCCATTTTGTGCAGAATACGTAAACGTGAAAAAAATGCAATTACCGTCCGTAGGTGTTCCGGCGTAAGATGTCAATACGGGATATGGCCACCATGGCGGGCGATGCAAGATTCCACACGTCGTGTCATGCTTTGCACAACATTATCAAGCAGCTATTGGGGTAATTTATCCCATTCCTCTGTCAGTGCACGGATGATGGTGTCCTTTTTTATTGGAGGGCATTGGCGACCAGCAAGACTCCTCCCCAAAGCATCCCACACATTTTCAATGGGATTCATATCTGGAGAACGTGCTGGCCATACGAGGCGTTGAATATCCTCGCTCTCAAGACACTCCTGGACAGCGACTGTTCAATGACATGTTGCGTTGTCGTCCATGAAAATGAATCTATCACCGACAGCACCACGGAACATGCGAATATGAGGTAGCAGAACATCATTAATGTATCGTTGACCAGTCATAGTTCCAGTTGGAAGCACATAGAGGGACTTACGGCCATTGATCATGATGCCAGCCCATACCATGAGACTACATGTCGAATATCGGTCCCTTTTCTGTATGTTTGCTGGACAATATGCAGTACCACTATCACGCCAGATCAGTTGTCGTCGACAATCAGACGATAGAGTGTATCTACTCTCATCTGAGAAGAGGACAGCAGACCAGTCGTTATCAGTCCAATTGCAATGTTGATTGCACCATTGCAAACGGGCGGTACAGTGACGTCTGGACAATGGGATGCACACAACAGGACGGCGGGCGTATAGTCCTCCTTCATGCAAACGTCTGGCGACAGTTTTTCCGGAGATCCGCTTGCCAGTTGCAGCCATAAACTGATTTGCTACCTCACTAGCTGTGCTGCGCCAGTGTCTTTTTGTTGATAGCACTATGTACCGATCTTCTGCAGGTGTCGTACTGCGAACACGACCTCCCCCGTGACGTTTGCTACACTTTCCATTTGTTTGAAATGATTTCCAAAGCCTTGAAACAACTCTGTGGCTGACGTCGAACTCCCTGGCAACATCTGTTATTTTTCGCCCTTCTTCAATCTTGCCAATAATACGGCCACGCGTAAAATCCTCTAGGTGATGTCGGGAAGACAATATCGATCACTCAATATCGATCGCTTATAGACCCCTCTTTCTGTTTCGACTCTAGCACAGGCATTGGAAGCGCTGGTTCAGCAAGGCTGACTGGAAGCAGTGCTGTCCTTAACAATAGCCAATCAGGTCTTTGCTTCCTTCCGCGTCCAACATCCATCTCTCAAGGTCGTGACGTACCGGCTGCCTGCATTACCATGAGACGACGTAAGATCACTTGGGGTACCAAGCTGGACAGTTGATGACACGTAAAGCAGTCAGATGATTAAAGTTAGAAAAAAACTTTAATTTTCCCCCGACCTTTTGGGATCAGAATCTGTAAAATGAACTTTCTTCCAAGGTCGTGTAATAAACCTATGTCTTTTCCTATGAGCACCACTAGTCCTACATCAGTGTTTAAATCATTGCCAACGTAACAAGCTATTCGCGATTACCATTCTGTAGGGAGATGGAGGAATCACTTCCCATTATAAGACGTTAGTGAATTGTAGAAGGACGAATCATTTTAGTTTTTAAGAAAGGGTTATCGTGAGGAATTATCGTCATATATTTTTGCATTTCAGATCAGAATTAGCGTGAGCGGATTGATATTTGTTTCTTATATCTGGATAGCAATATCATATGGTGGGTATTTCGAATACATAAAATTGACAAATTTAATAACTCAACACAATGAAATATTACATTCGCAAAGTGGTGCGATATGTAAAACAAGGGGAACATATCAATAAATATATGTGGAACATATCAATAATTCATAAGAAATGGACCATAATATCTTTAAACCTGATCAAATTTTGTGCAACATAAATTTGTGGGATCCCTCACACGAATTAACGAAACTTTGCAAACAAAGTTTAGAACTAACGGATCTGCAACACATGAGTTCTAAAGTAATGGTTATAATCTCAAAACTAATTAAAACGACTTTGAAGACGTTTTCAATATCGCATAATACTTTGAATATTTTTGAAGCAGAATATGTAAAACGATTCAAAGATGATTTCAAATGAACTACCGGAATTCTGAAAATTGGGAGCCAATTGTTTGATACTACTATGCGTTTTGCGAAAATGGCAAGCAAAAAAAGCTTTTAGGTACAAATTTCGGAACGTCATTTGGGAAATGAACGTTTTTTTATTTGATCACAGAAGCATTTTTTTAACAAAAATGTGCCGTTCGTTTTATAAAGAAATTCGTGTTATGTAAATTCACGTAGTTGTACTCCAAATATATTACGCGACGTATTGGTAAACATAATTGTAATTTTTCATTTTCTCGATCGATATTGTCTCTAACAAATTTTATATGGATGCTTATTCAACGGATTTACGAACACACTTTATCAAAATGTTGCTTTAATTTTTTAATTTTGATTTTATTTTAATGGCATTCTTTTTCCGTAAGTACTTTTAGAAAACACCTTTTTCCCGCTAATTTCACAGAATTGCAACTCATGTATAGATAGCAGAACAACGTTTTTCTGTTGGTTTTACAGTTTCCTCTGTTTTACGTAAAATAAAACCTGTCCAAATTTTGAATTGCCCTGAATGCTACATTTGAACAAATATTTGTTAATCGAATCTGCATTTTTGCACCAATACTTTAAATTGTGGAACTTACGCATCGTGTTTTTAAAACTCCAACCACGCGAATTTCGTCTGTCAAACTTTTTTCTCACCTATCAACTTCCAGGAGACATCCTTTTTCCATTGCGTGCGCGCTTCCTTAGCAGTCATTGGTTATTTCATTTGGTCCCTGCAGTTGATACTGATATTTCCTTGACGGTGTAATATCGGATACCTTTCGCGTTAAACCTCTGTTTGCATTCATTTGTTTGCAGTGAAGTCATGGATTCACGATCACCTAAATACTTGTTTTTTTTAAACAAAATGGAGATTTCGAAGCTGCTTACCGTATTTTTCCGTGTATAAAAAGATATTTTTTTCCAAACTTTTTAGATCAAACATTGGGGGGTCGTCTTATACACGTGGGGTAACCGGTTGAGAGGATCCTGCGGTTAACGCGGCGAAGCTGCCGAGAGATCGGGGATTCGGTTCCCCGGAGGTGACCGGATAACATTTTTTGGGTTGCTATGTTTTGATAAAACGTGGAATAAATATTAAATTTGCTTAGCAGTTATTATGAGAATTTGCTTTTGTTCAAACAGTTTGCTCGTTATACAGATTTCTTTAGGATTTTCAAACCAGTGCGTACTTCTCAAAATATAAACGTACGTCTTCAGACCGGTGTTTGTGTTGTACAATATTAAAATCTTGGGTGAGACACGGTTGTTGTGCTTGTCTTCCAGTGTTTTCCTGTCTCTTCCAAAAATAACCGAATCTTATAAAAGTTGTGAGATACAAAATAGTGTTTACAAAATGTTTAGAGAATGCGACTCCTTCCTTATGGTACTACCACTCTCTTCCCTGCGAAAGCAAATGAAAAAATTGACGACAGAATAAATAACTACAAATTTCGAACAATTACATCACATGCGTGTCTGATATTTAGAGCTCTGTTCTGGTTCGTCCACGTGCGATAAAGCGATATGCGTTTTAATGCAGTTCATTTATATGTATTTAACTGGAAATATTTTTATTCGTTTTTTTAAACAAGCATGAAATTATTGTAACTATGCGGTAAATTCCCTATCAGTATTTCAAAAACAAATTTTCAGATAACTGTAAACATTTGAAGTACCCAAAGCTATTATGTTATACTGTCATAAATATTGATAAATTCGTTTTTCGGTCCCAAAAGTTCCTTTACTGTCATAAAGTTTTCACCCGTGGCTAATCGATATCCCTAGACATTAACTGCACCTACAAATACCTCCTAATTTGTACATTTAGGTTGTGTCTGTCAAACTTCCTTGAGAAAGCCATCTTGTTGATGTACGAAAGCATGAAAACGCTAATGTATACATTCCGGCAGCAATAAATCGCATCATCTGAATAGTGTTGCTCCTCTTTGTAATGTAAGTCTAGTAATTAATGCAAAAAAATCCTATCTCAATTGGAATTTTATCCATATCTTCCTTTGATTTGAACTTCCTTTGCATGGCACGCGTCACAAAATTATGAATTTATTGTTAAATTTCCACCAGAAGACATCGTCATTTTTCTTTTATCCCACATCATTAACTTGCATACAATGGCTTCGGTTATCAACAGTAGACGCATGAAATTGAAACATCAGATTGTTATCTGTATTATTAATTTTAAATAGTTTGATACATGAGAAATTCAATTATTCGTGGTTACAAAAACATTTTGCACAATTTACTAAAATTCTGCTTATATATGTGTCCTGTGTTTCGCAAGCATGACTGTGCTCTAAGCACAGAGGCTAAAACGCCTGATTGTTTTACAGTTTGCAGTGTATTCCAAACCAATGTCGCACTTCAATATCAAGCTCCCAGAGAAAAGAAAGAGACGATCTCAATAAACAATTTGAACGCACCGTTGGTAAGTTCTGCTATGCCAGTAGACAATGATGGGCAAGAAGTTTCAATCTTGCTGACTGGAACTATGTCTCTCGAAAACAAACGAAATAGCTCCACGGTAAGGCTTGCCTTATCATACAGTTTGATGGCAAATGACGAAGTACTCCGAAATTATTAAGGGCCACTCCACGCAGCACAAACTTTCACACTCCCTTCATTTAATTACTTATTCCATTACTTGCAGCTGACGTTCAATCCGGACTTATAAACCTTCTTTGGATCCTACAGAATTAGACTGCACATTGAAGACGAAAGCATTCAAAGTGAAGATAGAAAAAATGATTAATACCAGAAGTACGTGTTTTGACGTATGAAGACAGTTCTTCAGAGTTTAGAGGTTCAGATAATAAAAATGGTTATGCTGTATGCAGAAAAGCAGAATTTTGTTAAAACAGCAATTCGTCCAGTTATTTGAACTTTATGCTGTTTATAAAATGCACGTGTTACGTTCGCCACTAACATGCGTTATATATCTTTGTGTCTGTTTTCTCTAAGAAAAGCATTTAACACTTTTTATTAACAAATGAAAACGAAATTTCTTTAGCACTAATATTTTCCCATACTTAAGAACATTAAACATTCAGTTTTATATTGACAAAATATGTTATATAAATTATTCAAACAATACTTTGTCATTTTGCAGGTTCATACAAAAATTAGAAATTCGCCCTTAAGAAGGCAAATATGGTTAATACAGACAATTGACGTGGATTAGGAACATCAAATAGATGACTTCCCTCTTTCCACGTTTATAAGTTAGTCACGGAAAAATTATCATCGGCTGCCACCGGAAATCGAACCTAGGGTCATCCAGCTACGCGCCGGACATGCTAGCATTGAACCACAGCGGGCTCGAATTCTTCCACACTCACATACGACTAACTGCCAAGCCACACGGCAGATTGCTTCTTGCAGCCCCGCACAATGCTGGGGATTCACCAAAGATGGTAAGCAGCAACTAAACAAATAACTAGGAGGCAACTGAATAGTTCGTTAAAAGGGTACAGTGGTACCATGCCCGGTGCGTAGCTGGAAGGCCCTCAATTCGATTCCCGGTGCTGCGGATTATAATTTTTACGTGACCCACTTATAAACGTGGAAAGAGCGATGACTTTAGCTTAATGTTCCTAATCCACGTCAATTGTCTGTATTAATTATTAATTCGCCTCCAAGTTATTTGTTCAATTACTGCTTCCCAGCTTTTGTGAATCCCCAGCACTGTGCGCGGCTCCAATAAGCAACTTGTCAAGTGACTTGGCAGTTAATCGTATGTGAGACTGGAGGAATTCGAGCCCGCTGTGGGGCAGTGGTAGCATGTCCGGCTCGTAACTGGAAGACCCTGCGTTTGATTCCCGGTGGTGCCTTATGATAATTTTTTCGTGACTCACTTATAAATGTGGAAAGAGCGATTACTTCTGTTTAAAATATGGTTAAGTATTTCATAGCTGAGTGATTATCAAACAGTGTCTGCTTTGAAGTTCATGTATTGTCCAAACTTTCATGTAATTATTGCGCATACAAGTCGGGCTCTCTGTAGGTCCATAAAATCCCGTATAGCCACAATTCCCATTGCCCTTGTTTAGTTGTTTTGGTACGTTTTTTAATTTAGGCTTTGAACATTTTATTCTTTTTGAAAGTGATTAATATTTCTGTAACACTAAGAACCAGATCCAATAATCTGAACATGCTGTTCCTAATATTGCACTGCCTTCCCTTTAGGAAGCCATGTGAGATCATGTACGTGTTTTTAAACAGTGAAATTATCCATTTGGATAACACTCGACAACACATTGGATTCATATTGGGATGATGCATATCGTCATGCCGTTTTTTTCACCAAGCCACAGAAATGTATTACATCAGAAGGGAAAGGGAATCAGTCAACTTTGTATCTGCCCCCCCCCTCCGCATTGTATACGATGATGTCCCAACGTCTTGATAGGTCTGCAATGTCATTCTTGAAAAAAACGTGCAGGTTTTGCTGCGAAGAAATCATAAAGGAAATTCTGGATATCAGTATCATAGTTCAACGTTCTGCTACGGAGTGTATTCGGCAGAAATCGGAACAGATGATAGTCTGAAGGGGCGACATCTGCGAAATAAGCCGTATGTGGAAGGTTCTTCCATTTCACATCGTGTATGGTCATTTTTGTCATGTTTGCACTGTGAGTGTGTACGTTATCATGTTGGAAAAGGACACTATTGCTTGATGTGTTCTTTTTCTTCCGGAAATGCCACCTCCACGCGGCGGAGTTGCTCACAATAGAGTGCACCGTTGATAGTCCGATTCCTCGGCGGCAATTTCCGGTGCATAATGCCTTCCATATACCACCAAACACGCAACATTATCTTCCCAAGATGAATCATGCTTTGGAAGTGGTATGGGCGTCTTGTTTGAGCTTAATCATTCCCTCCGATGTCTGCAATTCACTTACATACACCACTTTCGATTTCCTGTAACAATAAGTGACCGAAATGGTTTGTGTTGCTGAGAACATTCATTATAACGGGTGAGCAAGGAACTACATATGGCAATCGCCTAATTCTTGTTGTCCTCGGTGAGAGTGTGAGGCACCCAGTACCTCATTTTCTCGACGTTTTCCATACGTTCCAGGTGTCACACCCTTGTGGCCTTATCACAGTTCATCTCAATAAACAATTTGCGTGGTGTTTGACGCCGATCTAAGTGGATGAGATGGTTCAAATGATCCTCATCGAAGTGAGATGGACGACCTGAACGGGGAGAGCCTTTGAAGTCCAAATTTTCACCTTGGAACCACCTGAACGATTTGCGGGCTGTCCCTGGAGCAATAGCATTTTCCCATACACTGCAGAAACTTGTCAAGTAATCTCGGCGGCAGTATGTCCCTTGTTAAACTCGCAGAAAACCAGATGTCGGAAATGAGATTCCTCTCTGGATGACATTCCGCACTTCCGAACCTGAAAACCATAAAAACCATTAGCCACAATCACACATCGCAATATGATTTGGATACACGATATTACCGGCTACATTTTGGTATACAACTGGCCATCTGCACCGTAACTACTGATCTACAAATAATACAACCCAATAATTTAATTGAAATCTGTGCGCATTTACTTTCAAGTCAATTATTTATCAATTCTGTCCACATTTACTATCAAATAAATTTGTTCTGTAAGAGAACAAGACGTCAGCACTGCAGAACGTTTAAAGACTTCATTTCATTGAAGCACATTTCAGGATAATTTAAAATTAAAATCACATTGTTAAATTGTTAACTGTAACCAAAACATCACGTAATACACGTTCAATTCCCATTATTATGACCACCAGCTAATAACGGAGTAAACGCCATGTGCAGCGCGTACAGCAGGTAGACGGGCTCGGAGTGGCTCAGTAAGATGCTAGAAGGTGTTCAGAGGAATGTGGAACCATGCTGACTACAGTGCATCTGACAGTTGATCATGGGTTCATGGTGGAGAGCAAACAATATGATTCACAGGTATAAGTGTACCCAGGGAATGTAACGGAAAAATTTCCCACACCATAACGCTGCCTCCACCAGCTTGTGTTCTTCCAGCAATAGTTGAACATTGTTTGTTCTCCGATGTTTCTCGCCTTGTACACCAACGTCCATTAGTTCAATGAAGCAGAAAACGTGACTCATCGGAATAAGCAATCCTTTGCCAAGCAATGGAGGTCCAATTTCGATATTGCCGTGCAAAAATAAGACTTTTCTCTCAATGTACCTTCGTTAACATAGGTGCAGTGACCATCCGTCAGCATCGGAGACCAATAGGCAGCAGGGTTCGCTTAACTGTCGTTTTAAACACACTTCCGGTTGCACCCAGGCTCATTTGGCCAGTGCGTTGCTCCACTGTTGCATGTAGAACGACCCTCACGCATTTTCGTAGCCGACGCTCACCTCTCAAATCAATGGCACGTGGTGCTCCGCATTTTGCACGTCACTCATTCTCAATGATGTCGTTTGACCGATCACGATACACTTTAACATCAGCACGCGAATAGTTCACGAACTGAACTATTTCAGAGATACTGCCACCCTCGGCATGAAAGCGGGTAATCATCCCTTCTTGCCAAACTGATAAATTGCACCTTTTGTTCATGACAGCAACGAGAGATATATTTTCCTAATCCTTACAGTATACCTTATATACCCTCCAAGGCAGCTCATGACACGTGCCATCTTTCATTGGCTATCCGCTCTTGACGTCAAAAGTAGGAGGTAATCGCAGTAATGCGATGCGACTGTGTATATAGTAACAGGAATTATATGTAGTCTAGATTTTTCTGTAGAGTCAACATAGAGTATCAATCCCATTGCTTAAAAATCATTATATCAGAACTGGCTAAAATGTATTCATTTTTGGAGGAGATATGATAAAAAATATGTAGTCAAAATCACAGATACTGAGTTTAAACCGCTGCTAGTCTCCAAGAAATCTCAGCGAACGAAATTGCTGCCACTGAAGTGAATGAGAGGCAAGGCCCTTGATTTTATTTTATTTTTCCTTAGTCCTATTGATCACCTACAATATTTCTTCGCCACATTGTGCTGACTAGGCGTTTCAAATGTTTTGTAATGTCACGTCATTTACAAAATGGAAAAGAAATTAAAGATCATGTACCTCATAAAACCGATTTTTAGTAACATCAATTTTTATTCCACCACTATTGAAAATTTAATGCGCTTACTTGTCCTTCCTGCTTTTATCCATATTAAAAGTGAACTAACACAAATGCTATTCGATGTGCCAATCAATGTGAATAGCGTGCGGTAAAGATGGCATTTTTAGATAAACTATCTAAATTTGAATTGTAACTAAGAAACAACTCAACATTCCAAGCACAAGCTCAACGCAGAATTTTGAGCACTATTTGTTCAGAAAGCAAATTAACGTGAAATGGTTAATTTTGATTTACCGAGGAAATGTAACTACACTGGCGTGCAAAACGTTAGAACGTACAATAGTTCCGCAGAATATAGCTAACACACAATCTTGTGGCGATTTATATAACGGGAGCAAATCAGTAGAAAGACGATGCGTATGCAAATTTCCCAAATTTTGATGTCGCAGGTAACATGACAGCCCTGAAATAGATATAAAGAGCATCTCACAGCAAGGCAGGAAACGGAAAGCAAAGCGTTGTAAAAAGGTTCGAGTGGTTTGTTAGTGTGTCGCAGCCAAGAAAATGTCCACAAGGAGACATTTCGAGGTTTTTACGCGTGGTCGGATGATCGGAAAGCTGGAGGAGAGGCGAACCGTAACTAGTATCACCGACGTGTTCCGCGTGATCCATAGCATTGATTCATGTTCTTGGAAGACCTTCCAAAACGACAGGAACAGCTGTTAGAAAGGTCGGTGGTGGTCGGTTACGGAAAACAACAGCAAGAGATAAACGATATATGGTCTTACAGGCCAAACGTGTTTGACGTCAGACAGGGAGCAATATTGCGAAGCACCTGCAGATGACCACAGTACGCGCCGTTTCGCGGTTTATTGTTGCCAGACTTCTACCTCAAGATGGACTATTTTCCCGACGAACTGAACGTTGCATCCCATTAAAGCCTACCGATTGAAGACAACGATTACAATGGTGTAAGGACAACAAGAATTGAACCATAACGCAATGGGGTACGATATTCTTCACGGATAAAAGTCGTTTCAATAGCACGAGCGTTTATGAACCTCAGCTGATCTGGGGAGAGATGGTAACACTTTATCGACCGACTAACATTACCGAAAGAGATCTGTATGGCTGTGTTTGTTTGCTCGTCTTGGGAGGAATTACGCGGAATTACCGTACTGAACTCCACATTTTCGAAGTACTTCCGTAACCGTAAACCGCTACCGCGATGAGGCGCTTCTTTCCCATTCAATAACACGAGCGATTCTGGACCTCAGCTGATCTGGAGAGAGATGGTAACACTTTATCGACCGGCTAACATTACCGAAGGGGACATGTATGGCTGTGTTTGTGTGCTCGTTTCGGGAGGAATTACGCTGAATGGCTTTACTGAACTCCACATTTTCGAAGTACTTCCGTAAGCGTAAACCGCTACTGCGATGAGTTGCTTCTTCCCCATGTACGTCTATTACGAAGTGCTATTGGTTCCGACTTCGTGTTTATGAAAGATAACACGAGACCCCATCGTACACGTACAGTATATGACCTGTTGGAAAGTGAGGATATCACTCGTATGGACTGGCTTGCTCATTCCCCGGATCTACATCTCATAGAACATGTGCGGTATTCTTTGGGGAAACGTCTTGCCGAACGCCCACATTCGCTGATAATGTCCAACATTTGAAACGTGTACTACGAGAGGAACGGGCAAAGTTGTCCCAATAACTCATTGACATCCTTGTGTTAAATATGGCCAGACGCTGCAAAGCATCCATTGCTGTATGGGACATAATTTTCCTTAATGAAACAACCTCTTTGCTGTAATCTATCTGTGGAAACGATAGCAATGTACCATGATTTGTACTGCTTTACAATCATTTATTAGTAAAGTCTCAGGGTACACTTTTGTATTGAATTTCTTCCATGTGTATATATATTCCCCTTTTGGTACATACTGAGGTCTCTGTGGTATAACATTCATCTATCCAGACTGCTTCGTTGCGAAGCCACGGTGAAAACTCGAACGGTCCTTAAGTTTTGCACGTCCGTCTACTTCAGTTTACGAAATAAAATGAAAATTGTTGCAAGTTTTATAATTTTGCACGCCGTAAATTCCGAACAAAATAATACGTTATATAAAGGAATGCTTTTCGAATGTAATCTGAATTTCAAAATACACAAAAAATGGTACAAATCTTTAATTAAAAGCACAAACCCTGCTTATCTGAAACAAGTAAATATTTACTCTCTCGTAAGTATGTGCAGAATGGTTATGTTTTTTCGTAAATGCCACCTCAATACCGTTGTATGGTACAGCTTGTCTTAAATTCTAAAATTACCTTTATTTAAAATCCCTATCCGTGATTGTACAGATAAGTAATATTTGTAAATGGATAATTGCTACGTACGTGTAGAAGTGTTACGTTTCCAATAAACGAAATGCAGCCTTTAGCATATTTATGTCAAATATTATTTTCACCAGCATGTAATTATGACACAATAAGAATTAATGAATAAATATTTATTACGAATAGATGTTCACAAGTGTATTATTTTAAATGTTTTCGCATTAGAGAAATTCATGAACACTAAATGGAAGTATTTGATTGATTCGAATAGTGCAAATCTGAAGTTGACACAGATCTCCATAATAAGAGAGTTTATTTTCAATTTCGGGGAAGTTGATTGTCCTGGGAGCTGTAACGGTAGCAAATTAGAACGGAAATCGTGAGGCATAGTTCTTGGTTCAACTCCATTTTGATGCAACTTTCAAGTTTTCTGAGATGATATATGCGGCACAGTGAACCAAACGCAGTTCAGTAACGAGTACTCATTGCTAACATCAATGTGCATATCAAGTTAAAATGAATCCTCTATCAGGTTCTTCGGGTTCTCCACATTTACTTAGTTTGTTCGCACTTGAATTTTTTATTCACTTTCTTTTGAAACTATGATCAATCCATCATTGTTGTCTAAACGCGCAAGCTGTAATCAAAAATCTTAGTTACGTACATCGATTGTACCTTTTTATCCCGTCACCACTCACGTGATTGTTTCGAAACTGCGATCATTTACATAAACCTAAAAATGAACACCCAATGAAAACTTTGCATGGCTGTCTGACCAACACTAACTTGTGTAGCATTTTCTATATGGAGCAGTGTATTAACCTGAAGCCGTGCATAAATACAGCATTTAATTTATTTCTAGACATAAACGCTGAAAACTAATGAAATGTGGTAAGTTTTCCCAACATTTTCAACTGCTGAAGGATAAAGAGATTAGAAATTTTTGAAATAGCTGCTACCACCACCAACAGTAAACATTACGTGCAGTTTAACATTCTTAAAAAATAGTATATTAAATATATATTTCCGAAATGCCAAAGTTCAAAATACCTTCGTGAAACATGAATTTACTCCTTCTATTAGGCTAACAATATCTAAACAGTATTCAATGGATGTAACCTTTAGCATCTATTCTTCAGAGTCTTCAGTATTTTCTTAGAAAATCTGTGTGGCTGGATTCTGTTGTTAAATTCAAGTACATACATTGAAATGAGTGGTCAAATTTTAATTTTGGACGTCAGGGCAGCACAGGAAAGTACACACTTAAAAAATATTTAGCCAGAGATTGTCCCGTTCAATCATTTCCTTTATTCAAACAAGACAAATTATCAAATTGTGACATCATTACGTGACAGTCAAATACAAAGAACAGATTCAAGAAACAGAACTAATTCTAGAAGTAGCGTGATTTCAATAAATAATGGTACTAAGCATATTTTGATAGCTTATAAAAAGTTAAAGAAACAGACGGTATAAAAAACCAAAATAAATTCACAACCTTGTTGCAATATATATCCTCCATTTTCTATAGGAAATTGTCTTACGTGTTCTGAACAGCTCTTCCCAATTATTTTTCAGCAGTGAAAATTTCAAAATTAATATCCGCATCAGGGTACACATTCTTAGCCATAGAAACCAAATTTAACAGTCAAATTATATTCTTTTATTTATATAACCGGAAACAAATAATATACAGGTACTTTGGCTTTTTTATATAAGACATCATTTTCAGTCTACTTCCCGCTTTGAAGCAAAGCAGACGTGCCTTTAATCACTGGGTGCCATTCCAAGGTCAAACATTGTGCCTGCACGTAACCGGAAGTAGAGGTTTAATGTTCCGGCGTAGGGAGGGTAGGTTCATGGATAGTATTCTCGCGTTACAAGTTGGGTACGGTTGCCTTCAGGAACCCTACGGTTCCTTCCACTTGCGTGATAGAATGATTCATTTCTCTTGAACCGATGATGCGTTAACACTATAAGGCGCTCATATCTCCTTGTTTCCACACGTTCGTCGAGTGTGATACACTGAAGTCCTGTTGTTTGCTAATTTATTGTCTGCGTTCGTTTCTGGCCTATTCCACTCTTTCCGGACGATGCCCATTTCAACTTCCCATCACTCCTATATTTAATGCTTTGTCTACTGTTGTACATCTCCTCAACTCTACCAATTTTATTCAACATAATATTTCCCCCAGAAAATGTTGAAGCTATATGTAGGTATATGACTAAATTGGAAAATTTGCTTTGAAATGTGGAGAAAGAAATTTCCTCGTCTTGTCACAAATGTTTCATTTACGAAAATCTGAAATTTTCTTTCACTGATAAAATATTACGACCCAGTAGCTGCTATTTGAATATTTCCGTTTAAAATAACTCACAGCAAACCACTAGGAAATCTATATAAAACACATTGACGATTACAATATTTCTCTGTAAATTCAAATTGAGTAGATGGTTTAAAAGAACTTAATAAGTGTTAACCATTGAGCATTATACTCGGAAAACGTGATCTAAATAATTTTTATTATAGATGCTCTTTACCTGACCTGTAAATTAAAAGAACATGGGAGGAGGTGTGGGGCAGGAAATCTTATTCATGCTATATGTGCGAATCGGGAGGTTGTCTGCAGATCCGGGCGCGTCGAGCGTTGTTATAGCAAAAGTTTTAACGAGGAAAATTGGCATGAGTTTCCTTCTGTTAAATGCTGCCCTTTGCAGTACATAAAGAAGAACATAGATGAACACGGAGCCAGTGCATTTGCACTTGTAAAGCACCCCTTTGAAAAGCAACTTGAGTCCAGTATCCACAGGTCGCTTACGCTTGTATACCAGCCCTTTGCAAAGCAACTTGACTACAGTATCCACGAAGTGCACTTTCATCACATGCTGGAGCCTGTGTTGCCTCCAAGACCAAGTTTGTAAGAAAGAACTTCTACCAGCAACGAAAACAGGAAAAGAAGAGTATTTGCTTTTTTTGACATGAAACATCACTCACCCGTAAATGGATGATCATATATATATATATATATATTAATATATATGTTATTAATTCCAAAACCCGTTCCAAACTTAGTACACTTTTAAACGAAGCACTAGAGAGCAAGACCGATGATCAAGAAAACGAAGAATGAAAAGCATTGAACGCCCAAGTCCATTTCAAAACGTAGCACTAGAGAGCAAAACAGATGATCACGAAAAGAAAGAACGAAAAACATGGACCGTCTTCTTCAGGAAAGCACCGAACCATAATAAAAGCGACTTTTCTGATGACAATAAGATCCGGAATCACCAAATGCCCAATGTCGGGGCTCTCTAAGTAGCAGTCGGAATACGAATGATACAGAATGAAGATAACAGAAAGCCATGACGACAAAAACAGCTTAGTACCAAAGCCAGATAGGCTGCGGTTAAAAAAATTGCAAAAAAATATGGACTTATATAATGAGCACTATTGAAATAAATTCGCGTGAGCAATGAACATCACAGTGACTGTAAAAACTAAGTATGAACTAAGTAAGTTTAATACAGAATTAATTAGTGAAGGTTGGCTGTAAGTGATCCGCCATACAGCACTTGGGAATCCCTAATAAGTTTTAGCATTGTAGGATCAACGGTAAAATAAAGAATGAAGGTATATATGTTTAAAGCTATTATACCGAGAAACTGATAAGGATTGAGAAAAATATTTGTAAATGAAGCAGATAGGTAGGTGATTATTTTTCAAGAGGTTTAATAGAATTTTTTGGTTTTTGAACAATGACTCATAGTTGTTACATATTCTGTGAATACGGATTAACTGAGAAATAATTATATTACGATGTATTGAAATATAAACACATGATGTCCATTGTGCATAATACTTGATCTGGAAACTAAAAGTCCGTCGTTTATCGCACATATCGATAATCATCTGTCCATTGTTCCATAAGCAAATGTCTAGGACTGAGTAATGGACATGACCATTCTGTGCAGAACGTTTTTCCAAAATGAGTTCCCCAGGGTAAATAGTCTTTGCTATAGAATCAAAGGACGTACAGTGGAACACTCTCACATCATCAACATAGCGGAGGATGGTACCTATATCGTCTGTAGTGTTAGTCGAAAATTCTTCTTCCCACAGATGTAGAAACAAATTAGCAATAGTGCTGGAGAATGTGCAACCCCTGGACACCTCGGTGATCTGTCGATATACTTTGTTACCAATACCGATATAATTATTATTTGGACAAAGGTCGGGTAAATTATTCCAGGTCTGTACATTTGCTTTCAATGCCGATCCAAACTTTCCATATAAAGTTTGACAGGCTGTAATTAACTTTAAAGTGGGAATAGACGTGAACAAATCTCGGAAATCAATGGGTGACTCAACAACACTTGGATTATAGACAATTTTGGACTATGTGAATAATACGAATAATATATGGAATATACAAACCTTTGATTTCCGAGATTTGTTCACGCCTATTCCCACTTTAGGGTTAATTACAGCCTGTCATACTTTATATGAAGAATTTGGATCGGCATTGAAAGTAGATGTATGGATCTGGAATAATTTCCCCGGTTAGATGATTATCGATATGTACGATCTGCTTCTAAATCTGTGGGAAGAAGAATTTGTGACTAACACTACATAAGATATAAGTATAATCTTCCGCTATGTTGATGATGTGATAGTGTTCAACTGTACGTCCTTCGATTCTATGGCAAAGACTATTTACCATGGAGAACTCCTTTTTGAAGAAACTTCTGCACAAAATGGTCATGTCCATACTCAGACCTAGACATTTGCTTATGGAACAATGGACAGATGAATATCGATATGTATCATAAACGACGGACTTTTAGTTTCCAGATCAAGTATTATACACAATGGACATCAAGTGTTTATATTTCAATACATCGGAATATAATTCTTTCTCAGTTAATCCGTATTCACAGGATATGTAACAAATATTAGTCATTGTTCAAAAACCTAAAAATTCTATTAAACCTCTTGAAAAACTATCAGCTATCTATCCACTGCATTTTCAAATACTGTATTTTTCTCCATTCCTATCAGTTTCTCGGTATAATAGCTTAAGACATATATACCTTCACTCTTCATTTTACCGTTGATCCTACAATGTTAAAACTTATTAAGGACTCCCAAGTGCTGTATGGCGGATCACTTACAGCCAACATTTACTAATTCATTGTGAATTAAATTTATTCAGTTCATACTTAGTTTTTACAGTCACTGTGATGTTCATTACTCACGCAAATTAATTTCCATAGCGTTCATAACATTTGTGCTTTTTTTTTTTTTGCAAAATTTTAAAACGCAACTATTTGGCTTTGGTAGTAAGCTGTTTTTGTCGTCATGGCTTTCTGTTATCTTCATTCTGTATCATTCGTATTCCGACTGCGACTTAGAGAACACTGACATTAGGCATTTGGTGATTACGGCTCTCATTGCCATCAGAAAAGTCGCTTTTATTATGGGCTGGTGCTTTCCTGAAGAAGATGGTCCATGCTTTTCATTCTTTGTTTTTGTGATCATCTGTTTTGCTCTCAAGTGCTACGTTTTAAAATGGATTTGGACAGTTCATGCTTTTCATTCTTTGTTTTCTTTATCATCGGTTTTGCTCTCTAGTGCTACGTTTTAAAATGGATTTGGACAGTTCATGCTTTTCATTCTTTGTTTTCTTTATCATCGGTTTTGCTCTCTAGTGCTACGTTTAAAAGTTTACTGCAGTTTGGAACGGGTTTTTGAATTAATAATGTATATCTTACCAAGCTGTATGGGCTGCTACTGTAAGGCTTCCATTAGTCGTGGCTTTGCTGATATTCCTATCGGTGAGTTTTAATCTTCACTACTTAGTTTATGTTTTTATGCATAATTTTTAGTCGGTGTTTTTTTCTTATTTTGCTGTACGTCAGGTTTCTTCGATGACTTTTTTAACTTCTTTGACAGCGCTTTCTTCAATTATATTGTATGGATTTTATTTGCTGTTTTATATATATATATATATATATATATATATATATATATATATATATATATATATATATATATATATATATATATATATACACTATCTACCAACAAGTGATTGGACACCCTTGCAATCGATGATCGACGATATCTGAGGTCCTGATATACGTCACGGCCGCCGCCATTAAATATCGTGTGGGAAGCAACAACGCAACCAGTCGCATGCAAGATGCCGCGCAGTTCGGAGCTCTCTATTTTCGAGAAAGGCGTAATCGTCGGATATCACATAAATGGCCGATCCATACGTGACATATCCAGCGAGTTGAAGTACCCAAAATCGACAGTGGCCTACGTGTTTGCCAAGTGGAAGATGCGAGGTGACTGTCGGATTGTGCCTCGAACCGGCAGACCCACAAAATTGGGAGTTAGAGACCGACGGGTGCTGGCCAGAGAAATTCGGAAGAACCGCACCAAATCGATGTTCCACATCCGCGAGGATTTTCAATAGGCATCCAGGAGTGTTTGTTCGATGAATATCATTCGTAAGGAAGCACATGTGCTCGGTTATCATTGATGTGCTGCCGCTCACAAGCCTTTGATCACCAAGTCCAATAGTGCTGCTCGGCTAACGTGGTGCAAAGAACGTCGACAGTGGACCGTTGAACAGTGGAAACAGGTTCTCTGGAGCGATGAATAAAGGTTCACCCTCTACCGTTCGGATGGCAGGGTCTGGGTTTGGCGTCTGCCTGGAGAACGCCTCCTGCCGGAATGTATTGTGCCAACTGTGAAGTTCGGCGGCGGTGGAATTATGCTATGGGGTGTTTCTCTTTGTATGGCACAGGACCCTTGGTCGCAATTCCTGGTAGACACAACGCCGAGACCTACTGCACCATTTTATATGACCATGCGCTTCCTACGTGTTGCAGTTTTACGAGGTGACCCTATGTTTCTTTCAGGATGACAATGCCACCTGTCATGTTGCGGGGTCCACCATGGCTTGGTATGGTGACCATGGGGTTAATCGAATGGACTAGCCTGTGCTTCTCTGTGACTTGCAAACTAGCACTTTGTTAATAAACTTTTATTTTCCAAAGAATTTTTTGCTGTGGGCATTTACATTGCCATTCTGAGACATGCAACTTGGTTATTTGGGTTCACTCTCGTTATTTGTAACTGTAAATTGTTCCTTGAGCAACTTTTGCTTCCTCGTTTCCCAAATTTGTTGCTCGGTTCCTTTTTATTTCAAAATTGTAATGTTGCTATTTTTGTATTTTATTTTTTTCTGGTGTTTCCTGTTTTTCTTTTTACCTGGCAGGATTAAGGTTTCACTTTTTCTGTGACAAGCTTAAAGATATCCTTTCAGTACCTTTCTTTGGTTGGGTTTTTCTTGATTTTTAATACTTATTTCTTACCTTTTTTTTTGTGTTTTTTTGGGGGCTTTCGACTCCCTTTCTTTTTATTTTCTGGGTGATTATCTTGGGTGTTTTGCGGTCGGGCAACGTGTTTCAGTTTGCTAAGTTTGGGTTTTAAAGAAATCCCTTTTATTTTGACAATTTTACCCCTAAATTTTTTTGGTCCTTATAGCAACCTAAAATAGCAGAAACCCACAATTCTCAGGTCTCAGTAGGTTAATGAGTGATTTTCTTAATGCTTGCCTTTGATATAGCCAACAGAGTTTCAGTCATTAATATGCTTCCCTGCATTCTTCTGTTCGTTAAATTGCCATCGTTTGAAACTCGCCTGCTTTGGGTGGTTGGAAGTGGATATTGTTGTTCGACTTCTCGTTCCCCGAAGTTGTTGTTGTTTTTTTCTTTGTTTAAAATTTGCTCTTTAATTTCACAATTATATATATATATAGAAAGGCTGCAGACAACTCAGAGAAGTATGGAGAGGTGCATGCTTCGTGTAACCAGGAGAGATAAGAAGAGGAACTCGTGGATCAGAAGAATGAAAAGAGTGGAAGACATCATTATTAGAATAAAATCCCTGAAATTGCAATGGGCTGGACATACAGCCAGAAGGATAGACCATCAATGGACAGCCGAAATTTTAGATTGGATTCCAAGGGACAGAAAAAGATACAGAAGAAGACCACGTGGGAGATGGGTGGATGAAATTCGAAAGTATGCGGGAGTTACATGGAAGAGACTGGCACAAGACAGACAGTTGTGGAAGAAGCTTGGAGAGACCTTCGTCCAGCAGTGGATAGATAATGGTTGACAATGATGAAGATTATATATATGTATATATATCATTCGCGACCTCGACACGTGAAGCTTAATGGCTGTATGCACGTTTATTTTCATAACGCATTTGTGGTAAATTCTTCGGCAGATCGGTGTATATTATATATGTTCTTCCTGACGGGTATCATTTATTTTAAATGCTGGATATCACCTGTTGTGTTAGAAAGGTACGATTTTAGAAATGACGTGTTTTAAAAATAGAAAAAAGTACTTACCGGCATATTCTTTGCAACCAATATTTTTTGTGTCATGTTATTTCCATATATCATTTCCTTAAAACGAAATGTAAACATTTTTTGTATGATTTTCAGTCAAATGTTCGTAAAAATATTTATATAATGATATTCTCCAATTAAAATTTGTATTAATATATTGAAGTTAACATTGAAGCTCGCCTTTCACTAGGCTGGATTACTGTAGCTCTCGTAAACATGTAACGCATTATTTTCAGTTTCGTGAATAAAATTTCTAAGAGATATCCAACAGGCGTGAATGCGTAAGACTTCAGATTTCAGTAAATTATTTACTTCTGAAGAAAATTCGACTAAGATGCCTTTTTTAAGACGCCTGACACCATGTTTATTAAAATTGAGAACCTGCAAACGAAAAAAACGCACTTGAATCAAGTTTTCGAAAAAGAAACTTTCTAAAATCATTTGAAAGACTCCGTTTACATTAGGAATATTTCCTTTAAATTAATTTTGGTTTATTTCTAGCTTCCTCGAGATATTCATTTGAGAAGGAAAACTGATAAGTCATTATACTGTCACAACTATGAACAAGGGGAACATATTTGAAAAGGCATATTTCATCGTTTATTGATATTATATTTTTTTCTGATCGGTTTGCATTAATTGAAGTAATTAACATGGTAAAAATAGTGTGTTAAGCCAATTCAGAAGGTCAAACGATGTTCCTCGAAATACAGCGAGTATTTTTTTTAATATGAGATTAGTTCATACAGAACTCACAAAACTTGGTTCAGTGTTTTAACATTTACAAGTTAAGGAACTCCAGTGACAATAAAAATAATTCTTAGATTGTGTCCAATTTTGGAACATCTTTCCGGAAAGTTTTTAGTTTTGCAGTCGAGATGTAAAATAGTTATCCATATTATATACTAACTAAAGAAAAAACATCCGCATCCGATCTCTGTCATTGCTACCGTTATATTAGATCATATTGAAATGCAGCTAATTCGAAGAAAAACGTTTTACTGACTTCACATATTCGCTACAGCGAATTCATTAATCCCTGCTTTCCTGGCTTTTTACTGCAGATGAAAATATGTTATTAATGTGTTTTAGATCGCTGAACGAAACTAAAACGGTTGCTTAACTAATCTTCCAATCTTCCTCTGATATGTCAATGCTTTCTACTGACTCTAAAGCAAAACCTTATTTACGTGAAATATGCAGATAAAAGTATATCCACTGTTCTTATCACTTCAGTTTTCCCCCGTGGAAAGCTCCTCTTTACAGCGGTACATTCGTAATTTGTTCGGTAGCTTTAGAACAAAGAATAATTAAAAACTTATTTACACGCTATTTAGCGTGTAACATAACAAGATATTTTATGATTTTTCTGGAGTGAGATAATAATAAGAATTTGTGAACCATATTGAAATAAATTCTGTCTTTTAATTTTAAGACTTACCCCATTATTGAAGAGATCACGTTCTAGGGAGCAACCGCATCGAACAAATATGTAAATACGTACTTCAAAGTTCCTCATCCCTTCTCTTGCAACAAACAGCTCTTAAATCTTGGTCATTTGGTTTCGTGTATACGAAATGGTTGTGCATGTAATTATTTCTCGGAAAAAAGAGGCGTCTTTCAGTCAGTCACTCTGCGTAACCATCGCTTGGAAACGAAAGTCGGATGTTGTATGACATACAAAAATCATGACGAATGTCAAATTCCCAGTAATTCGTTCATATTGCATAAAATCTTTGTAGAATTTAAGTCGACCATTGCCGCAGCAGTAGGATTGAATTGCCTTAAATATTGTTTCCTTTCGAGATATGAAATTCTAAAAAAATCCCACAAATTCATGAACTCATTGCAGCATGCGTAAGTATCGCGAGTCGGCTAGCTACTTTACCACAGTTAAAGATTTAAGAAAACAAACACATCGCTCTTTCCACGTTTTAGCAACACATAGCAACCAAAAAATTTTTATTCAGTCACCGCTAGGGATACGGATCCCAGATGTCTCCATACCCAGCCGACCGCGTTAGCCTTACAACACGGTGGCCAACAATACACGGCGCTGTGTGTGTTTTTCTGTTAGATTCTGATATCATAAATCTGTAAGATGGTCTCAGTAACTGAGACGTCTCCATCTGGTAAGCATTAACGGCACTGGCTATATATTACTTACATCAGTTAAATCCAAAGTGAAAATCCTACAAATACGTGGCGTCAGTAAATAAACAAAGACATCGCTCTTTTCACGTTTTAGCAACACACAGCAAACGAAAAATTGTTATTCGGCTACTGCTGAGGAACCGAATCCGAGATCTCTCTATATCTAGCCGAGCGCGTTAGCCTTACACTCCGGTGGCCAACAATCCACGCCGCTATGTGTATTTTTCTGTTAGCTACTGATTGCGTAAGGCTAACGCGCTATGCTAGCTATCGAGAGATCTGTGATCCGGATCCCCAGCGGTGACCGAATAGCATTCTTTCGGTTGCTAAAACTTGGAAAGAGCGATGTCTTTGTTCATTTACTGATGCCACGTATTTGGAGGATTTTCACTTTGAATCTCGCCTTTGCATTATTGGTATAATTAATATATAGCCAGTGCCGTTAATGCAATTTGAACAAGTTTGAAGGTTGGATATAATCTTCAAAAAGTTGTCCGAGGAGAGAAATAGCCACCGACAAGGTGTGGATCGACCATGTCTCTTCGATGACAGAGGTAGGTGACTGAAGGCAATCTCGCAAGGTGTGTGTCGACCATGTCTCTTCATGACAGAGGTAGGTGACTGAAGGCAATCCCACAAGGTGTGGGTCGACCATGTCTCTTCGATGACAGATATAGGTGACTGAAGGCAATCCCGCAAGGTGTGGGTCGACCACGTCTCTTCGATGACAGAGGTAGGTGACTGAAGGCAATCTCGCTAGGAGTGGGTCGACCATGTCTCTTTGATGACAGATGTAGGTGATTGACGGCAATCCCGCAATGTGTGGGTCAACCATGTCACTTCGATGACAGAGGTAGGTGACTAAAGGCAATCCCGCAAGATATGGGTCGACCATGTCTCTTCGATGACAGAGGTAGGTGACTGAAGGCAATCTCGCAAGATGTGGGTCGACCATGTCTCTTCGATGACCGAGGCAGGTGACTAAAGCAATCCCGCAAGATGTGGGTCGACCATGTCACTTCAATGACAGAGGTAGGTGACTGAAGGCAATCCCGCAAGGTGTGGGTCGACCATGTCTCTTCGATGACCGAGGCAGGTGACTGAAGGCAATCCCGCAAGGTGTGAGTCGACCATGTCTCTTCGATGACAGAGGTAGGTGACTGTAGGCAATCCCGCAAGGTGTTGGTCGATCATGTCTCTTCGATGACAGAGGTAGGTGACTGAAGTCAATCCCGCTAGGTGTGGGTCGACCATGTCTGTTCGATGACAGAGGTAGGCTGACTGAAAGCAATCCCGTATGATATGAGCGACAGAAGGGATATTGTGACGTAAATCGCCAGCAATTTGGAGCTCTGATATCAGCAGTAATCAGTCATAACATATAGTACATCGAACCCTGTTGAATATGTGGCCGCGTACCCTAGCCCCTTCTAGGGCCCATGCTGATCCCGGTTCACCGTTTAAAGCTGGTACAACTGGCGCAAAAGCATCAAAACTTGACTTTGAATGATTAGAAGAAATTCGTGGGCTATGATGTATATCGTTTTCCGTTACACCATGTTCACCGCTGGGAACTATGTATTTTTTTACCTGAATAGTTGTTGGCACCGGAATGCTGTTTGGGATAAAAGTACGCGAGTTGAGGCAGTTCAATGCTATTGGAAATGTTCTGCTTGGAACCACTGCGCTCAGGTATTCTTGTGTAGCAAACTATGATTTTAACCACATACCTAAATAAAATTGCAGACTAGGTTAATTTTTCATGGCAACCGTATTGTCCTTTAGTATTGCCTTATTTCAGCAGAGTTTTTCGTCACGACACACTGCTCTGGTTGATCGACAATATTTCGCTGGACTTTAGCAACATTATAAGGACAATATTTAGCTGGACCTAGCCTCCAAATTTGCCAGACATCCACCTAATAGATCATCTGTGGTTTTCATTTGTGGAAATTGCTTTAGTAATAGTTTGACTTTTTTTAAATATGTGGTTTTTTTTTCAGTGAGTGGAAGATCGTGTGACACTGCCTTGGTGCCATGTATGGATTTTACGTGTTTGAAAGTTGCAAACGACACTGCAAATTCATGTTTTTTTCGGAATTACCAAAATGAACTTTTTTTAAATAAATGTATTCTATAAGTTGGAGTCAGTAGTTTTTAGTCTAAAACTTTAGTTTGCTGCTGTAGTATTAATGCAGCACGCGGCATAGAGTACTGTAGAACGTGCTAGCTATTTGAAACATATTCCAAGACATTGCCTGAAATATAAATTTACAAAATCTTTTCAGTGGATTTTATTAGGAATATCATTAAATTCCAAAGATGTAAATTTAAATGCTTAAGTGTTTAACCGAAAGCCTCTTCAATTCTCCATGATTTTAATATCGAGGAATTATACACCAGTTATGGAGAAAATAGTAAAACTATGCTAGTAATCCGATTTATTGACGGAGGAATACATAAACAATCGTTTCGAAGCATTTGCAAATCAACCAGATGAATGTTACATCTTGTTAACATATTGTCCACTTAAGTCACCGTGTTCATTACAAGGGAGAGCAGCACATAAGAACTTCGGTGAAGATTGGCCCTGTGGCAACACATTGCTACACTATCCAACCCATCACTGATGTTTTGGGGTCCCATTCTTGGTTTCAAACCACGAAGCCCAGATAACCGAGAGTATAGTAAAACCCCAACCTAGGCGTATTTTAAGAATGCATTTAAAGCCAATATATATATATATATATATATATAAACTTGAAATATTTAACTTAAATGTACAAATTGACTTTCTTATTTTCTGTATCAATGGTTTCCTAAAAATCAACGAATGTACATTGAACTTTCCTTTTAGCGAACATTGTATGCAAAAATTGTGTTTTACTTAAGGCCAAATATATATATGAAAACTTTAAATATTTAACGCAAATATACAAATTGATTTTCCGAATTGCTCTATCAATGGTGTCCTAAAATTCAGCGAATATATACTGAACTTACCTTTTAGCGACCTGTGTATGCTAAAATTGTGTTCTAGTTTTTATTATTACACCGCGTGGACCTTTGACGCAATGAAGTTGCTTTGTTACCTCGTACAATCCTTCCCAGAAGACTTTGCACTCGAACGTTAACCGCTCGTTTCCGCCCAGAAGAGGACCACAGACTGCGTGTTTAATTATTAACGCAGCACACGTTTTACGCCTGATAAAACACACTTTTGTCGGTGACTACGATCGCACCATCTTCACCTCGCTCCTGAGTGAATAGCTCTAACCGAGTAAACTACGCCGACGGAAGGTGTCTCTTCAAATTTTTGTTCTTGACGCTTGCTTCACTTCTGTAGTACAACACATCATCTCCCACTAATTTTTTTTAAGCGAAGAAGAAATTTGCATTCATTCCAGACGATGGGTGGAACGAGCATCTCACAATTTTCGAAGCACTCTACGACAAGTATATCCATTTTTACGTTCGTGCTCCAATGTAAAAGCGCATATTTGTCGGTGACGAGATTCAATGTCCGTCTGCTCGCTCCGGAGTGAATTGTTATAACCAATGGAATGTTGGGCTGCACATTTGTAGTCTTGACACGTGCTTCACCTCTGTAGTACGTACGACGCACACCCTCACACAATTTTTCTTGCATTCCTGTTTCTCAGATCGATGCATCAAAGTTCCTAGCAGTCCAATAAGACGTATATTTGCAATTCGCTTAAATATCGTGTGCTTCCCGTTTTACCGCTGACAACGATACCTGCGTGTCAGAATCCTTGCACTGCGTTTCTCAAAAAGCCATTTCAACGTTATGTTTGCGTACGCAAGAGTGGATAGCACTTGTCCAATTCCTATGGATTGCTTCCAACAATTTCCTATTGAAGTGAAGGTAACTGACATGTGTCAAGTTTGAAAATTTATCATTAGTAATATCAAATTATGAACTAACTTAAAATAAAAATAAAGTGTTTCTCAGAGAGAGTCTTAATATATGTCCACGTGTTCATCATCTGAATTACAAATTATTTTTATGGAAACTTAAGATCTATAGAATTAGAATCATTTCACAAACATAAATTCAAGGGTCTTTCAAAGCCACGCGATATAAGTAAGAGCTCTCTAGAAAGACAACATCAATCCGTTTTTTTTTATTTTATATGATCCAAGTCATGAAATGTTGAAATATATATATTTATACAAAAAACCGACAGTAGATAGATAATGTATATTTTGCGTAGGTTTTTGAGTTTTAGTTTTTCCTTGCCATCATGTTAACGCAGTAGTATGAAAAACTGTTTTTCAGTAGTGGTCCAAGACGACTCCGGATTAGAATAACTGATGAAGCATGGCGATATGCTTTTTCTAGAATAATGACTTTCCCATTTCCCACGAACCAGTAGCTTTAAATTAGAAAGCGCCATTTTGGAAGATTTAAATAGAATTAGAAAGCGTTATCATTGACTAACGCAGTTGCTTGCTGCGAGAAAGCAACTTATGTTTATTAAGTACTCATGAATTTTTTCTTGAGGAGAAAGAGAACGATATCTGCTCACCGCACGTCTGACGGAGTCATTTCGAGAATACCTAATTTGTGAATTAAATCGATTGCTGCTCGGCTTGGCATCGAAAGTATGTTTCACCACAGCTTTTGCAAATATCCTTACCGCAAAAGGAGACTGGAGTAGCTCAGAGATTAATGAGGTCTGCATGCGTAACAATGTTGCTAATACAGTTTGTATTGTTAAATAGAAATGAAACTCTTCCGGGGTGGCATCTAATTAAATAAGAAAAGAGAGTCATGACAAAATTTAAATAAAAGCAGATCGTTTAACGAGAAACTAAGTATTTTCGTACTCCGCAGTTGTACGAACAGAAAAAATTGATTCTCCAGCAAGAGAAAACCTGCTGAACATGTACCTTACACCACGTACATAAAACACACTTCAGAACGTTACTTCACAGAATTGTATTTTATTTTTCTAATAAGTACTGAAATCTTAATGGAGTAATAGAACCTAAAGGGGAACGAAATTACAACGGATAAATTTATGATTCACAACTCCTTGAAATGCATATACATATCACTGTCGACTTATAGATGCAAAACATTTTCCTCTTTCCCAGGAAGCTACTGCGCAAAAAAGTTGAATATTGCATCGCCCTGGCGCTGGTATCCAACCTTCATTAAAAAAATGAAACCAGCCCTGCTTGCCCAACTTTCTTGCCTTGAAATTGGTTTAAGCAGCCAGGTTTTCCCAATACCTGAAAACGTTTGCTGATTACGTACAGCTGACAGGTGTGCACTAACAGCAGGTGATTTTTGCTATCACGTGGTACTTTGTCATCGCTGAAAATATGTACTAAACGCGAGGGGTTCCCTGTGCAAAATTTACTCCGTGTATATTATTCAGATTTAGACAAGGGTAACAAACGACTCTGATAACGATGAAGTGTGAAGAAGTTACGAAAATCCATACGCGCATTAATGAAGAGTTTGGTAGATTTGGTGATAAATTGCCTACAGGTGACACTCCGTTGTGTAAAACATTATTCATTTTAAAGCTGTCGTCAACAGCACGTAAATCCCCGCCCCATATTGAGTAAGTGGAGGAAATCACATTTCACTAAACCGCACCGCTTTCAAGATATTACGCAAAAACAGCATATTTGTATCACGGACTACTTACTCCCTTTAACAGTTTTCGTTACGTCGAGATATTTTACTTGTGATTTGCTTTTCTCTATTCGTTAAAGATGCATAAAATCAAAAATAACTTATTGCGGTGGCTTTTATCACATTTAGCAGGAGGATATCGTGATCTACTCAGATTGCAAAGATATATTGTGACGTTTATGTAAAACGTAATGAAATAATGTTAGGCGATTGATTTTGTAAAATATATTGTTCAGAAACATTGAAATTAACATTTAATGCGTCACTTCCGTTACCTGTTTTCATTACATCGAAATTTCTTAACTTAGGTTTAACTTTTCCGCTACCGGGAAAGGTGCATAACGTCAAAGAGAATGTCATAGAGTTTAGATGATTTCTGATTAAAGTGATTTTTGCGCAAATTATATTTTTCAGATAGACATCGCTTTGTACTCTCCTTCCATTTATGCCGTTCTCTCGGGGCTGCGTATGTAGGTCGAAAAGAAATGTGAGTACACAGGTGAAGACGTATACGTACTAACTGATTAGTCCGTAATTCTTCTACATCCCTTCTCAAGTAAGAGAGGAAAATTAACGCCACCACTGACCCTATTGAAAGACAGGTTATATCTTGCGGACAGAGATATGATCCTTAAAGTTTATTCACTACGCATTACGTATAATGTATTGTTCAGCACGTTTTAATTTTCAGATAAGGCCTAGTAAGAAATGACACATGAACAATTTTCATGTAGTGTTTGCAGAAAGAGAAAAATTGGCACAAGCCTGGTGTTTCGAATATCACATGTAACAGATTTCTTTTTTTTTTTTTTTTTTTTTTTTTTTTGATTGGAATTTTAACGACCACCGTGAGCAACTCAATGGGCTATAAGCAGTCGCCCGTCCCTAATTTAGGGTCACTGGGTCCAGGGAAGGGAGAGAGCCAGTGCCGTAAGACAAACACAACATCCATGCCTCACCGGGATTCGAACCCGGACCCCGTTCGGACGAATGATCAGAGGCCATCGCTTAGACCACTGCGCCACCGGGGCGGCTGTAACAGATTTCAAGGAAACCAAATGATATTTATTCTAAAGTTTAGTCAGAGCGCATGGCAACTAAATGTTTAAGTTACGACATCCCGTGTAGAATCATTTTTGTATAACTATGTCACAGTTTCCCACTCATTGTTTAAGCCTGAAAGGCTAAAGGAAAGGATAACTGAGGATATATTGTTAAAACTATTATTCGCTAAATGTCACGTTTTCGCATTGCTTAAGATCGTTTTAAACAGCGAGGTAGACAAGTTTCTGTGAGATCTGAGATCAGTAAAGTTAAGTGTAAAGCGGACAACAGTGTTAGAGACGTTTCGATACGCTCTTATATTTTATTGGAATCTTTGATGAGGAGGGTTAAAATTACGCTTGTTCAGTTTTGACACAAATTTTCTTACAACAGCTGATATCTTTCTACCTTCTCATATAAAGGACGACTTTATTTATCTATCATCATCATCATTGTCAACCATTATCAATCCACTGTTGGACGAAGCTCACCCTACGTTTCCTCCACAACAGTCACTCTTGTGCCAGTCTCCTCCATGTCCCTTACCGCATATATTTCGAATTTCATCCACCCATCTCACATGTTGTCTTCTTCTGGGTCTTTTCCTATCCCTTGGAATCCAATCTAAAATTTCGGCTGTCCATCGATGGTCTGTCCTCCTGGCAGTATGTCAACCCCATTGCCATTTCAGGGATTTTACTCTGATCATGATGTCTTCCACTCTTGTCATTTTTCGGATCCACGAGTTACTCTTCTTATCTCTCCTGGTTACACCAAGCATGTACCTCTCCATGCTACTTTCAGTTGTCTGCAGCCTTTGTATGACTTTTTTAGTTAAGGTCAACGTCTCTGCACCTTACGTAAGCACTGAAAGGATGCATTGATCAAACACCTTTCTTTTAAGACATAATGGCATATTGCTCTTCAAAATTAAGCTGTTTCTTTCAAAAGCTCTCCAGGCAAGTTTTGTACGCCGATTAATTTCTTCATCAATGTGACCCTCACTTGATATCTGCTGTCCAAGATAAACGTACGTGTCTTTTATCTCCAGCTTTTCTCCATCACTCGATAAATCTTCATTTCTTGTAAAAGCATTGAACATCACTTTTGTCATCTGAAAGTACATTTTTAATCCCACTTCTTAACTCTTGTCAGCAAGTTCCTGGATCATACTCTGCAGTTCTGATGCGGTATTTGCAAAAATGACTATGTCATCAGCAAAACAAAGTTGGGTTAGGTAATCTCCAACAATCTTTATCCCTTTGTTTCCCCAGTTCAAAAATTGAAACCCTTTTTCCAATGTGGCATTAAAGAACTTCGGAGATATTGTGTCACCTTGTCTCACTCCTTTTCCAACTTTTATGTGTGTTGTGTTTTCAAACAGCCGAATCTTTGCACTTGCATTTTCATAAATGTTATTAATAATATTAATGTACGCATTTTCAATACCGCAGGATTTCAGAGCCATTGTAACTGCTGATGGTTTCACCGAATCAAAGGCTTTTTCATAATCGATAAAAGCCATGCACAATGAAAGTTCATATTCCCTCGCTCTTTCAATTAGTTCTCTCAGTACGTGGATATGATCTATTGTGCTGTAGCCACTCTTGAATCCAGCTTGTACTCTCGGTTGAGCCATGTCCAGTGTCACCTTCAAGCGGTGTGAAAGAAATTTCGTTAAAATTTTATAAGCCACTGATAGGAGGCTGATAGGTCTGTAGTTCCTGAGATCCTCAATGTCACCTTTATTATGTAGCAAGATCATTGTAGCGTTGTTCCATACCTCAGGAATCTTCCCTTCATTAAGGCATCGAGTGAAAATTTGGGCGAGTACTGTTTAGATTTCTCCACTTGCTTCTTGTATGATGTCTACAGTAATTCCATCTTCTCCTGGAGCTTTTCCCAGCTTCATGTTCTTGATTGCATGTTCAACTTCTGCTGGGAGGACTGGGAGAACTGTTGTACTGGTACCTTTCATGATGTCTGGAGTACCTACATCATCCCTTTCATATAATTTGGAGTAGAAATCTTTCACTCTTGTCAAAATTTCGCCTCTATTTCTTGTTACAGAACCATCTTCTTTTCTCAGTGCCATAATCTGTTTTCTTCCCTTACTGAGATGTCCCTTTGCTATCTTTAGGCTTTGGTTGTTTTCAATTGCTTTCCTCACTAGTTCACAGTTGAATTTCTTTACGTCTTCAGTGATACTTTTTCGTACTGTCTTGCATAGCTCTATATATTCCACTTTGGAAGTCACATCTTCTTTAGTTGTCCTCATCTCTCTTCTTTTTTGCATCAACATTTTGGTTTTTCCTGATAATTTGTTCACATGCAACTTGTTCTTAGACCCAGCTAATTTTGTTGCTGTTTCCATAAGGGCTTTGGTTACTTTTCTGTTAACTTCAGAAATATCCACTTCTTCCAATGTTAGGCCTTCTAAAGCAGAGAATCTGTTCTTCAGTTCCAACTTGAAGGTATTATGGTGTTTTTTAAGGTTGGTTATGTCAATACATTTTGTTTGTCTTATGAGATTGCTACGTTCGAGTTTAGTGTTGAGGTGCATCTTACATCTCACCAATCTATGGTCACTACCTGTGTTGAACTTGTTTAGCACACTGAAGTCTTCTATGACGAATTTTTTGTTACACATAATAAAATCAATTTCACTTGTCGTCCCATTTTGATGTCTCCATGCCCGTTTCCTGTGTGGCTTTTTCTTGAAAAAGGAGTTCATGATGAAAAACCCTTCTGCCTCTGCAAACTCTACGAGAGTATTTCCACGCTGGTTTCTGTTGCCGTGACCGAATTTACCTACTGAAGTTTCATTGTGTTGCTGTTGCCCTATTTTTGTATTGAAATCTCCCATAATTACCTTTAAGTGCTGCTTACCTTTATTATTTAGATGACGAATTTCCTCATAAAATTCTTCAAATTCTTCTTCAGGATGACTTGTGGTGGGTGCATAAGTTTGAATAATCTGAGCCTGGTATCTTCCCGAGAGTTGGAAAACGAGTCTTGCAGCTCTGTCAGAGGAAGTTTCAACTTCTACAACTTTATCCTTCAGTCTCTTGTTTATTATAAATGCAACACCATTAGTTCTGCCAGTATCAGTCCCACGATAGTAGAAGAGATGTCCACTTTTCAGTTCAATGAGATCTTCTCCTTTTCTCCTTACCTCACTTAGCCCGACGATGTCCCACTTGATCCTTTGTAGTTCCTCTTCCAATTCAAGAAGCCTTGAACCAGAAGATAGGGAGCGTCCATTATACGTAGCGAAGGTCAGCATCAGATGGCAGCCAAGTCCGGTCCTCCGGGGATTCTTAGCACCCTCTGCCTTCATGTCGCACTGGCTGCTGCCTTGGCCAGGTACATTCCAGCTGCCGGAGACTGAGGGCCAAGATTTAAGTTGTGGAGTCATTTTGGAGGGGTTTGGCCATAACTCACTACGCTGGACAAGCGGGTTGGTGAGTGTGGGATAGCATTTCCTCTAATCCCGATGGTATAGTTATACCGCTATTGGCGGTCGTCAGAGCTCCTTTAGTGGGAACAGGATGTACCACGAGAAGGCGGGGTTGACATTTGTCAAGGAGAGGCTGTGATGTTACGCATCACCTGACCTTACATCCCAATAGGCATGTATGGATATGATATTTAACTCATTTCAGATTTATTGTTTCTTCCTAACTCGTTAATTTGCTTCCTAATTCATTGTCTTATATCATTCTGGCTCAATATACCTGGATGTAGATTTGCCGGATTTTTATCTTACAACCGGAAGACTAAAGGTTCGGATATTGTTTACCATTATATTCTTGCAGATCATGATTTGGAAAACATCTGGGTGCTGAAATGAAAAAGAAAAGATACGTTTACAGTAACAAATGAAGTCAGAATTCCATGAATTTGTTTTGTAGGGATGAAATTTTGAATAAATAACATCATCCACTTCTTATTTGTTCGTCCCGTTATCGGAACTAATTGATGCGCTGATGATCTAAAGGCTAGCTTTTGAATAGCTTGGATTTTTAAGAACTTACATTAGCACTGACATTAAATTTTTGTAAATATAAGTTCCTGCAAACTACAAAGTGCAGCAATACACATATAATTACATTATATGTGTAGAGGAATGGCCTCCTATCTCTTTATTCGAAAGTTGTTAACTTTGTGTTTAAAATTAGTTTAACTCATGATACCGGATGTAAGAGATGGCTGATAAACATGCTAATCTTTGAAATTCGAAATTACAGATATTTAAAATCATTTTCCATCGCATTTGTTGTTTACATTCCCTGCTAACGTGTAACCCGTACGACCAATGGCTCTCACCAATCGCTGCTTTGCTTTTCGTGTGACGTCATTTAGCCAGCCAATAGCAACTGGTATCCGAAATGGCTCTACCTAAAATATATCTAGGAACCTTGGTTATGCGTATTACTAATGCTCAATGCTTATCCTGTATGACGTGTCACGGAGTCATTAATAAAATTTACAGTTTTGATGGAATCGCGAACGTAAAAACACCTGGTTAGACAACAGCAATCTGAGAGTTGAATCATTTCTGTTAAACAAAAGCTTCTGGATCCCAATATAATGAAAAGCTTTTCATTTTCTTATTTTCTAGATTTGTGTCGAACTTGCATTGAAGGAATATGTTTTGCTTTTAAGCTCAGAAATGTTTGTTCATGGGTCCAAAATGCGTCAAGTAAGATGACTGTATATATTTTGAGGGATTGTTTAAATAACAAAATATAGCAAACAGTCGCAGAGTGCAAAAATGCTCTCGAATGTATAAATTATGTAACATAATTAAGGCCAACGGGGAACGGCAGTCCTATTTTTCGTAGTCACCGTTTTTCAGAAGCTTTCCGTTTTCTGCAAATGCTCTCCTTGTGTCTTAAGCACGTCCATCGGACGCTTTACTGCATTACGTCAAGAAATCGTCCACTCTCAAGACAGGTCGCAAAGAACTTGAAATATCCAAACCTGAATGTGTTCACGGTTATGAAAAACAATCACCCACACCTTTGGGATGACACCAAGACGTCGAAAACATCGTTCAAGAAGCACCGAACTTCGTAAGGAGAGGTATCTCGCTTTAACCGCGAGATGAAATAGGTCCTATGCAGAGCGAATATTACCTACCAAGTTTTCCTCTGCCACTCAGACTATGTTGTAAATGCTAGCAATATATCCATGGCTGATGGCACTACTGGTGCCGGCATTGAATTGCGCTACAACATGCGGAAATGCTGCACACCTGGCGGATGTTACGTTGCGTGCTAGACACTGCTGTCCACTATCGTCCAGGGCTTTTTTACCGCCACATCGGTATAGCACTCCGTATGTTTTCCCTCAGTCTGTGTAGTACAGGTACACCCTTGAAATGAATGTGAATGTTATTCCAAAATTCGTGGTAATTTAAAGGAGTGACCCAACTACCGGGCGCTTACAATCGTACCTCGTTCGAAATCCCCTAAATCCTTAGAAGCTACCAACTGAACTGCGAATGCTACTACTTGAGCTTGAGGTGACATCCGCCTCTATATACATTACACCATTTGCGGAAGGTATCATTCACCGCATTCGCGTGGTGATATTTAACCCTTTAACGACCATAGCGCCCAAAACGCCCGTACAAACAAACGACCATAGACACCCGAAACGCCTGTCTAGAGGGAGTCAGATTTCCTATCCTTACCTCTTCTTTAAATTTGCTCGACCTATGAGGCATCAGCAGGAGTTACTGTCAGTCACTATTATTGTTACTAAGCAAAGAGAGAAACAAAAGTCAGTTTCGGGCGTTATGGAATTCAGGGTGATACCAGATTTTAGGGTAATTGTCGTTAAAGGGTTAATGGAAGTGGTATCGCCCTCGCCATTTCTTTCGGCTCCTCAGTGTAGGTAGCAGATTTTTTTTGGCACATTAGTGTACATTTCAACACTATGTAATGTTGTTGCTGTCTCATACATTTGTCTTGCAGCCCAGTCGAAGACGAAAAGTTTTTATTCCTTCAACCGAGCCCAAACGTTTGTGATATCTTATGCTAAAGTATCTTATTTTAAAGATAATATACGAAATGCTACAGACCTATCAGCCTCCTATCAGTAGTTTATAAAATCTTCACTAAAGTTCTTTCACACCGCTTGAAGGTAACACTGGACATGGCTCAACCGAGAGAACAAGCTGGATTCAGGAGTGGCTACAGCACAATAGATCATATCCATGTGCTGAGAGAACTAATTGAAAGAGCGAGGGAATATGAACTTCCATTGTGCATGGCTTTTATCGATTATGAAAAAGCCTTTGATTCGGTGAAACCATCAGCAGTTACAATGGCTCTGAAAACCTGCGGTATTGAAGATGCATACATTAATATTATTAATAACATCTATGAAAATGCAAGTGCAAAGATTAGGCTGTTTGAAAATACAACACACGTAAAAATTGGAAAGGGAGTGAGACAAGGTGACACCATATCTCCGAAGCTCTTTAATGCCACATTGGAGGGTGTTTTTCAGTCACTGAGCTGGGAAAACAAGGGGATAAAGATTAATGGAGATTATCTAACCCACCTTCGTTTTGCTGATGACGTAGTCATTTTTGCAACTACCCCATCAGAGCTGCAGAGTATGATCCAGGAACTTGCTGACAAGAGTAAAGAAGTGGGATTAAAAATGAACTTTCAGAAGACAAAAGTGATGTTCAATGCTTTTACAAGAAATGAAGATTTATCGATTGATGGAGAAAAGCTGGAGATAACAGACACGTACGTTTATCTTGGACAGCAGATATCAAGTGAGGGTCACATTGATGAAGAAATTAATCGGCGTACAAAACTTGCCTGGAGAGCTTTTGGAAGAAACAGCATAATTTTCAAGAGCAATATGCCATTATGTCTTAAAAGAAAAGTGTTTGATCAATGCATCCTTCCAGTGCTTACGTATGGTGCGGAGACGTGGACCTTAACTAAAAGAGACATACAAAGGCTGCAGACAACTCAAAGAAGCATGGAGAGGTGCATGCTTGGTGTAACCAGGAGAGATAAGAAGAGGAACTCGTGGATCCGAAAAATGACAAGAGTGGAAGACATCATGATCAGAGTTAAATCCCTGAAATGGCAATGGGCTGGACATACTGCCAGAAGGACAGATCATCGATGGACAGCTGAAATTTTAGATTGGATTCCAAGGGACAGGAAAAGACCCAGAAGAAGACCACATGGGAGATGGGTGGATGAAATTCGAAAGTATGCAGGGGTGACATGGAGGAGACTGGCACAAGACAGACCGTTGTGGAGGAAACTTGGGGAGACCTTCGTCCAGCAGTGGATTGATAATGGTTGACAATGATGATGATGATGATACGAAATGCTAATTTTTTTCTTTAACGAACTTACTAAACATTACAAATAGCTATAAAATCCAAAGAACATGATTCCAAACCGTTAATTAATGAACATTACCCGAATATGAAATGTTTTACTGAAATTTTCTAATCGGAAGTGAAAACAGTATGTTGGGACTACGCCAACAGACGGCGCAGCGGAGAAGGCCAACGGCAGACGTGACTAATATCCCTAAAGGCAGAGGTTATCCACTCTACAGCGTCTGCAACTGTGATTTTTTTGGCCAATTCCTAAGCTCTTTCATCAATTCGAGAGAGGATCGATTGCAACACATAACGCAGGTATTCATTTTTGAACCATTTAATCACACCGTGAACTAAAGGCTGTAAATTAGCCGTTGAGTTTGGCTGTCAAAAAGAGGAATTTCGGATTTTTGAGACTTGCTTAATGTGCATGGCAAGTGGCGTTGTCTAACACAAGCATGACACTTCTTCCTTGATGTCTCATCTTTTGATCAACATTTATGAGCCACTCTTCAAATATAGGGACAGTCATCCAGGCCTTTCAATTTGATTTCCAAATCACACCTACATTTGCAAATGTTTTCTTCCTTAAAACATTTTGGCCTTTGGTATTTCCAGATCACCAACGGTTTCTCCTTCGCGCCAGCAGCACAAACACAAGCTCCTTGTGATTACTCAAGTTTTTGCATCATGCTTTTCGTCGGCAGAACATGGTAGAAAAGTCCGGTTTCATCCATATTGAAAATGTCCTTGTCTTCATAACCGGCTGAAAATAATGGGAGTCTCGTAACCCAGTCCTCACACAACTACTTATTAACGTATGCCGTTTCACTACTCAATGCATGAAAAACGATGTTATGTCGTATCTGAAATTTGTTCAACCATCCATTGCTAGCAGAAAAGCCTTCAATCCCGAGAGCATCAGCTATCTCGATAGCCTTTTGCTTACTAAAAGGTCCACTGATCGGAACGTTCTTTGCCCTTGAGATTTTGAACCACTCCAACACAGCTTCGTTGATATCTGAAAACTTTGCGAGGCGAATCCGCTTGACTCCACGAAACTTAAAGTCTTCCTATTCTTTTAAAATTGTAACTTTGTCCTTGATAATCTTCTTTATTTGAGTCTTACCGCAGTTAAATTATTCTGATAACTTCCTTTCAGATTTTTCACTTACACGCAATTTCATGACTTTAACACATTGTTTAAGAGATAAAAAAAACCGTTTTTAACACATTGCAAGAAGCGAAAATTATCTGCGTGAGTTCGTGAATGAACACTAGGTTCACCACTGGACCGAGACGACAAAAATTTCTTTCTTTCATCGGACAATGCAATGCTCGAATGCTCGCCCACGAATGAGCAATCAGCGATCACACGTGTGCATGTCAAGGTCAGACAGCTCTCTCCTTTCCGCTTGTTCCCCCGCATCTAAGCGTGTCGAAATCTTCTTTAAGGTAGGGGAGGCGGGAAAATCGGTCGCTCGTGAAAGTTGGCTTGGTCGTTTATATGCGGCTTTTTAACATTACGTCTACAGTCTAAAATTCTATGCCTAAAAAAATCGGTCGTTAGGAGGGGGGGGGGGTTGTTATATAGGGGTGATCGCTCGGAGAGGTTTCACTGTAGTGTTTTATGTTGTGCTACTAATTGTGCGTCATCAATCGGCGCCATTCAAAATCAAGTATCAGGTGAAAGGCTAAAGGTTGAATCCTTTCCCAAATACGTGTTTACATATATGTCACGTTTCGTGTCCGTTTGTCCATTTCTTCATGGTGGGTCATTTATTGTGTCGAGTAGTGTGCTCAAATCAAAGTTGGAAAATAAAATTCTTCTCTTACATAAAATACAGTGTAAGAAGAACAGCTAGGAAATAGTGATTTGGTGATGGTTGCATGACAAGTGAAAATTGCTGATTCCTTTTAAATTCTCAGGCAATTTTAAAAATGGGTTGGACAATAAATCAACATTCGCTACAGTCATATGTTTGTCCCCATGAAACAAAAACGATGTAGACAAACTTTAGAGAATAGAGTAGAGATGAAGTCAAACAGTTTGTGAAAGGGTCCCAGGAAATTTTACAAAATATTTACACATCTTGGGTTCAACGAACGCCTAAAGTTAGGATTTATCAATAATATGGGTACTATTTCGAACAACACCATTATGTCCAGTAAATCTCAACATATTTTATAACATACTTTTAAAATAGTTCAACATACTGAGAAGCTATTTGCAAATAAGGCTTACATTTGGGTCAACTCTTGTACAAAAAGTTTGGGTATCGATGGAAACAGAGAAAGCCTAAACCGGTTCCATTAAACGCCGCCAGTGTTGCCAACTTTCCTCAAAATGCCGAAACATAGTGTAAAACTAAATTTCGCATTCAGTTCTTAGATGAATTTTACTCGCGTCAAATAATTCGCGTAGATTGAGCTGTAAGTACAGATGAAGAATACTAATGTTTACCACAATGAAATGTTTATTATACATCGATTATAGTTACGTAGAACGTTTGGCTCGCTGTCATCACGACGAATGCAATCAGGGCAAATCCATTCATCCTGATGATGCCGAGCTAAGCGTTCTGCGAAAATATGTCGATGTATAGTTAACCTTTAATTGTGGTAAACGTTGGTATTCCGATTCTATCTTAACATCACAAGTTGGGTAGTCAATAATTATATATATTTGGGCTATAAGTATCAACACGCTCCAAAATGAAAGCAGCTGGATCTGAAGGAATACAAGTACAGAGCAATAGGGCAAGCAGAGTACCGTGCACCATCTGGGACTCAAAATTGGGTCGATCTGGAACAAATGACACACATCCACCATTTGAACACTCGAAAACCTAAGCAACATAATTTTCCTGATAGAATGCCTAGTTTTGCCAAACAAGAACTATGATCTCAAATATTACTATTCTGCAGAAAAAACTAAGTTATGCAATACAATGCAGCACTAATCCAGAAAGTAATTGATAGGTTAATATGTATATTATGGTGCAAAATTCAGGGACGAAAAATTTCAAAAAAACGGTGACGTACATCTTATTTAAAATAAAAAATGATGTAAAATAAAAAAAAAGTTCATTGATAGACTTATTTTTGAAAACGTTTTACGTAAAATTTACATATCTATGCTGTACGCCGAAATTCAGTCAGCGGCGACGATGACGTTGTGACTGTCCGACGTGAGCCGTGCACTTCGGGCCGGGCAGAAGTACCGGTGATCGATGCACAAAGAAGCCGCGCGAGGTTTTTTTTTTTTTTTTTGCTGTAGCACGGACTTTCCTGAGCCAGACGCCATTGCTCCTTGATGGTGTCGCTGGCGAAAACAGCTACCTCCGTTACGAAAAATAGTCCATACTGTTAAGAGCAAAAGGCAAAATAAGGACTTTTCGGAATCCATTTTTCTTCGCTCAGCAGTTTTTTGTACAAAACTGCTATCTAAAACAATTTTTCATAACTTAAGAGATTAATACTTTTCGTGCAGCCACGGCCTCATCTGAACCAGACGCCATTGCTCCTTGCTGTTGTCGCTGACAGAAACAGCTACCTTCCGCTACAAAAAATAGTCCCTAGTGTTAAGAGCAAAAAGCAACACAAGGAGTGTTCGTTCAGAATCCATTTTTCTTTGGTCAACAGTTTCTTTGACGAAATTGCGTAAAAAGAAAAAATTTAAAACGACAGGGCATTTTGAGAAATAAATTTCATATGAGAAGTTATTCAGTCAAGAGCCTGGTACTTAAGGCTAATGCTGTCGAGCTTGGAGAAGAAGGAAGTGGGGCCGCGGGTGGCCTAGAAGGCAACGTTCGTGACTGCCACGAAAAGGACCTCAGGTTCGACCCCAGACAGGTACTAACGCTCGATCCACTAAATACCCGCCGTGCGTTGAATGGACATGTTAAGCCGTTGGACCCCGGGTACTGGCTCCCCGGTAATAAATAAGGGCGTCTTCCTTCCCCTTTCTACTGCGCTTCCGTGTCACTTTTCTATCGGGCAATCTAGCCCAAATCTCCTATCTTCCAATTTCTAAGGGTTGATTAAGGCCTGTGGTCAGACACTCCCTTCCTAGAATCCGCTACATATGATCAGAGGAAGGAAGTGGTAGGAAACATCACCCAACACAGCGACAAAAGATTGGAAGGGGGTGTGTTAGTTAAGCAGGGAGTAGGGGATAGAGTTCGATTCGAACTCCACCACACTCCTATCCTCTATCCCCACTAATTCTCTTGAAATCGATCTCTATCTTTAGTTTATTGCAGGGAAGCCGACTTCAGCGCTTTGTTTTTAGGGGGGTGGGGGCTCGACACCCAGCCTTTGGTATAGCCAAATTTTTGATAAATTTAAAGCACTAAAATAGACGCAACCTTTTTTTTAAAGCATTTTTAAAAATAAGATATTAATGATTGGTTGCAGTTATCAAATTTCTTTATTTTTGTTGCATTTTTGTATCTTGTACATTTACTAAAATGTTTGACAGCCTTGAAGGAGGTAAGGAATTTTCTTACCCCACCCCCAAAAAATGTATTCATATGGACGCCACTGGGGGTGCGTCAAGTGATCACACGTGGAAGGGACATGTCTCTTCGATTTCCAGGTGGAAAATTTAAAGGAAAAGGGGGAAGGCAAAAGATAAAAACTAAGAGATACTTTTATTTTTTGTTTTTATTTTTTTGTTGGAGGTTTCACGACCACCTGAGGAACTCAACGGAACTCAGTCGCCCGTGCCATCGTTAAGCCACTGCGCCACCGGGACAACCTACGAGATTCGACGTCTATTTTCAAATTCAATTGTAATTTCTCGTCACCAAATGAACAAGGGAAGGAGAAATATTCTTTTGGTGAATATTAATATTTTTTAAAAATAAAATTCAGCCTGTGTTTTTATAAAAATATCCAGCGATTTTATTTCCAAACATTTATAAAAAAAAAAAAAGGAATTAAGTGGATTACTTAAACAAAGAACAAGAAGCGGAAATAATTACCTAAAGGTGCCAGGAATCATACGCTTCTGTCCTTTTTTTTTTTTTTTTTCGTAATCATTTTAAACATTCACTACATATCAGGAGGACATGTCAAACACAATACGGGGATGCAAGTCCGAGGGAAAAAAGTCCGAGATGGGCGTTTTATTTGTCATTATGGGCAAGCTAATAAGTCGATTTGACATACTGTTTGACTGTTTGGGCGGGAATGGTGGACATACTTTCATTATTTACCAAGTGTCGTGGGATTGCAGGCAAACCGCCACACAGGAAAACTGCCACACGTTTTTCATTAAGGGACTGGGCACAAACTGCTGTTCCTCCGAGAAACACTTTGAATGTGTGGCAGTTTTCCAAGTTTTCTAATTATGTGTGGCAGTTTTCCAAGTTTTCTAATTATGTGTGGCAGTTTTCCAAATTTCCTAATTATGTGTGGCAGTTTTCCAAGTTTCCGAATTATGTGTGGCAGTTTTCCATGTCTCCGAATTATGTGTGGCAGTTTTTCAAGGCGCCTAACGAAGGGAAGGAGCTCTTTTGTCTGTCTGAATTTTCACGCCGGTTCATACCAGTTTAAGGTTACATGGACATAGAAGTTCAAAAGGAGGGAGGGGTGGGGAAATAAAGATCGCCGTTTCTTGGCAAATGTAGAGAATTGAATTGGAAACTCCAAACAAATTTGGAGAAACCATTCCATTTAAGGCAAGCGAGAATTTTACTTTACTTTGAAGAAATAAATTTGAAGAAATAAATTGTCATGCCTTATAAGTACATTTCTTAAAACTACAGTGTTCGACGAAACAACGGAATTACAGCGACTCATGCTGTGTTCAGAAAAGGACGATATGGTGGGATTTTTTAATAACACTGCACTTGTACTTAGGCACAAAATATTTGCATAGCATGTCAGGTTTGTAATATTTTTATCTTTTACTTAATTAATTCATAGGCCCTATACCTTGACCTTTTTAACCGGGTACGGAGAACTGACCACATCGCAATTTCAGTGCCATAAATTTGTTCTGTGTAACAAATATCGTGTGATTATATTTCCTACAACCTGAGCAACTATTGTTCACAAAACATTTTTTTCTTAATATTTCATTTTCAATAAGTAATATGGATATTTCCATGACTTTCGGGCCAAACACAAACCCCTTAAAATTTTGAGCCACTCAAAATTTTAAGGGGCAGTATAAAAATTACGTTTTTGACCACTTTGTGGCCACGTCCCCAAAGGTTAGTTATCTGAGTCAAATAAGTTTTCGTATTTTCTTAATTACGATATTTAACGTGATTCTTTATAAAAAATGTTTATAATCTATACCTCAACAAAATAATTTGAGGGTTTTATAAACTACAGCAAAATCTTTGCGAGCATGTGCAAACGCAGGAAACTTGTTTGGCAGAGGGGGGGGGGGGCATATTACCAAAAATATAAAATATTTGGAATTTCTGGTCGAATTGGAAGGTTTTCGGCGTTTGCAAAAACAACTCAGCAAGCAAATTCTGTACGACGGGCATGTGCTAAAGCAGGAAACCTGTTAGTTGATACCAAAAATTAAAATACAAAAACTTTTGGTCCGATCCGAGCATTTTCGGCGTTTACAACCTAAAACTCAAAATTCTCTGCGGGCATGTGCTAATGCAGAAAACCTGTCATAATAAGAAATTTCTGGTCTGATCGGGAGATTTTCAGCGTTTACAGGCCGAACTCAACAAATTCTCCAAGCGCATTAGCTAACGCAGGTAGCCCCTCGGGGGGGGATTGCCGAAAATATAAAATATAGAGAATATCTGGTTCGATTGAAAGATTTTCCGCGTTTGCAATCTACAGCTCTAGCAATTCTTTAAATTCCATATTTTTGGCGTTAAGACCGCCCCCTCCCACACTCCGCCCACCCACACTCCGCCCTCTCACACACAGGTTTCGTACGGTAGAAGATGCCGGCATGAGTTTCTTCCTTGGATTCAAAGAATTATTTTTTCTTCACCATCAATTAGGTTATTCTCGAGATCGATGCAAAAATGAAGATTTTTTTTTTCATCTGGAGACGGCATTCAATTTTTTTGGGAAACTGAAAAACTAAAGTTAAACAGAGTACAAATGTTTCCAGCAATCGTAATTACATACATGGGACTGACAAAAATATAAAAAAATTAACTCTTTAACCGCGTTGGACAAAAATTAGAATGTGCCGCCAGAAAGTCTGAAAATAATACAGTATAGCATGAGCAAGATGGAATTGTTCACCGTAATTTATTTATTTAAATATTGAACTGGAGCCCACTGCTGTATTCCCAACTGAAATTACTAAAGTAATAATAAAAAAAATGGTTTAAAAAGACATTGCTCCAAGCAGTTTTTTATTTTGCTTGTTGTACTTGATAGACCATCAGCCCGAGGTTCCTTCCACGAGCAAGGTTTGCTTTCTTCTCAGCCATATTTATCTTTTGGTGTCCCTGCAGCTACACAGCATCCATTCCTTAATTTTTCTTTCTCATATATCTTTCCCTTCACATTTCTTTATCATTGCCTTTCTTTCTTTCTTCCTTTCCTTATCTCTCTCTTTTTTTAATACCCTCAGAGGATAATCATTTCCTTCATCACTCTGAAAGAATTTTGAGCCTTAGGACCGTGAATGTGTCTTACGAAAATTTCGCAGTTTTAGATAAATGAACTTTGAGAATATTAATAATTTTTTTGTTGTTGAACATCATGCATAAATTCTTAAAAAAATTCCAGCTTTGTCACCTCCGTTTTGGATATTTTCCATGTCTGTATTCAGCATAAATGCAAACATTTATGGAGAAGATAACATTTAACAACAACATAGGATAGTGGCAACACTGCGGTGGTGGTGATAATTGCGGGAGAAATCTTCGCTCCCCAGCAAAAACAGTACATCTGGGCCAGCAGTGTCCCAGCACAACTTTTTCACTGCCCAACCGTTAAAAAAATGTCCTGGAGGCCACCACGTGGACCAATAACTCAGGCAAGCAGTTGACACCTCATCAGTTGCCATGCCAGAACAGGGCCATCAGTTATCCATCACTGGCAGTGGTTGGCACAAGCGGCACTACAAGCACGTGCCATAAATGATGGATAGCCTAACGTGGCCCACTAGTTTCCCGGCAGTGGCAGCAGGAAATCACGTGACGTAATTGATGGCTTGCCAAATCTTGTCCGTCAATTTCCCAGTTATTAGTAGCTTTAAGAAAGAAAAACAAAACAAAATTAATAACCGCAGTTTCCCAAAGACACAACTGCTGTTTTTCCCCTAAGAAACTTCTGCATTACAGCACTGCCCTGGGGAAATTTTCTCAACTGGTCCTGGAAATCACGCTTTAGGATCTGGGTGGTAGCGAATCAAGGACTGTCTGTGTTGGAAGCGGGCGCTCCAGCAACCGTAATGATTTGCCACACACATGCCTTACCTTAAAGCTGAGCATCTTTTCTGCGGAATGTGAAACGAATGGTTCACTTTTTAATTTTACAATAGTGCAATGTACTTTTCATAAATTTCTATTTCATATAGTTCATAATTAATTTTTTCAACGTAACGATTGTTTTTATCTACCGTAAGGGATCTTCACTCATTTTCAACGAGTGTACCAACTTAAAGGCGCTATCCAAAGTTTCATGCTGTTCTTGTCGTCTTGAAAGGCGATTGTTGAATTAAAATATTTACCCGTTCATGTCACATTCCGTTATATTTTTGACGTTGTATTTTTAATTTCCGCGATCCGGAGCTACATTTGTTTTAAAGAGGAAAGATATTTTATTTTACTTATCATTATTTTTTTCAGTGAATTCCTTCCGTCTTGTGTATTCAACCCACAAATGAGCACATTATATACACATAGCGTTTTTTTTTCGTTTTTGTTTTTTACAAATACTAATTGATAAAATTTGTGCGCGAGCAATTTTTTTTTTTTACCAACATAACGATTTTTTTTATGTTTTTCCGGGACATTTGTTTCAAGCGGTTTAATGCATGCTAAAACAAAAGATTACACGGAAATATTTTCTTTTTATTCATGGGAATGGAGTGGGTGTATTTCATGGCTGTCTGTATTCTCGATTCTTTGTGTGTTAGAGCAGGAATTTTGCTATGAAATGAGTTTCTATAAATACATAAAGGTAATTGACTATTTTTTAAAGTTCATTAATATTAATTTATATATTTTTCTTCCGACGGTAATCTTCGTCGACGTGGCATTTCATTAGGAAATTAATTTGCCTCTCTACATATGGCTTTTTTCCTTAACATCCACTAAAATAACACGATGGCGATAGCGTCGTCTTCAAAAAACTGGTATCATGAAAGAAATAGCACCTGTTGCTTTAGTTCATGCGCAGTCACGTTGCTTCGGGCGCCAGCTATGGGCCACTAGTGGCACTTGCTTGGAGGACCGCAATTAACGGTGAAGCTGCAAGACCATCAGCCGCTGCCACCAACGGACTGCTACCAGCCCGTGGGCAGCAGATTTCAGCCAGCAGTAACACATAACTGCCAGCTGGTGGTGTTGGAAACAAAATTATTTTAAATAAATTTAGTCCAACATGCACGTGAAAAAGGGGATACCCCGAGGAGGTATCGGGAGGCAATCCCAAGCCTTGAGGCGATACTTAGGCCCCCAGGGGAAATCAGGAGGGTTGCAAGTGTCGATGCGGTCAGGTGCCAAGAAGGGAGCGACGTGAACTTGACCTCCGCGGATTAGGTAAACTCCCCAGAAGGTTTCGTGACCTTGGAATCCGCGGACAAGGTGAAACCCAAAAAGGTCACGGAGAGGTTAGACTGGTCAAGACGACAGCTCAAGGAGTTGAGGTCTAGTGATAGCGGGATACAGACGGAGTTGAGTTCTAGTGGCAGCGGGAGACAGACATTTTTTGGTAGTGAGTGCCGAGGTGTGAGCGGAGAGGTGCGCTAGATTGGAGAGATGAGGTATACTGCCCAGCGTTGACGAAAACTACAAGTTTGACAAGCAGAAGAATTGCCAGCGATGGAAATTCCAGATAAGCTATTTTTTTCCTTTTCCCTGTTATTGCATATACCTGTTTAACATTATTCGTAACCCTAATTAGGGCACGAGGCGTGTATATATATATATATATATATATATATATATATATATTTCTACTATACTCAAAGTGTGTCCCCTAGATATTAATAGTTATGATTTTGAAAACCTATATACTAATCTGCCTCTATCAGATATAATCACTACCTTTAAAGAGCTGTATGCAGAATTTAAACTTAACCAATTTGTTGATGTAGGAACTTGGAACTCTTATCTCAATTGCTGCATAAAAAATAACCATATCTTATATAATAATACTCTCTATAAGCAAGTGAACGGTATTCCAATGGGAACATCGACGTCCACGAATATCGCTAATCTATTCCTGTTCTTTAAGGAATATAAATTCATTAAAAATCACCCCACCTGCTCAGATAACTACCTTTACACTTTTAGATATATTGATGATCTGCTGTGTATCAATAATTCCGAAGTTATAGAGAGTGATTTTGATAATATCTATCCTAGCTCTCTTAACTTATGTAAAACCAACCACAGTAATCAGGAACTTGAGTTCCTAGACTTAAGCATTAAGCTCAACAGAGGTAACCCATCTATTAGCCTCTTTGATAAAAGAGTTAATTTTCCTTTCAAAGTAATTAAATATCTACACTGGAATAATAACATTTCAACCAAAGTAATTGAGAATGTACTAATTTCTCAGGTCCTAAGAATTTCAAGAATTTGCAGCAACAATTTGGACTTCAATTACCACATTAATATACTATTAGAAAGTTTTCTAGAGAACGAAATTCCTTCTTCTTTCATCAAAAGAACTTTAAGAAAAATTATTCTGAATAATAGAGTAAGGTTGGCAGATCTGCTTTAATTTTCTACACAGTTAATAATATGATTCTGACCAATCAAAGCCGTAAGGAAGTTGGCTAGAGGATGCCTATTAACTACCTAAAGGAACCTTAGTGCTATGGATATGACGGTCCTATTAAAACAAAAAAATTAAATAATATAAACAAAATCACAAAAAAAGCTTAAAAATCTGTTTATAAAAGAAAATAAAAACAAATAAAAAAAGAAAACTAGTTATTCATCACTAGGATAGCTATACTAAAAATAGTAAAACCAACATTAAAATTAATAAGATTCTGATTAATCTATAGAAGCTCACTAAGGTGATTTAATACATGCAAAGATTATTAAATAAACTGCTCGTGTATTTTATAATATTTCTCATGTATTCTGGAGAGTTAATTCTGCTCATTCTGATCATACAGATCCACAGTCTTAAGTTTATATATTTTTTTCTCTGGTTAAAATCTCCGCGCATTGGTTTCTTGCTGTATGAGGAGGCCATCAGCCCCACCCTCACTGCCCCAGCATCTAGGGAGTGGCGGAAGAGGTCAGCCATGTTCTCCTCTTGTGAGGAGAAAGTTTTTGCAACTCAAGAGGTAAGCTCTCTTCCTTGTTTTTTGGGTTCTAGGTTTTATAAGTTCAATGTTTGTACTTCATGTACCTTTTCTCTGTCGTTTTTTAGCTTTTCAGCTTTTAAGCATTGGTTTGTCTGTTAACATTTATGCGGGTTTTAACTCTTACTTTTCTTTGTAACTTTGAGCGTCTTTTGTGGTACCTAGGAACAGAAGATGGCTAAGCTTGTTCCTTTTCTATGCGCTGTCTATGCGCTGTTTTTTCAAAGTAGTTAAGTTCTTAATAACTAATTAATTATGCACTTAAAGCACTGCTGAAATACTTTGTACATATGTGCAACTAACTGTTTAAGGTATATAACTTTCACAAAGTTTTCTTTAGTTAATTATTATCTTTAATTTATTCTCGTTTTCGTGCTGTCATAAGTTGTAGAGTAGGGGTTTTAGACTCAAGTTTTCTTTCAAAAATCTGTTCGTTATAAATTAACATTTCCTTTTTTAATTGCAATGTAAAATTTGTTTTTCAGGTTTAAATTCTCTCTCAAACGAACTTGGAATTTCGTTATAGCTGAAAATCATTTCTATTTATTATGTCACTCTCACAGCTTGAGTTCTCTTTAATCTTCTTCTCTCTGTTTAATAGTAACAGATGAAGAGCATGGGTCGGGCCATGAAGGTTAATGGATGCAAGCGAAATTGTTAACTAGTGCTAGGTCATGCTACTCTACGGAGGACATGACTTATATATATATTTTTGAAACTATTTTAGGTGGGAATATTACTTGCATCTATGGCCTTGCAGAAACCCATTTCCAACTAGGTCTTTGTGGAAGTGAGAAAATGCAGAGTTTTTGCTGGTCCTTGATAAAGCCAAGGCTCAGTATTCTCGACACCTTCTACATTCAGTTGTTTTATTTTATTTTTTTCTTTTCTCCTTTTACTCACACAGGTAGATACATAACCTTTTCTATGTTGTACTAGGTGTGAGTCAAAATTATATATGTATTTTTTTGCTTAGGTATCTTTATAGTATATATATATATATATATATATATATATATATATACATATATATATATCATCATCATCATTGTCAACCATTATCAGTCCACTGCTGGACGAAGGTCTCCCCAAGTTTCCTCCACAACGGTCTGTCTTGTGCCAGTCTCCTCCATGTCACTCCCGCATACTTTCGAATTTCATCCACCCATCTTCCATGTGGTCTTTCTCTGGGTCTTTTCCTGTCCCTTGGAATCCAATCTAAAATTTCGGCTGTCATTCGATGGTCTGTCCTCCTGGCAGTATGTCCAGCCCATTGCCATTTCAGGGATTTAACTCTGATCATGATGTCTTCCACTCTTGTCATTTTTCTGATCCACGTGTTCCTCTTCTTATCTCTCCTGGTTACACCAAGCATGCCCCTCTCTATGCTCTCTCAGTTGTCTGCAGCCTTTGTATGTCTCTTTTAGCTAAGGTCCACGTCTCTGCACCATACGGAAGCACTGGAAGGATGCATTGATCAAACACTTTTCTTGTAAGACATAATGGCAAATTGCTGTTGAAAATTATGCTGTTCCTTCCAAAAGCTCTCCAGGCAAGTTTTGTACGCCGATTAATTTCTTCATCAATGTGACCCTCACTTGATATCTGCTGTTCAAGATAAATGTACGTGTCTGTTATCTCCAGCTTTTCTCCATCAATCGATAAATCTTCATTTCTTGTAAAAGCATTGTACATCACTTTTGTCTTCTGAAAGATCATTTTTAATCCCACTTCTTTACTCTTGTCAGCAAGTTCCTGGATCATATTCTGTAGCTCTGATGGGGTAGTTGCAAAAATGACTATGTCATCAGCAAAACGAAGGTGCGTTAGATAATCTCCATTAATCTTTATCCCTTTGTTTTCCCAGTTCAGTGATTGAAAGACAATTTCCAATTTGGCATTAAAGAGCTTCGGAGATATGGTGTCACTTTGCCTCACACATTTTCCAAATTTTATGTGTGTTGTATTTTCAAACAGCTGAATCTTTGCACTTGCATTTTCATAGATGTTATTAATAATATTAATGTATGCATCTTCAATACCGCAGGATTTCAGAGCCATTGCAACTGCTGGTGGTTTCACCGAATCAAAGGCTTTTTCATAATCGATAAAAGCCATGCACAATGGAAGTTCATATTCCCTCGCTCTTTCAATTAGTTCTCTCAGTACGTGGATATGATCTATTGTGCTGTAGCCACTCCTGAATCCAGCTTGTTCTCTCGGTTGAGCCATGTCCAGTGTCACCTTCAAGCGGTGTAAAAGAACTTTAGTGAAGATTTTATAAACCACTGATAGGAGGCTGATACGTCTGTAGTTCCTGAGATACTCGATGTCACCTTTTTTATGTAGCAAGATCATTGTAGCGTTGTTCCAATCCTCAGGAATTTTCCCTTCATTAAGGCATCGAGTGAAAATTTGGGCGAGTACTGTTTCGATTTCTCCACTTGCTTCTTGTATGATGTCTACAGTAATTCCATCTTCTCCTGGAGCTTTTCCCCGCTTCATGTTCTTGATTGCATGTGCAACTTCTGCTGGAAGGACTGGAAGAACTCTGGTACTGGAACCTTTCATGATGTCTGGAGTACATGTATGATCCCTTTCATATAATTTGGAGTAGAAATCTTTCACTCTTGTCAAATTTTCGCCTCTATTTCTTGTTACAGAACCATCTTCTTTTCTCAGTGCCATAATCTGTTTTTTCCCTTACTGAGATGTCCCTTTGCTATCTTTAGGCTTTGGTTGTTTTCAATTGCTTTCCTTACTAGTTCACAGTTGAATTTCCTTACGTCTTCAGTGATACTTTTTCGTACTGTCTTGCATAGCTCTATATGTTCCACTTTGGAAGTCACATCTTCTTTAGTTGTCCTCATCTCTCTTCTTTTTTGCATCAACATTTTGGTTTTTCCTGATAATTTGTTCACGTGCAATTTATTCTTAGACCCAGCTAATATTGTTGCTGTCTCCATAAGAGCTTTGGTTACTTTTCTGTTAACTTCAGAAATATCCACTTCTTCCGATGTTAGGCCTTCTAAAGCAGAGAACCTGTTCTTCAGTTCCAATTTGAAGGTATTAATGGTGTTTTTTATGGTTTATATATATATATATATATATATATATATATATATATATACTTATAGGATGTAAGGTCAGGTGATGCGTAACATCACAGCCTTTCCTTGACAAATGTCAACCCCGCCTTCTCGTTTTAAATCCTGTTCCCACTAAAGGGGCTCTGACGACCGCCAATAGCGGTATAACTATACCATCGGGATTAGGGGATATGCTATCCCACACTCACCAACCAGCTTGGGCAGCCTGATGAGTTATGGCCAAACCCCTCCAAAATGACTCCACAACTAAAATCTTGGCCCTCAGTCTCCGGTAGCTGGAATGTACCTGGCCAAGGCAGCGGCCAGTGCGACATGAAGGCAGAGGGTGCTAAGAATCCCCGGAGGACCGGACTAAGCTGCCATCTGATGCTTACCTTGGCTACCTATAACGGACGCTCCCTATCTTCTGATTCAAGGCTTCCTGAATTGGAAGAGGAGCTACAAAGGATCAAGTGGGACATCGTCGGGCTAAGTGAGGTAGGGAGAAAAGGAAAAGATCTCATCAAACTGAAAAGTGGACATCTCTTCTACTATGGTGGGACAGATACTGGCAGAACTAGAGGTGTTGGATTTATAATAAACAAGAAACTGAAGGATAAAGTTGTAGAAGTTGAAAGTTCCTCTGACAGAGCTGCACGACTCGTTATCCAACTCTCGAGAAGATACCAGGCTCAGATTATTCAAACTTATGCACCCACCACAAGTCATGCTGAAGAAGAAATTGAAGAATTTTATGTGGAAATTCGTGATCTAAATAATAAAGGTATGCAGCACTTGAAGATAATTATGGGAGATTTCAATGCAAAAATAGGGCAACGGCAACAGAATGAAACTTCAGTAGGTAAATTCGGTCACGGCAACAGAAACCAGCGTGGAAATACTCTCGTAGAGTTTGCAGAGGCAGAAGGGTTTTTCATCTTGAACTCCTTTTTCAAGAAAAAGCCACACAGGAAATGGACATGGAGACATCCAAATGGGACGACAAGTGAAATTGATTTTATTATGTGTAACAAAAAATTCGTCATAGAAGACTGCAGTGTGCTAAACAAGTTCAACACAGGCAGTGACCATAGATTGGTGAGATGTAAAATGCACCTCAACACTAAACTCGAACCTAGCAAGCTCATAAGACAAACAAAATGTATTGACATAACCAACCTTAAAAAACACCATAATACCTTCAAATTGGAACTGAAGAACAGATTCTCTGCTTTAGAAGGCCTAACATTGGAAGAAGTGGATATTTCTGAAGTTAACAGAAAAGTAACCAAAGCCCTTATGGAAACAGCAACAAAATTAGCTTTGTCTAAGAACAAATTGTATGTGAACAAATTATCAGGAAAAACCAAAATGTTGATGCAAAAAAGAAGAGAGATGAGGACAACTAAAGGAGATGTGACTTCCAAAGTGGAATATATAGAGCTATGCAAGACAGTACGAAAAGAGTATCACTGAACACCTAAGGAAATTCAACTGTGAACTAGTAAGGAAAGCAATTGAAAACAACCAAAGCCTAAAGATAGCAAAGGGACATCTCAGTAAGGAAAAAAAAACAGATTATGGCACTGAGAAAAGAAGATGGTTCTGTAACAAGAAATAGAGGCGAAAATTTGACAAGAGTGAAAGATTTCTACTCCAAATTATATGAAAGGGATGATACATGTACTCCAGACATCATGAAAGGTTCCAGTACCAGAGTTCTTCCAGTCCTTCCAGCAGAAGTTGCACATGCAATCAAGAACATGAAGCAGGGATAATCTCCAGGAGAAGATGGAATTACTGTAGACATCATACAAGAAGCAAGTGGAGAAATCGAAACAGTACTCGCCCAAATTTTCACTCGATGCCTTAGTGAAGGGAAAATTTTCTGAGGATTGGAACAACGCTACAATGATCTTGCTACATAAAAAAAGGTGACATTGAGGATCTCAGGAACTACAGACCTATCAGCCTCCTATCAGTGGTTTATAAAATCTTCACTAAAGTTCTTTCACACCGCTTGAAGGTGACACTGGACATGGCTCAACCGAGAGAACAAGCTGGATTCAGGAGTGGCTACAGCACAATAGATCATATCCACGTACTGAGAGAACTAATTGAAAGAGCGAGGGAATATGAACTTCCATTGTGCATGGCTTTTATCGATTATGAAAAAGCCTTTGATTCGGTGAAACCACCAGCAGTTGCAATGGCTCTGAAATCCTGCGGTATTGAAGATGCATACATTAATATTATTAATAACATCTATGAAAATGCAAGTGCAAAGATTCCGCTGTTTGAAAATAAAACACACATAAAAATTGGAAAAGGAGTGAGACAAGGTGACACCATATCTCTGAAGCTCTTTAATGCCACATTGGAAAATGTCTTTTAATCACTGAACTGGGAAAACAAAGGGATAAAGTTTAATGGAGATTATCTAACCCAATTTCGTTTTGCTGATGACATAGTCATTTTTGCAACTACCCCATCAGAGCTACAGAGTATGATCCAGGAACTTGCTGACTAGAGTAAAGAAGTGGGATTAAAAATGAACTTTCAGAAGACAAAAGTGATGTTCAATGCTTTTACAAGAAATGAAGATCTATCGATTGATGGAGAAAAGCTGGAGATAACCGACACATACGTTTATCTTGGACAGCAGATATCAAGTGAGGGTCACATTGGTGAAGAAATTAATCGGCGTACAAAACATGCCTGGAGAGCTTTTGGAAGAAACAGCATAATTTTCAAGAGCAATATGCCATTATGTCTTAAAAGAAAAGTGTTGGTCAATGCATCCTTCCAGTGCTTACGTATGGTGCAGAGACGTGGACCTTAGCTAAAAGAGACATACAAAGGCTGCAGACAACTCAAAGAAGCATGGAGAGGTTCATGCTTTGTGTAAACAGGAGAGATAAGAAGAGGAACACGTGGATCCGAACAATGACAAGAGTGGAAGACATCATGATCAGAGTTAAATCCCTGAAATGGCAATGGGCTGGACATACTGCCAGAAGAACAGACCATCGATGGACACCCAAAATTTTAGATTGGATTCCAAGGGACAGGAAAAGACCCAGAGGAAGACCACATGGAAGATGGGTGGATGAAATTCGAAAGTATGCGGGAGTGACATGGAGGAGACTGGCACAAGACAGACCGTTGTGGAGGAAACTTTGGGAGACCTTCGTTCAGCAGCGGATTCATAATGGTTGACAATGATGATGATGATGATATATATGTATGCAGAAATGATCGGTGACGTTGTAGAGCAAAATCGTAATAATAATAAATTTTATGTGTAAGGTATTGTTAACGGCTGCACCCACGCACTTGGTGATTTAGTGTTCCTATTTCTCAAGAATTAAACCAATTTGATTACTTGCACAAAAGATTCCTGTTTGCTTTCCTTATAACCCCACAAGACATAAATTAAGGTACGTAAAAACTAAGATATGTGTTTATGTTTCTAATTCCTTCACAATCGGTACCTTTATTCCCCCACCATTCAAGTGACGGGATAAAGGTGAATCTCAACGCCGTGCTTTATTACACTGCCGGACAATTGCTAAGGACGGATGACAATAGCAACGATAGCAACCATAAAATGGAAGGCAAGAAAATGTGGAAATTAGCATAAGTGCGGGATACAGTAAGACGTGTTGTGCGTATGCAAATTTTGGATTGCCGAACTTGTTCGTGACGTCATAGCGCTGATAAGAGATATAAAGGATTTGACGCGTACTGACCGTTGTTGTTCAAACGCAAAGTTGAAAGGGAAAGAATCAATTCACGAACTTGCAATTTTCAGTATGTCTTCCCGACATCACCTAGATGATTTTACGCGTGGCCGTATTATTGGCAAGATTGAAGAAAGGCGAAAAATAACAGATGTTGCCAGGGAGTTCGACGTCAGCCACAGTGTTGTTTCAATTCTTTGGAAATCATTTCAAACAAATGGAGAGTGTAGCAAACGTCACGGGGGAGGTCGTGTTCGCAGTACGACACCTGCAGAAGATCGGTACATAGTGCTATCAACAAAAAGACACCGGCGCAGCACAGCTAGTGAGGTAGCAAATCTGTTTATGGCTGCTACTGGCCAGCGGATCTCCCGAAAAACTGTCGCCAGACGTTTGCATGAAGGAGGACTATACGCCAGCCGGCCTGTTGTGTGCATCCAATTGTCCAGACGTCACCGTCACAGTACCGCCCGTTTGCAATGGTGCCATCAACTTTGCAATTGGACTGATAACGACTGGTCTGCTGTCCTCTTCTCAGATGAGAGTAGATACAGTCTTTTGCTTGATTGTCGACGACAACTGATCTGGCGTAATAGTGGTACTGCATATTGTCCAGCAAACGTACAGGAAAGGGACCGATATCCGACATGTAGTGTCATGGTATGGGCTGGCATCATGATCAATGGCCGTACGTCCCTCTATGTGCTTCCAACTGGGACTATGACTGGCCAACGATACATTAATGATGTTCTGCTACCTCATGTTCGCATGTTCCGTGGTGCTGTCGGTGATAGATTCATTTTCATGAACGACAACGCAACATGTCATCGAACAGTCGCTGTCCAGTAGTGTCTTGAGAGCGAGGATATTCAACGCCTCGTATGGCCAGCACGTTCTCCAGATCTGAATCCCATTGAAAATGTGTGGGATGCTTTGGGAGGAGTCTTGCTGGTCGCCAATGCCCTCCAATAAACAAGGACACCCTCATCCGTGCACTGACAGAGGAGTGGGATAAATTACCCCAACAGCTGCTTGATAATGTTGTGCAAAGCATGACACGACGTGTGGAATCTTACATCGCCCTCCATGGTGGCCATATCCCGTATTGACATCTTACGCCGGAACGCCTGCGGACGGTAATTGCATTTTTTTCACGTTTACGTATTCTGCACAAAATGGCCTGTTTGTCCCTTGAACACGTTCCAAAGCCTTCTGGATTTCAGAGCACAATAAATTGTCTTTCTTGTAATGTCCTGGCATTCTGACATTATTTTATTTTACTTGGCATCCAACCACACTTACTTTTTTATGCACTATATAGCCGTTTATGATCCGTCCTTAGCAATTGTCCAGCAGTGTATATGCCAGTACATATAAGGAGCACATTTTTGTCCATATACGATCACTGTAGAGCAAAATTCTCATAGTTATAGCATTGGCACATTAAATTAAATTTAATCGGTAAATAATCTGTAATTGATGCACATATAATTTGCTCATAATAATAAATATAACATAGTTGCAATTAACGCGTTGTATTTGACATTGGTGATATTAACACGTGTTCCATTGTGAATAACATTAACACGTGTTCCATTGTTCATAACATTAACACGTGTTTCATATTGAATATAACTTTGGTACCGATTAACGTTTGAATATAACTTTGGTAAATTGTTTACAACATTGGTGCATTAGTACATTGTTTATAACATATGATTATAACAATAATACTCAGCGATATGACATTGGGGCCATTAATAATCCGTTTGGTTATAACAGTTGCCAGCAGTTGCCCAGCATTTGTGTTTTTGCCGGGATGCGTCCGGAATTTTTTCCTCCCATTTTCAAGCTGAAATACAAATTTTCATGGAATAAAATTATTTTTAACAATACTCTTTCCAAGGCGCATAATAGCATCGTGAGAAAGAAAATACGATTACGGGTTAAATCTTCACTCCATCTAACTTTCCTTTTCGAAAGATATGAACGACGGAATTTCGTCTTCTAAAAGAACACGACTCCCATGCCACACCAATCTCCGAACATTTTCTGTCCAGCTGCGCAGCAATCTCGAGAGTGACTCAGATGATAACGGAAAAAGCGGAATTCCTCGGATCCGTGGAAGAACATGTCTAACGTATTACTGGGAAATTTTCGCGCCGCCCGCCTAACTTATGTTTTCGGAGGAAGTCGTTGCCCACAGTTTCATGCTGAAATACAAACATTTATGCATAGAAATGATATATATATATCAATACTGTACGGAGGCAACATTACGCGTAAAAAGACATTGCGATTACGGGGAAAATCCGTTTAACTTCCGTTTTCGAAACTTTTGAAATACAAAATACCGTCCCCTGAATCTTTCCACTAATCCTCCAATAATTTATCTTCATTTTCGTATCGAACTCGAGAAATTGTACTAATGACGACAAAAAAAGAAAAAGAAAAAGAAAGCCGAAAATCACGGTGAGCGGATGTGTCATGTCGTATATAGCTAGGCCCGAACAACTAACTGTCCCGAGTCTCGTATAGAGAGCGGATGTTTTTCAATTATTACTAAACCTCATCAGTTTTAATGGTCATTATTTTTATACGACATGACCAATCACCACAATACCAACCCTATGTCACTCACCATGTTCTTCCCTTTCTCTGAGGCAAGTGTCACCGTGATTGACTGAAGGTCTTCGGAGAAGGTAGGTAACAAACGACCCTTTGTCAAAACCCAGAAAAAAAACCCAAAATGCAAGTTTTTGAATGATTATTCCTCATAACACGGAATTTCAGGAATCGGAAGGCGTCAAAACCTGACCATGGACGATGTCCAATCGCAAGAAAAAAAACCACTGTGATCGGATGTGTCATCTCGTACCTAAGTCCGAATAACTTATGTCCGCTCGGCCTTCGGCCTCACTTCGCTCAATTACTAAGAAATGTTCTCCCCCCCCCATAAATAGTTGCAGTTTTTTTGAGGAAAACAACAACAGATGACACGCCGATCGACCCGAAGGGAAACGGCAGGTGCTGCTCCAGCGGTTGCTGCAACGGTGGCGAACAGCCAAATAAACAATTGAAACGCTTCTTTCCTTATCCATCGTAGTAAAGCCCTTGCAAAAGGTGCTCTCTAGGCTCACCGGTGCTTTTCTGCAATAGCAGAAAAGACAAAACGGGTACGACAACAAAGCGAAGCAGCGTGCGACAGCCAAAAAAGAAATAAAATGACGGGGAAGGATAGTACTGCGATTTGAAGCAGGGGTTGACCCAATGAACAAAAAAAAGTATGACGGGAATTAAAACCAATGCTAGGGCAAAGCAGGGGTGGGAGGAATGACAGGGAAAGAAACCAGGTCCGCGGGAAGAAGCTGCGATAACGGAAGGAAAAAAATGACAGGGATGGAAAACAGTGTAAGGACAAAGCGCGAGTGGGCGTGGCTGGATGACAAAAGAAACAAGAAAGATGACACCGAAGTTTCGGTTGCAATGAACACCTCCTTTTTAATCCGTTCTGACGCGAATTAAATTCCTAAACGCTGTTCAAAATCAGTGGAACTGGCATGGAAAACAATCAAATGAAACACACAGAAATAGAAACATCTACCTAGTTCCACCAGTGGCTAAAAAGCATGTTATGAAAATGAACAAATGGCGCACAAAAAGTTTCTCATAGCTCGAGGAAGGTAGAGACAAAGAGATTTTCAAATCGAAGAGTTAAAAGAAGAAATATAGAAAGAAATATGATATAAATCTACGTCTGTTAGCTGAAAAATTTTGCATAACAGAAAAGTTTAAAATAGGTGAAAATTATTTTTCATGGAAAAAGCTATGCTAAGGGAAAATAACTTTTGAAATACGTATCCCGGGAGCATGTGAAAAACAAAACAAAAAAAGTTTCGACTTTCTGCAGCTAGCGGGAAATCTTTGCGTTTTTTAAAGTGGATAATGCTCCACAAATCTGTTGTAGCGAATGGCAAGCAGTAAAGAAGACGTTTCTCAATAGCGTTTTTAGAAACGGCGATACAGCAGCAAACTGAAGTACACAAACACCACTTACCGACAAAACTGTAAACTACAAAATTCCTCATATATTAGCCTAAGGTGTTCTACAAAGTAAATGGCATCCGGTGTTGAAAGAACTTAGAAATCACACAAGTAAAATCAGTGACACTGAGAAAAACAGAATACGCATTTGCTCACCTAAATGCAAAAAAGTGCAATGTTTTGGAAAGAAAATACCCACACACAGAGTTTGCATTGTTAGTAGTAACTGACCGAAAACAAGTTTTTCAATCGGTTTTTAATCCCGTAGATGATGCTGTAAATGGAATAGTTAACTTACGCCATCTGGTGGCAAACGTGTGCGCTACTAAAAATTTGGAATTATATGAGAAACATTTCGCCGTGGAAACACTCTCCAAATAAGAAATAATTTTTCAAATCGGACTTTTAGAAGCAGAGATATTGACAGAAATAAGATATGCGTTTACGCTTACTGGCGGAAAAACCATGCATTATTTTAAGAAGAAAATATTCTCAAACGGTATTTCGACCAGAGCGGTGCTGGTCCACGACAGAATGTTCTCAATCGAATTTTCAGGAACTCAGCTTCTGCTGCAAATACATCAGATACAGAAATTAACACTTACGGCCCCTGGTGGCGAAACCATTCTTTATCAAATATTAGAAATATGTGCAAAGCATTTTTCATCAGGAGCTGTATCCGGTGTATAAAGAATTTTTCAAATCGGAGTTTTAGAGGCAGAGATATCGGGGAAAGCGCAATTTACCGTTACTCCCCTAGCAGAATATTTAAGAAATCCGAAGCCAAAAATGGCTAAAAACGAGGGGCATAATAATATTAACAGGGGACCCTGGGCCTGCTCATCTTGGAGGGGGGGGGGGGCTTTTCACACTGATTTTAAATTTCCAAAGTTCTGCGATAAGAAAAACATGTTGCTTCAAAGAACGAAAAACAGTTGATAAAAGTAAACTCCAGAAAGAAATATGGACAAAATTTAAATTTAACACTGTATCTGCCAACTAAAATTAATGTTAACATTTTCGCGCATAATAATAGCGTTATACCGAAATCAACCCAACAGAGAATTTTTTCTAAAGCTAAGTGTCAGTGCACACTGATTGCGCATCAAAGTAACAAGATCTATAAATTAAAAATATGAAGATAACATAATTACAATGGTATGTCCCAGGAGCGTGTACAGAATTTTTTCTGGAGAGCCCCCTCTCCAGGAAAAAATGGGGGCAACGAAAACTAGAAGTTTTTTTAATTTAAAAAAAATAATTCTAATGAAAGTTGACACATTTTAATTAAAGCATATTTTAGTTAGTCACATTGAGGGGGGATCCCCTGAAAGTGTTTCACATTGGCCCCTCTCTAAATACGCCCTTGGTATGATCATATTTATTGAACATACCAAGGGCTATCATTATATTCTTAATTTACAGATTTCTACTGGAAAAACTGGAAATTCGGGTCCTGGCTGTTCTGGTGATGTACTGCTTTATTTTGGCCCACCCGTTCAGACACCACTGCCGAAGACAGAAAATATGCGGAACATCGATGGTTCTCATCGATTTACAAATTCCTGAAATGTATCACTGAAGAATCGCAAATATTATAAAGCAAAAAAAACAGGCTCTTCCATTGCATGTGAAAGCGGAGCTAGCCGCCCCGGTGGCGCAGTGGTCTAAGGCGCTGGCTTCTGATCATTCGTCCGTAAGGGGTCCGGGTTCGAATCCCGGTCAGGCATGGATGTTGTGTTTGCCTTACGGCACTGGCTCTCTCCCTTCCCTGGAACCAGTGACCCTAAATTAGGGACGGCGACTGCTTATAGCCCATTGAGTTGCTCACGGTGGTCGTTAAACCTCCAAAAAAAAAAAAAAAAAAAAAGCGGAGCTACCCTGTACTGCTTGCTGCATGTGTGCCACGACTGCGTTGAGTATCCTTTGGCGCTCAACACAGTTAGTCATGTTAGTCATGGCTTAGCTGAGTATCCTTCCGCGCTCACTACAGTTACCCAAGCTGGCGGTCGCGCTGCACGGCTAGGCCTAACCTGTTTTGCAGGGATGCTTCCGCTGAGACCACGGGCAGCCGTGGCAGATGCTCTAGCGGCAGCCACAGCGTCATCGTCGCCGCGGACTGGATTTCGGCGTACCGCATAGAGAGGTAAGTTTTACGTAAAACTTTCTCAAAAAGAAGTCTAGTAATGAACTTTTTTTTTACATCATTTTTGATTTCAAATAAGATGTACGTCACAGTTTTTTGAAATGTTTCGTCCCTGGATTTTGCACCATAATCTACACGTTAACCAAATGATATTCTTCTCATTGAATCGAAAATGCCATAACCTCAGAAATTGATACATGCATTTATAGGTTTTTACGTTGCTTAATAGGTCAGATATGCCAGTTGGTAGCCAGCAACACAAGCACTCCGAGTTTAAAGAAACAGTTGAGGTTACAAATCACCTGACTAGTACACAAACCTTTCTTTAATTCGAATGCCTACTGAAAGGCTAATGCAATTGAAACAACTAGGGTACACTTGATAAAATATTTTAAAGTTTATATATAAAATTATTTTCTTTTAGATAAAAGTGGAAGCTTTAAATATATTTGTAGTCGCTTCGAAAGACTACAAAGCATTATTACATTTGCATTAATACATTTTCTATATACTCGTGTATAGTCTCGGTTTTGAAGATGGAACTTCGAACCAAAATTATGAGACTAAGAAATACATACGAGGGAAATAAATACTTTATTAAAGTACAAAGCAATCATTGTCAGGTAATGTTATAAGCAAACCGAGACACTTCCTTTCAGTCAGGCAACCCCTTCGTGTGACCGAATCACGTAACTTGCCGCCCCGGTGGCGCAGTGGTCTAAGGCGCTGGCCTCTGATCATTCGTCCGTAAGGGGTCCGGGTTCGAGTCCCGTGAGGCCTGGATGTCGTGTTTGCCTTGCGGCGCTGGCTCTCTCCCTTCCCTGGAACCAGTGACCCTAAATTAGGGACGGGCGACTGCTTATAGCCCATTGAGTTGCTCACGGTGGTCGTTAAACCTCCAATAAAAAAAATCACGTAACTTGAAACAAGGCGTCCAACACTACGTTACGAACGGGCGTTTAACGTTTTAACGGCGGACTAGTCTCATTACACTGCCGGACAGTTGCTAAGGACGGATGACAATAGCAACGATAGCAACCATAATATGGAAGGCAGGAAAATGTGGAAATTAGCATAAGTGCGGGATACAGTAAGACGTGTTGTGCGTATGCAAATTTTGGATTGCCGAACTTGTTCGTGACGTCATAGCTCTGATAAGAGATATAAAGGATTTCACGCATATTGACCGCTGTTGTTCAAACGCAAAGTTGAAAGGGAAAGAATCAATTGACGAACTTTCAATTTTCAGTATGTCTTCCCGACATCACCTAGATGATGTTACGCGTGGCCGTATTATTGGCAAGATTGAAGAAGGGCTAAAAATAACAGATGTTGCCAGGGAGTTCGACGTCAGCCACAGTGTTGTTTCAAGGCTTTGGAAATCATTTCAAACAAATGGAGAGTGTAGCAAACGTCACGGAGGAGGTCGTTATCGCAGTACGACACCTGCAGAAGATCAGTACATAGTGCTATAAACAAAAGACACCGGCGCAGCACAGCTAGTGAGGTAGCAAATCAGTTTATGGCTGCTACTGGCAAGCGGATCTCCCGAAAAACTGTCGCCAGACGTTTGCATGAAGGAGGACTATACGCCCGCCGTCCTGTTGTGTGCATCCCATTGTCCAGACGTCACCGTACCGCCCGTTTGCAATGGGGCCATCAACATCCCAATTGGACTGATAACGACTGGTCTGCTGTCCTCTTTTCAGATGAGAGTAGATACAGTCTATCGTAAGATTGTCGACGACAACTGATCAGGCGTGATAGTGGCACTGCATATTGTCCAGCAAACATACAAGAAAGGGACCGATATCCGACATGTAGTGTCATGGTATGGGCTGGCATCATGATCAATGGCCATACGTCCCTCTATGTGCTTCCAACTGGGACTATGACTAGCCAACGATACATTAATGATGTTCTGCTACCTCATGTTTGCATGTTCCGTGGTGCTAACGGTGATAGATTCATTTTCATGGACGACAACGCAACATGTCATCGAACAGTCGCTGTCCAGGAGTGTCTTGAGATCGAGGATATTCATCGCCTTGTATGGACAGCACGTTCTCCAGATCTGAATCCCATTGAAAATGTGTGGTATGCTTTGGGGAGGAGTCTTGCTGGTCACCAATGCCCTCCAATAAACAAGGACACCCTCATCCGTGCACTGACAGAGGAATGGGATAAATTACCCCAACAGCTGCTTAATAATGTTGTGAAAAGCATGACACGACGTGTGGAATCTTGCATCGCCTTCCATGGTGGCCATATCCCGTATTGACATCTTACGCTCTAACGCCTGCGGACGGTAATTGCATTTTTTTCACGTTTACGTATTCTGCACAAAATGGCCTGTTTGTCCCTTGAACACGTTCCAAAGTCTTCTGGATTTCAGAGCACAATAAATTGTCTTTCTTGTAATGTCCTGGCATTTTGACATTATTTTACTTCACTTGGCATCCAACCACACTTACTTTTTTATGCGCTATATAGCCGTTTATGATCCGTCCTCAGCAATTGTCCAGCAGTGTATAATGAAGCGATTTTTTTTCAGACATCTGGCAACAGTTATGTATCATAGTGTAACCTGTCATATGTTTTATCAATCGGAATATTCCAAAACAGTGTCGTTATGAATTAAGTTATCATCATCATTGTCAACCGTTATCAATCCACTGCTGGACGAAGGTCTTCCCAAGTTTCCTCCACAACGGTCTGTCTTGTGCCAGTCTCCTCCATGTCACTCCCGCATATTTTCGAATTTCATCCACCCATCTTCCATGTGGTCTTCTTCTGGGTCCTTTCCTGTCCCTTGGAATCCAATCTAAAATTTCGGCTGTCCATCGATGGTCTGTTCTTCTGGCAGTATGTCCAGCACATTGCCATTTCAGGGATTTAACTCTGATCATGATGTCTTCCACTCTTGTCATTTTTCGGATCCACGTGTTCCTCTTCTTATCTCTCCTGGTTACACCAAGCATGAACCTCTCCATGCTTCTTTGAGTTGTCTGCAGCCTTTGTATGTCTCTTTTAGCTAAGGTCCACGTCTCTGCACCATACGTAAGCACTGGAAGGATGCATTGATCAAACACTTTTCTTTTAAGACATAATGGCATATTGCTCTTGAAAATTATGCTGTTTCTTCCGAAAGCTCTCCAGGCATGTTTTGTACGCCGATTAATTTCTTCACCAATGTGACCCTCACTTGATATCTGCTGTCCAAGATAAACGTACGTGTCTGTTATCTCCAGCTTTTCTCCATCAATCGATAAATCTTCATTTCTTGTAAAAGCATTGAACATCACTTTTGTCTTCTGAAAGTTCATTTTTAATCCCACTTCTTTACTCTTGTCAGCAAGTTCCTGCATCATACTCTGTAGCTCTGATGGGGTAGTTGCAAAAATGACTATGTCATCAGCAAAACGAAGGTGGGTTAGATAATCTCCATTAATCTTTATGCCTTTGTTTTCCCAGTTCGGTGATTGAAAGACATTTTCCAATGTGGCATTAAAGAGCTTCGGAGATATCGTGTCACCTTGTCTCACTTATTTTCCAATTTTTATGTGTGTTGTATTTTCAAATAGCAGAATCTTTGCACTTGCATTTTCATAGATGTTATTAATAATATTAATGTATGCATCTTCAATACCGCAGGATTTCAGAGCCATTGCAACTGCTGATGGTTTCACCGAATCAAAGGCTTTTTCATAATCTCTAAAAGCCATGCACAATGAAAGTTCATATTCCCTCGCTCTTTCAATTAGTTCTCTCAGTACGTGGATATGATCTATTGTGCTGTAGCCACTCCTGAATCCAGCTTGTTCTCTCGGTTGAGCCATGTCCAGTGTCACCTTCAAGCGGTGTGAAAGAACTTTAGTGAAGATTTTGTAAACCACTGATAGGAGGCTGATAGGTCTGTAGTTCCTGAGATCCTCGATGTCACCTTTTTTATGTAGCAAGATCATTGTAACGTTGTTCCAATCCTCAGAAATTTTCCCTTCACTAAGGCATCGAGTGAAAATTTGGGCGAGTACTGTTTCGATTTCTCCACTTGCTTCTTGTATGATGTCTACAGTAATTCCATCTTCTCCTGGAGGTTTTCCTCGCTTTTTGTTCTTGATTGCATGTGCAACTTCTGCTGGAAGGACTGGAAGAACTCTGGTACCTTTCATGATGCCTGGGGTACATGTATCATCCCTTTCATATAATTTGGAGTAGAAATCTTTCACTCTTGTCAAAAGTTCGCCTCTATTTCTTGTTACAGAACCATCTTCTTTTCTCAGTGCCATAATCTGTTTTTTTTCCTTACTGAGATGTCCTTTTGCTATCTTTAGGCTTTGGTTGTTTTCAATTGCTTTCCTTACTAGTTCACAGTTGAATTTCCTTACGTCTTCAGTGATACTTTTTCGTACTGTCTTGCATAGCTCTATATATTCCACTTTGGAAGTCACATCTTCTTTAGTTGTCCTCATTTCTCTTCTTTTTTGCATCAACATTTTGGTTTTTCCTTATAATTTGTTCACATGCAATTTGTTCTTAGACCCAGCTAATTGTGTTGCTGTTTCCATAAGAGCTTTGGTTACTTTTCTGTTAACTTCAGAAATATCCACTTCTTCCGATGTTAGGCCTTCTAAAGCAGAGAATCTGTTCTTCAGTTCCAATTTGAGGTATTATGGTGTTTTTTAAGGTTGGGTATGTCAATACATTTTGTTTGTCTTATGAGCTTGCTATGAATTAAGTACTGAAACATATATATTGTTATTATATTAAATTTAGAATCAAAATGAAGTGCGTTTTTCGGCTCCCACAATTTTGCTGGCATGAAAGGAGACTCTTGTAATAGAAATATGATTTTCTTGTCTTGTGACAGAAAAGTAGATGTTCAAACTGTCGATAGCTACAACCGCTATCTGTCCGCAGTGTTGTGACACCATATCTCTGCACCTCCTACCAATTAGAAACTTATTTGCATGAGAGTGCCTAAAATATATTACAAAGTTGGTCTTTGCATAGAGGTCTTTTTACAAGTTATTGCTTCCCTCGGGTAGGCTCAAATTCAGGAAGTGTTTAATCTAAAATACCATTTATTCCACATTATAAACATTAAGTAGTTATTTTTAAAAGATCACTGAAATTGCGGCTTGATCATCCAATGGCACCTAAAATTTACGCGAAATGAAAAGATTAGGCAGTGGTACAAGCCCCTATTCAAGAATAATTCACAAATATATCTGTCATCAGAAATGTTTACAGAAAATCCTTGTTTTTTCATTTTACATGATCTTTTCGTATGAAATATAGTTCCGATTCTTTTAGCAACTTATAACCTTCAGCAAACCTATGGTAAACAATTTTTCGGTTCTGGTCTGCCCAATCTTCTGTAGATATCGTACTTATGCAGACCTCAAGGTTTGTACCTTACACTGATGTAAAACAGGAAGATGTGAAGAACGACAGCTGTTGTTGAATTTTTGAAAAGACAAAACGAAGAACTAAATTTCAAAACTAATAACACGCATTAACAGAATTAATGCGTCTTTGGATTTTGAAAAACACACTGTCAAACGAGGGCCTTTTACATGCAATGTGCTGACCACGATTCGGTTTCTGGTTTTTTTTTCAATGCAATGCGCAAATAAGTTATATATAAATTTTAATAGCTCAGCGTAAAGGAACATATTCATAGGTTTCTTTTAAGCACAAGTTAAAAACATTTCAGAAATTACACTAGAAGCTCAACAGCTTCTTAGCTGGAAAACTGACATTTCCCAAGCTCACAAAAAGTTTTTAAATCATTTAATATAAAATAAATTTTCCATGGAAAATAGTAAATCTTTTGTTTAAATCATAAGTGAGTTTACAGTTTATTCCCACCAAACTAATTTTAGTAGCTATATAGTTCATACCTAAAGTCCGATACTAAACTGTTGCTAGATATAAATAAAAGAAAATGTTTTGGTAGCAGTATTTTGGCTTGCGCGCAATTTCTGTAATTGGCCAGCTCGTAAAAAGCACTCCGTGGTCTGCTAACTCTTACCGTTCGTAATGTATTTGTATTCACACATTGAAAATGTTGTATTTGGTAGATTTCTAAACGGCAGGAAGTTCAAATCATTTGAAATATTAAGCTTGAAAATCCCCTGCTTCACTTCTGGAAAACTGATTGACTTCCAAGCTACGTATCATAACTCCTGCAGAAACATCTCAATTAGAGTAAAATACGTTTTGAACAGAAATTAGGGATTTTTATCAATTTTAAGCATACTATTGTATAGTATATAACCATACGATTTATTCGCATCTAATAAATGCTTGACAGATTCATTAACATTGGTTCCCATATAATTTATTCTTTTAGTTGGCGAAAGCTCTAAGCCGCTCTAGTGGCGCAGTGGTCTAAGCGATGGCTTCTGATCATTCTTCCGAGATGGGTCCGGTTTCGGATCCCGCTGAGGCATGGATGTTGTTTTTGTCTTACGGCCCTGGCTCTTTTCCTTCCCTGGAATTAGTGGCCCTAAAGTAGGGGCGAGCGACTGCTTATAGCCCACTGAGTTGCTCACGACTGTCGTTAAACATCCAATCAAAAACAAAATCTCAATTATCCTTAAAACATTCTTCATTCCTAATTTGAATAACAGTTTCTTTTCTAACGTAGTAAACAAGATACCATTAGTGTAGTAAACGTAGGAACTGGATCTTAGTTCAAGTGCAATTTCTACAAATATAGTAGCAGGATGTCGCTAGAGAACCACAAAACTGCAACTCTCAAAAATTCCCATTATGTACTATTAATAAATATTAAGGTATTTTTCTTTGTTCAGATAGTAATATGAGGGTAGCCATCCCCAATAGTATAAGACTATTACATAATGGGAAACCGTTGTAACGTACCAGGACATGTGACGTACCTGCCAGAAGGACGCACACGACATAAAGGCAGATAGGAATCAGAATAAAATGTCCGCGTAGCTCAATTGGTAGAGCAACTTATTCCGGAATGAGTGGACCCGGGTTCAAATCCTGGCGCGGATAAAAATGACGGAGAAATTACTTCGTTATAATGGCGCCCGAACTATCCGGATGACCCGACCGTTCACAATCTCGCAATGGTGTGATGCTATTTCCACACCGCGAGATAGGAAAAATAAGAGCAGCACTTCGAAAAAATAAGGGGGAGATGATGTAACGTACCAGGAGATGTGACGTACCTGCCAGAAGGACGCAGACGACATAAAGGCAGATAGGAATCAGAATAAAATGTCCGCGTAGCTCAATTGGTAGAGCAACTTATTCCGGAATGAGTGGACCCGTGTTCGAATCCTGGCGCGGATAAAAATGGCGGAGAAATTTACTTCGTTATACCGTAGTTCGGATCAAATTATTTAAACCACTAATTACTATCCACACCAGAGAGTCTAATTTGGGACCAATTTTTTGAAGCCCTAATGAGAGAATGAAAGCAATGTTTTAATGTTTGGTGCAAAACCATGAAGACACATTGTCACTTATAATTTTGAATCGCAAAAAATTACTGCGTATAACTCAGAAGAATCTCGATGCGATTGCGTGCTTTAAATCCTATCCTAAAGCTTTTGGCTTCAATTTAACAAATAGCATCGGTCCAAATTTACTGAAAACTGTGTAGCAATTATGAATAAATTCGTGCAACGTATTATCATTTAAATGAATTTTTTTTTTTCTGATATGCTATTTTTCTTATCGTAAAAATACATATCTAACTCTTGTGTTATCTTGCGCAACTTTGTCAAAAGTAAAGCTGAAATTGCTGATCTCCTATATGACATCATTAAACTTGAGTCAACTATTATTGATCCAGAGGAAATGTGTTCATAACAATTCATATTAAATTTATAAAGCTGTCCAGAAATCAAAAACTGGACTGTCCACATATCAAAAAACTAAAATGCAAAGTAATGGGTCTCCCCTCGTAAGCGGAGTCTCTGACGATTTCTTATCTTTTTTCTTAATCGTTCATGGAGGTAGCTGGGCACAAAGGGATCTCATAATATTATGCTTTCACTTTGTTTACGCTGTCTTGTTCGTTTGTTTAACACTCGGAGAAGTATGAACGCACCGGTACCATAATGTTTTATCAATATGTGGCAGAACTCACTCCTCAAAGTGTAAATATTATTATTGTAATTTTCTTTTGTGATTTCACCAAAAAATAATTAATAATTCTAAATCTGGTAAGTCGAATACGTATTGTGATTGTTTAGTCAACGGTAGAAAGAAAACCACGGTCAGGCGAAATATATTTTCGTATAACAAACGACGTATACATGAGATACTCATACAGCACTGCAGAAATTCCGGGTAAAGAATAATACAATTCGCAAGAAATAAGGAAGGACTCCATCTTCGTTATTTGATGCATGTATTTGAACTGCACTTCTAAAATATTTCGGAGATCACAGATTCACGGAAACACTTTTCCAACTACGCAAATGCTTTACGAATCCACACCGATTACTTTATTGGGAATAATGTTAGCATTGCGAATTGCCACAGAAGATAATTTTTAAACCACGTAATTATTTATATTATTATAGCACTCAAATTGCACTTAACGTTTTCCAGCTGTTTCCTTAAGTCAATGTAGTACTCATCACAAACAATAGGAAAAGAAATTGCTTTATGTATTTTCTTTGCTTTACAGGAAGAACTTCTTCTGAAAAAAAACCGGATTGACTCAATTCGAATAATTAGAAAACATGTACCTTACAGTTATCTCCTTCCTTTTGTCAGCGGAGCCATTGTACAAAAAACGTGTCTATCCTTAAACTCTCCATGTCTGGCATTAAACTTATGGTAAGGGGGAGTAGGTGTGTAAGGTTTGACACGTAGGTATGTAACATAAGAAAATGTATGCAGTCCATTGCTTTTAGGCGTCACAGCTACAGCGAAAGGGAAACAAACCTTGGTCACTGTGCACTGCTAATAATTGCGCATTCTTTGAGTGTACATGAAGCAAATATTATTCATGGTTAAGGGGATCGCAGAGCAAAGGAATGGGGTGGGGTTATAGATAGCACACCATCCACTGCAGTAAAATATCAGAATACACAAATTGTATCTTAAAAGCAAACCCAAGCTTTAGCTTTAAATGTTTCCAGGGCAGAGAATGATCATGTATTACACTTGCTGTGCTTTAAGGCAAACCTTTTTCTATCATAAATGTGTATTCCATGAGCTATCTGGAAGAGATAGTCATGTGTTTGTTGTTCTAACAGAAAAAAACAGTTAGTTCTGGAACGCCGTTAAATTCCTATTTCTCGGTATTAATACTGCTATCACTAATTTATCATCACACCTCCAGATCACATGCTCGATATGCATCTCAGAGAAATTTCCTAATTCAATATCTAATTAATCCGTGCTGATGTAATGCTACCCAAAGCGATAACGAATACAGACACCTTACAGATAACGAATACACGAAGCCTGGCTCGATGCATTTAGTACCTGTACGAGAGCATTTTTTTTATTGGAGATTTAACGACCATCGTGAGCAACGCAATGTGCTATAAAGCAGTCGTCCGTCCCTGATTTAGGGTCACTGGCTCCAGAAAGAGCCAGTGCCGTAAGACAAACACAACATCATCGTCTCACCGGGATTCGAACCCGGACCCCTTTTGAACGAATTATCTGCGCCACCGAGGTGGCGTACGAGAGGTTCAAACTAAAATAAGATATTGCAACAGAAAATTCCAGAAAATTAGATTCAGTTTTTGTCTGATGAGTGTATGATGCATTGCGAACTCTAATTCGCTAATTACATATGACAAATTAGAAAAGTCTGGTTTGATCCCAATTTTTATTTGAATTACATATTTTTCAAGGAAATTAGTGAAAGAAATATCAAATATTCATATTGAATCTGTCTAGAATTTTTTTTCGTCTGATAATTCTAATACCTAAATTACTTTACAAAATATTACAGTTTTATTCATTTAAATCGATTAAACATGGAAATCTTTAGAAATAGTTAAAGGTAATTACACAATAAGGATTCTTTTCCGCATCTCCTTTCCCTACTTATCGCTTCTTTCCTCTCCATCCGTTCTTCTTTTAAATATCTCCTTTAACTCTCTTAACAATGGCTTTGGGCCCACAGAGATAGATTACACCCAATTATCCGTATCACATGGCGAATTTATTGCTGTCGGTGAAAAAGAAATTACATTAGATTGAACCTTGAGGCATTATTACGGATGCCAGAAGAGTTGTTCCAAATACATATTAGCGTGTAGCAAATAACGTCGATTCGGGAAATGCGCCAGAGGTGGGAATGGGATCAAAGCGATGTTGGTTTACGAAGAACCAAGGGAATGGTGTATTGCGTATACCCGGTCAGAGGACTTATCCTGACGATCCGGATCAAGGCGAGTATTCAGTGGTTGAGAAACTTGATTTGCGTGGGTCGATCACACGACTATCCAGCTCAAAATAGTTACTCCGACAACTAGGTGACTCGCAGCCTTACCCAACGGTATCTTCTGACAGACGACATTTATATAAAACGAATATTCTTACAGCTCGAAAGTTCAGTAATACTAAAACGATCTAATATATCACTCTATGAAATGAGTAATTAAAAACATTTTAAATATTCCGGTCAAGTTGTGACGTGCCTGCCTCGCAGGCCGCACACGACATAAAGGTAGATAGCAGCAAGAACGAACGTCTCCGTAGCTCAGATGGTAGAGCGACTTGTTCCGGAATAATTGGACTCGGGTTCGATTCCCTTCGTGGACCAAAAATGACAGAGAAATTTACTTCGTTATAATGGCGCCCGAACTTTCCGGATAAACTGGCCGTTAAAGATCTTGCAATGGTGTGATGTTCTTTCCACACCGCGAGATATGAAAAAATAAGAGAATCCCTTTTCCAGGGCTTTGGAAAATAAATACGTGTGACGTTGCATTCCACACACCAGATTGAATTGGAGTTTTCAAGTGTACGTTCCACAGCGGATGGCTGCCTGCAACGATTCATGGTTACGGCTGACCCGTCGGCAATGTCCCTGCCCTCTTTTAGGGGGGGATGTGACGCCCCTGCCCCGCAGGACGAACACGACATAAAGGCAGATAGCAGCAAGAACGAACGTCTGCGTAACTCAGTTGGTAGAGCGACTTGTTCCTGAATACCTGGACTCGGGTTCGATTCCCGGCGTGGACCAAAAATGACGGATAAATTTACTTCGTTATAAAGTATATTTCCTTCTAAAAACTTCTGTCTGGAGGACAGTCTTTGATAACAGAACGGTTTGGCAAACTTCTTTTTAAATTCTCGAAAGTAGTTTTGAAACAGTATTGGAATTACGATGAGCGTATTTGCGATATTAAAGAAGCAGCGGAAATATTAAGCACAGTAACCTAACTTTCCATGAGAATGAAGTACTTTTGTCACTAAAAATGTATCAGTTTTGCAGAAAGTTTAAAGGAGAAAAACGATATCAGCTCACATCTTGTTGCGAAACAAGCAATAAAACAATTATAAATTTAAATGACCAGGACAATAGGCAGAAGTGCAAGACACTGTACTCTGCCGATCTCGTACGGAGACAGACAAAAACTCAGGCTTGGGACTGATGTGTCTGTGCGATACTACAACACAATTTCAATTACAATAACACAGCAAAAATAGTATGGCAGCATAAGATTTTAAAGGGACAGTAACTTAGCCACTTCTCTCAGCTAACCAAAAAGGTAAACACCACCCGGAGGCAAATTGTTCTCCAATTGCAGCTAAAAAAACTAATTTTTTTAGAAGCAAAATAACAAGAAATGGGTTAGTATTTTCATGCAGACTAAACGTGTCACATAAAACACCCAACACCGACAGTTATGAAGTACTAAAATAGGAAAAATAAGAGAAAAGGCTGGTTAAGAAGGCGATGTGTTTCAGATCTCCTGGAGTGACATAATTAACTATTTGCTCACATTGAGTTATAAAAAACTCAAAAAAACCCTATAGATTAGCCAGTAAACACCAAATAAAATATTAAAAGGAAGAAACCCACGTGCGCCAGAGTGCAGGATTGATTAGAAAAACGTGTTTATGCAGATAATTTGATTGCAGCATAATGCTAAATAGCGAAATGTTTGAAATAAAAACAATAGCTTACATCTCTTGGAGAAACACTCAGGAACACCACTTCAGGATGTTTTGGAGACAAAGACAGTGACCATTAAAATGCATTTGTAAACCCTGTAGGACTTCTGAAAACCGCTCGTTTTCCAACAGAATAAACTCATAGCTCTTATTGAGATCAAATATCTGAATCAGTACTAATAGGAAAAAGTAAGCTCATAATTCCTGCAACCGCACCTCTCCAATGATTTGTCATACAACTGGAAATACTGGTTTAAAGAGAAAGATAAAGCAAAAGGAGAAATAAAAGAATTATAAAGCAAATCAGTAAGAAATAAGAGGCACAACCGACCTGAGATGGCGCCACATCAAGTACCTGCAGCGACAATTATGATGATGAGTTGGATAGTAAATTGTCAGGTTTTGAGATAGTTGAAGGCGAATGACAGTGTCAACGAAAGCTGCAGCTGCTACTGACGAAAGCCGTGAATGATTTGACCGGACCACATTTGGACAAACCAGAAAGACTGGTTTTTGACATCAACTTCGCATGGCTAATCGGCTCGTTTCTGGAATGTTGCCGGCATTTTTCTTTTTGTTTTGTTTTTGTAGTTTTTTTGTCCTTTTCTTGCATTTTTCAAGGTTTTATCCCTTTTTCACTTATGTCCTTTATTCGATTTATTTTTTATGTTCGGGTTTTTGATTCACCTGTCTTTGGATTCGAGTGTTTAAGAATTTTTCAAAAGAAACCAACATGTATACCATACAGACGTACATTTAGGATTGGAACGTTGAGGATTCGAAGGCAACAATGTTAGATATTATTTTGACTCCTGTTTGTAGACAATGCAGGAAGATATCTGTGTATTACACTTCACTACCCACCTGTGTCAGAATTACACTATAATATAAACGTCTGAAACAGTACAGTTTGACAGACATTATAACACGAGTTTGTGGAAAACATTATTATAAAGGCCACGCTGTGCGTGGTCAAGTTGCTCGGTGAATAATTTGATTGAAATCTTGTATTTGTTTGAAGGTCGTTCATTCACTCGTACTGTCTCACCTTTTTCTCAATGCAATAGGTATTCCGATTAAAATTCTCTACAGTCGTGAAAGAATTTCCTACCTTCGCAAGACAAATTTTAAAATGTAGTGGATACTTCTTCATTATGGATTTCTAGTTTGTCATTTAAAAAAATGTTTGTATATAATTTTAAAAATGCAAATGAATTGAAGTGACTTATTTGTCTTGCAACGTTTTTTTTTATTTTAGAATACATATAAAGAAAAAAAAAAATATGAATCACGTAAGCTTCACAGAATAACACCGAATGATAAGCATTAATAAGATTTGAGAAGATTGGCATTTTTATCGTATAAGAATTCGTACATAGAAAATACAATCACATTTCTTTAAGTAGAAGTTTTATTGATGTACAAAGGTTATTTCGTTTTAGAGAAAAGCAAGCCGTTTTATACATTGAGGCAGATATCATGAAGTAAAACGAGAAACTATTCATTAAATAATTCAGCAAATATCTTCATGTAGACAGATGTTTCATCTATCAGGATGTGGATCTCGTCGGATGATTTAGATTGACTATACCCGCGAAACTGCATATTTCAAAAGTGACTGCCTGATATACAATATATGTCAGACATTAAGCACTTACAATATACAAATTGTGTACAACCTTCACAAGATACAATAACGATGTGCACTTTTAAAGATATGTGCCTATTAAAAACCGAGATGCATTTTATACAAGCCGAAAATTTTAACTTTCCAAAAACTGTAAAGAAATATTTACATAAATTTGTTTTCAAATATAAAACTAAAGTTTCCTCAGTTCGAATTTATTACCTGGCAATGCCAGACAGCTGCTTCAACGTTGACACATACTCACCACTAGATTGTTGAGGAAACCTGCAGACAAATAATTCGTTTGATTATGAAGTCCGTGTTCAATATTTAATGTTAAAGTTTGATGAAATAACGCAGGAAGGGTTCTGAGAGATAGGGCGAACGTGCTGCTACGTGTTTTTCATAGAATCACAGTCAATATTTCTTGTATATAGGTCAAGAGACTTGAGTGGTCGATCCATATACCAAATGCCCTCACTCAAGGAAATCATCGAAAAGCTGAGACCTGTGAGGGCGACCGTTATGATCTAATAAAAGAACTGACGGCCAACATCTACCAGAAAAATTATGTAAACATATTCTAATGTCATAAGAATCATGAGTTCCTTTGCTTGACAAGAGCTGATGTAATTTTTGATATAATATTTGCACGCATTCCGTAGTAAGCGGTAAGCTGTGCTATTATTTTTATAAGTTAGCCGCAACCAGCCGGTTGGCTCCATCAAGCTTATGTTTTATTGTGAACCTTCACGTCATGTGTTTCATGTTGTGTTGCCAGTGTATTCGAAATATTCATTTTATCCTTAAGACCAAATACAGTTGTATTTACAACCAGATACGTTTCGTCTGTCAGATTAGAATTCTAATTCCATTTTTGCACGCACCTCAGAATTTTTGAGAAAGAAATTCGGTCTCCTTAAATATATACAAATGTCTGTTTTATATTGGAATCTCAATCATAAAGCAATGATTACTATCATAAATAAGATAACTGTTTGCGCGTAGCACTTTAACGGAAATATGATAATCCTTCAAACTGCATATTAAATCAATTCCCGAAATCATTGGAAATACCTGTGGTATATTACTTGGTAAAATTATTATATAAATCTTAATAAATTTAAACTTTTTCTTATGTATTCCGAATGTTTCAAGAAAAATGCTGCAACGTACGGCTGAATTGAAACACCTTTAGAGTATTAGTAACTATTAGTTACTGTTCATGTGTATTGATCTGCCTATCACACGTACACTCTCTGATAGAAAGTATCTGAGCTTTGCTTATCTAAATCCTTCTTGTTATAGCAAAGGAAATAATATAGAGTTTGTTCACGCTTTCTGCTATGATGGCTTCTACTCTTCTGTTGATGGATGTTCCCTAGAGATTGGTCCGTTCCTGCAGAAATTTCATTCCAAGAGCTTTGATCAGATAGGTCGCTGATGTCGACAGGCTTGCTCGCAGACCACGTTATAATTCATTGAGGTGGAAAAACATATTTCTCAAAAAGTATCATGATATTTATAATTTAATTTTATTACGCGTCTTACTGCTTGCATGTCATCAGATGCTGTTTTTCTAATAGAATGGACTCAACCTTTAAACATGCCCTCTATGTGACTTTCATGTTTCACAAAACACGAAAGTCGCATAACAGAAAAAATAAGTGGAATATTTCTTATGTACATTTAAATAATCTTTTAGAATTAGTGGAATACATAGGCTTATTTTCGATTTCTGTTCATATGCTTTTTGGGAGCTACGGCTGTTACAGATTACGTATCGCATTCGAATACTAAACCTTTATGTGATATGACACAGAGTTATCCCTGCTTAATTGAGAAGCTGAAACGTTTTCTAATAACAAACAACTGATTAGTAAGCAAGGGCGAAATCACTTCTGATACCCTAATACAGGAATATTACGGCATTTTATAACTGAGTAATTAATAACCGATTTATTTTTTTAAGAAACCATTTTTTTTAATAAGATATATTCTGATCATGTAGAATCGAGATTTTTCACTACTTTTCCGACAGTAAAATAATGCAAAGATAAAGGATGTTAAAATTTAGCATATTATCAAGACACATTCAAAGTGTAAAATGTAGTAGAAATATCTAGAAAATAATTTTTAGTTTATAACAGGAAACACATTACATTAGAAAAACTTCAATCATACCAGTTACTGAACGTCAATCGTCAGGTTAACGGTAATCCTGCTCTTCATCTATGCACTACACAGTGATTCACTTTACCCAAAATAGGGCTAAACTTTAATAGCGCTATAATTTTGAAAAGCTGAAATTAGAGAAAAACGTCTGCATGTTCTGAAATGACATTCATATATGCATAGTTCGGCTCATATTTCCAGGTGGCGCGAAAGTATTCGGTTTCTGTTGGGAACGGTTTCGCGCCATTCGGTTTGTCCGCTGGTTAGCGTCTAGTATGATGGTGTTCACGACTGATGAGGGTATTTTTGTCATTCGAAGTTATTGAAATTCCGGCTCTTTCAAGGAGTGTCAGAAAGACTTAAGAAGAAATTTCCGGTCAAGAACCACATACGGAGCCAACGATTTCAAATCCTGCGAAGAAACTTGAAACGACAGGGTCTTTTTGATACGCATTCAGGAAAGCAACCAGCAATGTCATCAAACACGTTGCAGTGTGTGAAAGAGAGGCTGTTACAGCTACCAAAAGAATAGTTACGCAGGCTGTCGCAAAAAACATTACTGTCATATTCCACCTCCCAGAGGGCTGAAAAATCGTTAAACTGAAGCCATATCGTGTTACAGTTGTTCATGAGCTGTTACCAATTGACATGCCGAAGCGAATGCATTACTGCCGGTTGTTTAAGGAATTTGTTAGTCGAAAACCAGGCCTGGTTCCACATTTTAGGCCATGTGAACTTACAGAATACACGGGAATGGGCGAGTGAGAATCCCCATGAAATTCACAAGGAAAGAATGATATATGATACGGCATTTCATGGAACCGGATACCCGCCCCCTTTTCTTTGAACAGACTGTCAACACAGAAGTGTATCTCAGTATTTTCACTCGGTTCATGAACGAACAGGATGTTATTGAACTACAGAATGGCTTCATCCAACAGGTTAGTGCAACTTGTCACACCTCTAATATCAGCATAGCTGATATTCAAAGTTTTTACGGCCATCGGGTTATCTACAAATGTTTGTGGCAGCCCAAATTTCCAGATTTGACTCCATCCGACTATTTCTTATGGGATGATCTGAAAGGTACTGTATAATAAGCCCAAGACTATTCGGCAGCTGAAAAACAACATCACACAGGATATTGACGCAATAAATACCAACATGCTGAGGCGTACATTTCACAATGAGTAGCGATGTATTTATCTCTGTTTGAATGCAAATGGCGGATATTTTCTACATCTTCTCTGATATGGATGTGATGGAAAAGGGTAAAGCACTTCATCTTGAAATTTCAGTTTGAAATGTTTCCCTTTTCAAAATTACATCGCTTTTTTGGTAAAGTACCGAGTTAATCACTCTGCAGAAGACTCGGTGAACAGCAAAGAGATCCCCAAATACTGACCACCCATTGAAAGTGGGTTGTCTGATGTTCGCAGATCAGCAAACTGCGGGTGATTGGGGGTGTGGGGTGTAATTTAATTAGCAGGTTTACCACAAGCGTTGATCTAAATATTAAAAGAAGGCAAGTGTTCAGTTTTAGAATATTCTACCACGTGCACCATACATGAATATCATTTATTTATTGCACCGTGAAAATGTGAACGCAGTATTCCCTTTAAATGTAGCGTTTAAAATCTGCAATATACGAATCAGTAATTGAGTGTGGCTTTCGCTCTAACACTGCTCAAAAATCAAAATATGTCTGCACATTAAATCGCCGGAATGAACCTGCTACGTACGCACTCCAAGTTCTACGAGTATGCGCATTTAGGGATGTTCATAAATCCATAACACCTTTTCTTTTGGTGGAAATATCGGAATTTTCTTTCTTTATATATAAATTTTAAAGTTTGCACTGCAGCAGCAGCGATTCTTGTATTCCTTCGATAATTTGCTAAGATATGCACTGAATAATGTACATCTTCAGCATTCCGGTATTTTCAATTCGAGAACAGTCCTTTACAAATACAATATGCAGTTTATCATCTCCCTCGAATGTGATATTCCTGATATTTCCATGTGCTTTTGAATGTGATACGTTTCAGTATTCCCCGAGATTGTTTTGCATTATTATTTATTGTAAGTGTGGTTTGGTTTAGAAATTCTATTTTCATTTTCTGCATATTGCCGATCATTTAAGTCATTGGCATCCGATTTTTTCTGTTTTCAAGGGACGTCTGTGTAAATCATATATTTCTCCCTCCTCACACATCTTTGGAAAAAAAGATGGTCCTTATGTTATCGTTTGCCAGTCCGTTCATCTGTAGACACCATATCTCTGCAAGAATTAGCCCGACCTGAAAAATTCGTTGTGAAATGGGAAGCTTGAAATGTGAAAATGAGGATCCTTGCATTTAGTTTTTCATACGATGCACAATTCCGCTCCTAGAGTGCGGAAAGGCAAGGGATATCTAATTCAAAATATATTTTATTCCATATAATTTCCTCTAAATAACTGAATGAAAAAAAATGTACCTTTCGATTCCATGTACATCGGAGATTATTTTATGTACAGTCACTTTTCCAAGTTACTCATAGATTTTCTCCTTGGGTACGTAAAATGTAGCGTGACTTGAAAATTAAATTGCATTTCCCCCAATATTTCTGCTTCTAAAACTATAATTTGAAAAATTCTGCCTCTACTGGATACAGCTTCTAGTGAGAAACGTTATGAGTATAATTTCTAAGTCTTGATAAAAATTGGTTTGGCCAGCGATGTTAACACACGCTTTGCACTAAGCAGCAGCCTGTATAATTTGAACTAAAATATTTTTAGTTCAAATTATACAGGTTGAATACAAGCAAATGTCTGTGCTCTGGATATTAACATTGCATTCGTCTTGTAGAACATTTTCCTGCGATATTAGCATTGCATTCGTCTTGTAGAACATTTTCCTGCGATATTAGCATTGCATTCATTTTGTATAACTTTTATTTTTCAAAATCGTGCATTTCTGAACAGAAAGATAGACAAAACATTGCATACTGAATGCTCACTGCTGGTGAAAGACAGCATTTTTTAAAAGTAGATGTTATTCGAAATCTTTACCATTGTGAAAGGTTGTAATACCAAAAAGTTATTTAAAAGTTATTTAAGGTGAGAAATTATTTCGACACACTACATGACCTTTTCTTACTTTGCCGTAACAAAATTTCTGATGAAATATCAACCCCGTATTTTCTTATCAAACTCTTTTTTTAATTATAACTGATGTTACAATTTGAGTTGGGTAGCATTCTGTGATTTAAAACTATATAACTGCACTAGTAATCTGAATTTCGTGGAATAGAATGGAAATTAAAGTTTCCGAGCTTTCGCGTATCAAACAAATGGCTTTTTCAAGGAAAGCGAACATCAAAATCTAAACACTAACACAGCTCTTTAACAATTTGAACTCCGTGACTTGATAATAAACGAATACATGGGAATGTAATTATTCATTCAAAGCCATGATACATCATGTTCGTTTTGCACGCTGAATCATGGAAAGAAAACACAATGCATTCACTATTTCAAAATTGGTTCCAAACTAGTGGCAAATCTAGCGAGTCACTAGATTTGCTTGACTTGATTCTGGTAATGATCTCCAAAGCTTCACGAGTGGTAGTAGATTTAGGGGTGGAGTAGGAAGTTTATTTCTTTACGTCATCCGTCATACGAACAGCTGACTTGAATAGACTTGTTTGAATAGAACCGTAGCTACTTTACCGTTCTTTATGTCCCTTCTACGCTCGTTGATATTAATTCTAAATGCATGCTTGGTTATTCCAATGTAGCATCGTTTCGAAGGGATCAGATATTGTAGAAAAATGACATAAACACATGCTTCGTTGTAAAGAGGTGGCTTGTCAGTATTTCTCTTCAGCACGGCAGATAAAAATTTTAGAGGTTTTATTCCGACAAGTAGGTTCGTTTCTTGAGAGCGTCCTGAAAACATTTGGTATGTAGGAAATTGAATCCAGGTTGCATAGCTGCAGCATAGAAAAATTAATATGACTGGTTTTGAGCTTTTCGATATAGCTGTATACCATGTTTTGGCCGTATCCAAACTCAGAGTCCAGTTTGATAACATTTTAAATTCGCATTTTCTAAAAAGAATACCAGGGAGACAGCAAAGCCTCTTTTGATTCCTGAACGGAAGAAGCTGTCTTATAATCAGCAGGTCAATATGAGCTGCGGAGCATCAGGTGGTGGACGGATGTGGGTTTACATCAGGTGCTGGACGGCACTTGTGTGTGAAGGCGATTTTCAGGAAATTTGCTCAGTACACTCAGATAAAGCAAAGCTCCATTGTGTTCGAGCTCCATAATGAAATTGATCATATGGTGAATGCCATTGATTTTGCCTAGAAAAATTGGAATACTTTTCTTTCCGTGAGGCCATATGAAAAAATCCTGGTCCGCATATCTTAGCGAGGTGATAGGCATTTGGTTAATGTTGGTGAACATACATGTACATATATCCAATTGGGCGAAGTATTGCTCCAGCGAGGACGGCTGAAAGTGAGGATCTCATCAGAGAACCATATATCTGTTTGTTAATTTGTCCCAGAAACTGAAGTTGCCGGAATTTTAGGTCATGTCTATAAACTTGAAGATGCTGAGACAATACCCTACGAATAAAGTGATGAATTAGAAACGATCTATTTTAATGTTCTGATAGCTCCGGCACGAATGGTAAAGAGAAACGAAGCTGAAACTGCCGATAATATCGCACTGTTGGTAACAGATTTGCTTGATTTTCGAGATAAAGATTAGAGTGAAAGTTTCTATAAAGTCCAATTAAGGAAGATGATTAACCTGGAATTTGGATAGCGCTTTTTCTAAAAGGTGCTTAGGTGCGAATCTGCTTGAAACGATGGGTCCCAATGTATTACCGGGCTTGTGGTGAGAAAAAATCCAGTTTGAAGGTACTTTTAATTTGTTTACAATCCCATTAGGGCACCCAGAATCGTCATCGAAGATTCTGAGAGCTCTAAGGAACAACTTTCTTGTCAGCCCGTGATCTACTCCGGGAGACTTTGGTTCATGTGCCGGTGGATCTCCTAGTTGCTTGTACTAACGAATTACTCTATTTTTATTCTGTGATAAATGAAGGGTCCTTTGAGATCATAAGGATCTGCAATTCTTGAACTGAGAGAAAAATTTGTCTGTTGGGAAACTGAGGGGACAGTCAGAGACATAGGTAGAGTGCTCTAGTAAAAAAATAAAGTTTTTCATTCTCCATTGCATTCTGATTTGACAGCATAAAATCCAAAAACAAGATTTATTTTAACTCACAGTTGTGTAAGTAACGATTGTTATGAGTGGAAAAAACATTTTTAAGTATATACTTTCAAAGTTACATACAGTATTATGTTATCAAAGAAAAAGTTATGTTTCTGAAATCTCTCAGTTTAATATTCAGAAATTGAGGTTAATATAAAAATAATTTCTTTTGAGTCTAACACTGAAACAAATGTCCTAAACTGCAATTCGCCTTTCATTTAGGCTTAAGCACAAAAGAAGCCGAATTTTTATGGAACATTTTATTTTTACCTCAAATATATTATACTTTGTGCCAAACACTTACTTGAGGTGATATTTGTTTGTGTTCAGAATTTTATAAAAGTGCTGTCGAGACATTTGAGCAGAAAATTATGTCTAAGAATGTGGAGAATAGAATGTTACATTCTTGTAAAGCACTTTGCCGAAAGCTAATTGCTAGAAAACTGATCTTGCATTAAGCATGGCATTTGTCCATATCCCTGTCGCATCACACTAGGAAGCCTTTTGGAGGACGAATGTTCGATAGTGGTCGATATTGTAATCAAACTATTAATATATACATTCTTGGAGATGACAGTCCGCATACGCGATCTCAGTTACCGATTTTTTTTTTTGGGATCAACGCGTTTCCAGAAAATCAGCCCTACATAATTGGGCGATGTTGATCGTGAACTAGATTAATTAGAAGATTTTATGAGAATAGCACGAGTGATGTGTGCGTGGGTAGGTTATCGAGTAAATTGCAACTGAGTTCACATTCTCATGATCTTCTTTGAACTCCTTGCATAATTATCGTATATTTCATACAATGAATATAGGGAAGCGTGTCTCCTTTGTGAAAACGAGCAGTGTGTTCAATATTTGAAATTTGAATTAGCAGATGAAATATAAGCAATTACTAAGAAAATATCTACTTTGAAGTCTTCTCTGTTTCAGTCAAATTCCTCATTTGATGTAAATACAGAATGTGACAGAAATTAAAAAATTATATTTTGTGTGACGTTTTCATTTACATTCCGTTCTTGAATTGACGACTTCTCTGGTAGGAAATTTGAAGCTTGGAAAATCATTTGAACAACAGCTTGAATTCTGTACAATCAGTATTTTACGCATTTTATTTCAGTTACCGACAATATGTTCTATACTTCGGGTTAGATACAGATAATGTGAATCGGAAGCAAACATCTGAAACAGAGTCGTTGCATATTAAAGAAGATTTGGAAATAGCTCATATTAAAGAAGATTTGAAAATAGATTAAAAGGTGTAATTGTATTGCATACACTTGTTTTGTTTTAACAGTTTGATTATGTGCCAGACTGCCATCATTTGACACGAAAGTAGAATTGTGAATGACAAAACTCTGCGGTTTTAATGCGAATGGCCGCCAGAACAATAACTTTTGGACAATACAGTGGTCACCAGGTATGAACATATTGGGCACTCCATTGATATTGTTATGAAAGTTCCAAAACTCATAAACTATGTCGCAAGTAGCAAAACCATTCGTGCTGAAGTAATACTTCGTAAAATAAAAGATTGTCTAAGCACAATTCAAAACCAACGCATTTAGCCTAGTCACGTTTTAAAGAAGAAATCTATTTAGAGTTAGAAAACAGTGGTAAAAATAAGTAAAGGCGGAATATTTCGAGGTCACTTTGATCACATCCTCAGGCCTAACACCACAAAGAACGATTGCACACATATACACTCATTGCCATGAAAATACGCGCACGAGGATGGAGGAGTTGGATTGAAATGAAGTTTTAGTCGTGAGATGGGACATACCAAGGACAACCATATCTCAGCAGCAGGACGATTATAAAAACCATATCTCAGCAGCATTACGATTTCCCGCTGACATAAGTTACACTTTCCGGCCAGGGTTAGTACCGCGTCGCACCGCCTCATGCTCGGATACTTGCGGTGACACGATCCGGCATGGAGTCAAAGAAACACAGTATGTAATCCTGGAACAGATTGGCCCACACGTCTTGCAACTGACGATCTAAATCACGAGCACTGGGACATTGCGAACGTTGGCGTCCCCCTAGTCCTAAGCGCGATCGGTGTGCGAGAGATCTGACAATCTGGAAGGTCACGGAAGCGTCGAAACATCACTTAGAACGTCTTGGGGAACCAGAGGCGGCGTGTGAGAGCGGGAGTTATCTTGTTGAAAAATGTCTCCGGGCCGCTCCGCCGGAGAGGCAGAACTTGAGGCCGCATGATGACCCGTACCTAGCGCTGGGCTGCCAACTTCCTGGAAATATTGCAAGGTAATTACGGCTGTCATAGGCAATTGCTCCGCAGAGCATCACGCCTGCAGTCCGAGACGTGTGCCGCTGTTCTAAGAGGTTGTAATTTTAGCGCTCACCTGCGTTCCTCCACATTCTGACACGGTGGTCGTCCGTTCTCATACAAAAGCGAAATTTGTCGTTGAACAAAATTCGTCGCCAATCCGTAGCATTCCACTTTGCTCGCTGTTGACACCACTGCAATTGACGAAGACGATGATCAGGTGTTAATGGCAGAAAATGTTCGGAGTTGCTTCCACGTTAGTCGTGAATCCTCCCATTGTTAACGTTTTCGTGAAACAAATTACATTTTATGTCAGTTGTATCAGGTAAACACAAAATAAGTTGTATGTTTCAGAGACTGAGACACACACGCAATAGAAAAGCAATTTGTTAATCAAAATAATTACAATCAACATCAAGAACGTCCTGCGAACGTGTAAGTATCTTATACCTAACCCTGCGATAAAATGCCGGGTCATAGGAAGAGAAAACGTTTTGGTGGGTACTGTGCAATTCATCAAAGCTGGAAAAGTCGTGTCCTCCAAAATAATTGTCGAGTGAAAAAAACAAGTGACAAACTAAAGGAGAGATATCTCGTGAGTTAGTTGATGACATAAAAGCACTCACCAAATCTCTTTGATAGTGTTTCGGTTCAATGAAATTTAGTGGGAACGAGCGTTATCTTGAGAGAGAACTCCCTTTCTTGGGTGCTTCCTTCTTTTGCATCTCCCCATGCACACGTTTAATTTATTCACAGTACACTCCAGCAATGATCGTTTGGCCGCGTTGCAAGAGTTCATAACAAATAACACCACGTGCTGTTTAGAGTACAAGCAGTATAACTTAACGTGGATGCAAAGCGGCTTCGACGTGTGAAGAATTTTATCACTAGTAGACATCCAATGTCTGGAACATTTTGGGGTGCTCTACTGGACCAACTTCCCATCAAATGTGAGTACTGTATCTAAATATGGTTCCTTGTCATAGCGAGACAGCAACGCAAGACAAGCTGAGACACGCTACTCTTTGTTTACTGCAGCCAATCCGTGGATGAATCCAGTTTGAGATGTTGTATGTTACCAATTTTCCAATTTCATGCAGATGTCTTCGGACGGTTTCATCACTAACACTAAATAACTAGGCTATTTCCTGTCATATTAGGCTACTGTTTTGCTTAGTAACAACTTTCTGGGCTTCTGTTTCTAGGTAGACAAGACGATCATTCCTAGACTTCGCTTGAAGGACCTAATTTCCGTCTTTAAACTGTCAAAACCTATTCCGAGTTGTGCCTTCCTTTACAGCATCTACTCCGAATGCTGAGCAAATGAGGCAAGTTGTTTTTGCGAGACCTGAACTGAGTTCAATTTCGTACAAGAGCGTCTGATACCGCCAATGTAATCGCACGTATTCCACAACCAAACTACTTACTCATCTGATTCATACCCTTTAAAGAATCTTGGGATTTCAGCTGACCATATACCGCTGGAGGAACGCCATCTCTCCACAGATTCAATCATTACAAGGTGTTCCTTTTTCTCCCATGAGAAATGGCAAGTACTTCTGTGGTTACCTGCTGAAATATTCTCACTGACTCACCCACCACTGCGATTAACTGACGACAAGAAACAAACACGTACACCGCTGATATATTAGATAAATTAAATATCCACTTAAAGCTTCATCACAGAAATTAAATGTATGGTTAGTAAGAAAAATAATTCAGATCATTATATATCATATTAAATTTTAGGAATAAAATACTGCAAGCTTTTGATGTATTTATATCACTCGCCATCCGGGCACATAACTGCAATAATAGGGATAATAAATCGTAACTGATAGAAAAACATTTTTCTGATAATCATAACTTTACCCAAATTATGAAATATAATATTTTTTGCTCTTCAAAGAGTAAAAAGTTCGTAAATTTTTCATACAGTTTTTCAGAAAATATGTATAATTGCTGCTAGCGAACATGGGATAACACATATGAAACTAGAAAGTTTTACAAATACTTTTTATGCTAAAAATATTCAATGGATGGAAACGTTCATTACTCTGATATCCGTAGAATGCTTGTCCACAAGTCCATTTTTATGTCATGCCAATATTCTGTGCAATTTAGGAACAATAAATTTTGTCTGGAGCATAAACTTTTGTCGTACTATGCATGAGAAATTATTTTACATTTTTCTTGTTTAGAATTAAACGAAGCAACGGGTTTTTGGATAAAGAAACAAATTCATTCTTTGATGAAGCACTGTATCGTTACTCGAGCCTTGCCTATATTCGAAACTTCAAACTAAAGAGGAAAACGCAAATTGTAGCCCAGTTTTATGAATGAGAAGATACTTTTTTACAGGAATAAATTAAAACCTTAAATTAAAAATTATCAGATAATAGTTGCACATTTAAGTCATAGCATTAAATTACAAATACTTTTAGTGTATGCCAGAATAGAAATATGCACGTAATATTGCAGAATCTGATATTGCAGCCCGTTTTCATATCAGAACGTTTTGCAGTTTTTATAATAGGCTGTCATAACAAGCATTACGATTCGAACGGGTATACACAGTTTGATAAGTGTAATATGAATACCAAGAAAACGAAGGTTCTAAAAAAGGGAAGCAGCCATTATTACGTTCAACTCAGAGTTCCATCTTCAATGTATTCATTATATTTACACTACTTTGTTGTACGATACATTCTGCTTAATTGTGACGTATCGAAGCTACGACACTTTCTCTCAATTAAACGGTTGCTCCAATTATACATACCTTCACCCCAAAGAGCTAATTTGGGATGTTCTTCAAGATTCGTCCCAAATAAATTAAACGGCTGCTCCGGTTAATTAATGACCCTGTTAACCGGTATATACTGTGCTAAAGTACCTCCCACAAACCGACAAAAATAGTTTTGCAATGGTCACTGACGTTCTTCATCAAGCAGCATTTTTAAGCAATATTTTTGCTTCAACTGCAGCAAGCAAACCGTCTTAGAAATATTGCTTACGAACATAACAGTTTGAAAAGGAAACTGATTCAAGTTTTTCCAGAAGGAAATTTTGTGTGCTAAAAGAACGTTAAAAATCCCTCTCTCTCTCTCTCTCTTGTTGAACACTACGTTTTGGAAATCGTTCACTTCGGTGCTCGTTGAAGTAAAAATTTTTGTCAGATTCCCAAAAACTGGAAAGGAATCTCAAAATCACTTGCATTTTCCTGTATAATGTTCAATGACTATACAGCTTATCCACAGAAAGTGTGAATACTTTGGAAAAACAGTATCCAGCATTATAAATCAGAACACAATTTACAGATTACGTAATGTTGTTCTATAGATAAAAAAAACGATATAATATTTCATGTGCATATAAACTTAAGTAAATTATGTTATGCGTAAGGTTGACCTCATTTGTAAAATGCCAACACTTTTAATCAATATTGAAAATCAAATTGTTGGACTAGTTGCAGAATAAATACGGTGTCGTGGGAAGGAGCATTCTTTGTTTGTACGGATACAGTGATCTGATATTGCTGAAATGTCGGTTTACTGCCAAAGATTATCTGATGATTGTTGTCGATCAGGTCCATCCTGAAATATAGACTTTGAATCCAGCAGGTTGGTTGGTTGGTTGGTTGTTGGATTTTATTGGCGCAAGGGCCAGGTTTGGCCAAAGAGCGCCAGACCAAGAACTATCAGCCACAGATTTTTAAAAAACGTGGAAAATGATTAAGAGCAGACAGGCTTGGTAAAAGTTGAAAAAGAGTATGATGAAAGCTGTGAAGACAAGGTAGTTAATTAGGTTTATATAAAAATTTATTAATTGACTATTATAATTATAATTTTTTTTTTTTTTTTTAAACAGAACTACACAAAGGATGAGTCACTCTCCTCCCCCCACACTCCCCTGCAATGCTGGCAGAGGGCGGGGACGAACTGTCACTCTCTTCTCCCCCATGTTCCTCTGCAATGTTGTTTGAGGCTGGGGACGAACTGTCACTCTCCTCCCCCTATGTTCCTCTATAATGTTGGTTGAGGGTGGGGACCTCGCTGAGGCCGAGACAGTTGGATGGACACTGCACACCTTTGCGGATTGAGGGCCGGGTCGTCCGCACGTGCAGGCTTTCTGCTTTAAACTGGAAGAGAGGGTCGGCTGCAAAAGAGAAGGCCCAGAATCAGGTAGTCGAAAAATCGCGAGCTCGGGGAAAAACACCTGTGTCGCTTGGTCAGCTGTAGATCGCTTGGCAAGCGCTGCGAGAGCTACAGGGCGCGGAACAAAGGGCTGCACGGGTTGTGGCAGAGACTTAACAACTGCGGCAAAACTACGCTGTCGGGTGTTGGGAATACCCAACTTGGCTTTGGCAGCAGGGTACGAGAGGCCTTCCAGGGTCTTGAGGCGCTGGATCGCCATCTCGTCCTTCCATTTCATACAGTTGCGGGAGTAAGCTGCATGGGCCTCACCGCAGTTAACACAGCAGGCCGCAGAAGTGCAACCTTCCCCGTCATGTTCACCGGAGCCACAATTAGCGCAACGAGCGGAACTCTTACAGAATCGTTGTGAATGCCCGTACCTCTGGCACCTGAAACAGCGCAGAGGACTGGGAATGTACGGGCGAACTGCACAGACCAAGTAGCCTGCTTTGATTTCTGTCGGAACTTTCGGGGAGTCAAAAGTCAAGATGACATTTTTTGACTTAATCATGGAACCATCACGCCGGAACATCATACGACGTGCAGCAATAACACCTTGATCAGCAAGTTCAGTCACGAATTCGTCTTCACTGCATGGCAAGAGATCAAACTCCGAAATAACACCCCGAGAGGTGTTAAGAAACGGGTGAGGTGTCACTTTCACAGGAATGCCTTGAAGACTAGTGAGGTTCAGAAAAGTGTTACTCTGAGAAACACTGCAAGTTTGGACAAGCAGGTCCCCAGAGCGAAGCTTCCTCACAGATTTCAAGGGGCCAACCGCAGCGTCCAAAGCTTTAGAAATGAAAAAGGGAGATCTGGTGGACAGTCTCTCATTCGGATCGATGGATTCTACAAGCAAGTGAGTAGCATGCGTAGTCACAGCAATTGAGGGGAGACGACGCTTCGGAGCGACTGGTACAGCTGCCGAAGAAGAGGTTCCACATTCTTGGTCCAGGTCAAGGTCTAAAGACCGTTTAAGGGTATGAGACTTGGTAGGTTGAGAAGACGAAGGAGTGTCGTTGGCAACTATCATTTTGTCAGGGGCCTTAAACTTGGAGTTTTTGTTCTTTTTACCCATGGAAAAAAAGGAGGAAGATTCGTCTGCAGACTACTCCACCCACCACCGAGCCCTACAAGGGAGAACTGGAGGTCTGCAAGCCAAGAAAATGACGCTGGACACAGTTCTGGAGCTTATACGTTGCAGATATAGTCCGTTGGCTGTGATCACACGCACTCGGCGGACACTTCGGCCTCCGGGTACCGTCATGCCAACGCCTTTGGCATGATCCCACAGCCCCCGGGCTCACCCTGCCGTGCTATACGACAAAAAAGCCGCTAAAGCCCTGCACACAACTTGGTACAAGACTTCTGACTAGAGGTGGGTTAGTCTCTAGCCTCCCGTTTACAGCGAAGCCGGGGTCGAAGAGGAGTGTTGGCACACAGGAGGCACTTAACCGGTCTCCTGCGACCTCAGCCGCCAGACATCCCATTTCCGCCTCACGGGTCTCCGCACGCGGCAAACATGCAGGTAGGTCTAGCACCCAAACCAGCTAAAAGGAAAAAAAGAAATCCAAAGAAGACAAATCCTGGCAGGGAACCTTAACGGAATCTCAGCAACCTACGAACTGAGCGGTTAATATAAATCAGTTAGTGGTGGAGGGTAACAAAACCACAAGACCGGGGTGTTAGTACATAACGTGGTAGAGAACACAACACAGGCAACTAGCCAGTGGAGAAAATAAATAAAAACGAAAAAGCGAGACACAAGACCAGCTCGGGATCGTGGGGCCGCGACTCCCCAACAGCTGGATGAACAGCTGTCCCTGCAAACACCAAAATAAAAAAGTAGCGGTGGCGTGACATCAGATGGTGACCAGTCACAAGGTCAGCTCGGGCCGTGGGGGCGCCGCTCCCCAAATAACTGGAAAACCAGTTATCCCCGTGCGGGGGAATCCAGCAGGTAATAGCAGTTTCGTGGACGACAATGCTATTGTCTATCCCGCAAGATGCGTTCAGCAGTGATTTAGGGATGATAACAGCGGCAACTACCGTTTTCGCTGTTCAGGACTATGTCCGGATTTGAACCATTTTTCGGGATGTATGGCACATGTTAGAAAACAAATCGGGTTCAAACTCCTATTGCCGCATATCTGAGCCAGTTGAAGAACAGCCTAGTTTAAACCTGGAATGTTGTAGGTGTAGATAAATTACCATACCTTGTGGAATCTATGCCAAACAGGATGTCTGCTGAAACTCAGCCTAAAGTAGGTTCAATGCGTAATTGAATAAACTTTTCTAAATCATTGCACAGTATAAATAAAAACGTTTCTACCTCCATATTTCCCGGACTGGCTTCGTAAGTTCACAGATCGTTTGAATTACAAAATGGAAGTACAACGTCCTTCAAAATAAGAGCCTCTTGCAAAAACACACTTCTACCAGCGGCTGTTGAGTTAGTCGAATCACTTCTGGAACCCATTCTTTGTTCTTCAATGCAGCTAGCTATTCGTTTGTCACTTCGTCGCTCGAAAATCGACAACCCTCGAGTGGACGTGTCCGCTCAAGGAAGAGATGGAAGTCGTAGGGGATAATGTTAGGTGAAAACGGTGGGTGAATGGGACAATAATTTTTGATTTGAAGAGAAACTCACGAACGAGGAGTATTTATTTCTGAAAAAAATATTATGCCCTATTTCCGGCCCCTCTTTTTTTTTTTGAGACATCGTCATTTGACATCGTATGCATACATTTTAGTTTACCTGTGTTCACATTTGTGAAATATTGTACCTTCAGAGAGTGCATTTATTTCTTTTTATTTCTGTTCTTGTTTTCACTACTTTGTCAGTTACTATATTTTAACTAAGTATTCGCAGTTGTTGCCATCGATTCTGAGTCGGATCCTTTGGTTCGATTCGTTCAGTGATCCTACCGGTTTAGAGAACGGTTTGTGTTCTGTAAAACGGTTCTGAGTCGGATACTTTCGGTAATTCACTATTTACGGTTAAGTGGACGACTTTTAAGTATAAATTTGTTAATTCTTACAGGAATTTTGTCTCTCCGATTTATTTTAAGTTTGTTTCAAAACGTTGACATAATATATTGCAGCTGTACACTTCTGAATAAGGTAAGACATTTTATTTAGCTAGAGCATGAACCACATTGAGATACCATGGTGGAAATTAAATGCCCGGTAAAACGTTTATTTTGAATCAGTTGGATTACGGTCAGAACCTAGACCAACGAAATGACAGCGTAATTGTCTCATTACTAGTTAATATGCAGGACATAATAAATACAGACATAAACGTGGACCAGGAATATCAAACAAAGATCTTCGCTCTTTCCACGTTTATAAGTGAGTCACGGAAAAATTCTCATTGGCCGCCACCGGGAGTCGAACCCAGGGTTTTCCAGTTACGCGCCGGATATGCTTCCACTCACCATAGCGGCCTCGATTTCTTAAAATCTAAATACACAGTATGTTCATTCATATTTATTTTTGTACAAATTTATTGTGTTCTCCTTTTTCGTGAAATGTCTTCCTTTCTTATTGAAATGTCCTCCGATTTCAAAAAGTCATAGGGTCACCTTGGGTACAAGGCATATCATTTGAACTTAGGAACTAGTACATTGTAAGAACTAGTACATTGTAAGGTGACACCATATCTCCGAAGCTCTTCAATGCCACATTGGAGGGTGTTTTTCAGTCGCTGAGCTGGGAAAACAAGGGGATAAAGATTAATGGAGATTATCTAACCCACCTTCGTTTTGCTGATGACGTAGTCATTTTTGCAACTACCCCATCAGAGCTGCAGAGTATGATCCAGGAACTTGCGGACAAGAGTAAAGAAGTGGGATTAAAAATGAACTTTCAGAAGACAAAAGTGATGTTCAATGCTTTTACAAGAAATGAAGATTTATCGATTGATGGAAAAAAGCTGGAGATAACAGACACGTTCGTTTATCTTGGACAGCAGATATCAAGTGAGGGTCACATTGATGAAGAAATTAATCGGCGTACAAAACTTGCCTGGAGAGCTTTTGGAAGAAACAGCATAATTTTCAAGAGCAATATGCCATTATGTCTTAAAAGAAAAGTGTTTGATCAATGCATCCTTCCAGTGCTTACGTATGGTGCAGAGACGTGGACCTTAACTAAAAGAGACATACAAAGGCTCCAGACAACTCAAAGAAGCATGGAGAGGTGCATGCTTGGGGTAACCAGGAGAGATAAGAAGAGGAACTCGTGGATCCGAAAAATGACAAGAGTGGAAGACATCATGATCAGAGTTAAATCCCTGAAATGGCAATGGGCTGGACATACTGCCAGAAGGACAGATCATCGATGGACAGCCGAAATTTTAGATTGGATTCCAAGGGACAAGAAAAGACCCAGAAGAAGACCACATGGGAGATGGGTGGATGAAATTCGAAAGTATGCAGGGGTGACATGGAGGAGACTGGCACAAGACAGACCGTTGTGGAGGAAACTTGGGGAGACCTTCGTCCAGCAGTGGATTGATAATGGTTGACAATGATGATGATGACATTGTAAGAAAGGTTTTTTAATCTAGAAAGAAAAGTTATCATTTCGTTATTTTCGAGGGCCAATTCAAGCCAAACTCTTCTTAATGTAGGCAAAAAGTGAATCCAAGAAGTTGAAACCATTGTGCCCGAAATTTTCTCAGATATATTCACGGTTGATACATTACGTATCAAGGTGACATTGGGACATTATAACAGACTTACTAAATACACATCTAATGTTTACACTGGTTCGTAGTTCGCATGGCTTTTACTTATTGTTCTTACGAGTGCATGGCACATATGTGGCATATTCCTTCAAAATAACTTCGGGATTCCACGGTTTAATAAATAAAAGCCCATTTTAAGCCATTCTGCTAAACTTTGCCCAGTTAAAAACCATCCTGTAATTTTTGCAATTCATTTATATATATATATAGACTTTTTAAGTATTACACTGCAAGGTATGCAACTAAATATCATCAATTTACACAGGTAGTTCCTAAATAGTTGATTTATTACTAAATGCCTTCATTTGATAACACTGGAAGAAATAAAATCAATTTACTGTAACGTACTGGGGATTATTAATTTCTCTTCCATAGAGACGTAATTTTTTGTTAAGTGAGGAAATACGATTCTAAATTTCGAAGCAGGGTGGGGTTATTTTCCCAAGCCTTCGGAAGCCTTTTTTACGCTTTCCAACCATAGGTTGAAGAAGCGTATATGCTCCAGCTTTGTCCGTCCGTCCGCACGATAACTCACGTGAAGATGGTTCGATTTCGACGAAATTTTAGTATGTGGTAGGGGAGCGCCTGGGGACGATTCCTATTCAAAATGGGCGAAGCAGGGTCAAAGGTCAGGACATAGGAGCGGGATCCATTCCATTGCCCTTATGCGTCACAACTCGCGCAAAATTGTTTTTTTTTTTTTTTTTTTTTTTTTAATTGGAGGTTTAACGACCACCGTGAGCAACTCAATGGGCTATAAGCAGTCGCCCGTCCCTAATTTAGGTTCACTGGTTCCAGGGAAGGGAGAGAGCCAGTGCCGTAAGACAAACACAACATCCATGCCTCACCGGGATTCGAACCCGGACCCCTTTCGGACGAATGATCAGAGGCCATCGCTTAGACCACTGCGCCACCGGGGCGGCGTAAAATTGTTTCGATTTCGATCAAATTTTAGTATGTGGTAAGTAACCACCTGGGGACGAACCCTATTGAAAATGGGCGGAATGGGGTCAATTTTTTTTTTTTTTTTTTTTTGATTGGAGGTTTAACGACCACCGTGAGCATCTCAATGGGCTATAAGCAGTCGCCCGTCCCTAATTTAGGGTCACTGGTTCCAGGGAAGGAGAGAGCCAGTGCCGTAAGACAAACACAACATCCATGCCTCACCGGGATTCAAACCCGGACCCCTTCTAGACGAATGATCAGCGGCCATCGCTTAGACCACTGTACCACCGGGGCGGCAGGAATAGGGTCAAATGTCAGGACATAAAAGCGGGATCCATTCCATTGCCTTTATGCGTCATTACATGCGTGAATATGGTTCGATTTCGATGAAATTTTAGTATGTGGTAGGGAACCTCCTGGGCTCGAAACCTATTGAAAATATGCGAAATGGGGTCAAAGGTCAGGAAGGGCATAAGAGCGGGATATATTCCATTGCCCTTATGCGTCATAACGTGCGTAAAAAGGGTTCAATTTCGACGAACTTTTAGTATGCGGTAGGGGACCGCCTGGGGACGACCCCTGTTGACAATAGCTGAAGCAGGCTCAAAAGGTCAGGACATAGGAGCGGGAACCATTCCATTGACCTTATGCGTCATACCGTGCGTAAACATGGTTCGATTTCGATCAAACTTTAGTATGTAATAGGGAACCACCCGGGCACGAGCCCTGTTCAAAATGGGCGGAATGGGGTCAAAGGTCAGGACATACAAGCGGGATCCATTCCATTGCTTTATGCGTCATAACATGCATACAAATGGTTCTATATCGACGAAATTTTAGTATGTGGTAGGGGACCACCTGGGGACGAACCCTATTGAAAATTGGCGACGCAGGGTCAAAGGTCAGGACATAGGAGCGAGATCCATTCATTTGCCCTTATGCGTCATAGCTTGCGTAAAATTAGTTCGATTTCGATCAAATTTTAGTATGTGGTAAGGAACCCTTGGGGACGAACCCTATTGAAAACAGGCGAAATGAGGTCAAAGGTCAGGCAGGGCATAAGAGCGGGATATATTCCATTGCCCTTATGCGTCATAACTTGCGTAAAAATGGTTCGATTTCGACGAACTTTCAGTATGTAGTAGGGGACCGCCTGGGACGAACCCTGTTGAAAATAGGCGAACAGGCTCAAAAGGTCAGGACATAGGAGCGGGAACCATTCCATTGACCTTATGCGTCATACCGTGCGTAAAAATGGTTCGATTTCGATCAAACTTTAGTTTGTGGTAGGGAATCACCCGGGCACGAGCCCAGTTGAAAATGGGCGGAATGCGGTCAAAGGTCAGGACATAAGAGCGGCATCCATTCCATTGCTTTATGCGTCATAACATGCATACAAATGGTTCGATTTCGATGAAATTTTAGTATGTGGTAGGGGACCACCTGGGGACGAACCCTATTGAAAATTGGCGACGCAGGGTCAAAGGTCAGGACATAGGAGCGAGATCCATTCATTTGCCCTTATGCGTCATAGCTTGCGTAAAATTAGTTCGATTTCGATCAAATTTTAGTATGTGGTAAGGAACCCATGGGGACGAACCCTATTGAAAACAGGCGAAATGAGGTCAAATGTCAGGCAGGGCCTAAGAGCAGGATATATTGCATTGCCCTTATGCGTCATAACTTGCGTAAAAATGGTTCGATTACGATGAAATTTTAGTATGTGGTAGGGAGCTACTGAGGACGAACCCTATTGAAAATGGGCGAAGTGGGGTCAAAGGTCGAAACGTGAGTGGGATCCATTCCATTGCCCTTGTGCATCATAACTTACCTAAAATGCTTGGATTATGACAAAACTGTATCATGTTGTTCCGGAGGTATACTGAACCGGTTCTGTTAAATATCATCGAAATGGGGTCAAAGGTCAGGACACAGTAGCGAGATTTATTCCACAGCCATTATCCACATAACTTGAGTAATAATTTCTGGTATGTTGGAAAGCGCATCATAATCAATGCATTGCATGATTTTACTAACTTGTTATACACTGCCGGACAATTGCTAAGGACGGGTGACAATAGCAACGATAGCAACCATAAAATGGAAGGCAGGAAAATGTGGAAATTAGCATAAGTGCGGGATACAGTAACACGTGTTGTGCGTACGCAAATTTTGGATTGCCGAACTTGTTCGTGACGTCATAGCGCTGATAAGAGATATAAAGGATTTGACGCGTATTGACCGTTGTTGTTCAAACGCAAAGTTGAAAGGGAAAGAATCAATTGACGAACTTGCAATTTTCAGTATGTCTTCCCGACATCACCTAGATGATTTTACGCGTGGCCGTATTATTGGCAAGATTGAAGAAGGGCGAAAAATAACAGATGTTGCCAGGGAGTTTGCCGTCAGCCACAGTGTTGTTTCAAGGCTTTGGAAATCATTTCAAACAAATGGAGAGTGTAGCAAACATCACGGGGGAGGTCGTGTTTGCAGTACGACACCTGCAGAAGATCGGTACATAGTGCTATCAACAAAAAGACACAGGCGCAGCACAGCTAGTGAGGTAGCAAATCAGTTTATGGCTGCTACTGGCAAGTGGATCTCCCGAAAAACTGTCGGCAGACGTTTGCATGAAGGAGTACTATACGCCCGCCGTCTTGTTGTGTGCATCCCATTGTCCAGACGTCACCGTACCGCCCGTTTGCAATGGTGCCATCAACATCGCAATTGGACTGATAACGACTGATCTGCTGTCCTCTCCTCAGATGAGAGTAGATACAGTCTATCGTCTGATTGTCAACGACAACTGATCTGGCGTGATAGTGGTATTGCATATTGTCCAGCAAACATACAGGAAAGGGACCGATATCCGACATGTAGTGTCATGGTATGGGCTGGCATCATGATCAATGGCCGTACGTCCCTCTATGTGCTTCCAACTGGGACTATGACTGGCCAACGCTACATTAATGATGTTCTGCTACCTCATGTTCGCATATTCCGTGGTGCTGTCGGTGATAGATTCATTTTCATGGACGACAACGCAACATGTCATCGAACAGTCGCTGTCCAGGAGTGTCTTGAGAGCGAGGATGTTCAACGACTCGTATGGCCAGCACGTTCTCCAGATCTGAATCCCATTGAAAATGTGTGGGATGCTTTGGGGAGGAGTCTTGCTGGTCGCTAATGCCCTCCAATAAACAAGGACACCCTCATCCGTGCACTGACAGAAGAATGGATATAAATTACCCCAACAGCTGCTTGATAATGTTGTGCAAAGCATGACACGACGTGTGGAATCTTGCATCGCCCTCCATGGTGGCCATATTCCGTATTGACATCTTACGCCAGAACGCCTGCGGCAAGTAATTGAATTTTTTTCACGTTTACGTATTCTGCACAAAATGGCCTGTTTGTCACTTGAACACGTTCCAAAGCCTTCTGGATTTCAGAGCACAATAAATTGTCTTTCTTGTAATGTCCTGGCATTCTGACATTATTTATTTCACTTGGCATCCAACCACACTTACTTTTTTATGCGCTATATAGCCGTTTATGATCCGTCCTTAGCAATTGTCCAGCAGTGTAGTTGTCCTTGATTGCTACTAGACAAAATGGACGGGAAACATGCGAAATTAGGAGTCCAGCATAACAGTGTTTTTTAATTCACACTTGGTGACTTCATCACATTAATTTCTCCGTTAAAAATTGATTATCTCCTACCCGATCATTCAAAAAGTTTAGTTAATTCATTTATATTGTCGTTGCTGCTTGTAAGCTGCATTTCTAATCGAATGCATTTCCTAGATTTTTTACCCTGTGAAATCAGAATTGTAATCTTGCAAGAAATGCTGACACCTCTTGAACTAAAATCAGGAATACCAACAGTCAGAGAGAGAACACCTGGCGAGGATTTTTTCCTAAAGTTTTGTACCTTGTTTAGTTAAGGCGGATTTGTTGTATGCGATTAATATTTGATTAGTAATTGTTAAGTATTATTACTAATGCATTTTTAAGATGTTGTTAAGCTCAAAATTGTATCATTGGCCTACTGCTTTCATTTTTTGTACAAAATTGTCTCCTTACTGTGGAAAAAGTGCATAAAAAGTACTAGAAAAAGTACATGAGTTCTGCGTTTTTCATACATTCATGATAACGCTGCACAAGTCACTAAACTTTATATCTAATCATATCTGTTGATTTTAAGAGCGAGCAAAGGACGTTAACATTTCTGCCATTTCAATAACGTAAGAAGAAAGGTAAAGTTGAATTGACTGATTTTTGATTTCTCTAATTCATATACATGCATAACGGAGATATAATAGTGAATGAATTCTGTAAAAAGTACTGCGTATTTCCTATTCATATGATTTGCAGTATTTTGTCTAATAAACAAACTCGCTTGGTTTTGTTTCGATTACGCAGTATAGATAATCATAATATTCTCTTTATTTTGTGCATTATCCTTTTGCGAGAATTGTTTTTTTCCATGAATGCATTTCAAATTATTTATGAAGGAATTCAAGCACTGGGACCAGATGCGGGCATGGTCAGAATATTTTCCACTTTGGAGAACAAAGATTTTCACATTTTACGACTAACCTATCCGGATATTGAAACTTCAGTGTATTCACTTTCTTGCGAACTCAAGCGGGCATTGGCGAAATGCTGCTCAGTAAAGGATCCTTAATGTTCCTTTTGGTGAAGCAAAACTTTGGGAGAAAAGTTTTTTGAACATCTTTCTTGACTATGAATCTAACTCTAAATCACTGAAGTATTAAATTTCATGCACAATTATTTCGTTTCCTCGGGATAAAAAAGCCGAATATACAATATTCGGCTTCCTTATCCCGAGGAAACCGCAAAAAAAAAAGACGAGGAAACACCAATCAGGTATCCAATCGATATGACATATAATATGTGAAATGCATATGTCCATTAAAGAGCAGTTGACCAAATTATTCGGAAAAAACAGTTACACGAGTGGAACAATATTGAACGTTGCAATACCACATATTGCTGGGATGCAAGTGGTTATCAAGCGTGCCATGGACGCAAAAAAGTTCATCTAGACCAGGGGTTGCCAAACTCTGAGGAATAAAGATCTACCATAAGCCATCATTTCCTACTGTGAATTACCATGGTTCATCGCACTGATATAAGCATATTTAAATAGAAGTGAGCCTATAATATCACGAGTATTTTGTTAGTGTGTGTATGTTTGTAAGTTTGGAACCAAACACAGAAAAAAATATATAATCATTTTTCATTTCTGAAACACTATTTTCCAAGCAAATTATATACCTTTACTTCCAAATTCTCTATGTACAGTATTAAACTCTTAGATGTTGATGCATTACACCTCATGTCCTCACAAAGCTTAGAATAATCGTTTACATACTCATTGAGGCATAGTCGGAGACACTCTTCTAAATGAGCATCAGTCAGGCAGCTTCTGTATTTCGACTTCCTTATTTTCATTTCTGAAGAAGCTGCTGCACAGAGATACGTGGATCCAAAGAAAGTAGTCAGTCGCAAAGCAACATATCTCCATCAGGGACATTTTTCTTCTGACAGATCAGACCAACAAATTTTATCTGACGTTCTTGCCTTGAGTACTATGTCGAATTAAAATTTCAAAATTTCTTATTTTAAATATGAGGAATCGAAAAGGAAAGTAGAGGGAATGCTTGTTGAAACTTCCTCGATATCACATTTGCCAAATGGTATGATGACCATGCGCAGCGATTAGGGTTTTTGTAGGATAGTCTGACTGAATCATTCTATCATCTGGTCTCAGGAAGTTCGTATGAACGTCATACGTCAGCGTGATGAAACAAACGATCGAAAGTAGGAGAGTTCGAGATCGACCGCTTGACCAACCCTCACCTATACCTTCCTGAGGAATAGCATACCAGTTCATGTAAAAATTGCGGGCCAGTTCGCCAACATTCCGGGATGGGCGCATGTGGCGCCCCTTTATATCTATTGGTGAGAGGTCCGACGATCATACCGGCCATGGAATGGTGTCGACCGTACTGAGGCATGCCGACAGAGCTGTGCCGTTTGTTATCGGGCATTATCCAGTTAAAAAGCTGATCAATGTTATTGCGAAAGGAATGGCAACACAACATGTCGAATAATGTCGTCGATATAACTTTTGGCCGAGACGTTGGCTAACCTGCGAAGTGGCTCCAACGATAGCAGAATACCTTTGTATTCACATGTGCTTTTCAGCCATTCATGAAATCTCCAATAAGGATTCCATGAAATGCCGGTAAGAATCCTCCAATGATGTAACTACTATGAAGTTTCCTAACATAAGTCAAAACTAAAAGCATAAGGAGCCTCAGTGCAAAAAATTGAAAAACAAGTTTTTTTCTTAAAATACAAAAGAATTACAAAAAAAAAAATTCGCTTTGTAATTGTCCTTACTCCATAACAATTACAAAGCGAAAAAAATATCATTATATTTCATAATTGCCATTTAATCTAAGATGTGCTAGAAACTTTCTGCACGTCTTAGGGAAAAGAATAAATTGCCGCAACTGTTTATTGACCCACGGGGAATTAATCTTTTTCACCCGGCTCCATTTGTAAAAAGAGAATATAAAATTATATGGCAGCAGTTGCACAAAAACAGAAACTCTATTTGAGTTCCCTGAGCGAAACGCTGGCTTATGAACAATGAAAAAAATTATAAATTTTATTTTTAGAATAATTACATGTAATTTGAACAACAAAAATTTCATGCAAAACAATAAGGTGTGATACTCTATTTTGGCTATATTGCATTTTAACTTTGCCATGTATAATGAATAGAAAGTTTCCGAAAGATACTGAAATAAAAAGCCGAAATGACCTAGAATGTTTTTGGCAAATATTATATATGAAATAAATTAAAATCTTCCCGAGGAAAAGTACATATAATTTCTATGTACGCGTTTTCGTTTCCTTTTAGGGCTATCGATTGGCCATTAGACGGAGATTCTAATTAAAGAAACATGTTCCCTTTGCACTCCGACGTTTTTTTCTCGGTTTCAGAGTTATAAATTTCCGTGACGAATAATAATAAAAATTTATTTTATCATTTAAATTGCATATTCATTAATCGCAAACTTTAACTGAAATACCTGAAAAAGAGGAAAACGATACAGTATATGTCGCGATTACGTAATACAGTGAAACATACGAAAAAGTTTAAAGATTAGGAATTATCATACAAATTTATTATTTCATGGACAAATTCTTGAGGTTTCAAGTATATTGTCATCTTTGTTATTAAAAGTAACTCTCTGGCTAAGGAGAATTACGCCCTTTCCCAAAGAAGCAAAAGAAAAACTTTACATTTTGATGCATTTCATGAATTACCTGGTAAAAAAGCAAAACGGAGTGTTTCTGTTTCTTTCTTCTAGTTGATGCGTTAAAGAAAGGGAAATTAGGTATTATTATGACAAACTTCAATCTGCCTCCTTAAATTTGATTTTGGTGTCAATTTAATGTTTTTATGTTATGTTTATTTCGATATATACGTTTTCAGCCTGTATTTTCTGAAAAATATTCTAAAATTCCTCAAACTTTAAACTGAAAGTATAAAAGGGCGACGCTTCAATGACAGACAGCTTCAACAAATAATTAGATACTGACAGTAGTCATCCAAATCGCTAATAAATATCCTAACATCAGGACATAGTTATAAAAACTTTTGTCGTTTGATACTTTATTTGATTCGGTATTCCTAATAAAAATGCACTGCACGCTAGTTTGCCCGCTTTCTAGGGAACTACCTTAAAAAATACATTATAATGCAACACACATCCGAGTATTCTGGATTCGTCTATTTAGTATTTTAGAAATCCAAACGTAAATTGTAAAATTTAGGTTTTATTCATAAAACTTTTCGCATTTATGCATTTTATAGGCGAATAATATTAAAAATGATTTATTTGAAGTCAGATTCGCCGTGAAAGGAATAAAACTCTTTACCAGTTTTTATAAATTTTGTGGTATTGCAAAAATCATAAAGCTTATGAAAATTAAACTTCTCCTTCGAGAAATTTGTATTACCCGTCTGTAAATTAAATTCCTGATCCTAGATCATGCAAAACCCATTGAAGGTTTTTCCAAACAATCGGATGAAATAAAGAAACAGCAGCATAAGTTGATATTTCTGATGCAAAATGGTTCATTTATTTAATGAGCCGCATTGTTTCCGTCTGAGCGAGACAACACTAGATGTAAGGATATCGGATTTCTGTGAATTATACATACGGGTTTTTTGAATAACCTACAGAAATGTTTCGTTAATGGACATTGTAATTAGGCGGATGACAAAAGTAACTTTTTTTTTCTGAATACAAAGCGACATTTCTTAAGAAAGCATCATGAAATCTTGTCCGCATGTAAAATGAGAATCACTATTAGTAAAGTAAAGAAAGTTGAAAATCACGGACTAATTGATCACAATCGTTATGAATTTCCTGTATGAGCAAAAAACCTATTTAATCTACATGGCTTCTTTTATACAGGACTTCTGTAACAGAAACTGAAATCACGTTTTCAACTAAATATTAGTGGCAAATCTAGTGGGAGCCATTAAGGTTGATGACGCTTAACAGTCTTAATTACCTAACTTGGGAGTTAAGGATTCCCAGAAGTTATCTCAGATACGTTTCTCACGTGACGTTTGTAAAGAAAGCAATACAAAATGTCTTAAGAAGAAATACTATTAACAAGTGTTCTAAATGTGAGTAGTCAGTGAACCCATTTACAAAATTTAGATCATCTCAACAATATTTTAAGTTAATATACAAATATTTATTACATATCTTCACAGTTAAAAAGAATACTGACAGCAACTTATAAAATATAAGTGATATTTCAATATTCGTTTGAAGTTTGTGATTTTTTGTATAAAACCATCAAAAACTAATGTTCACCGATTGCATCAATCTCAAAACATTCGTTTCCAGAAATCCGACAACATATTTTTTCCTTTCAAAGTTTAAGTTCAAAATACTTGAAAGAAAAATAAATATATGCTCAGCAAATAACCTCAGATGCACTTATTTGGTTTCTTCCGTTTCCAGCGTAGTTTCAGCGTTTTCTTCACGTTTCCTTTTCAAATATTCACACTCTTAGTTGAACAGCTAATACATTTTTATTGAATAATGTTTACACTTATTAAATGTTACACCATTTTAACAAAATGAAGCTCGAAATCTTCATACCAGGAAATGAGAATGCATAATATTGGGTTGTCGGAAAAGTCATGACGTATTTCGGCACCCGATGGCATGTAGGCGGTTTTGGAATTTCTAGAGCTATTATCGCTATGGCATTCAACAGGTGCCAGTTCTAGCTGCAAGCTAAAAGGAATAGTGAGCGATTTGGTTCATTTGCGGAGATTTGACATCAAGTTGAAAATGAAAGACCAAACTGTGCATTTCGGCATATTTTACTGTTTGAGTTCTGCAAAGGGAAAAACGCGCGCCAAGTTTGTGAAAAGTTGCGTAAAGTGTACGGTGATAATGCTCTACAAGAACGTCAGTGCCAGCGGTGGTTCGCAAAATTCCGTGCTGGTGATTTTGACCTCAACAATGCTATTTGGTCTGGGAGGAACACCGAGGTTCATGACGACCAAATCAAGGCATTGATCGAGTCAAACCCAAGTTACACGACACGAGAGATTGCAGACACATTGCACAGCCATCTTTCAAGCGTTCACGACCCTTTAAGGAGCTGGGATACGTAAGCAAGCTCGATGTGTGCTTTCGTCATGAACTCAAAGAAGCTCAATTCAAGGCGCGTATAAGCATCTGCGATATGCTCATTAACCGTGAGGAAAACGATCCTTTTTTGAAGCGACTGATAACTGGTAATGAAAAGTGTATTGTTTACAACAATGTGCTGCGCATACGGTCTTGGTCCCGACGTGCTGCTTTGCTTCAAACGACATCCAAATCAGTCATTCGTCAGTGGATAGTTCTGGTATGAGTGTTGTGGGATTTTGAAGGTGTCGTATTTTTCGAGCTTCTACAACGGAACCAAACAATTAATTCGAATATGTACTGTCGGCAATTGGACAGTTTCGAAGAATCCATCATCCAGAAACGTCTACAGCTCGTTCATCGTAAAGGTGTTGTGTTCCATCACGACAACGCGAGACCACAAACAAGTTTGATCACCTGCCAAAAATTATTGGAGCTTGGGTGGAATGTGTTGCTACACCCAGAATACTCGCCTGACCTTGCGCCGTCAGACTTCCACTTGTTTCGCTCTCTTCAACAGTCAGTGCGTGGTAAAACGTTCAATTCAGATGAGGCTGTAAATCAGCACATAGTACAGTTTATCGCCACGAACGACAGGTCCTTCTATGAACGAGGCATTCTGTAGCTCACTGAAAGATGGCAAAAGCTTATTTGACCAAACGGACATTATATCATTGATGGATCTTTGTTCTTTCTATTAATAAATGACCTTTGCAAAACATGGTTAAAATAAGTCATGACTTTTCCGACAACCCAATAGACACATATAAGTTATATTTAGCAAAATTTATAAACATTTTGATTGTTGAAGTACGTGTTGTACCATATAAACACTTTTCGTATTAAAATGTTCCTTAGAAATTTCGTTACCCTATTACACATAGGTCATACTGAAAGCTACGCTTGTTCTGGACTTTTAATATGTAGCTTTTTTATCGACTGATGATTTTCTTAAGTATTATTAATGAAAACGTTTTATCTTGATGTATTAAAAAATGTCCCTAAACTTATGAAAATATTTTGTAAGTTTTATAGGAGGAATGCAAGAGAATAGTGGTTACACTACCAAACATCATTAACTTGAATTCAGAAATCATGGAGTTATATAGAAAGGCCGAACAATATCATGATTGATGCCATTTAAACATGTACTTCCGCGTATTACTGCAATTTGAAGGTTATTATTTTTTTGATCGGGAGTTTAACGACCACCGTGAGCAAATCAAAGGGCTAAAAGCAGTCGCCCGTCCCTAATTTAGGGTCACTGGTTCCATGGAAGGGACAGAGCCAGTGCCATGAGACAAATACAACATCCATGCGTCACCGGGATTGGAACCCGGGCCCCTTTCGTAAGAATGATCAGAGGCCATCGCTTAGACCACTACGCAAACGGGACGGTTAAACATCTTTAAAAAGTGCTACAGCTTAGATAAGAAATATTCAGGCAATGATTGAACATACTTATAGCCATTTGCAAATATTCCTGAATCAAGACATCCAGTCACAAAATCATTTTCGGAAAATATGATAAAATGGATGTCATGTCGAAAGATTTTATACCGTCCTCTTCATTGTAAGTATTGTATACCTGAATGGGCAAATGATATAGAACCAATTACTGAAAGTACCTTCAAGTACTTGGAACTCTAAAGTCTGTATCTTTTCTTTCGCACGTATGAAATAAAACGCATTAAAACACAATTCTCTAATATTTTCAAATTTTCTATTTATTATGTTCCTATATATGTGTTCAATTGTAAACAATATTTCCTCGGTGACTTTATTCAGCAGTATTCAATATGGAGCGATACAGCTCGCGTCAAAAAAGTTTTCAGTACACTCTCTTCCTGAAATCATGCATGGTTGCCCGCTATGGGGTGCATTGGAATATCTTATATTTGTCCATATCTCTGCATTCGAAGAGTTTGATTTCCAAAAATAATTTCTCCGTTGGTTAGTGTTTCCTCTCCGAAATGTTTCTCATATAAATTCAAATGCTTCTTAACTAATAAGTCTGCAATCAAATGGCGTGAGTTTACGATTCCGTTTACAGCAATATCTGCCCGATTAAAAATCCGATTGAAATACTTCGTTCTTTGGTCAGATACTATTGTTTTTTATACAGGTTAGATGCACTTTGAATAGCTTTGATAAATTTAATTTGCGTCAGGACGGATTGAAGTAACGTGCTTATTACACCCGAAAACGCAATTTCATCATTCTTGTTTTCAGTTCGTTTTCAACTCTATAGAAGGCTTGAGCACTGAGAGTGATAATTTGGGCATTACTGGTTTCTGTTCAAAATGAGTATTTGTAAAACTTTCAATCCTGGATGAAAAAGAAATCAATAAGTTATGGGTCCCGAGAAAAGTAAACCTAAGTACGTTCAGCTGTACAAATGTTTTATGGTATTGCACGTTTCGAGGGGACCTTACAACTGCCGTTTTTTTAAAAACTGAGGGCAAAATCACAAAAAATGAAAGATATATATACAGGACCAATTATGTTATTCTTTCTCAAATATCCTATTTCGGATGATATGCAATGTCCCATCGTTCAGTCCACTTTTCAAAGCATGTGGGGAAGGTATTTTGTCCAGCTTGAATGAATTCAGCATCTGTACTGAATGTTGCACTACGGAACTCCTCCTTCATTGCTGGAGAATAACAGAAATCGCACGGGGCTAAATAAGGATTGTATGCACGCTGTGGCATGATTTCAGTACTGTACTTCATAACAAACCGTTGAACACAAGCAGCCATATGTGAGTGGGCGTTATCATAGTGCAAGTTTCACTTGTCCACCAGTTTCTGTTGCTTAATCTACATGTGCCGTCGCTGAAGCTTCAAGCTTGAAATGTAATACTTATCATTGATACACTGGTGTGCAAATATTAAGGACGAAGAGGAGAAATTAGCATAAGAGCGAAACGAGCAGGCAGAACGGACCGAAAGACCACTCAGGAGATAGACTAGGGTTCGGTACGGTAGGGCATGTGCATATATGCAGCATGACGTAGGGGGTGGGGTAGTCGGAAGGATATGAAGCACACGGGCGGTGTACGCTCAGCAATTCGGTGAAAGCTATTGCACGGTGTACATCAGTTTGAACGACGTCGAGTTGCGGCCACCGTGTGATATAGCCAACAGGCAATCCAGTAGACGACATCTCTATGACTTTACCTGAATTCGCGTCATTGGGAAGTTGGAAAAAGTCGAGGGATGACTAGTTTGGCCGAGGAGTTCGGGATCCCTCACAGCATCGTTTCACGAGCTTGGAGAGCATTTCAAAGGACAGGAACAGCTGTCCGAGAGTTTAGCAGTGGTCGTCAACGAGCAACCACAGAGGCGAACGACCGGTATATTGTCCTACAGGCGAGAAAAGACAGACGGTGGACAGCGCGAGAAATCGTAAGGCACATGCAACAGACAACTGGACATCCGTTATTACGTTTTACAGTGGCCAGGAGGCTGCACAAAGGTGGTCTATTTGCACGACGACCAGTAAGGTGTGAGCCATTGACGCCTGCTCATCAGAGACGGCGGTTTTTGTGGTGCCAGAAACACAAGAACTGGACACATTAGCAATGGGGTCGAGTTCTCTTTACGGGTAAGAGCCGATTTAGTCTGACAAGCTATTCTGTGCGCATACACATCTGGAGAGAGCAGAGAACACGCAATCACACCTCTAACATCATCGAAAGGGACCGGTTTGGGATTGGCGAAGTTCTCGTTTGGGGCGGTATCATGCTTGGTAACCGTACTGACCTCCATATCTTCCAAGGAGGTTCAGTCACTGGTGACCGCTGTTGTACCGAGGTTCTCATGCCTCACGTGCGTCTGTTTAGAGGTGATGTGGGTCCTGAGTTCCTATTTATTGACGACAACGCTACACCTCATCGTACAATGGATGTCGCAGAGCTGTTGAAGAGTAAAGATATTCAACGCATGGATTGTTTCTCAAGGTCCCCGGAAATAAATCCAGTTGAACACATCTGGTACCTTCTCGGGAGACGCTTGGCAGCACCTCATCAGCAGCCAGCAACGATTCCGCAGCTGCGATTGGTGCTACAAGAGAAATGTGCCGCGATTCCTCAACAGCTCCTTGACAACCTCGTCCTCAGCATGGACAGCCGTTGTAAATCCTGCAACGAAATCAGGGGTGATCGCCTGTCACATGGACGTTTCTGTCTTCTATTCAGTTGTGGTCGTAGCTACCTTTTAAATAAAGTGCCGTTGTATCTTTTGGATTCCTTGTTTAGAAGGTTTTGCTCACTTGTCCCATATTCTTACATCTTGGGGATCTTATGGTATGATTTGAATCGACGTGGAACACTTCTGCACGACGTTACATTCGAAAAACCGTCTTGTCCTTAATTTTTGCACGCCTGTGTAGTTATTTATGGAGGAACTTCATGCTGATAGACTACACTTTATTGATCAAAGAAATTATCATCATCACCTTTCCAGCTGATATGGTTTTGGGGTCTTTTTTCGAAAGAGGAAAGCCTGTGTGTTTCCAGACACTCGCTGCGCGCTTGTTGAGGTAGCTGAAACAGTGTACGCATGTTTCTTCGACAGTTATTACTGCGCTTCAAAAGTTTCGATCCTTGGCAATCATTTGTTTCTACTCATGGCAAGCTTAAACTCGGGCTAACAATTGTTCTCTCATTGGGAGATATGGTACCCATTTGGAACACACGCGATGCGTCAGTAATTTGTCGCATAGAATGCAGAAATCCGAATTTTTGAATAATTAGTTGGCGCTGCTATGTCTGCACACGTCATTCGTTGATCTTTTTGCAGGATTGCCGAAGAGTGTTAACAATGCGCTCCGTAACACTTTCTGGTCGACCAGGCCTAAGAGCGAGTTATGCCGAAAACACTCTTTTTTGAAATCATAGTGCCATCTAAAAGTCGTTGACTCCCCAAACAATTATTTATGCAAGATTTTTTCATTAAACCTACTGTTTCTGTAACTGTGTTACCCAAATGATAGCAAAAATGTTTCGCACAAAGCATTTCACTTTTTAACTCTGAATAGCTGTATATCGAAATGCAGATACACCTTTAACAACTTTCCTTCATAGCTGTATGGCGAAATGCAGATGTACCTTTGAAAACTGCACAATAACAAAACTATAATCGTCGGCCACCGCTAAGTACTGGTGCCAAAAGTACTCCCTTAATCCAGTAGTCGTCTGCGTGGTAATTTTTAGCTTTCAACTGTTTCCAACTCAAAAACAATTACTCTTAGTTTTTTCTGGAACGGCCATCGCATATTTGAAATTCTTTAGCACATGGCGCAAGCGATACATTTAGGAATCATGCATATCAAATAAAGAGCTTTTTATAGCTGGGAGAATTCTGCTCTAAAAACAAACGTGCAGTTTCCAGATACTTGTCAAAATACTTTTCATATTTTGAGTTACACAGTCCCTCTGGAGCAATGAAAATTTAAACGCGTTACCTGCGTTTAACATTAAAGGTCACTCGCAGTTCCAGAAATTTTTGTAGCCACGAAAATAACCTTATCTCTCCGAACTGTTCTGACGTATAAACTGGAAACCACAAAAGACAGAAACCTTAACACGAAATAATATTACAAATTTTTAATTCCAAGATAATAACGAAAATAATTTATTTTCAATTTTTAAATATATATTCAATTTATCATTTTAAAATATTATTATAAGTATATTATTTATAAATGTCTTAACCAAGGTTATTAGATATATCTTCAGGTTGAGCCACTTTGCATAGAAGCTGCTATTGGCTAGCAAAATTATGTCGCGCAGGGGTCAAAGTAGCGAGATGGAAGAGCCAAGAGCCATGGCTGCTACGGGTTACACTTTAGCAAGGAATGTAAATAAACGCGATGGAAAATGTTTTCAAATTCTAATAATTTCAAATTTCAAAGATTAACATATTTATCAGTGATCTGTTATTTCCTCTTTCATGAAATAAATAATTAAAAAAAAATTAACAACTTTTGTATAAAGAAATATAAGGGCACTGCTGTAAACAAACATATTGCTAAACTTGAAAGTTCCGTAGTTCGCATGAAGTTATGTTTACAAAAATTATTGTCCGTGCGAAAGTAAATTCTAAACAATCTAGCATTTAGATTATTAGCACATCAAGTAGTCCCATTAACGGGCTAAACAAACAAGAAGTAAGTATGTTATTCATCATTCAGCTTTTCATTTCCGCAAAATAAATGTTATTGTTGTTTACAGAATTCCACTTAGTAGCCTTCAAATGTAATAAAAAATTCGCACAAAATGTTCGTTTCTCAATTTATTTTAATAGGTGGCACTAAAGCACAGAAAGCTATCAAAATTATAAAATACTGTTGCAATGGAAGGCAGAATTTAAATGAAAACCAAAATAAGACTTATCATATTGTGCCGCGGGTCTATACCTGCCTAAACCTTCATCCCAACCCAGGCTAGCTCAAATCCACAGAAAGGCACTGTCTTAAGTTAAGTCGACATGATATTAAGTTAATGACAACACACACAAAATTAACAACATAGAGTCGTACTGCCACTCTCGGAAGTATATCATATGGTTGATGATGCTACAGCGAGCGTTCGTAGTGAGAGATGTGTTTGCCTCCACGGGGCGCTCCGTGGTAGCAATGGCACACACAACAGCAACTAGGGCTTCTGGTAATTTTGGAGAGGTGCAAGCTAGTTCTGTGTGACATTGGCGAAAAGACCCCAACTCCCTGGGTTTTGTTCCAGAATCCTTAGGTTGAATGACCAAACGGAACCCTCAGCTGTTGGCTAATCGCCCACACTGATGTACTTACCTGATTAAAAAGACATAAAGAAATATTAAGAATGACTCAAGTGTGGGATATGGTGGACCTACCACACTTGAGAAGGACGGTCCACCACAGAATCGACCTGGACTTTCTAAACGGCGTATGAGAAAGAGATCTCGGCTGAGTGAATGGAAGATTGGTGTATGGAATACTAGAGGTATAAATGGCAAGATGAGTGAGGTGATTGAGGAGATGAATAAGTATATACTGGATGTGCTGTGTGTAAGTGAAACCAAAAAGAAGGAAATTGGGGTAGAAGAAGTGAATGGCACGGTGAGTGTGTGGTCTGGAGTATTGGATAATATGAGAGGACAGGCTGGTGTAGGTGTGATTTTAAGTGAAAAGATGAAGAACAACTTGATTCACTATAGTTGCGTAAGTGAGAGTATTCTCTGGATTCGTTTGAAAGTGAAACTTCAGAGAATTTTAATTGTTGTAGTGTATTCTCCTTGTGACTCGGAAACTTTTGATAAGAAGGAAGATTTCTGGAATGAGCTAAAAGCTGTTTTGAGACAGTTTGGTGCTAGAGAAAAAGTTATAACAGCAGGGGATTTCAATGCCAGGGTAGGTGTGCAGAATGCAATTTCTGACGATGTTCTGGGTAAGTATAATGATCCGTGTGTGAATGATAATGGTGAAAGATTAATTGAACTCTGCATTGAGAATGGTTTGTGTGTATCTAATACATTTTTCAACTACAAGTATATCCACACATATACTTGGGAAAATTGTACTCTTGGTCAAAAGAGTGGGATAGATTTTGTTGTCTACGATCAGCGTTTGAAACACTTAGTTGTTGACACCTGTGTGATGAGAGGTGCGGATGTTGGTTCTGAACATTACTTGGTAGTGTCACGAGTGAAACTTAATGTTGGTTGGAGGAAACGGAATAGGAAGGGACCCAGGATAAAAAGAATAAAGGCTGATAGGCTCCTTGAAGATCATCAGCGGTATTCTGACTTACTCAGAGAACGACTGAAGGATCTGAAGTCTGGTGAGAGGGATGTAGAAAAGAAGTGGGAATGTTTTAAGAACTGTGTTTTCACTGCTGCTAAAGAGGTCTGTGGCACCACAATAGTGGGTAACAATAGAGGTGATGCTTGGTGGAATAGTGAGATTGAAGAGGCAGTAAAGAAAAAGAAGGAAGCCTATTTGGGGATGTTGCAAGGTAGAGTCTCTTTGGATGAATATCTCTGTAAGAAGCGTGAAGCTGCTAAGCTGGTTTGCCACAGTAAGGCAAAATATAGGAAGGAGAAAGTGGAAAGACATGAACTGGCTTTTTGGAAATATAGGAAGTCCTTCTGGAAGTACATGAGACTCAGGAAAAATAGGGAAAACAAAGTTGTAAGTTGTGTGAAGAATGAGATTGGGGAAATGATATGGGAGCCCAATGAGTTAAGTGACAGATGGGGTGAATACGTCTGTGAGTTATTAGATCAGGAAAGCAAAGTTGATTCTAAGACAAATGCAGATGATATCACAATGAGGGATGAAAGCACAGGAGGTATCTCAAGAGAAGAAGTGTGTAAAGCTCTAAAATCTCTTCAGAATGGTAAGGCTCCGGGAGTTGATGGCGGAACTGCAGAGATGTTTAAATAAGGTGGTGACTCTATAATTGACTGGTTAACTGAAATTTGCTAGTTGTGCTGGGAGTTAGGAATGGTCCCTCGGGATTGGAAGGATGCTATCATTGTTCCCTTGTATAAGGGAAAAGGTGATCAGACTGAATGCAAGAACTATCGTGGTATTAGCCTACCGATTGTGTCAGGGAAAGTGTTTGGTAAGGTTGTTGTTGAAAAAGTACAGGGTCTTACATCATTGAAAGTGCTCACTCGCAAATACAACGTTTTTGCATGCGTAGGCAGGCATTACATCGCACAGTTACTCAACCGTCACCGGCTTTAGTTCCATTGCCGACTTTTGTGGCTTATATTATTTTCTGAATAAAGGGAGCTCAACCCTGAAATTATATATTCTGCCAAATTTCAATGGACTTTGCACACACATATTTTGCTCTTTCGAATGTCACTCCTCTCTTTGATTTCATATTTTATTTTATTTACTGCGGATGAATTGTCTTGCATCTTGTATTGTTTATCATTATCAAATTTTCATTCGAACAGTTATTCCTTGACCACATCAACTCCTTCTGCGTATATTCAAACATAATCCTTGTTCAACCGGCCATTTGCGTTTCTCATCTTACACTAGCTACAACTTGATGTCAAGTACACTAAACATTATTTTTTCTCAGTATTTCTTTCGCTTTAATATATTTATGCTACTTTCAGAAAATGCCATTTTGCAATAAGTTCCTTCAATATGGCAGCTGGCTTCTTTCGCTACAATTTATATACTACTAATTTGTTGCTACTAAAATAGTGCCATTATTGTTATATATATATCATCATCATCATCATTGTCAACCATTATCAATCCACTGCTGGACGAAGGTCTCCCCAAGTTTCCTCCACAACGGTCTGTCTTGTGCCAGTCTCCTCAATGTCACTCCCGCATACTTTCGAATTTCATCCACCCATCTTCCATGTGGTCTTTTTCTGGGTCTTTTCCTGTCCCTTGGAATCCAATCTAAAATTTCGGCTGTCCATCGATGGTCTGTTCTTCTGGCAGTATGTCCAGCCCATTGCCATTTCAGGGATTTAACTCTGATCATGATGTCTTCCACTCTTGTCATTTTTCGGATCCTCGTGTTCCTCTTCTTATCTCTCCTGGTTACACCAAGCATGCACCTCTCCATGCTACTTTGAGTTGTTTGCAGCTTTTGTATGTCTCTTTTAGCTAAGGTCCACGTCTCTGCACCATACGTAAGCACTGGAAGGATGCATTGATCAAACACTTTTCTTTTAAGACATAATGGCATATTGCTCTTGAAAATTATGCTGTTTCTTCCAAAAGCTCTCCAGGCAAGTTTTGTACGCCGATTAATTTCTTCACCAATGTGACACTCACTTGATATCTGCTGTCCAAGATAAACGTACGTGTCTGTTATCTCCAGCTTTTCTCCATCAATCGATAAATCTTCATTCCTTGTAAAAGCATTGTACATCACTTTTGTCATCTGAAAGTTCATTTTTAATCCCACTTCTTTACTCTTGTCAGCAAGTTCCTGGATCATACTCTGTAGCTCTGATGGGGTAGTTGCAAAAATGACTATGTCATCAGCAAAACGAAGGTGCGTTAGATAATCTCCATTAATCTTTATCCCTTTGTTTTCACAGTTCAGTGATTGAAAGACATTTTCCAATGTGGCATTAAAGAGCTTCGGAGATATGGTGTCACCTTGTCTCACTCCTTTTCCAATTTTTTGTGTGTTGTATTTTCAAACAGCCGAATCTTTGCACTTGCATTTTCATAGATGTTATTAATAATATTAATGTATGCATCTTCAATACCGCAGGATTTCAGAGCCATTGCAACTGCTGATGGTTTCACCGAATCAAACGCTTTTTCATAATCGATAAAAGCCATGCACAATGGAAGTTCATATTCCCTCGCTCTTTCAATTAGTTCTCTCAGTACGTGGATATGATCTATTGTGCTGTAGCCACTCCTGAATCCAGCTTGTTCTCTCGATTGAGCCATGTCCAGTGTCACCTTCAAGCGGTGTGAAAGAACTTTAGTGAAGATTTTATAAACCACTGATAGGAGGCTGATAATTCTGTAGTTCCTGAGATCCTCAATATCACCTTTTTTATGTAGCAAGATAATTGTAGCGTTGTTCCAATCATCAGGAATTTTCCCTTCATTAAGGCATCGAGTGAAAATTTGGGCGAGTATTGTTTCGACTTCTAAACTTGCTTCTTGTATGATGTCTACAGTAATTCCATCTTCTCCTGGAGCTTTTCCCCGCTTCATGTTCTTGATTGCATGTGCAACTTCTGCTGGAAGGACTGGAAGAACTCTGGTACTGGTACTTTTCATGATGTCTGGAGTACATGTATCATCCCTTTCATATAATTTGGAGTAGAAATCTTTCACTCTTGTCAAAATTTCGCCTCTATTTCTTGTTACAGAACCATCTTCTTTTCTCAGTGCCATAATCTGTTTTTTCCCCTTACTGAGATGTCCCTTTGCTATCTTTAGGCTTTGGGTGTTTTCAATTGCTTTCCTTACTAGTTCACAGTTGAATTTCCTTACGTCTTCAGTGATACTTTTTCGTACTGTCTTGCATAGCTCTATATATTCCACTTTGGAAGTCACATCTTCTTTAGTTGTCCTCATCACTCTTCTTTTTTGCATCAACATTTTGGTTTTTCCTGATAATTTGTTCACATGCAACTTGTTCTTAGACCCAGCTAATTTTGTTGCTGTTTCCATAAGAGCTTTGGTTACTTTTCTGTTAACTTCAGAAATATCCACTTCTTCCGATGTTAGGCCTTCTAAAGCAGAGAATCTGTTCTTCAGTTCCAATTTGAAGGTATTATGGTGTTTTTTAAGGTTGGTTATGTCAATACATTTTGTTTGTCTTATGAGCTTGCTACGTTCGAGTTTAGTGTTGAGGTGCATCTTACATCTCACCAATCTATGGTCACTGCCTGTGTTGAACTTGTTTAGCACACTGCAGTCTTCTATGACGAATTTTTTGTTACACATAATAAAATCAATTTCACTTGTCGCTCCATTTGGATGTCTCCATGTCCATTTCCTGTGTGGCTTTTTCTTGAAAAAGGAGTTCAAGATGAAAAACCCTTCTGCCTCTGCAAACTCTACGAGAGTATTTCCACGCTGGTTTCTGTTGCCGTGACCGAATTTACCTACTGAAGTTTCATTCTGTTGCCGTTGCCCTATTTTTGCATTGAAATCTCCCATAATTATCTTCAAGTGCTGCTTACCTTTATTATTTAGATCACAAATTTCCTCATAAAATTCTTCAATTTCTTCTTCAGCATGACTTGTGGTGGGTGCATAAGTTTGAATAATCTGAGCCTGGTATCTTCTCGAGAGTTGGATAACGAGTCGTGCAGCTCTGTCAGAGGAACTTTCAACTTCTACAACTTTATCCTTCAGTTTCTTGTTTATTATAAATCCAACACCGCTAGTTCTGCCAGTATCTGTCCCACGATAGTAGAAGAGATGTCCACTTTTCAGTTCAATGAGATCTTCTCCTTTTCTCCTTACCTCACTTAGCCCGACGATGTCCCACTTGATCCTTTGTAGTTCCTCTTCCAATTCAAGAAGCCTTGAATCAGAAGATAGGGAACGTCCGTTGTACGTAGCCAAGGTCAGCATCAGATGGCAGCCTAGTCCGGTCCTCCGGGGATTCTTAGCACCGTCTTCCTTCATGTCGCACTGGCCGCTGCCTTGGCCAGGTACATTCCAGCTGCCGGATACTGAGGGCCAAGATTTAAGTTGTGGAGTCATTTTGGAGGGGTTTGGCCATAACTAACCACGCTGGCCAAGCGGGTTGGTGAGTGTGGGATAGCATTTCCTCTAATCCCGATGGTATAGGTATACCGCTATTGGCGGTCGTCAGAGCCCCTTTAGTGGGAACAGGATGTACCACGAGAAGGCGGGGTTGACAGTTGTCAAGGAGAGGCTGTGATGTTACGCATCACCTGACCTTACATCCCATATATAATTTAATTCGTTTACATATATAATTTAATTCGTCCTGCTTTTATATATACACTATCTACCAAATCGTAATTAGACATCCCTACAATCGACGATATGTGCGGTCCTCATACACGTCACGGCCGCCGCCGTTAAATATCGTGTAAGAAGCAACAACGCAACCAGTCGCATGCAAGATGCCACGCAGTTCGGAGCTCTCTGATTTCGAGAAAGGTGTAATCGTCAAGTATCACAGAAATGGCCGATCGATACGTGACATATCCAGCGAGTTAAAGTACCAAAAATCGACAGTCGCCTACGTGATTGGCAAGTGGAAGATGAGAGGTGACTGTCGGAATGTGCCCCGACCGGGCAGACCCACAAAACTGGGAGTTAGAGACCGACGAGTGCTGGCCAGAGAAAGTCGGAAGAACCGCACCAAATCGATGGGCCACATCCGCGAGGAGGTTCAACTGGCATCCGGGAGTGAGTGTTCTTTTGATGAATACCATCCGTAAGGAAGCCCATCTGCTCGGTTATCATGGACGTGCTGCCGTCCACAAGCCTTTGATCACCAAGTCCAATAGCGCTGCTCGGCTAACGTGGTGCAAAGAACGTCGACAGTGGACCATTTAACAGTGGAAACAGGTTCTCTGGAGCGACGTATCATGGTTCACCCTCTACCGTTCAGATGGCAGGGTGTGGATTTGTTGTCGGCCTGGAGAACGCCTCCTGCCAGAATGTATTGTGCTAACGATGAAGTTCGACAGCGGTGGAATTATGCTGTGGAGGTGTTTCCCCTGGTATGGCACGGGACCCTTGGTCGCAATTCCTGGTTGACTCAACGCCGAGACCTACTGCACCATTTTGGATGACCATGCGCTTCCTGCGTTGTGGCAGTTTTACGGGGTGGACCCATGTTGCTTTCAGTATGACAATGCCCCCTGTCATGTTGCGAGGTCCACCACGGCTTGGTATGGTGACAATGAGGTTAATCGAATGGACTGGCCTGCGCAGTGCCCAGACCTTAACCCTTGCGTGCCCATCTGGGACGAGTTGGAGTGTCGATTTAAGGCCCCCCACCGTCCGAAATCGGTGAAGGAACTGACCAGTGTTCTCCAAGCCGAGTGGAAGAGTGGTTGAGAGTATGCCCTATAGGGTCGCAGCTGTAATCGTTATTCGTGGAGGCTCCACCAACTATTGAAGGTGAATAAACTTCGTTTTACTTTGCTATCACACAGGTGTCCAATTACTTGTAGGTAGATAGTGTAGTTTGTCTTAGATTAATTGCTTAATTTATTTGTGAGGAATTTATTTTTTATTTTATTATTTCTTTATTTTTATTTAATAGCTTTTTTAATTAACATATTTTTATTTGGTGGATGTTTTATTTAATGGATTTGGATGTTATCTTAAGTTATTACATTATACCTTAAAGACCAGAAAAGTACATGCGATTTTCACTTCGTTTGGTTCATCGTATGTTAAAACATAATTGTAATGTAACACCAAAAGTAATATGCTACAGCCCTGATCTCTTACGCTTAAAACAATTTTTTACAATGTGTGTTTAGAAGAGCAAAGAAAAAGGAGGAATTGCTATACAACAGCCGTTTTCCTAAGCATAACGAGGTACTCATATTGATATGGGTTTCTTACGGTTGAATGTTGTTATCCTTAATACAGATTTGTCAGATGCGAATCCGTTTATTGGTGTCATTAATATTCAGCTTCACCGGGCAATCACTGGAATGAATTCAAATCCTCCAGATATATATATATATATATATATATATATATATATATATATATATATGGGATGTAAGGTCAGGTGATGCGTAACATCACAGCCTCTCCTTGACAAATGTCAACTACGCCTTCTCGTGGTACATCCTGTTCCCACTAAAGGGGCTCTGACGACCGCCAATAGCGGTATAACTATACCATCGGGACTAGAGGAAATGCTATCCCACAGTCACCAACCCGCTTTGCCAGCGTGGTGAGTTATGGCCAAACCCCTCCAAAATGACTCCACAACTTAAATCTTGGCCCTCAGTCTCCAGCAGCTGGAATGTACCTGGCCAAGGCAGCAGCCAGTGCGACATGAAGGCAGAGGGTGCTAAGAATCCCCGGAGGACCGGACTTGGCTGCCATCTGATGCTGACCTTGGCTACGTATAATGGACGCTCCCTATCTTCTGATTCAAGGCTTCTTGAATTGGAAGAGGAACTACAAAGGATCAAGTGGGACATCGTCGGGCTAAGTGAGGTAAGGAGAAAAGGAGAAGATCTCATTGAACTGAAAAGTGGACATCTGTTCTACTATCGTGGGACAGATACTGGCAGAACTAGTGCTGTTGGATTTATAATAAACAAGAAACTGAAGAATAAAGTTGTAGAAGTTGAAAGTTCCTCTGACAGAGCTGCACGACTCGTTATCCAACTCTCGAGAAGATACCAGGCTCAGATTATTCAAACTTATGCACCCACCACAAGTCATGCTGAAGAAGAAATTGAAGAATTTGATGAGGAAATTCGTGATCTAAATAATAAAGGTAAGCAGCACTTGAAGATAATTATGGGAGATTTCAATGCAAAAATAGGGCAACGGCAACAGAATGAAACTTCAGTAGGTAAATTCGGTCACGGCAACAGAAACCAGCGTGGAAATACTCTCGTAGAGTTTGCAGAGGCAGAAGGGTTTTTCATCTTGAACTCCTTTTTCAAGAAAAAGCCACACAGGAAATGGACATGAAGACATCCAAATGGGACGACAAGTGAAATTGATTTTATTATGTGTAACAAAAAATTCGTCATAGAAGACTGCAGTGTGCTAAACAAGTTCAACACAGGCAGTGACCATAGATTGGTGAGATGTAAGATGCACCTCAACACTAAACTCGAACCTAGCAAGCTCATAAGACAAACAAAATGTATTGACATAACCAACCTTAAAAAACACCATAATACCTTCAAATTTTAACTGAAGAACAGGTTCTCTGCTTTAGAAGGCCTAACATCGGAAGAAGTGGATATTTCTGAAGTTAACAGAAAAGTAACCAAAGCTCTTATGGAAACAGCAACAAAATTAGCTGGGTCTAAGAAAAAATTGCATGTGAACAAATTATCAGGAAAAACCAAAATGTTGATGCAAAAAAGAAGAGTGATGAGGACAACTAAAGAAGATCTGACTTCCAAAGTGGAATATATAGAGCTATGCAAGACAGTACGAAAAAGTATCACTGAAGACGTAAGGAAATTCAACTGTGAACTAGTAAAGAAAGCAATTGAAAACAACCAAAGCCTAAAGATAGCAAAGGGACATCTCAGTAAGGGAAAAAAAACAGATAACTGCACTGAGAAAAGAAGATGGTTCTGTAACAAGAAATAGAGGCGAAATTTTGACAAGAGTGAAAGGTTTCTACTCCAAATTATATGAAAGGGATGATACGTGTACTCCAGACATCATGAAAGGTACCAGTACCAGAGTTCTTCCAGTCCTTCCAGCAGAAGTTGCACATGCAATCAAGAACATGAAGCGGGGAAAAGCTCCAGGAGAAGATGGAATTACTGTAGACATCATACAAGAAGCAAGTTTAGAAGTCGAAACAATACTCGCCCAAATTTTCACTCGATGCCTTAATGAAGGGAAAATTCCTGATGATTGGAACAACGCTACAATTATCTTGCTACATAAAAAAGGTGATATTGAGGATCTCAGGAACTACAGAATTTTCAGCCTCCTATCAGTGGTTTATAAAATCTTCACTAAAGTTCTTTCACACCGCTTGAAGGTGACACTGGACATGGCTCAATCGAGAGAACAAGCTGGATTCAGGAGTGGCTACAGCACAATAGATCATATCCACGTACTGAGAGAACTAATTGAAAGAGCGAGGGAATATGAACTTCCATTGTGCATGGCTTTTATCGATTATGAAAAAGCCTTTGATTCAGTGAAACCATCAGCAGTTGCAATGGCTCTGAAATCCTGCGGTATTGAAGATGCATACATTAATATTATTAATAACATCTATGAAAATGCAAGTGCAAAGATTCGGCTGTTTGAAAATACAACACACATAAAAATTGGAAAAGGAGTGAGACAAGGTGACACCATATCTCTGAAGCTCTTTAATGCCACATTGGAAAATGTCTTTCAATCACTGAACTGGGAAAACAAAGGGATAAAGATTAATGGAGATTATCTATCCCACCTTCGTTTTGCTGATGACATAGTCATTTTTGCAACTACCCCATCAGAGCTACAGAGTATGATCCAGGAACTTGCTGACAAGAGTAAAGAAGTGGGATTAAAAATGAACTTTTAGAAGACAAAAGTGATGTACAATGCTTTTACAAGAAATGAAGATTTATCGATTGATGGAGAAAAGCTGGAGATAACAGACACGTACGTTTATCTTGGACAGCAGATATCAAGTGGGGGTCACATTGATGAAGAAATTAATCGGCGTACAAAACTTGCCTGGAGAGCTTTTGGAAGAAACAGCATAATTTTCAAGAGCAATATGCCATTATGTCTTAAAAGAAAAGTGTTTGAGCAATGGATCCTTCCAGTGCTTACGTATGGTGCAGAGACGTGGACCTTAGCTAAAAGAGACATACAAAGGCTGCAAACAACTCAAAGAAGCATGGAGAGGTGCATACGTGGTGTAATCAGGAGAGATAAGAAGAGGAACACGAGGATCCGAAAAATGACAAGAGTGGAAGACATCATGATCAGAGTTAAATCCCTGAAATGGCAATGGGCTGGACATACTGCCAGAAGGACAGACCATCGATGGACAGCCGAAATTTTAGATTGGATTCCAAGGGACAGGAAAAGACCCAGAAGAAGACCACATGGAAGATGGGTGGATGAAATTCAAAAGTATGCAGGAGTGACATGGAGGAGACTGGCACAAGACAGACCTTTGTGGAGGAAACTTGGGGAGACCTTCGTCCAGCAGTGGATTGATAATGGTTGACAATGATGATGATGATGATGATATATGAATGCTGATTACTTCGACTAGCGAATCCTGTAATGGGTATATTCAAATTAATCGGAAATTTTGAAACTCGGTCGTTCTGGGTCGTTATAGTGGTTAGTACTATCGGGGGCTATCCGGGAGACGAGGGTTTGATACTCTCTCCAGAACTACAAATTTCTCATGTATTCGTACATTATCTGACTAAACATCCATGTCACGTTTGCTTCTATAAACGGTGTTACATCTCTCAGCTTTGCATTATGCAATGTTGAAATCACATATACCATTCAACGTCTTAATTCATCAATATTAACATTTTTAAAACATTTGTGAATAACACATATACTATTATTTCCAATTTGTTACGGAAACATACCAGTAGTACTTCTTCAGTTTTACCGCATTACTCCATATGCAAACACCATATGAGAACAAATTGTAACTTGCGAAAGATATCTCTAGAAATAAAAGCGCCTAGGGACAAAAAATGTCCTAAAACGGTCCTACAATGACACATCCACAATATTTCATGCGCATGTCGTAGAATATTTCAGATGCATATAAATATACACGGCTCAAAACATATCCCAAGATATGGAGAAAAGGTAAAAAATTCCTCCTCCATATTAAAGTACGTTTCCAATGATTCGTAAAAAATATATTTGAAAACTAACACACATTTATTTAAAAATAAGCAGCCCATAGCAGAGAACGAAAGACCTAGTGATGAAACTTCATTGAGACGACCCGTGCCATTGGCAACTCCACTGAGTGTGACACTGGAACCATGCTTTTTGGTTCAGATTGTCTGAAGATCACCAGAATATTTAACAACTAAATTTTCGCTATACTAACTAAAATAGATTAAATATATCTTTGCATCATTTCGCCATCAAATGGTCCTGCCCAGATAGTAATAAGCAACGGAGAATTCTTTAGTATCAATAGCAATTCCTGCCATGCCAAATTGAGCGAACGTTAAACTTCCTTTAGTCTGTTTTTTTAATATGCCCTAGCGATTACATTACCTGAAGGTACTGATCCAATACTTTTTGAAATGCTGCTATTCTTGCCATTTGTTTAGTAACACGTCACATACAATAAACTTGGTTTTGTGTCTAACGACACTGCGCTAATAAAAATTTCAAATTGTTCAATAATAAACGGAATACAGTAAAGCGTCGAAAATTCGAACGCCTAAAATCCGAAAAGCCAAACACCCGAACAAGCTCTACCTCACCCTTTTTTTTTGTGGTGGTGGAAAGTTCAAATATAGTCCGCTTAACTTGGCACTTGATATGTAATCGCCTAATTTTGGGGGTACAAGCAGTTTGGAGGCGACGAGTCGAAAGTGGACGTAACGTCTGATAATCAGAGACAAAAGGCGAAAACTTCCACAATCTCTTGCTCTCTGCGGGGATCAGATATTACGATTCATTACCAGGGCAGCACCACCTCTTGTTTCATCCCTCAGCTCCATTGTTTACTATGAGCCGGGAGGAAAATTTTTCTTCCTCCATCAGCATTACGCAGAGGTCGTACTCTTCTGAAGGATTCACTGCTTTGGTGATTGTTATGGCTTTGTTTGAACAACAAACTGAGTGGTGTTCAACTCAACTTCTCGAGGTTCCAAAATCATGCAACAAAAAATTAGTGATTATTTTTTCTGAAAAAAAAAACAGTATAGCATAAACTTTTTTAAATAAATTATTTTTTAATCCAATGTAAATATGCCCTTCAATTGTGTAATGATTGGTAAATTTTGGAATTTTTGAACTTTACGTTAAATATTTCACAGCAGTAGTAAAAATGGCAAACTTTTTTCGTATTGCATAATACGAAACAAGTTAGTAAAATCATGCAATGCATTGATTTTGATACGCTTTCCAACATACCAAAAATCATTACTCAAGTTATGAGGAAAATGGCTGTGGAATATATCTCACTCCTGTGCCCTGACCTTTGATCCCATTTCGATGATATTCAGCAGAACTGGTTCAGTATACCTCCGAAATAACATGATAAAGTTTTGTCGCAATCGAAGCAATTTTACGTAAGGTATGATGCATAAGGGCTATGGAATAGATCCCGCTCCTGTGTGCTAACCTTTGACCCCATTTCGCCCATTTTCAATGGGATTCGTCCCCAGGCAGATCCCTAGAACATACTAACATTTCATCCAAATCGAAACATTTTTACGTAAGTTATGATGCATAATGTCGATAGAAGGGATTCCGCTCCTCTGTCCTGACCTTTGACCCCCATTTCGCCAATTTTCAATAGGGTTCCTTCCCAGATGTTCCCCTACCACATACTAAATTTTAATCGAAATCGAACGATTTTTACGCGAGTTATCGTGCGGACGAACATACGCACACAACGCGTGACGTAATGAGTCAGATGGTAATTGCGACCGGCTGCAAGAATATGACGTCATAAAACTTTAATAGGATTCGCACATTTGTTTCTCTACTGACGTCATGAAAATACAGTTGGCACCATCTTTTTTCTGGACAATTAATGCGTTCCCAAGGATTAAAATTTGAACATGATTAAAATAGCTTCATTTCATAAATTGGAATACTTAATATTTTCTAAACCATAACCGTAATTATGCAATGCAACATTTATTTGTCCACTGACGTCATCAAAGTACAGGTCGCGCCATTCTTTTCCTGGTTTCAACACCACCAAAGGAAAGTTATTGATTTTTAACATAATTATGGTTATGTTTTAGAAAATATTAGGTTTTCCAAGTTATAATATGAAGTTATTTTAATCGATGTTAAAATTTTCATCCTCGGGAACACATTAATTGTGAAGGAACTGTGCACAAATGGTTTTCCATTGGAAGTATAGGAAGCAAAATTACTTGACGTCCACCTTAATAAAATGGGATAAGGGTGATGGAATGGATCGCAATCCTATGTCCTGACCTTTGACCACATTTCGTCCATTTTCAATTGGGTTCGTACCCGGCGGTCTCCTACCACATAGTAATATTTCGTTGAAATCGAACCATACTTATGCAAGTTATGACGCATAAAGCCAATGCAATGATCCCGCTCCTACGTCGTGACCTTTGACCCAATTTGTCCCATTTTCAATAGGGTTTGTCCCGCGGTATTCTCCTACCACATAGTAAACTTTCATTGAAATCGAACCATATTTACGTAAGTTATGACGCATAACGGCAATGGAATTATTCCGCTCCTATGTCGTGACCTTTGACCCAATTTTCAATAAGGTTCGTCCCCAAGTGGTCCCTTACCACATACTAAAATTTCATCCAAATCAAACCATTTTAACGCCACTTATCGGGCGGACGGACGGACGGACAAAGCTGGAGCATATACGCTTCTTCAACCTACGGTTGGAAAGCGTAAAAATAAAACTTTGTGCTACATAATTTCTTTGTTTACAGTTTCTTATTTTTGGTACATGTATTTGATGAATATAATGTAAAAATCTCAGAGTATTCTCATTTCTTTTCAAGTTCCAATAAGTTAGGATATTCGACTCACTACTCTATTTCCAGAACAAGCTTCTCCAAATGGAGGTCGAAGCTTGAACATGACAGTAATTTCTGCATATTATTAAGTCATGAGATCCTTGTATAGACGTAAATATATATAATATTTATGTTTTAAATATATTACTGCACGCTGTTTGTAAAATTGGATTTTGGCTTTAATCAGCACCTACAATACTTTCAGTTCCGTCTCTTTCATGATCACTTGAATAGTTTATATGTATTGCGCGCTATGGTAAGTAAAGAATTTTTCACATTTTAGCAAAGTCCATGCCAGTGAAGAAACATCCTTTTTTCCTTGCTAATGCTAAGTGCCCTTTTTAGTAATGCTAAGTGCCTTTTATTTCTTCTGTTGAAATAGTAATGCCTACCAGACCATTTAAACCAAGTAAAAATTAAAAGCATTTCACAAAAATCTTCTGAAAAATTTAATTTGGTGAAAATAATCGTACCGGCTGGATTTCAAGAACCATATTCGTTTGCTGCCTTGACTGTGTGTGTGTGCCAATTTCGACATTCTGTACTTTAAATGCCAAAGGGTTACGTAATAGCAAATCTATTAAGAACAGAGCAGTCATTTTTATCCATTTCCCTTCCTGAAGGGCTTGAGTAAGGCCATCTAGAAAGTCCTAGGCTTGACATTGAGATATTATTTCCCCCATCTGCGACGTCACTCTGATGTTTCACGAACTGATATGTCGGAGTCGTGTTTGGTGTCACACACGACGGTGGTGGAAACCAATAGGAAGGTTTGGTTTCCGCATGACATCACTAAACGTTAGACTTGAGAGACCCAATATTTAAAGATGGGCTGGAGCATCTACAGTACAATGTTCAGATAAACTCTGGAGGACACAAAGTCTTCGAGCATATCAGGTGATCCGTTCTATACTAACAGATTCTGTAAAACAAATTTCACCAGCTACAGGTACTTGATTTGTGTTTTCAAACCAAGCTGTTTGCAGTGTTTCATAGGACTCCTGCAAAATATAAGGCTTACCTATTTTTCTCCGAGATATGGGTCGTCAACAGACTTCGTTAAATATCATGGTTAATTTTTGCTCACTAGAGGTCATGTTTCCACGCACAAATCTACTCATGACGACGGCGATCTCATTCCTGACAGATTGTCGCTGCGTCACTCTTAGACAAGCAGTGAAGGTAATTTTTCGACGAATGAAAGACCCCGCATATATCACCTCTTTAGAATCCCATCAGCTCCGATGTTTTTAAAATCATCGCTCAGGCCAGGCTGGCATATAGAGTGACCCTTCTTTTTTCTCATTGTGACAGAAACTACTGACGATTATTAACAGCAATCTTAAATACAATTATTTCGACAAAGGACATATCGAAATTTTTGACAACTGACTACAACAACCAACTCACCCTAGAAGCTGCAGGTGTATACTCCATCCCTAAAAGAAAGGAAAACAACAATCGCACCGATAAAATATACATAGACAGCACGAAACGCCGATTCAAAACTCGCCTTACGTAACATGTCAAAAATTGGAACTAGAGAGAGGTGAAAATGGCATTAATCCAACACTGCCAAGGGAATGATGTTATCCCAGATTGGGAAAACGCGAAAATCTTAACAACACACAATACACACCAACAAATCCTAATAGCAGAGGCAGTATTGATCAAGAAAACTCGTGATATAAATTGCAATAACAGCACCCCTACGACCTGCCATATGCATGGAAGTTCTTGGTGGAACGTGAGAAGAAGATAAATAAGAAGGTGTCCAAACAAACCCACGACCGTAATACGCATGCACAACAAGGATACAGCAGATAATGAGAACGATCAGTGACCCAGTAATACAACGACCTCCTTGGAAACGCAAACATCGTACGCAACTGAGGATGCCTCGCAAATGAAGAGTTGAAACTAGTTTAGTTAATGAAACAATACAACGTGTGAAACAGTAATAAGTAACATTGTATACCAATGTGCGTAAAAGTACCGAAAATGATGTAGGCCCCTTCTATTTGCCATGAACTTTGAAATTTGTTTATTACTTAAAAAAATTTCATGAGGTTCCGTCACAGTGAGCAATACATCCACTTCTGATAATTTCGCTAAGATGAAACCGCCATTCCCTTACTCTTCCATAGTTAGGGGTCGTGCATACAGCAAATCCCGCTACCAAAAATTACGCACACCAAGAGACCGCAGTTTGTGGATATTTGCCAACCCAAATGCAATGGGAAGGTCACTGCCCCGGAGAACCACCTCCATGATCGTCGATTTTCTGGTGCCAGGTAAAGATGAAATTTCTTCAGATGTTTCGATACTATTCATTTTTATGGTAATTAAGTACTGCGAACTACTTAGAACAGGGTATAAAGCATTTCCTAGACTTTTAGTAATGAAAGAAATGACAGTGTTAATGAACTGTATGTGTTAATTCACTTTAGTTTGTATTTTATGACATTTCCATGATGTATGACTTTGCTGTTTTGTCATTTACAGCAAGGTCGCTTTTTATTAACAGATGATTCCGTGGATCAACGATTAGTTCACAAAGAAAGATCCTTCTACGCCAGTGTCAAATAATTCACTCTCTCCACTGCATGTAACATTCCGATCCGCCATTACTTTAGGAGGGAGAAATTTAAACTTACAGTGCTGTTTGCTGTTTACTTCTGTTTGTTTCTAACTTTTATTTTAGAACCGGCGGCTCACAAATTTTGGTGAGCATACTGAACACCAATTATGACGGTCGGCTGCACCTTTTTGGCAACGGTGGCACAAATCACATCCATGTTAAATGTTGGAGGCCCCAGCAATATCACTGAGTGAAATGTACGGCGCAAGAAGCAAAATACCCAGGAATATGGATCCGTCTTGCCGCGTCGGCTCTGTTCAACGTAGGGGTGGTTCTGTGATAGTTTGGAGGGCTTTCTCAAGGGACACATTGGGTCCTTTAATTTGTCTGAATAGGTCGTTAACCTTTGTGCTCTACCATGGTGTGACAATGATAACCTACAAGATTTCGTGGATATCGCGCATCCTGCACACGATGGTCCATTTCAAAAGATCAATGCGTCACCCCACTAAGCTGCAATCTTCTAGGCATGTCTCCAGGAACAATAATCTGTGTTTGGAACCATCCAATTGGTCTAAAGGTTCCCGGATGTGAACCATGTTTAAGCTTTCTGCGCTGTCTCTGAGTGGAACATGAGATCAATGGAACCTGGACCATTGTCTCGGGGCGAGGTTTGAAAAATGCTGCAACAGGTATGGCTGCCAATACCACCCAAGTTTCTCCGGTATTAATGCCACCCATACCATGTATGTGCATACCAGCCACACCATAGCATGTGAATAGAGCTGTATCGGCGGTGGCGTTGATACCGCGGTATGCACACGCCGTTATTCACACTAGCAAAGGAGCAACCGGCTGTGAGGTAGGTATACCAAATGATTTATCCATTGAGTGAATGTTAAGATATCATATACCCAAGAACGGCAGAGGTTGAGGCAACGTGGTTCTCCGGGAACATTTGTTTCTTTCAGCAGAACAGCAAATCGTAAAACAATGCCCAGCACTTCCACGAACTTCGCTTAGAAATTTCTGCCTTAGTGTCTGACATACCTTTATTTTCCCGTAAGGAATTTCTGATAAGACTTGCTAATTCGTCTCTTGAAAGCGGAAAAGAGTTGTGATAATACAGGTATACTGGCTCGATATAATGCATCTGAGTTAATTCTAAGTAGTGCTAAGGAAGCGAATCGAGTTTCTCTATTCTGATGTAAAAATGCTGAAAATTATGTAACACGTATTAAGTGTTATAATATAGTCACCGATTAATCACCTGACACTTTTCATTAACGTTACCATTTTTAACCAGTAGGTTTGGTAAAATAAACAGCGTATAGATAGATAATCCTCTGCATTTTCCACCGATGATCGAACAAATTCCGCGTCTACATTTAAAAAAAAACTCTATTATGCCTTTTCAGTAATTGCATTATTTTTCCGAGAGAACTTAAGTTATGCAGTGCACTTCGGGTAGGAAATTGACAAAATTTAAATTAGCTTCATCACTGTTCACAAGGAAATCGAATTATATGGCAATAAAACGCAGATTAAAAAGTGATTTTTTTTTTGTTGTAACAATTTAGTGTTAAAAGATACAGTATGTGTATGTAGTTTTAGTGGGTTTTCTTTTACTTAATAATCTTTTCATGTGTAAAAATTGGTAGGCCTGGGAACGTATCTTTTATTGATATAATTTTAAATGCGAATTGCAGTTAAAGAATGCATATTCGAAGAGTTTCGTCCTACTTTCCGCTGATATTTAAATTTGATTACATAGAATCCTTTTTTATATTTATTTAAATACATTCTTAGCAATTTAATTATCCCACAACCTTTTTTTAGAAAAGCAGTTTGAGGTGACAGAAGAGAGTAAACCCTGATTTTGCAAGAAGAAAGCGGACTAGAATACAAGAGAACTGAACTAATGATCGGTGAAGCGTCAAGGTATGCCAAAATAAGTAAGAGTATTTGAATGCGATGAATCTGTTATAATCAAAAATTACTTTTTCCCTTTAATCACAGAATTATTTACTACAAGAAACATGAAAATAAATCAAAGCACCACTTTTTTCTTTCATGCATATATTAGAATGTATGCATCTGATACTTAATTTTTAGGATGCATCACACCCATTCCGAGAATCCGTGAAGCCCACATTCATCATATTAAAAAATTTTATATATTTATGTATAAATAATTTTCACAACAAAATACTGAAAAATACTTACTTTTTTTTAATTGATTTTCTTTTAATATATTTATCACTCCTTTTTGCGAACATGTACTAACCTTCAAAAAGTTCGTATAATAGAAAGTCCAGAAATAGGAATATAATTAAGAATATTAAAAAATGAAAACTATAATGTGCTTGATTTGCTGAAATTTCCAAAATAATAAAAAAACCCTCCCTAATATTGATTTGCTATAGAACAACACGTTGGTAAACACCCTCCAATGGAGTCGATGCTAGCAAGTATGTCAGTGGTAAAGTTAGGATAATAAAAGAAAAAAAAAACAGACGCATCCCTTACAGCCATTCGGAGGCTTCTTTTAGCATAGGTCTCGTCAACCCAAAGGTCTTCTGTATTCGGCATGATAATTTTATTCTTTACCTGGTCCTCAGATAGGCCTTCCGCACATAGTGTTCCGTCTATACCCAAGAAGTTCTCAAATGTCACGTTTTCAGACATGTGTGGGTTCCTGCTAAAAGGTTCCTGTAGAGGGCTTCATTACAACTGAAATGACTGCAGTGGAAAACGATATGTTTTCTTCCGCAGCCGTTTCACATTTAATAAACCGTATATAAAGAAAACAGTTCGCAATCATTGTCTGGAAAGCATCATTCGCGCACGAATTGAAACTGAACCGAAAAAATCAATTTCATAGCTCCTTTAATGTTCGAAGTCAAGTATAACCCGTTTTGAAAGCATTCGCCGATATTTTCTTTTCAAATGTTTGTTAATGCCATGAACCATGGACTGAAAAACAGAAGTAACATTTGGTTGAAGGAGCTCGACCTTGATTAACTAAAGCCCATGCAACCGAAAATTAGCTGTACAATTATCCAGTTCCAAGAAAATTTTCCATTCCTTTTTGGATATATTTTGGTCCAGATCTTTCAACCTTTTCTCGTAAATGACACTCGTTATCTACGCTTTCTTGTTTGTGTAGTACAAAGAGGGGGGAGGGTGTCACGTTCCTAAAGCGTCTGGGCTTCTTTGATTTTCATAAGAACAAAAGTGGTAGCACCGAAATTTCAAAATAATGTAGCACACAGTTCAAAAATTTTAAAAACTCCTTCATGTTAATTGGTCCCTCAAAAGATTTATTCGCTAGTATGCAAGCTGAACTGAGACTTGGATGACAGGAAGAGACGTGACGACGTAGATCCAGATGTCATGAAAGGAGAGATTTAAACAGGTGTTCAGATAGGAAGGTTCTGAAGTGAGAGCAATGAACATTTAGAGTACATGCATTGCATTTGGCTGAACGCTAAGTCAGTGAAAAGCTAAATTTCTTACCGCGAAATGAGTAGTGATTTGAGTTTCGTGTTTTCTTCTGTTTTTGATTTTATCAGATGAGATATGTTTTTTGCTGTAATATGTCTTTCTACGCATAATGCAGGGACTCAGTTGGTATTAGGAATCTGTAAAAAATATTTTATTTTATTTCCTTTAATATCACGCTGAATCCATGTTCACTTCCAGGGATATCATATGAGTTGAATCCAATTAATTGGTATTCTGCCTCTTGGAATTCCGATTCGGATCACTATCATTTAAAAGGTGTTACACGCTTGCCTTTTTCTGATGCTGCGCAGGGCATGTAGGATCAACACACACATTAAAAATGGTACACTCGGAGACATCAAATAAAGATAAATTTATTTATTTATATATGAAGACTTTTCGTTTGTCTTATCATTAAAAATCTGGAATCATGTTTGCCAGATCAAAAGAAAAAATCAGCACAAATATTTATAAAAGTAGTATTTTAGGAGAATCAGTTCGAAGAAGAAAACGGGTCTTTAACATAACTGTTCTCTTTCATACTTCACGAGCTTTAAGAAGTAGAAATTGCCGCCACAATTATACCTGACAAACGTTGAAAGACATTTGCATAACTTTCTATTCCGCCGATATTCTTGGTATTCGAATTTTTGAAAGATGTTAACATAATAATATTTTGTTGCGGTATTAAGGAAGTGTGTGATGAGAGATCATTGACAAGTAAAGAATCATGATGTCACTAAAAATAAATATTCATTTAAAGAAAATATGTTTTCGAACCAAGATCTCGAAGCTGTGTGTGTTTTCCAAAATATTATTTTAATGAAGAAAATATAGCATTTAGTAATGTATTGAAAAAAAGAAAGTATAATAAACAATACTTAAGTAGCAAAGGAGTTGTTAGGCCGCAGGTGGCCGAGTGGGCAACGTTCGTGACTGCCACGTACAGGACCTCAGGTTCGATCCCAGAAAGAACGAACGCTGGATCCACTAAATATCCGCCGTGCGTCGAATGGGCACGTTAAGCCGTCGGACCCCGGGTACTGGCCCCCGGTTATAAATAAGGGCGACTTCCTCCCCTTTCTACTTCGATTCCGTTTCACTTTCCTATCATGCACTCTAGCCCAAATCTCCTGGCTTCTTATTTCTAAGGCTTGTTTAAGACCTGGGGTCAGACACTCCCTTCCTAAAATCCTCTACATATGATAATTTGGCTGAGGATTTGATAAAAACCCACACGAGGCAAATATCTACAAACTAATAGCACATAACTTCCTACCTTGGATTATTCATATAATCAATTCTTATCTTGAAAACAGAACTTTTTGTGTAAAAATTAATGGGAAGAAATCTTCAAAAAAGTAATTGAAGCTGGTGTTCCACAAGGCAGTGCACTTGCTCCTACGCAATATTCTATTTTTACGTCAGATTTTCCAAATTTTAACAACCAGAATCTCAGTACAGCACTTTATGCTGATGACACTGCACTTGCCTATACTTTCATGAATAAAAATCAAGCAACCTTTATGTTGCAATACTATGTGGAAAAACTGGAGAATTACTTCCTAGATTGGAAAATAAAACTTAATACTGATAAGACCCAAGCAATTATGTTCTCCCGCAAAATATACAATTAGAATCCTGACTTTGAAATAGAATTGTATGGCAAATAATACCTTGGGTAAAGGATGTTAAATATTTAGGCCTCATTATGGATCATAATTTGAATTGTAACAAGCATATTAAGGAAACCATGGCTAAAGCTCTTAAAATAAGAGGATGTCTCCAACACATAATTAAAAATAAAAGGCTTAACAAAAAAAATAAAAAATGTTATGGAAAGCAAGCTTCAGCCCGGTGATTACCTATGGCTGTCCTATTTCGGGTAACTGCAGAAATCAGCAAACAAATAATATTACCTCGTTTCAAAATAAAACTCTTCGTATGATGGTAGGACTCGATGGTAAAACATCCAATAATGCTATCCGTAGTATGCTAGATATCAACTTTATACATTATACTATGTATGATCTAGCGCAAAGGTATTACGAGAAAGCCAAGAAACATCCCAATCCTCTTGTCAGGGAGGCCCTTAATTATGTTGTCAATGATACTGGCAAATTTAAAAGACCAAAGCCTTTTTTAAATAAAATTCCTGAAAAGAATCCAGTTAATAGGTATACCTCTAAAACAAATTAGAAATAACTGGGACTAGATTGAAGGTATTCTTCACACATGTGAAGAAAGCAAGAATTGAATTGAATTTTAGGAGTTTTGGGGGAAAAAACCAAAAAAAAAACGGCCCTTTTAAGGGCCGAGCAAAATATTGCAAAAATTAATTATGTTTTTTTGTGCGGAATTTATCTTCCCCCAAAAAAACAAGGTGTTGTTTGTCTTGCCTTTGTTATTAACCTTTTTCTTACGCCTTAGTTCTGACTAAAAACATATATATATATAAAACGGGACTTAAGTTTCTGCGCTGTGGCACACAAATGTGCAACAAGCAGACCAGTAGCAAGAAAAAAAAATGATGATTGGCCTTTATACTACTGGCTCCTTAAATAAGAAATAAATAATAATAATAATAATAATCCTGATTGTGGCTGTTTTTATATTTTTGTTTTTCTGTTGTTTACTCAGAATGAGTAACTTAAACCTCGGTCGGTGTAATTTTGTGATCACACCACCTCAGCTACGGTTACTCTAACATGTCAGACAAGAATCATCAAAAGTAAACCTGAGAAAACTTTTTTTAAACCAATGGGGAAAAATCTTTTCTCTCATTGGTTGATGAGTAACGAAGCAAATAGCGGACCCGAGAATAACACTGAGCAAACGGCCAGCTTTGTTTTATCCGGTGTTGAACGTCGATTTTCCTCTGGGAAACTTATTCTGTGTGTGATGTTCTTTTCAGGTTCCCCCTTTTCCGTGTCTTTCCCTTCCTTTCCCCCTGTACTCATCTGTAACAGCGGTGTACTGGGCATTTTTCTGCGGGGAGAAATATCGCTCCGAACGGATTGTTATTGCAGGTAAGTATGTAGGGCAGATTACAACTTCACTACTTAACGGGAAACTGTTTACTCCTTGTGCTCTAATATTTCCATACTTTCCTTTCGTGCTATTCTATCAGGGCAATCTGCTCCTAACTCTTTTAGATTCTCTTTCACCTGAAAAAAGGCGCATAGCGCTGTGGGTTCGGGTCTCTCAACCTAAATTAGGAACTCTCCCATTGCAAAAAACAATACTTAATTTGCAGCTGCCTTAGAACTTCTGTTCTGAGATTACTTTTTCATTTTGCGAGTTAAAACTTGTCCCTTAAAGTACTTGCCGCCCCGGTGGCGCAGTGGTCTAAGGCGCTGGCCTCTGATCATTCGTCCGTAAGGGGTCCGGGTTCGAATCCCGGTCTGGCATGGATGTTGTGTTTGTCTTACGGCACTGGCTCTTTCCCTTCCCTGGAACAAGTGACCCTAAATTAGGGACGGGCGACTGCTTATAGCCCATTGAGTTGCTCACGGTGGTCGTTAAACCTCCAATCAAAAAAAAAAAGTACTTGACGCAGCAGCTGCAGAAGTTCTCTGATGACGTACAATAAATACCGAATAATTTGTTTGTATGTCTTAAAAATCTATCTGTGAAATCTGACCAACAACAAATCTTCGGGGATGAACGTGTTAAGGAATTTGGTTCATATTTTATGTGTAAGGTTAAATATTATGAAGTTTCCTTTACTCTGCAATGTTTATTAAATTTCGCTTCAATCTTTGATACTTTATTTTTTATGAAAGCTGTGTAGGTTTGTTTATTTGCATTTCTTGCCATAAACCGTAAAACGGATTTAGGCAGGCTATGAACACATATTTGCCGTAAATAACAGCGAAAAGTAGTTGTGGAAACAATGCCAAGAAGCAGGAGCTTTAAAATATTTTAAGGGAAATGATACTGGACGGTCGAAGCCTGAGGATTCTCTTCTACAGATGCTTCCGTTTTCGTAAATTCTCTTTCAATGTGGGCCTATTTTTAAAGAAATAAATTTTCTGGTAGTGGCAAACTTTTGATATTGTGAAACGATATGACTTCTTGTTCAGCAAAGTAGTCACGCTGCCCTACGCTTTCAATACCTCTGTCTGCATTTTAAGCATATCATTTATGAACTCTTTATCTGTGCAGTGTCTCAGCAACTTAGTCTGAACTGCTGTCTTCAGGATTACTTACATTCAGTGATAATTCCTATATTTTATGAGTTAGGCAATGCAGTTTTTCATTCGCTAAATAATGTCAGTACTCGACACAAAAGTACTGCCACCAAGGATTTTTGGATATCGGATTTCCGTTAAAAATCTCAGATGATTAGACTGTATATTACATGTACTTCAGGTAGAAAATTATGTTGATGAAGCATTTTATAAAATATAAATGGCAAACAAACGTTTTCTGCTAGTAAATGAATACTCTCACACATGTTCTATCCCGCAGTGGAATGAAGTGGTCAAACGAATGCAAATTGCGTGCAAAATAAAAAACTCTTACATTTTCGAGAAGAAGAAAAAATAGAATAAACATTTCTGTAAGGCATAATCATTGTGTGAGTACAACCCACTGTTTTTCACCCTAAGAGTGTTTACGGTCGTCTCTGAGAAAATCCTGGACCCAAGTATATAAAAAAAATGTATATACACTGCCGGAAAGTGAAAAAAGAACACCAAGAAGGAATTGGTGGACGATCATGAAATGTACATATGTTAATTGGGTCGAGTTTACGTAGGTGTGATGTTAATTTTGGGACCAACCGGTGAGCGCTTACGCCACAGCACGGCATAATATGCAAATTATTGTCGGTGGTATTTAAGGAGTACGGCGAAGTGAATGTAATCAGTCGTCGGCGTACGGACACGTGCGAAGACCCTGAAGAAGCTGCAATGCCTGCACATGGAAGACGTGTACGATTTCAGCAGTTATCGGACTTTGAGAGAGGTCGTCTAGTCAGACTCCACAAGGCCAGGTGGTCGTATTGCCGTATTGCGGAGCGAATTAGACGGGAAGTATCGGTGGTGGTACGATGGTGGCGTAGATGTTCCAAGGAACATTCCCACACGAGAAGACGTGGAACCGGGAGTCAGAGACGGACTGATGAGCGGACCGATCGACGCATAAGAAGAATCCACTGCGACGCAAATCCGAGCTGCCGTTGCACCTGAGGCGACTGTGCGAACAATCCGCAACCGTCTACTGGATGCAGGACTACGAGCACGTGTGCCTCTGGAATGTGTACCTCTGACTCCAGCCCACAGTCAGGAACGGCTGCAGAGGTGTCGCTAACGTCTGCACTGGAGAACGCAATGGCGATCTGTCGTGTTAGGTGATGAAAGCAGATTCTGCTTGGGAGCCTCCGATGGCCGTATGCGTGTTCGCAGATGCACAGGGGAGCGTCTCGCCCTTCTTGCATTCGCCAGCGACACACAGGGCCTACACATGGTCTTCTGGTGTGGAAAGATATCAGCTGTCACTCCCGTACACAATTAGTGTTTGTACCGGTTACGTTAAACAGCACCTCCTACATCAACATCATTCAGCCCGTTGTTGTGCCATTTGTAAGGTTGGTCCATTGTGGTTGTTTTCCAGCAAGATAACGCACGCCCACACATGGCACGTGCAACGCAACATGCACTTAAGGGTGTGTACCAATTTCCATGGCCAGCACGTTCACCGGATTTTTCCCCCATTGAGCACGTGTGGGATTTTATGGGACAACGACTTATCCGGTCTCCACGGCCAGCCACGACTATCCCCGATTTACGCGTGCAGGTAAAGGATGCTTGGAACTCAATACCCCAAACTTACATCCAACATCTGTACGACAGACTCCATGCCGGAATTGCACAGCGTAACGCAGTTCATGGTGGTTCAACCTCGTACTAAACATGTTACATGGAAATGTTATTTTTCAGTTTACCAGCAAATACAGCTGTATTTTGCCATAATGTTTTTTGATCACGTTATCCTCTGTATTCCGTTATTATGCTGTATAAATTTCGTTGGTATCAGACGTCTCCTTCTTGGTGGTGTTTTTTCACTTTCCGCCAGTGTAGTATTATTTCAAATTTCAAAATTCCAAGGAAAGTTCCTAGTTCTCTACTCTGATTCATTAATATGATAACCATACGAAAGCAGCTGGGTGCTAAACGAAGTTAATTAAATGCATTAAGCGGAACGCTCAACTAGAAATTTACAAAGCAAGAAAATATTTTCTGATGAATAAATACATTTTCAGGAAAATAATCAGCAACCGCCGTAAGGAAAAGCATTTTCATACTTGTTATACGTACGCCATATCTGTTGTGCATAGTTCTTTAGGAACTTTCATTTCATTTTATATATAATTCTGAGGCTTAGTGCATACATCACATGTTTTTTCTGTACGTGTTTAAAACTGAAACTTACAGTCATAATTCCTTGGCTGTGTGAAACAGGCCTATACAGGGATTTAGCACAATTACGAACATATATGAGAAGATATATATCTTAACATATCGCACTAACTTAAAGGTTTCATTAATAGTAATGACAGACAACTGTTCCAAAAATTCGATATCAAAATTGATTTATCGAATACCATAGTGAAAGCTACATGCAAAATCAAATTCAATATATTTAGTTTTTGCAAGACTGCATCAAATTAAAAAAATGTTATTAAAATTGTTTAAATTTGATGCTTAACGAAAATATTTTTTTTTTCGTTAAACGTGTTAATGAAAGAAACACTGATGAAAGGTATATTTTTATTACAGAATAATTTTGATCTCACAACTAAAATAATTTCCTTTTTGAATTTTTAACAAGGGAAATACCCCTAAAATTTTCAAGTAGATCTTTTGAGACGTCTGTTTTCCCAAATTAAACAATAATTTAGAACCATATCTAATTAAACAATAATTCGCATCCCGTAGTACCATATGTCTCACCTAAAAATTACAATATATAGGCTCATGAAAGTATGTACCAGGCTTCACATATTTCTTAAAAAATTCCCTCAAAAACTTGGTTTCGGCATAGGGATTACCGCATCCAGGACAATAGCATCTTGTCTCGCATCAACAAAAAACGCCGGCGTGGACCTGGAAGATGCGGGAGTATACACTATACCTCTCTTGTATCCGGACGGAACAAACAAGAACTATGTAGGCATGACCAAAAGGTCTCTGAGACTAAGACTCCAGGAACATCAAAGATATGTCAAATAAGGACTTCTCACTACGGCACTAGCACGTGAAGTCGCCAACAACTCTACAACACCTCTGTAGGGACAAATAAAGAAAATAGCACGATACACAACCGCCAGAGCCACCCTCCTCAGAGAAACTATAGAAATCCTATCCAGTTACAGGATATGTAACGAGGAAACGTCAATGGACCTCCCACATGTATGTCGCACGCTCATTAATACGCGCGCTCCTAATCACACATCTAAAATATGACGCGCACGTTCTATAATATCTATAGCAAACTTCTATTTTTGAATTCATAACTGGAACTCTGTTTTTTGTTTGTCTTTATTTTTGTTTTTGCATTGGAATACTTATGCCTGAAGAAGCCACCCGTAGTGGTGAAAGCTAGCGTATTTGTACTAGTGTTTCTAATACTACACCAATAAAACGGATTTCAGCGTTTTTAATTTAGCACAGTTAGAAGAAATATGCAGATACACCGGGAAAAACTATATACTCTAAACGGGATAAAAAAACCTGAAGCAGTAAAAAACAGACACATGCTGTTCGTCTACTATGTGCTGTGACGCAACACTCCAGTTACCATTATTCAAATTACCGGAGTATGGCGTCACCTTGTCCCTTGTGTTTGCCCCTACGTGATAGACATCTCTCACTTTTATTAAAGATAAGCCATGGTCGCTTCACTCATAGCCTGAGGGTTGTGGTTTTCACGTTCTCGGTCAGGTTGTGGAAGTAATAAACAAAGCTGACTCCTGAGAATACCGAAAGACTTGCCGTGTCGGAAGTCTGATGATAATCTGATCAGCTCATCTCGGCATTCCAATGTTTCCTTTGTCTAACTCGCTTAGGTCAATTGCCTTCCTCAGCTGCAGCACAAGAACTAACACTGGTTAATTGAGTTCAGTATCACGTATTTTTATAACGCTTCATGTCTTTCACTCGTGGCGTCTCATTTATCTTCATTTGCTTCGATTTACGTGAGGACGAGCTGTTAATAATAATTTACTTTTTCGGAGTATATAATATGCAATGTACATGATACATTTTTTTTAGTTGAAGTACAAGACCTTCGCTAATGTAACACATCCTAAACTATTACGTACCTCATATACTATTAGTAATGCTTGCCGTGGACAATAATATCTTTATGATTCGTTCTATGCTCTAACATGTTTCCTTAAAAAATTTAAACTTTCAGAGAAAATTGCTAGTGGATTACACTTTCTTTAGGATGATGTACATTTTCAATATAGAATTATTATCGTGTTTGCAGAATATCAGAAAAAAAGAACATAATTTTGAAATATCACTTTCATTCTGGGTATAATTTTATCTCCATTTCTCGTCCGTTTGATAAATCCCCTTAAGTAATGCCTAGTGAAAGGCGACTTTAAAGAATACATTTGAAAAATGAATTACTAGAATAATTACCTTGTGTTTTAATAAATGTCTTTTTACAAATATTAAATTGCACACTGTTTTGTTTGTTTCACATGTATTGTGGGACAGGAAATACTTTCCTCAAATGTCAAATTGATTACTTAGTAATGACTGTGTAATACCAATTGCAATTGATTTTTTCCAATTTTAAGCTACGACAACTTTTAAGCTCGTCTATGTTTTACATTATAATATGTTATACATGCCATCGTTAAAATGCGAGATGTTGAGGACTTATACAAATGATTTGCCACATTGATTGTGTGAAGCTTGTTTTCTAAGAAAATATGTTCATAAAAAGTAGTGTTACACAGCTCATTATGGTAGCGTAACTTTCTCAAAATCAGGTTTTCCCTGTTAAGGAAATTTAAGGAAAACCTTTTTTAATGGCCTTCCTTTTTTGTTTTAAATACAATTTTCAAATATGTGTTATATATTCACAAGAAAAGCAATGCATTGGAAAGACTCTTTTACTGCAATGGTACACATGGGCACATCATAAAATTTCACATTTTCATCGATAGATATCTCCATTTATCATATTACTACAATTGAAAGCTGGTTGAACAATAAAATAACGCAGCATGTTCTGTAGAAACATTGCAGCGATCATTCTTACATCTCTCCTAGAATTAGGAAGAAGGATTTTTTTCTCTGTACACACACAAACATTTGACTAGAAGCCCTACTCTAAACATGGATGGCATATATCACAATTATTTTGCGTTGAGAGGAAAATAAGAAAGAAAAAAATAGCGTTACATTTCACTACGTAAGATAATAACAAACCCTTCATTTCTAACTGAAAGAAGCATCATGTCCCAAATGAATCGGCCAGGGTGACATGTAACTTGTAGTTGAATGCTGACATTTATCTGTCGCATACAGTAAAAAATAATATGTTAGAAATCTAAACCGGTACAATGTGGAGTGAACTTGCGTTCCGATAATCAAACAAGAAAGATGACACCGAACTTTCGGGTGTAATAAGCACGTCTTTTGAATCCGTTCTGATGCAAATTAAATTTATCAAAGCTATTCATAGTCAATGGAACTGGTATAGAAAACAATAGTATCTGACGGAAGAAAGAGGTTTTTCAATCGGGATTTTAATCCCTCAGATATTGCAGTAAACGGAATTGTGAGCTTACGCTCTTTGGTTGCAGACTTGTGCGTTAAGAAAATCATGCATTTATATGAGAAACATTTCGCACCGGAAACGTTTTCCAATATAGAAAGAATTTTTCAAATCGGACTCCTAGAAACAGAGATATCAACAAAAATAAGATGTGACTTTACGTCCCCTGGTGGGGAAACCATGCATTATTTTAGAAAGAAAGTATTATCAAAAGGTTTTCCCATACGAGCACTAGTGGTCCAAGAAAAAAATAAAATTAGTCGAGTTTTCAGGAGCCCAGATTTTGCTGCAAATACATCACAAGCAGAAATTAACACTTATGCACCCTGGTGGCCAAACCATTCTTTACCAAATATTAGAAATTAGGTGAACAATATTTTCCATCAGGTCTTGTATCCGATACAGGACGAATTTTTCAAATCGGAGTTTTACAAGCAGAAATAACGCGGAAAACGCAATTTACATTGGTGCCCCCTAGCGGAAAGTCTATGATTTACTTGAAATTTTTAAATTTACGGGGAAAAGATTTCGCATCGGAAACACTATCCAACAAAGAAGGAATTTTTCAAATCAGACTCCTAGAAGTAGAGATATTGCCAAAAAGAATATATACGTCTACGCCCCCTGGCGTAGAAACCATGCATTATTAAAAAAAAAAACGTTTCTAAAATGTTTGTCGACATGAGTACTATCTGTCTACAAAAAACGAATTTTTTCAATCAAGAATTTAGAAGCTCATATTTTCCTGCAAATACATCAGAAGCGGAAATTAAGATTTACGCCACCTGGTGGCCAAACCATTTTTTTTTACAAATATTAGAAATTATGTGCAAACGACTTCCCATCCGGAGCTGTATCTGGTGCAGAAAGAATTTTTCAAATCGGAGATTTAGAAGCAGATATATAGGGGAAATAAATTTACCATTACGCCCCCAGCGGAAAGTCTATGAATTAAGTGAAAATTTTGAAATTATATGAAAAACATGTCACACTGGAAACACTATTTAACAAAGAAGGAATTTTTCAAATCGGACACCTAGAAGTAGAAATATTGACAAAAATAATATATACATCTACGCCCCTTGGCGTAGAAACCATGCATTATTTTAAAAAGAAAATGTTTTTAAAAGGTTTATCGACAAGAGTACTATTTGTCTACAAACGACGAATTTTTTCAGAAATTAGGTGAACAATATTTTCCATCAGGTCTTGTATCCGATACAGGACGAATTTTTCAAATCGGAGTTTTACAAGCAGAAATAACGCGGAAAACGCAATTTACATTGGTGCCCCCTAGCGGAAAGTCTATGATTTACTTGAAATTTTTAAATTTACGGGGAAAAGATTTCGCATCGGAAACACTATCCAACAAAGAAGGAATTTTTCAAATCAGACTCCTAGAAGTAGAGATATTGCCAAAAAGAATATATACGTCTACGCCCCCTGGCGTAGAAACCATGCATTATTAAAAAAAAAACGTTTCTAAAATGTTTGTCGACATGAGTACTATCTGTCTACAAAAAACGAATTTTTTCAATCAAGAATTTAGAAGCTCATATTTTCCTGCAAATACATCAGAAGCGGAAATTAAGATTTACGCCACCTGGTGGCCAAACCATTTTTTTTTACAAATATTAGAAATTATGTGCAAACGACTTCCCATCCGGAGCTGTATCTGGTGCAGAAAGAATTTTTCAAATCGGAGATTTAGAAGCAGATATATAGGGGGGAAATAAATTTACCATTACGCCCCCCAGCGGAAAGTCTATGAATTAAGTGAAAATTTTGAAATTATATGAAAAACATGTCACACTGGAAACACTATTTAACAAAGAAGGAATTTTTCAAATCGGACACCTAGAAGTAGAAATATTGACAAAAATAATATATACATCTACGCCCCTTGGCGTAGAAACCATGCATTATTTTAAAAAGAAAATGTTTTTAAAAGGTTTATCGACAAGAGTACTATTTGTCTACAAACGACGAATTTTTTCAGAAATTAGGTGAACAATATTTTCCATCAGGTCTTGTATCCGATACAGGACGAATTTTTCAAATCGGAGTTTTACAAGCAGAAATAACGCGGAAAACGCAATTTACCTTGGTGCCCCCTAGCGGAAAGTCTATGATTTACTTGAAATTTTTAAATTTACGGGGAAAAGATTTCGCATCGGAAACACTATCCAACAAAGAAGGAATTTTTCAAATCAGACTCCTAGAAGTAGAGATATTGCCAAAAAGAATATATACGTCTACGCCCCTGGCGTAGAAACCATGCATTATTAAAAAAAAACGTTTCTAAAATGTTTGTTGACATGAGTACTATCTGTCTACAAAAAACGAATTTTTTCAATCAAGAATTTAGAAGCTCATATTTTCCTGCAAATACATCAGAAGCGGAAATTAAGATTTACGCCACCTGGTGGCCAAACCATTTTTTTACAAAAATTAGAAATTATGTGCAAACGACTTCCCATCCGGAGCTGTATCTGGTGCAGAAAGAATTTTTCAAATCGGAGATTTAGAAGCAGATATATAGGGGGAAATAAATTTACCATTACGCCCCCAGCGGAAAGTCTATGAATTAAGTGAAAATTTTGAAATTATATGAAAAACATGTCACACTGGAAACACTATTTAACAAAGAAGGAATTTTTCAAATCGGACACCTAGAAGTAGAAATATTGACAAAAATAATATATACATCTACGCCCCTTGGCGTAGAAACCATGCATTATTTTAAAAAGAAAATGTTTCTAAAAGGTTTATCGACAAGAGTACTATTTGTCTACAAACGACGAATTTTTTCAATCAAGAATTTAGAAGCTCATATATTACTGCAAATATATTAGAATGAGAAATTAAGATTTACGCCACCTGGTGGCCAAACCATTTTTTTACAAAAATTAGAAATTATGTGCAAACGATTTCCCATCAGGAGCTGTATCCGGTGCAGAACGAATTTTTCAAATCGGAGAGTTAGAAGCAGAGATATAGGGGGGAACACAATTTACCTCTAGGCCCTTTAGCGGAAAGTCTATTAAGTACTTGGAAATTTTGAAATTATATGAAAAACATGCCACACTGGAAACACTATCCAACAAAGTAGGAATATTTCAAATCAGACTCCTAGAAGTAGAGATATTGAAAAAAAAATAGGATATATATCTACACCCCCTAGCGGAGAAACTGTGGAATATTTTAAGAAGAAAATATTTTGAAAATTTTTATCAATGTAAGTGGCATCAGTCCACGAAAGAATTTTTTCAGTCGATGTTTTAGAAGCTCAGATTTTATGGCAAATACATCAAAAGCAAGAATTAACCCTTACGCCCCCTGATGGCTAAAGTATTCTTTACCAAAAATTTGAAATTATATGCAAAAGGTTTTGCTGCAGGAAATGCATCCGCTGAAAAAAATATTTTTCAAATCGGCGCTTTAGAAAAAGAGTTATCGGGAAAAATGTCATTTATTTTTACGCCCCCTAGCGGAAAATCTATGCGTAGTTTGAAAAAATAACTATATCTAAAATACTCTTCGACATAAATGGAATCGAAAGATAAAATAATTTTTCAATCGCATGTTAAAAAGCAAATATGTGGAATAAAACGTATTTTTGAATTCGACATCATCTACATTTACGCCCCCCAGCGGCGAAATTGTATATCGTTAAAAAAAGGAAATAAAGGATCATCATTCGCATATTTCAAGCTTCCCAATGGAAAATTATTTTTTCAAATCGGACTAATAGTTGCAGAGATATCGTATGTACAGACGGACTGACGGTCAGAGATATCGTGGGCACAGACGGACCGGTAACATAAGCACGATATTTTTACAGAAGACGTGATAAAAACACCTTCATTCGGCAGAAATTCCTGAAGTACCTGGGTGCCCTCTTGTTGTACAGGTGAAATAAATTTTCCTAATTGAATCAATGACTGTTTGATCGCAATTCATGTAACGCAAAATGGGTCTTCGAATATTTATTTGTAAATTTTCTTTTTCAACAGAATTTATTGAATGAAATAAAAACTTGTGTAATTATTTATTCATATGATTTAAGACAGTGGTTTCCAAACTGTTTTTCTTGGCGGCCTTGCTGAATCCAGGTTCTCCCAAAGCGTCGTATGTCAAATCCTGAGAGGTACACCTTGCCAATGGCCAATTCTAACATGTACACTTACGTAAAAATAATTAAAAACACGTATTGAAGATCACAAAAAATGTAATTGAAAAATTCAACTACTTATAAATAGTGGGATGGATGAGCCTGTTGATCACCGCACACTTTCTCAAATCTTGGAATCAAACTGGACACAGCCACCCTCATTTCCTTCTCCACACTGATTTTTTTGCGATACTTACTTTTTAACACGACGACTGATGCGATGAAATACTAAGTAAATGGATCGGTTTTTACTGTTTTGTAAAAACAGATCCGTTTAAAAAAATACATACGAGAAGAAAAACTTCACTTAATCCAACAATATTCAGTTGATACGTCGAAAGCTTACAAAAGCCCAAATTCCGCGGCAAAGCATCAACATAACAGACTGCTAACCGCCAAATGAGTCACAAATGACAACGGATGAGCATATTTAAAGAATCTGGACACCGTCTCGAAAAATACGGACTGAGAGTGTAATTTCCAGAAGCTCGGAGAACGAAGGAGGAATGTTTATCAGAAACACGGAGGCTAGTGCGTAAGCTCAGGTTACTTCCGGTAGTAGTCGCGCGAAACACACGTGCGCCAGTTGGGCGGCAATCGTGCGGGGGCAGAGCTCACGTTTGTAACATTATTGTAGAGTGCCATCTAGTAACCATTTGTAGAGTCTTCTGCAAAGAGTTATTAAGAAGTGAGTTACTGGTTTGCACCAGGTCCGCTAGATGTCGCGTCCTACCACGTTGAATTGAAAACGGAAATAAAATTATGAAAATTTTGTAATATTTCGCGGCGCCCCTGTGAGGAAGCTGCCGCTCCGCAGGGTGCAGTGGCGCATACCATGCGAGCCACTGATTTAAGACTTTAACTTTAGGGAATATCTCTTTTTTAATATAGGTAAGTATCATTTATTCTACAAGCATTTTTTGAAATTTATAAGGAAACGTTTTTTTTTTTTTTTTCACTTAAGGCATAAATATCATCGAGGCGATATTGGCCTAATTCGAAATTTTAAAGGATTTGCATATTGTACCACATATGTTTAACAACGCATTTGTTTCATGTAGGCTTTAGGCCTAGAATTGCCATCCTTTACAATGCATAGCTCTGTACATTCCTTGAAATCTTAAAGTATTTATTAAACAAAAAAATACTTTGTTCGTCTTTTCCGTGATTGAAAATCATATACCTTTATTTTTAAAGTTTTTTGAAAATGCTGTTATGTGTTAAAAATGTACCACTAATACCCGCCAACGTGATTTTAGTTTACACACCAAAAACTAATGTGATTAGGAAATAAAAAACTATTTTCCCACATGTTGATGTTGCAGGTAAATGATCACTCAGAGTGAGTTACTTTTCTTATTGGGTATCCGTTTCTGATGTGATGTGGGCGAAAATTGTGAAACGCGACGCGCATTCTGTGTATGTCTCAGCAGTGGCTGACTGATAGCGGAAGCAACTAAATTTTCTGAAAAAAATTGACTCATCTATTATGGAATTCATCATCATTTCACACAAGATTTTTCATCATCAGTTTTTCTTTCCCCAATCTAGCGGGATAATAAAAATCATACGACAGAGTGGGGACTTTCCAAAAAGCACAGCCTTGCAACTTAACGTAAGCCCTACAGCAAGTCACCGTCTTTTAATAATAAAAGACGTTGTCTCAGTGTTGGGCCTACTTTACATTGCAAGTTTGTGTTACCTGGGTTTTCTCCAATTCTGTTGAATCCATTAAATGTATTTTACTTCTACAGATCGCAATTTTTCACGCAACAGGGCATCTAATTCTAAATGTTTCTTTTTGTAGGTGACTGTGCTTGTGAAGATGGTTTGGAAAAACAATTAACAAAGTCCTTCCGCATTTCAAAATACAAAAAACTTTAATTTTTGCTGTTTTTCAGTTCAGTTACTGTGTCGATTGGAATATCATTTCATACGGTGTCTATTTACACAGAATTCTACCAGTGAACTCCAGGTGCATCTCTACATTTTATATTATGATACCTTATACATATATGGATTCTATTTACTTTGTGACAAAAATTTCAACGTTTGCTAATTAATGTTATCCGTTTATGCATCTTGTTTCATAGTGAGTTACCATAAGGCCCCAGACCTTACTATGCATTGTGAATTAATCACTCATGAAAGCCCTTCATTTTGATGGAATTATAGTCTAAAAAAGTTTCAATAAATTATTTTTTAAAATCTACTGAACGTGGGTGTATCGTGCGATTCAAGATATTCAAACTTGGTTTGACTGCATCTATCAGACTCACCTATGTACCCCGCGACGTGTTGTTTCCGTGTGTAATGAGAATTGTTTGTACTAAGTTCTGTAGAAATTCGAAAAATGTTGTGAACTTTTATCATTTATTTAAAATTTATTTGAATCATCTTAGAGCTATTTTTTTTGCAATATAATATTCCTGCCAAATTCCCGGATCCCATTCTACTCTCCGATGCACATGATTTCTTTGAAATATTAGACACATTTTTTCGGAAACGTCAAACATTGTGTGCTTTAATTGTTACTGTAATATTGAAGAAGTTGAGAAAAATAATTTATTTTTGTGAGATTTAATATGAAGTTGTTTACAGTATGAATGTCGAAAAAATATGTATATAAAATATAATTTGAATTACAACTGCTGTATTTACTTGAAAAAATAAGCATTACGATTGTCGGCAGGTTTTCGTTTTAAGATTATGCAGTTTCTTTCAGAGATTAGTGCAGTTTCTTTTAAAGCATCCGATTGTAGTGCATTATACAGAACTTCTTTCCGACAAACTCTACTTGGCTGAAACCTATTGCTTGATATCAGTACCGACATAAGAGAAAACTCTTATGTTTTATTGATGCACGTACGAAAAAGGAGGTAAATGGGAGAGAATACCAAGTTGCAGAAATTATCTACTTTCATGCATTTGTTTACCAATTCAAGAAACATAACAAATTATCAGATCGGTAATTTAAATATGAACCTCCATTGCACAAATTAGAAGTAGTGAAATTTTCAAACAAATTTTTTTAAACTAATGCGAAGACAGTTTTTGACTTAGAACGTACAGCTCTAGCAGGAAAAGGTATATCACCAAATTATAAATTCTGAGTTATTTATCTGAAATAATTTTCTAATTATGGAAAATGACTCATATTTGTGGTGAAACAGCATTAGAATATAATATTTTTAAACAATTAAAAATAAATGAGAGTCAGGTAACCACATGTTACCATTGTGAGCATGAGATTCTGGGCACGAACGGTGCTTCGGATTGCGGTAGCATTGATGCTGAGGATGCTTCAACGTCGGATGGATGCACAATACGAGCAGTTGCGTGTGTTTCTCAGAGAACGTACTACTGGTCTAAGAGAAGTCGCTTGGTCAAGTCGTCACATCGCCAGGCATTTGGATATCAGTGACCCAGCATTTGAATGATGCCGGTGCCATAGTTCGAGAAGAGAAACAACCCAGCAGAACATGGGCAGTGTACGGCCTAGGGCAACGACAAAATGCGAGGAACGGAGGATTGTGCAAGCTGCACGAAAAGAACCGAATTCCTCGCTGTCCACCATTAGTGGTCATGTTACTTTGCCTGCAGGTAGGGAAGTGGCCACCAAAAATGTTGCCAGACGACTTGCGGCACGGCGAATACATTCGAGCAGGTCTCGCTGCCGCCTACCTTTGAGGAGCAAGCATCACTTTCCCCGGTTAAAGGGATGTTCGGTGATGTTACAGTGATTTTCGGGCCGATAAAAGCAGGATACTGTTCAATCACGTCGTGTTGTGTTCAGTGATGGTTCGCGGTTCGCAGATAGCGCTGACAAGCGGATACGTGACTGTAGACAAGCTGTTCAGCACACGGATCCTGCCTTTCCCTGGACCGTAAACTGCTCTAAAACTGAAACTGACTGTCTTAGGAGAAATTTCCTACGACAGCCGGGCACCATATGCAGTTCTCCGTAGCATCCTTACGGTTCAACGATACGACGACATTCTGTGATATGTTGTGTTGCCATATTTATCACAGCAACACCGAGCAATTTATAAACTGGATAATGCCCAGCCACACATGACTCGGATCTCGCGGGCCTACTTCCGTAATGTGGACACCCTTCCAAAGTTACCCCGATCGCCCGATCTCTCACCGCTCGAACATGTTTGTGACATGATGGCGTTACACCCACGACCATACTGGAATATCGGATAAGTGGCCCGTAATTTGGGCACCATATGGCATACTATATCTCACCATATTATCCGTTAAATGCATACGTCTACGCCACGGTGGGTACCAGGTTGTATCTGAGTCACATGTAGCGCTACTACATACTGACTTGTTCCACTCGTGTAGATTTTTTATCCAAATAAATGGTCCAACACTTCCGGAATTGCATTTGTTTCCTTTATACGTTTGCATCGCACATACGAATATTTAGCCTGATGGATGTTTTTTTCTGAATGCTCCATTTCTTTTCCCTTTTTTGCCAAATAGTTTATTTTCCTCCACTTTAACGAGGGTGCAATGAATTTATTAACTAAATTAAATTATATTTATTTCGTTACCACTCGGTGAATTTTTGTAATAAAGTTTCCAGTATATTCTACATAAAATTAATAATGCTATGAATCAGTCCAAATTTAAGTCATCTGCAGCTCTGGGAACACATGAAACACATGAATTTAAAAATTTCTTTAATACAAACAAAAGAGCCCACTGACATATTCCTTCACGATGGAAGTACAAGCAAATTTAAAGTTGCCTTTTATTGATGGTTTATTTTTCAGAAATCTTAGCCATCCTTTGGATATTCAAATGTACTAGGAACCTACAGCTGTATCTAACTTATATATGCACAACTCCTCAAGTCCAAGGTATTACAAAACTGCTGTAATCATGTCATGAATGCAAAGGGCTCTGACAGTATGCTCATCTGATAATTTAAAGGATCAGAAAATCACGAACATAATAAGGAAAGGAGTTTTAGCAGGCTTTCGTGAATGCGAACTTGCCAACATATTACAAAAAGTGAAATTGGACCTATTAACAGACAACACCAAGAAAACGAAAATGAAATTGCAGTCGACATTTCTTATATTCCATTGTTCTCATTCTTTCAGGTATTTACTAAAGAAGATCGATGTGGATGTAGAGTTAAAGCCACAGAAATCTATTGGTGAGATTTTAACATCGAATAATAAGGATACAAACGTGGACTATGCTGCAGTAGTGTATGCGATTCCGTTAAAATTTCCAGATGCCTCCATAATATCTTACATCGGTATGACGAAAAAACGTTTATGTGTGCGACAAAAATAATATATGCGAGACATAAGAGAAGGAATAAGAATGACAGCTTCAGCAAAGGAGGTGATTTACAAAGCAGTCATTCCTATGTTGAGTGAAAAAACATAATAGCCCCATTCCCACTTATAAAGCTACTAAAATCAAAGAGTCCATTGAAATACAACAAGAAGTAAAGCATCCGATGTCGTGGTAACCATTGATCATCAATCACCGTGGATCTCTATTTTTCAGAGGCTAGTGTGAAATTAGACTTGATGTTATATCTTGCTTTGCTTGAATATCGAAACATACAATGTATGAGTGTAAGTTCATGTGTTTGTAATGCATTATGTTTATATTAAATACTCGTGCTAATGTTTGATTTAAAATTACAAGCGTGTCGCCATTCAAGTGTAAGTTCACCTTTGATAAAGCCTCCCGCTTGAAGGCGAAAGCTTGGCACAATAAAATAAATTTTGTTATATACCGATTTACGCATGTGTATGACCTCATCATCTATTTAATTAATTAGCGGTGTACTTAACATTCTTTTTTTATTTTTGCTTAAGATCCATCTTAGTTATGTCTTTAACAAGACTAGATTTCATTGGCTCAATCTCGTCGGGAACTACTAAGAACTTGGTTAAAACGTGTTTTGAGTCAGAATCTGCCAAATTTATAAAATGCACTCGAATATCAACGTGGTCGTTCTGATCAGGTCGCTTAGACGGACTCACTGTCTAAATGAAGGGCTTGCCAATGATTGAAGGGTTTGGAATACACGATTTCGAACGATTACAAATGCAGGAGGATGAAGAGTAATAAGAAAACTGAAATGGGCCATAACACTTCTAGTATATCATACAACTGAACCCATGCACGCAGGACTTCATAGCAAATGCTCGTGTTCCTTTAAATGCGCAAACTCAGGTACTCCTGTACATGTTGTCGTGTGAAAGGCTTCTTGATCTTATTACTTTACTAACCAAGTGGCACTCAAATAATTTCATCGAAAGGGATGTAAATATATTTAAATTTACTAATTACATTTAATATAAGGTAAATTTCATAATACATTTTAGGGAATAGCTTTCAGTTCTTCCTGCAGAAAATGTTGTTTGGCTCTGAAGTTAATGTTCTACTATATCTTTTAAATATATGTATATATATATATTTTTTTTTGATTGGAGGTTTAACGACCACCGTGAGCAACTCAATGGGCTATAAGCAGTCGCCTGTCCCTAATTTAGGACCACTTGTTCTAGGGAAAGGAGAGAGCCAGTGCCGAAAGACAAACACAACATCCATGCCTCAGTGGGATTCGAACCCGGACCCCTTTAGGACGAATGATCAGAGGCTATCGCTTATACCACTGCGCCACCGTGGCGGCTTCAAACAAATGTGTATTTGGTAGTCCTAATGATCATGCGCGTTTCACCAAGAACTGTGATTAGAAAAGTCAGCTCAAATCACTGTTACCATTTTGTAATTGTTCATCGAAGTTCCAAACACCATGAGCTCATCATGCTCTAGCCAGCTTTGGTGTGCTCCCAAAATACAGAGATAGTGGATTCTCCTAGAAATCCATAAATAACTAATTTTCTAGTCAAAATTTGGCAGCATTGGTTTGAAAAAATATTATTTGAAGCAATGAGCTTTGTATCTAAACGTTTGTTTTAGGTTCTACTATTTATTCTTTTGGGATATACTGAAAGGAACATCCCAGCAACCTTCCAAATTAAGTTTCTTATTCCGTGCAAAACGAATAAATTGCTGATAGTTTTGTTAAAAATGACGTACGATAAGGCAATCAAACTATCTAAGAACAGTGGCATCTTTAACATGAAACGACCTTTTTACGTTTTAAAATTTTGATGCAGACTTAGTGAAATCTGAGTTACATACATAAGAAGTGATGTACGTCTTCTAAAATTAAAATGTAATCGTCAATACTGCTTGCAAATATAGAACAAAGATTAACAAATAAAAAGACCTGTTTTTTTGGTTCTAATAGCGTTACATGCATTTCAAAATCCTTTATTTCATATGTTTTCAAAAATATTTCAAACGTCTGCAGACCGCTGTAGCCATATTGGAAGGGCAGAATGTTGAGAAACACGAAAAACCGAACAGAGAGAAATCGCGTTTTGTTTTCTTGTGGGAGATTTTCTTGTATTGCTTCTATCTGAAATATTTTTCTCATATTGTAAAGGTTCTAAAAGAATTTCATATTAGCAAAAAGTGAAAAATATGTTCGCGTTTTGCAATTTTCTTCAGACATTCTTACTTATCGCAATAACGCACCTATCCTTGGGTTACTACCCCACTGAACATTGCCGTTGGGCGTTAGCTGGTGTCTCATTCAATGATGTTCATTCAAGAGGACAGCGTACCCAATAAAATGAAATAAAATCTCCCGCCCGGGAACATGGAACTCCCAAACGCGCAGAATTCTAGGAGAAAACCAAAGAGCAGTGTTTCAAACAAGACGGCAAACTGCCGATTACAAACATTGAACATAAGCCTTTAGATATATCTTCTCCCTCCATATATTCATACCCACAAATTTTCCAGATTCAAGGAATAATAGAATTACTACGTCAAATAAATACTGCAAAACTACTACTAATAAGGGACTAAACTGTTCCAACACAAACAACAAATGTTCCATTGGACTGAATATGGTGACCAGCAAGGCACCACAGCCTTGCAATTTAACGTAGGCCCAACACTGAGCCATCGTCTTCTATTCTTGAAGGACGGTACCTTAGTTTTTGGCCTACGTTAAATTGTAAAGCTGTGCTACTCGGGTAGGGCGATACCTAGATGTCTTCCTTATTTCCCACAAGCGATTCTATTACAATCAGGCAGTGTGGCATGGCCAATTACCCTGATTAACGAAGGCACTACTAGAGATACACATCTCTTAAGTGAAGGAAGGTATCTGACCTACAATGATGTTCTAGCAGCTTGTATATGTCATAGTTCCCTGAAAATAAGCAATTGGACCCAATGCTTCTCAAAGAAACATTACCCAAAGCATTACACTTCACTCACAGGTATATTTTTTGCCCAACGGTGCATCCTGTTCTCAACACTTACCGAAGTAAAGGACACACACATACCTAGCCGTCCCCATAGTACACCTGAAAAACAGAATCCTCGGAAGAAGCGACATTCTTCCATTCATTCAAAGTCCAGGTTTGATGTTCGAGTGCCTATTGTTTGCGCTTTCGACTGTTAACCAAGATTGTCATGGACACCCGGAGCGATCTGCGGCTACAGAACACAATTTCAGCAGGGAAAAACCCTAAATGATAACGAGGAACTGTACACCAATCACCCTTAAAATAGTATAACTATATTATTAATCCGAATTTCTTGGTGTAGAATACAAATCAAGGTTTCCAAGCTTTTGCACATCAACCAGATGGCTTTCTCAAGGAAGGTAGACAGCAAATTGCAAACTGAATTGAGATTTCTCGAATTTTCTTAATTGAAATTTTAAGCTTTGTGCATAATTTTTGGAAATATTGGTTAAGGAAATGACATTTGTCTTGAACATTTATTTCTAGAAATATTGGCATTTTATTCAAGGCTGAGGTTTCATCATCTATTTAATTGGCACGTGACATTCTTTTAAGTGAATCCAGATAAGAGGAAGTTTATTGAAATGATTTTGGTCAAAACATCAGGCGCGGAAACTGTGTTAACGGTAAACACAAATTTTCGTTGTAAAATGCGAATTATCCGCATTCAGTGGGAATCCAGTGCCAATTTGTTTTCACCACACTTTGAAAAATTAGTTCATTAATGTAAGTTATTTTCCGAACATAAAACTCGAAGCGCTGAAATATTATTCAATAACTACACATGGGTTCCACAAAATACCATTGAATTATACCACCTAGAATTGGAAATGCCCTTCGAGCATATAGAAGTATATACAGTGGTTGTACACCACCCTCAGAGACGTGGGGTTCAATGCAGCTGTGTACGTCATAATATGCAGATGTGTCCACCACTTTTTGTTTCGTTGAAATAGCTGTGTTTAGAATCTCAAAGTCCTGTTTAAATGCATTTGTGGGACTTGTTGAAAAATTCTTTCATGTGTCAACGAAATAACCGACCTGCCGAACTTCGGAAGAGGGCTGACTTTTGGTGTCTGGCCGGCAAGTTGGTGCCTCCATGACAACAATCAGGAGGCTAGTGGGGCTTTCGAGAGCTGCTGTATCTAGCGTTATGACAACATACTGTGTCCATGGAAAAACATCATCTGAGAAACATAAAAGCGGCCGGAAAATGACCCAGATTGCTAGAGACAGGAGAGCATAAATAGAAGACCACTGCTCAGAAAATTAGTCCGAAGCTCAAAATACATTTCGGGACCCCAGTACAAACGCTTGAAACTGCATAAACAAACTATTCATGACAGAGCTACTATTGTAGAACCTTTGGTGACCCAGGTGAATGAGCCACGGCGACGACAGTGGTACCAAGAGCATACACGGTGGACAGCCGATGCATGGAAAAGTGTAATGTTTTCGGATTACTCCACATTCACACTATTTTCCACCGCATGACGTGTTTAAAAGTGGAAAACACTGTCAGAAGGGTACAATGCTGACTGCCTACTCCCAACAGTGCAGCATGGTGATTGTTCTGTCATGCTCTGGGCGGCGGTATTCACACAAAGTATGTTCCAACTTGCACATCCTTCTTGTATTAGAGATCTCACCCTAGAAGATTATCGTTTCCTCGGTCACAGTTCTGCAAGTTTCTCCTCTATTTTACCAGTTTGTTCGTATTTATTTATCCTAGCTAAATATATTATTTTCTCTCACCTGCTACAGTTACAAGATCCAGATCCTATCACATTCTCTACCTCCTTGGTTGCACACTACCGCAACAGGGTTAAAGCCAGACTCACCCTGGAATACTCCTTGGTGAACGATACGGCATGGTTACCTGCCTTCTTCACAACATGGTCGCAGTGTCGTCCCTGGTTTCAAGTTTCTAGTGCCCAGATTGTTCATCTGCTGTTTTAATAAACCTACGTCGGAACTTTCAATTTTTACTGTTCCCTCACCCTGTTTTCTCCTGGAACTGGATTGTGTTTGCTTCCTGCTGATGTCTCCTTTTGTACACAGTTCTCTTCATCCTCACAATGACTCTCTGCCACCAGTGATTCCCATGTCACTAGAACTGCGCGAATTTTTCTGTAAATTGTTTCGCTCCAGTGATGTTGCAAGATTTCAATGAACAATAATCCCAGAGCTACTGCAGTTCACAGCAAATAGTGCAATGCCTGCCATTGCTCATTTGTATAATTATCATTTCATTGTAAATATCTACATTTTGTTTTATTTTTCCCCTTCTCTCACACTGCGTGTGAGGTTGGGGATGTTCTGTTGTAATTCTTTTAAGTGAATAAAAGCGAATATTAAAACTAAGCGATGGGCTTTAATCATTCGTCCGAAAGAGGTCCGAGTTCGAATCCTGGTGAGGCATGGATGTTGTGTTTGTCTTACGGCACTGGCTCTCTCCCTTCCCTGGAACAAGTGACCCTAAATTAGGGACGAGCGACTGCTTATAGCAAATTGAGTTGCTCACGGTGGTCGTTAAACCTAAAATATAAAAAAATGACATGTTTCCATTATGTAAATGAACAAAAACAAATAATTCGTATATCTGCTTTTAGGGCATGGAAAGGATTAAATCTGAGAATTAAAAATTTTTTTCTGAAAGTTCTTTACATTTTATATAGCTTCGTTTAATATTTAAATACTGTGGCTCTTTGCCCCAATTCATTTTATACACTGTATATTTCTTAGGAAGTTTTATAATGGCTGACAGAAGCACAGTCAGTAACCGCATCTTATTTGTGCTGTTTTCTGTAATAATTGAAATACAAGGCAGTTTCTTAGAAAACAACCATTTGTCTAATCGATTAAACAAAGTTTCACTTGCAGCTTTGCATTGAAAAAAAAATATAGCTGTTTTAACAAGCCGTAATAAAAGTTCTTACACTGTCAAAATATGTTTTCTTTTCAAAATGTTCTGTATTATAAGCTTTTTCGCACACTAACCTGAAAAACCGTGAAACCAAAATTCGTGGAATATTATCATTTAAATATTTAGATCTGGAAATGGAGATTGACTATTGTAAAATCAGGTTTTGTGCCATTTTCACTATGTTACCAGAAAGAGGTTTTGACTAAATATGATAAATCAAAGCGTATCTTACTCAGATCAACCTGATTGCATTTTCAAAGTCTTCTATGAATCAAGCAAAAACTTGCATCACATAATATATGGAAAATGATAAGATTCGGTTATCCGAAAGGCAGAAATGGTATATTCCCAAGAAACAACAGAAAGTGCTCCTCCTATGTGAAGGAATTATTGATTTTGCAAGAACATCATATACTCCGTACACAAGATTAAAGAAATGCAAAAGACACACCCTTATCTGTACAAAAACCAATTTCCTATGTAAGAATTTTCTCCTTATTTCAATGTAGCATCTAATAATTCAATGCTTACCAGCTTAACTCAGAAATTTTGAAATGTTGAACTTTAATTTTCTCAGACTTCCTATCTACTTTGAGAAAAGAAACTGTCACCCAAATGCGTTATTAGGACCAAATATCTTCCTGCCAGGAAGAGCAAAATGTTCTTAAAAGCTGTAAAAATAAGTAGTTTGACAACCGCTTTCCTCTACAGACACCAAGCTGCCGATTCGCCAACAGCACCAAGCCTGTGATATTCAAAACCACAAAGAAGTTTATTATGAATGTTTGGAGTAACATACCAGTTGAGTTGATAAAATATTAAGATAACATACTTAATTATCCATTAGAATAATCTCAGCCGCCTCCACAACAGCAACGATATTCCCCGCTAAACGATTAATTACGTTTAGCAATAGTAGGCCTACTGGTGAAATGTCTCACGTTCACGTCAAGAAGAACATTTCTGTTCGGTTGTTTTTGCATGTCTGTTAAAGATATTTACGTGTCAAATGAAAAAAACTGCAGGAAAAAAGGCGTTTCATATATCATAATTTCATTGTGTACTATAGCTTATGAAAATTGCAACACCATGAAGCACAGCAGTATTAGCTTGAAACCTACCGGATGCGTACAACATGGTAAGACTTGTAAATGATGGAAATGTCAGTGAAAAATGATCATGCGGTTAGGAGCAGCGTCTTCTGAATTGTCTGCTCTTGGTTATAAAGGAGTCGCTTAAACGAGATATTGTAATCCGTGAAACGGCAATATTCAATCAAAAAAGTGTTTCTTGTGCCTCACTATGCCCAGTCTCTAACGAACTTCGACCGAAGAAGGGTTGCTGGAATGAGAGAAGATGGATTTTAGCACCGGGAAATCGCCACTTTCACCGGACGAAAAGCCAGTACAGAGATTCGAACATGTCATCAAGTGACAAATGAGGCTCGGACGCACATAAATCTATTAAATCAACCTCAAACTCGCACAACTACACGGATTGACAGAGATCTTTACGGCACGGCAACGGCCGATCACACAGAGACATCCACGGTTTTAGAGCTGCAGTGGGGCACTGACAGAAGGTATGCTTTGTACTGCAGCACAGTTTGACATCGTCAGTGTCTGTGTTCGAGACCCCATTGCACATCTGACTGCAATGGGGTCTCGAACACAGACATTTACGTGGGGATTGGCAAAAGGTTGTGATTTCTCATGCGGCAAGACTCAACTTTACTTACCAAGATGGTTTCATACGTGTTCGTAAAAATTGTATAAAACGACACCTGGCAGCTTCATACCCGGCAAACGTGAAACGTCATTGTTTGGGGCACCATTGGGTTCAAGTCGAGATCTCCCCTGATATGAATTGAGGAAACACTTAACAACCAGCTATACGTCAAGGATGTTTTAGAGGCCAAGGTAATACCGTTGCTTCAGTGTTTTCCTGGCACTACATTCCAGCAGGAGAATGCTCGGAACCATGTGACCCGGGATGTCCAAAACCTCTTACATGCACGGCAGATATCGCTTTTTCCCTAGGGCGTTTATTTCTTTGCACGTTAGCCAGGTATAACCCTATCAGACATGCGACATGTCTGGAACAGGGTAACTAAGCGATTGGCCAGTCAAACGCCACCTCCTGTCACCACAAATGAACTCTGGTCTCGCAGAGAATTAGCCAGGCAGGCTTTTCCCCCGAACGATATCAAACGCCTTTTCCGTTCAATGCCACGACGTCTAGAGGTTGTTATTATTGCTCGAGGTGGCTTCACAGGATACTGGGTTTTGATTCGAAATTATCTTGTATATCTCTAGAGATGTAATCAATAGGGTTAGGATTAATATGTAATTAAGTATTTTTACTTATTTCACGTTTGTTTCCCGTTACGATACACATTTATTGTTTCACTACATATATTACATAATTTCGTATTTATTTATTTTTTTACCTAAATTGCCAGTATTTACGCAAAACTGCCCAATATTTCCTGTTGTAGCAACCTGTGAGTAGACAGATCGCAAGTTTCGGGATTTCTAGTTTCGCAACTCATCAATGACGACAGATGGCAGCACCATAGCGGCGTAGACAAATTCCTCATCTTAGATGACAGCTGAAGAAGCATTTCCCATTCATGAATTGCAAAATGAAGTAGAGAATAAATAACTGGAACAGAATGCGTATCTCCTGTGACAGGTTTTCAGCAGGTACGCCTCAGATGACAGAGCTAAAGTAAATGCTTTGCTGGGAATACAGAAACTTTTCCTACACCACATTATACATTAGAAACCATTACGAGACTATTTCTTTTTGGGAAGGAATAGAAAATCTTTAGCCAATGCGTCTGCCAGCAGCGACAGATTTTGGGATCATTGGATTTCATGACATGAATGATAAGAGTTTCCTCGTGGAAGATAAAAAATACATAATTCATCTTGGACGATAACAGCATTTTCATGATGAATTTCACAAAAACTACGTGCTTACAGAGATGAATCCATATTATACATTGCCAATCAAATTTAAAGATATATCGAAGAGTCAGGATCTGTTGTATGAGCTTGGACGTTTAACAACACTTTCGTATTGTACAAATACAAAGGCTGTGTTTAGTTACTGCAGAAGAAACATATTTTTTTTAATATCTTTATATTGCCCTGGAAAATATCATAATACAATATCAGCAGTTTCTTTAAATAAATAACAAATAAGAAAACACTCATCCCCTTGTCGGAAGGGAGTTGCTAGGTAACAGCATAAATTAATTAAAGGCGGCATTAATACTCAAAGTAGAGTCGTACTAGATTTCTTAAACCAGAAAACATTTTACCTTTTTTAAAGTTAATTTATTAGCGTTGAATTACCTTATAATTGCAAGTTTGTCCACTGTGTTGAAAAAGATAAGAATTTTGGTATGTGTTATACTCCTGATGCAACACTCAGATAAAAATTTTAGAATGTGAGTAATACAAATGCGATCCCGAAACTGCCAGAAATGTACTCTTCCGAATTTGATATATGGCGAAAAACGCCTTTTTGATAAAGAAATGATATACACCTGGAAAAGCAGTAAGCAATTTTTTATTATTATTTTTTTCTACAGTTTATTAAATACACAAATTTATATAAATATGGAAACCTGACACAAGCAGCCCACACTGAAACCGCATCAGTGAGACTAGGTAACACAAACGATATGGAGTGTTTTTACAATTTATCGTTCAAATTGTGAACGCAACAAGGTAAACTGTAATATAGACAAAACAGTATTTTCAGAAAATGTCCATACCAAAGGATTTCAGTGCTCCCTGACACCACATCTGTGTCAAAGAATGGCTTGACAAATACGCTGTACTTTTGCAGTGTTACTATTGATGAATGTGTGCGGCAGCTTGTCACATAATAAAAGCAAATACTTCCGGAAGTGTACTATTGTGGTGTGTGATGGAATGTGATTATCCAAAAGTCACTGTACAGCGTACTAACTTGTCTCAAGAGGATTAAGGGCAGGACACCTCGGAGGCAGTGGTAACAATTCAATTCCACGAACTTTCAGCTTTTAAAGCATGTTCCACGCACGGTGACCTTTGCATTGTCGTCGAGAAAAGGGAATGCATGAAAATAGCAGGGAGAACTGTCTCACAATGGGTACAGCAATCTTGGTTTAGTACACTGAGGCATTCATTTGACCTTGACAATTATACAAGTACAGCCATTAAAACACACTACTACCCACAAAAGAATTCACTATCTATACATCTCAGCGACCACCTTGCTTTAAACTCCTGCATATGAATGCGCTTCGTTCCGTTTGCATACATACTGATTCACCAGAAGGGGCTCGAAGTGATTCCAGGAATTCACTACTGGTGTTACTAAGACTTATCCGAGCACTAGTTTGCGGGTAACGAACTTGTCTCCTGGTAGTTATCCTCCGGTGAGCCCTTCTGGGTCGATCTCCAGCATTTGTATGACATGGAGAAAGCATGCATGTGGCCAACTTACTGCTTTACGAAACTCCAGAAGTTGTAGGCACATCTATCGGTAAATGTGTGCATTCTAAATTATTTCGTCGGAAAAATTTAACTGTGTGAGAAAAGGGCCATGTACAATTTTTTAAGCATGCAAAATAATGGGGAAAGGTGAAAAAATAGAGTACTTGTAGATAAAAGGAAATTATTTTTCCGAAGTATTAACCTACGAGTACGATGGTTTGGAAGACTACGTGCGGTAGGCCTAGGACGACGGAGCATCGACGGCGTCAAAGTGTAGTCCGGTGAATGGAAACTTTGTTGAGAAGGGCAAGTAACGGGCGGAAGAATGCAGAAGGAAGCGGTTGAGCAGTAGGTAGTGATCGAAGCATCTTGTAGGAATACGCGAAAGGAATGATGTCGATCTTACGCAGCATTATAAGTTGGGTTTTTTTAAAGGATAATTTTGAGGAAGCGTAAATACAAATGCTCAGTCTTCACACTTCATTTCGGATTTCGTCAGGGCTTAAAGTTTCATTATCAGCCACAATACAAGAAGCTGTAGGCCTCCCTGCCATATTACGATATCTGAATTGAAGAAAATCGTTTATTTTGAAAAATATCCGTTTCACGAGAGAAAAATGTGAGCTAAGATGTACGGAATAACAGCAGAACTACAAATGAAGTGCTTGAAGAATTCACCTACCCCTGCACATCTTCAAAACCGTAACCAAAACTTTGGGTTCAAGCGGAACCAAAACTTCTTCCTCAAAATTTCTGTCGTAAATAAATTAATTTACATTTCTTATTTTCTTTCCATTCGGAGACATTCTGAAACTAATAATAACGACATTCCGCAGATACCTTTATAAAAAAAACAGGTTTGAACTACTTCTACTTGCGCACGATTACATGACGCATCACACTCTTCTGAAAAATTCACCCCACTCCTGTTGTATTCTTCCGCGCATTCACTACCAACACGTACTCCGTTTCGACGCACGGAACCTTCACGTGGTGGCCGTTAGCATCGCTTCAGCCTCTCGCACCAAGTTCTGCAAACCATCGTACTCGCAAGTTAATACTTCCGAAAAATTATATCCTTTTATCTTCAAATACTATATTTTTGCACCTTTCCCCAATATTTTGTATGCTTAAAAAGTTGTAAGTCCCACATTTCCCACACAGCTACATTTTTCCCGCGAAATAATTTAGGACGATAAAGTACACATTTACCCATCTATCTGCCATACTTGTAACATGCCAACATCCCAAATCCTGTTGACAATTCATAAACATCGTTTGAACATCATGTCACGTAAATCCTACACTGATATCCATAACTTCAACAAGCTTCCAGACCAAGCGATGAAACATCTCGTTTTCCATTTATCGCAGGGTGGTTTTATTGGATTTCCCATGGGAAATGCTGCGTTGTCATGATGGTAATTTACATATAACATGGTTACCCAAGCTGATGATAACCGATCTCCGGCAGTCTCTAAATTTTCATTCCACCAGGTTTGCACTTCGAAACCGCTTTATTCGTAACTTTTTGTGACTAGTGTATATTGTCATAATTAAACCGGATGTATTTCAACTTAAAACATCACATACGAGTATTAGAATTTGGGATCAAGTTATTTGGGATTTTGCCAAATTTTGTGTAATCCTGACAGCTAACTTTGAAGTAAAAAGTTGAATAAATATCTGTAATAATAAAATCTCTTATAGACAATTTACCAAACACTATAGTGTTAAAAATGCGTTTTCTAACATTTAGATAACGGAAGAATTAATATAAGTAATTGTGCACCATATTTAAAGGAAACTCTAGAGTTACATGTGTAATGTTTATAGTCATGAGGAAAAATAGATTAATAAAATTTATTTTCACAATTGTTCATATTTGTAATTATCTTATGGTAACTTTATGATATCCGATGCAAGCAATGCTCTACCAAAAATAGCATGCCTTAATAAATAAATAAATACATCGCTCTTTCCACGTTCCAGAAATACACAGCAACAGAAAAATTGTTTCTCAGCCAACCGCTGTGGAATTGAACCAACAGAACTCTCGATATCGCGCCGAGTGCGTTACATTTACGCCACGGTGGCCAACAATCCACGGCGCTATGTGTATTTAAGTCAGCTTCTGACATCATAAATCCGTAAGATGGGCTCAGCTACTGAGACGTCTCCATCTGGTGGGCATAAACGGCACTAGCTATATATATTATAGCAGTTAAATCCAACGTGCGAGATCCAGGTGAAAATACTCCAAATACGTGGCAACAGGTAATAAATGTGTTTCTGCAACGTGGAAAGAGCGATGTATTTATTTTTTTATTAACTGTCGCCACGTATTTGGAGAACTATCACCTGGATCTCGCCCGTTGGATTTAACTGCTATAATATATATAGCTAGTGCCGTTTATGCCCACCAGATGGATACGTCTCAGTAGCTGAGCCAATCTTACGGATTTATGATGTCAGAAGCTGACTTAAATACACATAGCACCGTAGATTGTTGGCCCCCGTGGCGTAAATGTAACGCACTCGGCGCGATATCGAGAGTTCTGCTGGTTCAATTAAACAGCGATTGGCTGAAAAACAGTTTTTCGGTTGCTGTGTGTTTCTGGAACGTGGAAAGAGTGATGTATTTCTTTATTTATTAACTGTCACCACGTATTTGGAGTATTTTCACATAACATGCATTAATTTTAAAGTTCAAATTTTGGCAAACAACGTGTCTGATAGTATGTACATTTGTGCAATACTGATGCAATTTCTCCACACTCCGTTCATAAGAAATTTAACATTTATGAGAAAATATACAATTTTTTCTTCATGTGAGTATTGCGCTTATAGTTTTTCATACACGTTATATGTTACTATTATCAAATATATACCACTTTATGCATAGCACATCGCAAATGCTCTGCGTTCTTCTGTAGTACCTCGGGATTGATTTTTTCTTTTTCTAACAATACATTTTTTGGAAGTCCGTACATCCTATTATTGCAGTTGCCTTTACAAATTTCGTGCAGTGGTTGGTGAATCCTGTAGAATATTACATCCGTTTTTATACTGTTGGAGAAATGATTTCTGACATTTTATGAACGTCGAACAGACATGTTTTCTCTATGACTCTCCTCACATGGTGTCTCTTTGAATTGTACGAAAGTAAAATATTTATTTGAAATCAGCTGCGTGTGAAATATATTAAATTAGGAAGTGCTGACCTTTTGGATTGTACTTCCTTAGTTTTTATTTTGTTTAATGACAGGAAATCCCTATTGAGAGAATTCTCCGTGGTGTAGGATCCTACCAAATACCTCGGAAGTAGGACTTTGGCTGCAAGATGCTGTGTTGTAACGTGCTACACAGGTAGTGAGTGTATTCAGTTGGCTGATGGAACAGTAGGCATTGGTATTTTATCTTAGATATAACAGAAGCTTCGCACAATGCTAATTTTACAAAGCGTAGAGCAATTACTGAAATAAAAAGAGTAGACACATTTCTGATCATATGTCGGAGATGTATCCATACCTATGCCGTTCAAAACAGGTTGGACACAGGTGAGGATGTAACTCATAGATCGGCAGATAAATACCACGATAGCAGACAATATTATGCCACTGTTATTATAAATCCAGTTCCAAGAAACTCTTGCAGGACCTCAGATTGCGACGATGATAGTCCAATATCTGAAGTACTTTCTAATTGGTAGGCAACAGGTTCAGGAAGCTGGCCGGGGATCACCCACTGTCGTTGTATGTTAGGATTGCGGAAATTAGCTCACTTTTCATCGCACGCATCTATTTTCTTGATGAAACGTACATCGCGCGGTTTTTCTGGGAGTTTCGTGAACAATTCTATTCGGCTGTTCGTTTCAGCTAGCGTCAGTTCATGAGGGACAATGCAGCAGCTCCTGTAAACATGACCGAGGTCCTGAAGATCACGAACCACGGTGGTCTGTGATATGCATAGCTCGCTTGATAATCTCCAAGTGCTGGTGGTCCGATGTTCCTCTACGGCCTAGCGCACGGCCTCCGAATCCACAGCTCGCGGCATACTTGACCTTGGATGATCTCGAGGTTTCTGTCACCCGAGCAAAAAATTTTGAAACATCTGGTTGCGGTGCTGTGGGTTTACGGAGCCTTCCCCTTTTGCATGAAAAATATTTTGTGTTGCTTGAGCAGCGTTATGGCCGAGTTCAAACTCATAAAGCAAAGTTCCCTAATTAGTCGCTTGTGGCTGTTCATCTTTTATGGGTCCCAACCACAGAGAGAACGACGGCAGATAATGCTGTAACAGCAACGACTACTACTTTATATCTCTTTCGACTTACTGCAGTGCGCGAATTGAACTAGTTTAAGCACGTGATATACCCGCCGCAGTACATGCGTTTATGGAAATATCGCAAAACTATCGACTCATCGTCTTTAACATGAAAGCGTTGCGCCTTTCTGGAATAGCGTCAAAGCGTAGCATTCTAAGGTCCACACGACATTATTTTAAAACCCTCATACATCAAGCTACAGCATAAGGTGTTTAAACATTTATTCTCAAAATGTTTCAATGTGTCGTAATCAAAAACCTTTTCCCGATTAATGAGTGTGCAGGCGTGTGTACGTGGGTTTTTGAGGTTAAGAAAGGAAAAGGCCCCTTCCAAAGCTGCCAATTTATGAACCTGTCAGTGTGAAAAAAGAGTGTATAGCTGTATATATTACTGCCTTAAATATGATTGTGGGTGTTTTCCATCAGATCAAGTTTCATACCCATCTTATACGAAATATTTGGATAGATTTTGTAAAATTTTATTTTCAGTGATTCCAATGAAAATAAGTTTTATATCATAGCTATGGAAACGATTTCCTGCAAAGATATACGGGGTACATAGCAAAAGAAAGGCGCGAGCTTCTGCAGAGATAAACGAGGTACATAACGGTTCGGGAATAACGGGATTAATGAAAATACGAGGAGACCCTCCTCGTCAGCTCAATGTCGTGTCTTCGCAAATTAATGCGAAGCCACTACCTTAAGCCGCTTCAACCCAAAGATATGATATACTAAGCAACAATGTCAAATGCAAACTTGGAGGATATAATTTGTTCACTAGCATTCACTTGTGAGTAGTAAGAACGGAAGGGGTGCGTTTGGCTGTACATTTACTAAGAAAAAGTACATAGGTGAGAAAATTCTCCAGCTGAGGTTGTTAACGTTGATTTATGCAACGGTGTTTTTCATACGAACACCAATCCCGTTGTTTCTGTAATTCTATCAGCTCATGCTCACCGGTGAAGCAGCTCTGAGAGTGTTTTCTATTCTATATACCTTGTAGGTGCCTGCATGAATAACGTCCAGTTACAAATTTGGAAGATGTGAATCCGTTTTTCGGTGTAAATATGACATGGATGGTAAGTCAGATAATATCCGAAAATATAGATAATAAGTATAGATGTCTATATATATCAGATAATATTGATGTTTTAGGTACATAGAACTTTGCAGTTCTATATCTCTATGTTTGTGTGTTCTTTCATCCGATTCAGTGGTAGAACAAATTCCCAAAATTTGCCGAACATTTTAGGTACCCCTTATATAAGAATGCTATACTTTCTGTTCAGTGTGTTTAGAAACACTGTTGTGTTCCTTCTAACGGTGTCATTATACAGTTTAATATTTAGATAGCATAGTAATAAATCGTGGGCAGTGAGAAAAAAATCTTTAAAATTTGGGAATGGAAGCATGAAATAACATCTAAAAGGGAAAGTAGGACTTATTTACTGTTGCACACATAGATATTTTGGGTTGTATTTGAAAAGACGGATTAACTCCAAATTTTGGATGCAAAACTTAAGTAATATTAATCTGTTCTACCATCTAAAGTAAATGAATATAATTAGATTACTCTCAAAAACGAATAACATAGAAATGAAAGTCGCGATTATCTTAAGAAGTCACTTTTTCAAAACCATTGAATATTCGTTATCGCTTTCCATCTTGGAAATGAATAGATGTTAATCAGTTACAGTGAATATATCAGGTATGTGTAATTATAAAAATCAGCTTTCTAATCAATCATTGATATTTCAGGTAAATTGCGGAATAACACCGTGCACACACACTCAAGTAGAAACAAAGGATCAGCAGACTCAACTACAATCATTCACTCTATTAAATTAACTAGCCATTTGGCTGTTCTTGGAAGAATTTAAGTCTCAGGGATCTAACAGTGGGAAAATGATTTAAAATACATGTTACATATATATTTTTATTTCTAATTCATTAGTGCCAGATAAGTGCACTGTTGAATCAATGAATTGTAATTGAAAACAAATGTTCCAATTGTGATCCCGTTTCGCGATTTTCACTCAGCAACACTCTTTCGAATTACTGAAGCTAATTTTTTTTAAATAAGTTAATTCAAAACATATATATCCTAACTGATTTAAATGAGAACTGATTGGGTTGTATTAGTGTAGCACAATATACTTAAAAGGTCTCAGAAATTTTAATACTTTTTGGCCTATTTGAATCGGTAAGCGAATTTTTGAGGTCGTGAGGTTTTTTATTACACGAAGGACAGTTGCATTATTACTTTATATTTCCATCTGCAAAACAATCCTGTACATGCCGATTTAATGACGACATATCGGAATTCTGTCCAGGTAGAATAGACCGAAATGTCCAGTGTTTTTTGGGATTGCTTAAGAGAACCTGAATATTTTGCCACTTCAACAATATTCCTGAAAAATCCTATGGTTGCAAAGATTAATATGCTAAACATCAGTGAGATTTTTTCAAGTTACCGAAATACTACTCTCACAGTTTTCCGTGCGGTAATAATCGATTTTTTTTTCTTCAAAAATGTGTTACACAGACAAGGAATTTCTATTTCTAACTCTTTCTGTTTGGTTAAATTTAATTTAGGAAACTCTTTTCAACACTTGTACACGTAATTATTCAAAACTATGTAGATATTTCAACTGTTTAAAGAAACTTACAATAAGTTTTGGAAACATCTGTTGGAATTTGGTATCTGTGTTTTATAAAGAACTTTGTCCTCAAGAAGATTAGGTAATCGAGATTTCACTGCCCGAAGTAACTGCTCTTCAATAAGTATTCTATGGGTAAAAGAATAAAGCTACAAAAATAAATAACAATAGCAGTCCCTACGAAGAGTGAATGATGGATATTGTTTGGCACAGAGTTAGACAAATTCGGTTTTTTACGGATAAAAACGTTCTTGTAGTTTTAGGAGCACATGAAAATTACTATCCAATATAGAATAACATTATCTATATTTGTTAACAAGTCTGAATAAAAAACAAATTGCAAACTGAAACAAAATGCAAGCATTAAAGGAGTATATACATTTTTACATCTTACACAATCCCTTTTTTGCAAAGGGAATCTCTTTTTTGAAGTGGGTTATTACTGGTTTTTAATAAATTTACCACTTCAGATTCCCTGGATCGAAAAGCCGAATTTTTAAAGTACTACAGAGTTATCCCTTTATCTGTGTTCGAATAGTCGGTGGCATACAGTACGAAGTATATGGCACTTGAAGTGTACGCTCTGTAACGTACCAGGAGATGTGACGTACCTGCCAGAAGGACGCACACGAGGGAGATGATGTAACGTACCAGGAGATGTGACGTACCTGCCAGAAGGACGCACACGACATAAAGGCAGATAGGAATCAGAATGAAATGTCCGCGTAGCTCAACTGGTAGAGTGACTTATTCCGGAATGAGGGAATCCGGGTTCGAATCCTGGCGTGGACAGAAATGACGGAGAAATTTACTTCGTTATAATGGCGCCCGAACTATCCGGATGACCCGACCGTTCAAAATCTCGCAATGGTGTGATGTTCTTTCCACACCGCGAGATAGGAAAAATAAGAGCAGCATTTCGAAAAAAAAAAAAATAAGGGGGAGATGATGTAACGTACCAGGAGATGTGACGTACCTGCCAGAAGGACGCACACGAGGGAGATGATGTAACGTACCAGGAGATGTGACGTACCTGCCAGAAGGACGCACACGACATAAAGGCAGATAGGAATCAGAATGAAATGTCCGCGTAGCTCAACTGGTAGAGTGACTTATTCCGGAATGAGGGGATCCGGGTTCGAATCCTGGCGTGGACAGAAATGACGGAGAAATTTACTTCGTTATAGCTCTTTGAATTATTTGCCATATGAACATATGTCGCTTGAAGTATTAAAGCCATTAAGAGAAACAAATGAACGTACTCAAAATGTATATTCGAAACGACAGGTATTTTCAAATGAAGAAAGCTTTTCGTAGTCGTTAGCAGTAACTTTTTAATAGTTCTTTCTAAGTACCCTGAGATTTGTAGACATTAAATCAGGAGACACGTGATAGCAAAGTAGAATTTATTAGGCACACATCTTTCTACTTGAGGTGAGTTTAACAGTGTATTTCTTCTCAAAGTGACAACGATGACAATTGGGAAGGTAACGGTGACAGAATCACAGATTACGCCAGTGATGATGGAGCAGCAATGAAGCCAGAACTGCGAATCAGTCTTACTTGTAACAGTGACAAAATAATTGTTTACAACAGTTGTTAATGAGCAGTTTTGGAACCTGGAGTCACCCTCCCGCTTCTAAAAGTGATGATTCACGGTCACAATCCGTTCTTTCTTTGTCCTTTGTTTACGAGCAGACACTCATAGACAAAAACTCTCTTAAGTTTGGGAAAACGAGAATGAAAGAAAGCTCACGACACTATCAATTTTTATTGTTTTTCAACACAAAAGGAAATACGATAATGATTTAAAACAAAATAATCAATTCGCTGGTGCTAACATAATGACAGGGCAGTGTTATCTAAATCCTTGAGTTATGGGGTGTTATAGAGAATACAATTGCGAATTATATGTTCGAGAGTGCCAATTTTTGTTTAAAAATATATTTTATGGAGAAAATCTATGTAAAAACCTGCGTATCTAGTACTTCCAAATGACTGTAAGAAGCAATGACAAATTTGTAAATTCATTTTGTCTTTGGAAGAAAAAATCGAAATTAAAAAACTCGGTTTTATATACGCAGATCTCTATAAGATGTTAGTGTTCTCCAGATACAAAGAAATTATGTTTCACGTTCCCAAGAAAATATCTTTCAGATGGTTGTAGGGACACATTTCAAATGGCACAATAAAACAATACTAGTTATTAAACATCCAACTTTTTATTTGAACAGAGCCGTAATTACAACCAGTATCTTTCTGCCTTACGCAAAAGTGACGGTGAGTTGGAAACCCAAGTTCAGAATCCTTTAGGTTTTTTCCGACACAATTTACTGCGTTTGTAGACACCTCTTTCAATATACCTTTATATACTCAATAGGTGTTTCCTGATCCGCGTTCAGATTTGTAGCTAAAAAAATTTGACTGACCTTAGGAAAAGGCTACCAGACTACATTTTCTTTTCAAGGAGCTGTTCAAAAATTATCAAAATAAATTGCAAAAACTGGGAACATTTTTCTTCAAAGAATGCTTTATATTTGTGTTATTCTTTCAGCCTAGAATATTTTCCAATAGGAAAACAATTGTTATTTTATAACATTTGGGGAGTCATAAACGGTTCAAAATATTTAAGATATTCCACATATGACAGTTTGGCAGCAGGGCAGCTATTAAGTGATATTTATCCAGACCTTAGTTCTGATCCTAAATAAAATCTCCCGTGCGGCCTGGAACCTTGAAAGGTGCGGTGGCTCAGTTGAATTACAGATGCTAATTCGAGATAGCTTCTTTACGGGAGAGTGGTAGATAATCTGCATGTTGTAGATCTGTGTCGTATCTTAGTCCGAGACATGGTCAATCTCACCCGACCCCCACTCCACCTCAGTACTGTTTCTTTTTAGTTTATATTTCAGTTATTAAGTAATAGAAGTAAACATCTCTATTCCAAAATAAAGTAACTACCGCCGCTGCTGCTGCTGCTACCGTTGTTTAAGAAATTTCACGACACTCTTGTTTTCCTAGCATGCAGTGCGAAACGTATTGAACACAAAATTATGAAATTTACATCGTTTGTAGAGAATTGTTGGGAGAACACGCTGAAATAAACCGTGTTTCGATTCTGATGATACTTCAACAGCTGTTGTATTTCAAAGTTAAGGTAAGCAAAAAAGTGCTATCAGGTCGCGTTTCGGACTCACTAACGGCAACAGAACCACGAAACTTTGTAGGCATGAAGTGCCATGACCGAATTTTTGGACCTCGTCGCCCTTTTTTGGAATTTCGATTTATTTTACGAGAAATTAAATTTCTAAATTTCACAAAATTCTCTATTTTGCGCTTGGATCTATTTAAAAAAACGGATATATGGCAAACTATAAATCATAACGCATTTCAATTTTTACAGCATAAACTTACAACTATCATCCCTTTTTCACAAAAACAAAAATGAAGAAAAAGTCATTTTCTGACTTTAAGCATTTTTTAAAGACGCAAATGAAAAAAAAAAAGAACGACTAGTCTGTCTTCAGGATAACCACAGAGGAAAGTTCTGGTCCCGTCACCTGCTGCCATGGGGACGCAAAGAATTTTTATGCATATGTTTTGTTGGTGAAGCTATCTCAGTTGTTTAAGGTGGATGTCAAGCAATTTTGCTTCCTATACTTCCAATGGAAAACTTTCTGTACACATTTTTTTCTTCAAAATTACTGCGTTCCCGAGGATGACAATTTGAACATCGATTAAAATAGCTTCATTTTATAATTTGGAATACTTAATATTTTCTAAAACATAACCATTATTATGCAATCCAACATTTGTTCATCTACTGAGGCCATCAAAGTACAGGTCGCGACAACTTTTTTCTGGACAATTAATCTGTTCCCAATGATGAAAATATAACATCGATTAAAATAGCTTCATTTTATATAACTTGGAATACTTAATATTTTCTAAAACATAACCATAATTATGCAATCCAACGTTTGTTTGTTTACTGACGTCATCAAAGTACAGGTCGCGCCACCTTTTTTTTTTTTGTTCCAACACCACCAAAGGAAAAGTTATTAAATTTTAATATAATTATGGTTATGTTTTGGAAAATATTAAGTATAAGTTATGATATGAAGTTATTTCAATCGATGTTCAAATTTTCATCCCTGGGAACACATTGATTGTGAAGGAAATGTGTACAAAAGTTTTCCGTTGAAGTATAGGAAGCAAAATTACTTGACGTCCACCTTAACGGTTTAGCATAACGGTTTACGGAAATGCGTTTTGGACCGCTTTTGTTTTCCTTAGTGGTAAACTTAGTGTGTGCTTTAACTTCAAACGACAAAAGTCCGACCTTCAAAAAATTAACGACAGTAAAAAACTCTTAAACTTCGGAACAACAAGCCTTATTTGCTTAGACATGCAATAAAAATTGAAATTTATATGAATTTTCTAGTTTCTATTTCATGCGATATACTTGGAGATCGGGCTGAAGGACCCGAGCGCTGCTCTGGAAACGAGTGTAGCGAGCCTAGGGGCGCAGCCCCTAGTTACTTAAATGAGAATAATTGCATAATGGTTACCGAAAACCAAGGGGGAAATGATTGCCGTTTTCATGAGATGAAAGATACTCTCTTGTTTTTGAGACAGTGAAATACAAGATAACCTTGCGTATAAAATTTATCTTTAGTCAAGGTGGTGGGGAAATATTTCGCTATAACACTATTCTGCAAAAGCACACATATTGTTCACGTTTGCATATCTGGGTTCAAGTTTTGTTGAATCTCTATTCTGAGAGATTTTTTTCAGATTGGATTTTAGATGCGCATGTTTGGGTACAAATGTTGTGAATCGAAATTTGCACTTTCGGGCTGTCCATAAAGTACCTCCGAGATTACAGGGGAAGAGGGAGAGTTCCTGACAACCGGCCCAAATGTGACATGGGGGAGAAGGGGTGGTTTAGTATTTCGGACGTCCAGCGGCAAAAATATATTGGATGGTATTCCTTCGTTTTGTTTTGTCTTTTTTATCACGTCTTTTGTAAAAAAAGATCGTGCTTACGTTATCGGTTTCTCCGTCCGTCATCCGTCTGTAGAGACGATCTCTCTGCAGCTTATAGTCCGCTTCTTGCATTAGGAATCTTGAAATGTGCTAATGATGATCCTTTTTTTCGTTTTTTTACGATGCAAAATTTTGCCACTAGTGGGCGTAAAAGCAGATAATATCGATTTCAAAACACATTATATTCCATAATTTGATTCAAAACATCCAACTCAAAAATGTCTTTTACTTCTTGATTCCATTCGTGTCGAAAATTATTTAAGAATAAGTTACGCATAGATTCTCCGCTAGGGCCGTAAAAAAATTGCTTTTCCCAGATGTCTTTGCTTCTAAAACTCCGATTTGAATATTTTTTCTTTCAGCAGACGCAGCTTGTGATGGAAAATAATTTGAATATAATTTCTTATTTTTGTTATGAAATGATTTGACCACGAGGTATCGTAGGGGTTGATTTCTATTTCTGATGTCTTTGCGGCACAATTTGAGCTTCTAAAACCTCCATTGAAGAAATTCATTCGTGGACCAATTCTACTTACGCAGACAAACCTTTTCGGAATCTTTTCTTCTTATAATAACTTATGGTTTTACCTCCAGGGGTGTAGATATATATCCTGTTTTTGTCAATCTCTCTGCTTCTAATGGTCCGTTTTGAAAAATTTCTTCTTTGCTGGACAGAGCATCCGGTGGAACATGTTTCTAATATATTTTCAAAATTTTCAAGTAATTCATTGACTTTGCGCTAGGAGGAGTAAAGGTAAATTGCGCTTTCCCTCATATCTCTGCTCCTAAAACTCCGATTTGAAAAGTTCTTCAAGCACCGGATACAGGTGCTGGCGGAAATTCTTTTTTTTTGTAGTAATTTCTAATTTTTTATAAGGTATGATTTGGTCACCAGAGGGAGTAAGAGGTAAATTTCTGCTTCTTAGGTATTTGCAGAAAAATCTTAGATTCTAAAACTCCGATTAAAAAAAATATTCGTGGATCGATCCGCTCATGTCGATAAACGTTGGAGAATATTTCCATCTTCAAATAATGCATGGTTTATACATTAGAGGGCGTAGATGCCTATCTTATTTCTGTCAATATCTCTGCCTCTCAAAGTCAGATTTGAAGAATTCGTTCTTTGTTAGACTGCATTTCTGGTGTAAAATGCTTCTCATATAATTTCACAATTTCCAAGCAATTCATAGACCTTCCGCTATGAGGCGGAAAGAAAAATTGGGTTTTTCCTCAACATCTCTGCATCTAAAGCTACGATTTGAAAAATTTATTTCTGCACCAGATACAGCTCTTGATATCAAATGCTTTGCATATAAATCGAAATATTTGAGCTCCTGAAAAGTCAATTTAAAAAATTATTCCGTGGAGCGATACCGCTCACATCGAAAAATGTTTTGAAAATAATTTATTCTTAAAATAATGCATGGTTTTTCTCCAGTCGGCGTGGAAGCATATCTTATACACTGCTGGCCACCCAAAATGCAACACCAAGAAGGACGCATCCGATTGGCCTGAAATTCGCAGCATGCGTCGCTCGCGAGAGGACATGCAAACGATTAGCACTGCGGGGCATATGCAAATCATGTGCGCCCGGTACGCCCCCGAGAATCACAAGAAGAAGGATGTACAGAAGGCGGGGTGTGAGTAGTGGAAGTGTGTTGTGCTGCCGGACCTGTGCGTGGGAAGCTTCCTGATGCCTCGTCGCAGAATACGGCATTCATTCCATCACGTCTCGGAATTCCACAGAAGACGAATAGTGGCTCATTGCGACAGCGGGTTTCGTACCGAGACATTGGTGCCCGTCTGGGACGACATCCAGGCACAGTGAGGCGAGTATGGATTCGGTGGGTGCAGGAAGGACGGACGGACCGACGTGACAGATTGCCGCAGGCGCGGCACACCACCGAACGAGAGGACCGGCATGTTTTGCGGCGGACATTGACGGCTCGCACCACCACATCACGAACGTTAGCGTAGGAATTAGGGTGTGTTGCGCAACAACCTGTGTCAGCACGTAGCGTTCAACGTCGTCTGCAGGAGCGAGGACTTGTCGCACGGTGCCCATTGCTCCGATTAGCATTGACGTTACACCACCGGCGAATGCGGCGGCAGTGGGCCGTTGAACGCCGCACCTGGACTACGGAATGGCACGACGGTGTCTTGTACGACAAATCCCGCTTCTGCCTGCAACACCAGGGTGGTCGGATCCACGCGTTTTGGCACCTCGGCGAGAGACTGTATGACACCTGCATTATTCATCGCCATACCGGTTCGTCTCTTGGCATTATGGTTTGGGGCGCAATTGGATATGACAACCAGACCCCTCTGGTACGCTTCGCCGGTACACTCAACGGCCGCTGCTACATCTCCGACGTTTTGGAGCCTGTAGTCCTCCCTTACCTGCACGACCTGCCAGCGTCCACGTTTCAACAGGACAATGCGCGCCCACACGAAGAACGCATCGTGAAACAATTCTTCACGGCTCACAGGTGTCACAGCTGCCGTGGCCCGCATGTTCTCCCGATACCTCGCCCATCGAACACGTCTGGTCGCTGATCGGCAACCGATAACCCGGCAAGCACCACCCGCGGCTACGCCTGATGAACTGTGGCAACGTGTGGAAGCAGCCTGGACTGACATACCCCTAGCCCACATCCAAAGCCTCTTTCGTTCGATGCCGCGGCGTGTAGCGGCCGTTATATCTAGCCATGGGGGCCACATGAAATATTGATGTCTGCGTGTTCCGCAAGTCGCACGGGCCTGTAAGCTCAATCGTTTCATCATTGTATCTGTTTATATGTGTCCAGTAAATCTGGCATTGCTATCTCGTGTCCTTCTTGATGTTGCATTTTGGGTGGCCAGCAGTGTATATGCCGATATCTCTGCTTCTAAGAGACCGATTTGGAAAAATTTTTCTTTGTTGAAGAGCGTTTCCGCTGCGAAATACTTCGCACATAATTTCAATTTTTTCTTAACGCACAAGTCTGCCACCAAAAGGCATCAGCTGACGTTTCCTTTTACAGAAATATCTGCGGGATTAAAAACCCGACTGAAAAACTTCTTTCTTCGGTCAGATTCTATTGTTTTGAATAGCTTTGGCAAATTTACTTCGCATCAGAACGGAGTCAAAAGAGATGCTCATTACACCCGAAAATCCTGTGTCATCTTTCTTGTTTCTTCCTTTGATAGTTAAAAAAAGGTATGAAATATTTCTGATTTCTGATGATATTTAGCTAAATCACAACATTAAGTCCTTTAAAAATTAAGTAGTCATTTGTACTACCAAATCTATAGTGCTTTGTAGATGGTATGATCGGGAGTGTTGCAACTTTGAATGCATGCGTTCATTTGTAGGTCTTTATTTCAGAATGATGGAGTTCGGGTAGCATTTGAGAATAAATTAATGCTTAAATAATAAATATTAGCCGAAGAAACAGTGTAAATGTATAGACGATTCCTTTAAATAATAATATGTTTTCTTTGTGTTTCGCAACGGACTTCTAAAAGCATTCGTCAAAAAAAGGAGGAGCTGCGGGAATTAGGACGTACTTTTTAGTGGGGGAGGTGTCAATAATCGAACAAAATGTGACATGGCGGAGGGGAGTCTAAAAATAGTAGAAAAAAACCGGACGTTTTTTATGAACGGCCACTTTATGCTTAAATGTTCAACCGTCAAGATGCGCCAATATCTGCACAAGTATGGAACTTGTAAAGTTTGCAGAAATTTATTGGAAAAAATATATTTAAGTACAGAATATGAAAAATTATTGTTGGTTTGTCAAAGAAACATACAAATTTTGTTAGGTGTGTACAGCACCTTGTAAAAACTTGATGGTAAAATGCAATACAGGTATTTAGAATTATTAATATATTTAAAATTCCGAAATAGCCATTCGTTAGTAAATCGTATGGACTGAAAAGAACTCCATTTTCATCGTTTGAACCGCAATAATTTTTGAGATATTTAAAAAAGAATATTACAGGCCATTTCATCCCCCCCTCCCCCCCCCCTCATCATGGAAATTTAAAATTCCGAAAGAGCCATTCGTTAGTAAATCGTATGAACTGAAAAGAACTCCATTTTCAACGTTTGAACCGCAATAATTTTTGAGATATTTAAAAAAGAATGTTACAGGCCATTTCATCCCCCTGCCCCCTCATGATGGAAATTTAAAATTCCGAAATAGCCATTCGTTAGCAAATCGTATGAACTGAAAATAACTCCATTTTCATCGTTTGAACCGCAATAATTTTTGAGATATTTAAAAAAGAATGTTACAGATCATTTCATCCCCCTCCCCCTTCATCATGGAAATTTAAAATTCCGAAATAGCCATTCGTTAGCAAATCGTATGAACTGAAAAGAACTCCATTTTCATCGTTTGAACCGCAATAATTTTTGAGATATTTAAAAAAGAATGTTACAGATCATTTCATCCCCCTCCCCCTCATCATGGAAATTTAAAATTCCGAAATAGCCATTCGTTAGTAGATCGTTTGAACAGGAATGAGCTCCATTTTTATCGTTATAACCGCAATAGTTTTTGAGATATTTAAAAAATAATATTGAGAATTTGCACATATACAGAGAGACCGACCATTTCACCAGCCCCCACCCCCAATGAAATTCAAAATTTCAAAATAGCCATTCGTTAGCAAATCGTATGAACCGAAAAGAACTCCATTTCATCGTTTGAACCGCAATAGTTTTTGAGATATTTAAAAAAGAATGTCACAGGCCTACACCATTTACCCCCCCCCCCCCCCCTCTTCATCATGGAAATTCAAAATTCCGAAATAGCCATTCGTTAGTAAATCGTATGAACAGGAATGAGCTCCATTTTTATCGTTTGAACCGCAATAGTTTTTGAGATATTTAAAAAACAATATTGAGAATTTGCACATATACAGAGAGAACGACCATTTCACCAGTCCCCCACCCCCAATGAAATTCAAAATTCCGAAATAGCCATTCGTTAGAAAATCGTATGAACTGAAAAGAACTCCATTTTCATCGTTTGAACCGCAATAATTTTTGAGATATTTAAAAAAGAATGTTACAGATCATTTCATCCCCCCTCCCCCTCATCATGGAAATTTAAAATTCCGAAATAGCCATTCGTTAGTAAATCGTATGAACAGGAATGAACTCCATTTTTATCGTTTGAACCGCAATAGTTTTTGAGATATTTAAAAAATAATATTGAGATTTTGCATATATACAGAGAGACCGACCATTTCACCAGCCCCCCCACAATGGAAATTCAAAATTTCAAAATAGCCATTCGTTAGCAAATCGTATGAACCGAAAATAACTCCATTTTCATCGTTTGAACCGCAATAGTTTTTGAGATATTTAAAAAAGAATGTCACAGGCCTACACCATTTACCCCCCTTCATCATGGAAATTCAAAATTTCAAAATAGCCATTCGTTAGCAAATCGTATGAACCGAAAAGAACTCTATTTTCATCGTTTGAACCGCAATAATTTTTGAGATATTTAAAAAAGAATGTTACAGGCCATTTCATCCCCCTCCCCCTCATCATGGAAATTTAAAATTCCGAAATAGCCATTTGTTAGTAAATCGTATGAACAGGAAAGAGCTCCATTTTTATCGTTTGAACCGCAATAATTTTTGAGATATTTAAAAAAGAATGTTACAGGACATTTCATCCTCCCTCCCCCTCATCATGGAAATTCAAAATTCCGAAATAGCCATTCGTTAGCAAATCGTATGAACTGAAAGGAACTTCATTTTCATCGTTTGAACAGCAATAATTTTTGAGATATTTAAAAAAGAATGTTACAGATCATTTCATCCCCCTCCCCCTCATCATGGAAATTTAAAATTCCGAAATAGCCATTTGTTAGTAAATCGTATGAACAGGAAAGAGCTCCATTTTTATCGTTTGAACAGCAATAGTTTTTGAGATATTTAAAAAATAATATTGAGAATTTGCACATATACAGAGAGACCGACCATTTCCCAGCCCCCACCCCCATGGAAATTCAAAATTTCAAAATAGCCATTCGTTAGCAAATCGTATGAACCGAAAAGAACTCCATTTTCATTGTTTGAACCGCAATAGTTTTTGAGATATTTAAAAAAGAATGTCACAAGCCTACACCATTTACCCCCCCCCCTTTCATCATGGAAATTCAAAATTCCGAAATAGCCATTCGTTAGTAAATCGTATGAACAGGAATGAACTCCATTTTTATCGTTTGAACCGCAATAGTTTTTGAGATATTTAAAAAATAATATTGAGATTTTGCATATATACAGAGAGACCGACCATTTCACCAGCCCCCCACCATGGAAATTCAAAATTTCAAAATAACCATTCGTTAGCAAATCGTATGAACCGAAAAGAACTCCATTTTCATCGTTTGAACCGCAATAATTTTTGAGATATTTAAAAAAGAATGTTACAGGGCATTTCATCCCCCTACCCCCTCATCATGGAAATTTGAAATTCCGAAATAGCCATTCGTTAGCAAATCGTATGAACAGGAATGAACTCCATTTTTATCGTTTGAACCGCAATAGTTTTTGAGATATTTAAAAATTAATATTGAGAATTTGCATATATACAGAGAGACCGACCATTTCACCAGCCCCCCACCATGGAAATTCAAAATTTCAAAATAGCCATTCGTTAGCAAATCGTATGAACCGAAAATAACTCCATTTTCATTGTTGGAACCGCAATAATTTTTGAGATATTTAAAAGAATGTAACAGGCCATTTCATCCCCCTCCCCCTCTCATCATGGAAATTTAAAATTCCGAAATAGCCATTTGTTAGTAAATCATATGAACTGAAAAGAACTCCATTTTCATCGTTTGAACCGCAATAATTTTTGAGATATTTAAAAAAGAATGTTACAGGACATTTCATCCTCCCTCCCCCTCATCATGGAAATTCAAAATTCCGAAATAGCCATTCGTTAGCAAATCATATGAACTGAAAGGAACTCCATTTTCATCGTTTGAACCGCAATATTTTTTGAGATATATAAAAAAGAATGTTACAGATCATTTCATCCCCCTCCCTCCTCATCATGGAAATTTAAAATTCCGAAATAGCCATTTGTTAGTAAATCGTATGAACAGGAACGAGCTCCATTTTTATCGTTTGAACAGCAATAGTTTTTGAGATATTTAAAAAATAATATTGAGAATTTGCACATATACAGAGAGACCGACCATTTCCCAGCCCCCCACCCCCATGGAAATTCAAAATTTCAAAATAGCCATTCGTTAGCAAATCGTATGAACCGAAAAGAACTCCATTTTCATTGTTTGAACCGCAATAGTTTTTGAGATATTTAACAAATAATGTTACAGGCCTACCATTCCCCCCCTCATCATGAAAATTTAAATTTCCGAAATAGCCATTCGTTAGTAAATCGTATGAACAGGAATGAACTCCATTTTTATCGTTTGAACCGCAACAGTTTTTTTTATTGGAGATTTAACGACCACCGTGAGCAACTCAATGGGCTATAAGCAGTCGCCCGTCCCTAATTCAGGGTCACTGGTTCCAGGGAAGGGAGAGAGCCAGTGCCGTAAAACAAACACAACATTCATGCCTCACCGGGATTCGAACCCGGACCCTGTTCGAACGAATGATCAGAGTCCGTCGCTTAGACCACTGCTTCACCGGAGCGGCCAACAGTTTTTGATAGATTTAAAAAAAAAAAGTTTGAGAAAATTGGGGGACGACCATTGCACACACCCCCATAGAAAAATTCAAAATTTCAAAATAGCCATTTGTTAGCAAATCGTATGAACCGAGGGGAAATCCATTTTCATCGTTTGAACCACAACAGTTTTTGAGAAAAAAATAACAATATTGAGAACTTATGTATATATATATATATTCGAGACCGACCATCACCCCCCCCGCCCCCTCTCACCATGTAAATTCATTAAAAATTTCAAGATAGTCATTCGTTAGTAAATATTGTGAACCGGAATGAACGCCATTTTCATAGTTTGAATAGCAATAGTTTTGGAGATGTTTAAAAAAGAATGTTAGTAGCCCACGATTTCACCTGCTTCCCCCCCCGCCCACCGCAACCTGGACATTTCCCATTTCAGGATAGCTATTCGTCAGCATGGTGTGAATCAGAAAGACCTTCTTCTTCGTTCGAATCTTGATAGTTTTTGAGATATTTGTAATAAGGGTAATGGAGGATAATGAAGAAGTAATTTGTTTTGCACAAAGTCTTTCATTCGTTCCTGACATTAGCTGAAAGAACTCCCCGTTTCTAGCTTTGAACCCCAGGAGTTGAAAAGACATTCCAAAAACAACGTGACGTTGCTTTATTAGGTATCGAGGACTAGTACACAGGAGAACGGAAAATAAATGGCATGATAAAACAATAAGAATAACGGTACTGGACGAGCAGCACAAAGCAGTCTGTAAAAGCCAATCAGGACATACAAAGATAAACGAAGCTGAACGAGCAGCACAAGGCAATCTGTGATAGGCGAAGCACACTGGAACAGTCACTGAGCAGAAGGAACGACGGACATGGAGATGGAGAATACATCGAACTGGAGGCTGCTTTTCATGCTCCGGGGCGCAGCATGAAAAGCAGAAAACGAGGTGCAACAGATAACACTTGCAAAGATGGCATGGTGTAGGTAACAGTATGGGACAATCAATTAGCATGAGGCAAAGCAATAACCGTAAGTATCTTACGAGATGCGTCACACTGGATGAGCAAGTAACGTAGCACAACAGTAGAAGGTATGCTGAGGCACATGGCATGAGATAAGACAAATACTCGACGAGACAGGAAAAACAAACCCACGGAACACCTGAAAAAACTAACTGGGTGCGAACAGCAACATAGGGCAATCCAGGACAATGACGAAAGGTATAAGAGAAGAATCGCGAATAACAATGCACACAGGAAGAAGCTCTGTGAACAAAACGATGTGACGGGTTCACGGAAGTAGGCACCGGGCGGATGTTTGAAAGAACCGAGATGTGGAGAAAACATGGCGGTACATAGGATACAACGGAAAGAAAAAGGTTGGGTAAAACGCAAAACAGAAACATGCAAAGGAATAAGACGGAACAGCAGCAAGGCAAAGACGGCAGGAAGCGAAACATCATGCAAGTGCAGACAGAAACTAATCGGTCAGAACCAGATCAATGAGGCGATTTTGAGTATCACCAAGGTAGCAATTAAGAAAACTTTAATAACGAAATATCTCAGGGGTAAGATCTCGTGAGGTCAACGAAAACGTGGAGGAAGCAGCGAATATCCTCGATCATATTCGAGTAATCAGCTGGATCATGTGAGTCAAGAAGGGGATCCAAACCAGCGTCACAAGAAGAGGCAAAGAACAATGGTTGGCAGCATCTGGGAAGATAATCTTCGAATACCCAGGGACAGCTTGGAGGCGAGCGACAATTGCAGAGGAAACGGAGGGAGTACCAATAAGTTCGGCGAAAGCAGCAACAGTAGAATTAGGAGCGGAACCTGAAGAACGATGAAGAGAAGGCTGAACGACTGCGGTTCGCTTAGTACGAGTCTCTCGATTAGAGCGACGACGGCACTTCTTATTAGAAGCAGTACCAACAGGGATGTGGTGATGAAGAAGGAGTAACCGACAGCAAGTGAGAAGTCTGACAAGGAAGATATGGATCATGTGCGCATAACGCAAGCAAAGAGGCAACTGATGGGGCAACAGGAGCTGGTGAAGGTGAGGCTTCGCACAAATCCAGAAGAGTAGCTGTGCTGGGAAGCGGGGACCGATCATGGGACAAGAAATCGAAAGGAAGGCAACAATACTAGAGGCATCAGAAGAGCTCGGAGAAGGTGAAACGGGCGGAGAGCACAGCGGAGTACTGGAACGGCTGAAGAAAGGATGAGCGTCTGAGGGTGGCGAGGCTGACGTACACAGCGAAGATGATGGAGCAGAGAATCCCGTGGTTGGGATTGACGAGGTGACGTGCGAAAACAAAGAAGGCAGCACCTCAACAGGCGGAGAAAGGTCGGCAACGGGATGTGACAAAGCACAGACAACAGACGACGAAGAAGAAAGCAAGAGAGACGAAGGCACCGAAGCAGGAGCAGTAGATCCAGATGTATCCACAAGAGGCAACGCTAGTGGAGAAGGAAAAAGACCTGCAGAGGAAGGCAACGACAATCGAGATGGAGACTAAGAAGGTGGAAGCGAAACAAGTGCAGGCGTGGTGACCGGAAGTGAAGAAGGGGTTCTGTGATGGGCACTTGAGCAGCCGTTGAGGAAGAACAAGAAGAGGTGAGCGGACACTGCAAGCGATGATGACCAGGCGTTTTACATGAGAAGCAATGATACGCAGTGAACACGTTTATAACGACATTGTGATGAACACAATACACCTGGAAAGCAGTGGGGCAGGAAGTAATGGAGTCCATATCAGGGAAGAGAACTAAGGCTTGGCGTCGGAAGCCTAAATAAGGACGATCACCTTGATCGGCGGGGAGCGCGCGAATAACACAAACAATGCGCCCACACCGAGAAAAAAATGCATGTAAAACCGTCGTCGGGGCTGACGTTCGCAAACGGAGAACTTTGCTATGACATTTGTTACAGTTCAAACTGTGGTTACGAAGATACTGCAATATCGGAAAGTATGTTTAAAATTAATCCCGCGGATGCTGACTGACCACCATAAGGAAGAATGTATGGGTTGGAGTTTGAACCACTTGCTGCGTTACAAAGCAGAGCGTGATGCATTTACATCGCGCATAGTGGCAGGTGACGAATCGCGGTGCCACCACTTTGAGCCATCCAGCAAACCAGCGAGCATGCAATGGAAACATCCCGGATCACCAAAACACATAAAATTCAAGTCACAGGACTCCGCCGGGGAGGTTATGCTGACCGCATTTTTTGACCATGAAGGGCTTTTGTTGGTGGACTTTAAAGAGCCTCACGTGAACAGCAATGCCAACCACTACATCGACACAGTGGACAAGCTGCATAAAGCAATCAAGAATGGGTGACCTGGCATGCTTTCGCGTGGTGTGATTCTGTTGCACACATTATGCAGGATGCGTTAGCACGGAAAGGGTGAGAGGTTCTGCACCACCCAGCCTATAGCCCGGATCTGTCAACATGTGACTTTCAAGTTGACAGATCCAAATGTTTCAAGGAGAAACTAAAGTTCCTCTTTCCAGACGGTATGCGTCGTCTTTCCAAGCAATGGGATGCGTGTTAATTCTGCCACACCTGCGGATGTAACTCTTCGTTCGTTTATATATATATCATCATCATCATCATCATCATTGTCAACCATTATCAATCCACTGCTGGACGAATGTCTCCCCAAGTTTCCTCCACAACGGTCTGTCTTGTGCCAGTCTCCTCCATGTCACTCCCGCATACTTTCAAATTTCATCCACCCATCTTCCATGTGGTCTTCTTCTGGGTCTTTTCCTGTCCCTTGGAATCCAATCTAAAATTTCGGCTGTTCATCGATGGTCTGTTCTTCTGGCAGTATGTTCAGCCCATTGCCATTTCAGGGATTTAACTCTGATCATGATGTCTTCCACTCTTGTCATTTTTCGGATTCACGAGTTCCTCTTCTTATCTCTCCTGGTTACACCAAGCATGCACCTGTCCATGCTGTTTTGAGTTGTCTGCAGCCTTTGTATGTCTCTTTTAGTTAAGGTCCACGTCTCTGCACTAACTTTGAAGTAAAAAGTTGAATAAATATCTGTAATAATAAAATCTCTTATAGACAATTTACCAAACACTATAGTGTTAAAAATGCGTTTTCTAACATTTAGATAACGGAAGAATTAATATAAGTAATTGTGCACCATATTTAAAGGAAACTCTAGAGTTACATGTGTAATGTTTATAGTCATGAGGAAAAATAGATTAATAAAATTTATTTTCACAATTGTTCATATTTGTAATTATCTTATGGTAACTTTATGATATCCGATGCAAGCAATGCTCTACCAAAAATAGCATGCCTTAATAAATAAATAAATACATCGCTCTTTCCACGTTCCAGAAATACACAGCAACAGAAAAATTGTTTCTCAGCCAACCGCTGTGGAATTGAACCAGCAGAACTCTCGATATCGCGCCGAGTGCGTTACATTTACGCCACGGGGGCCAACAATCTACGGTGCTATGTGTATTTAAGTCAGCTTCTGACATCATAAATCCGTAAGATTGGCTCAGCTACTGAGACGTATCCATCTGGTGGGCATAAACGGCACTAGCTATATATATCATAGCAGTTAAATCCAACGTGCGAGATCCAGGTGAAAATACTCCAAATACGTGGCAACAGGTAATAAATGTGTTTCTGCAACGTGGAAAGAGCGATGTATTTATTTTTTTATTAACTGTCGCCACGTATTTGGAGAACTATCACCTGGATCTCGCCCGTTGGATTTAACTGCTATAATATATATAGCTAGTGCCGTTTATGCCCACCAATTGGATACGTCTCAGTAGCTGAGCCAATCTTACGGATTTATGATGTCAGAAGCTGACTTAAATACACATAGCACCGTAGATTGTTGGCCCCCGTGGCGTAAATGTAACGCACTCGGCGCGATATCGAGAGTTCTGCTGGTTCAATTCCACAGCGATTGGCTGAAAAACAGTTTTTCGGTTGCTGTGTGTTTCTGGAACGTGGAAAGAGTGATGTATTTCTTTATTTATTAACTGTCGCCACGTATTTGGAGTATTTTCACATAACATGCATTAATTTTAAAGTTCAAATTTTGGCAAACAACGTGTCTGATAGTATGTACATTTGTGCAATACTGATGCAATTTCTCCACACTCCGTTCATAAGAAATTTAACATTTATGAGAAAATATACAATTCTTTCTTTATGTGAGTATTACGCTTATGGTTTTTCATACACGTTATATGTTACTATTATCAAATATATACCACTTTATGCATAGCACATCGCAAATGCTCTGCGTTCTTCTGTAGTACCTCGGGATTGATTTTTTCTTTTTCTAACAATACATTTTTTGGAAGTCCGTACATCCTATTATTGCAGTTGCCTTTACAAATTTCGTGCAGTGGTTGGTGAATCCTGTAGAATATTACATCCGTTTTTATACTGTTGGAGAAATGATTTCTGATCAACACTTGTTAAAAATAGTCCGAAATGTTTAGAATGACTCGAACCGTTTAGATTAAGTATTCTAGCATTAATTTAGCTGAAAATACTGCAGAGGGATTTTGCTGGTTAATTTCGGAATTGAAAATCTTCAGCATCTACGACACTGTTAACATTTTCAGTTAAATTATGATCAGCACCTTTAATCCAAGGTGTTTAAATTATTCTAAAGGTTGCAGACTGCGACATGGATACACTCAAATTTTGATTCCATTCAGAAAATTGATAAAGTTATTGAAAAACATTGCGACGTGACAGCATTTAGTAGATCATATGTAAAAGTGGCACCATCTATTTTCTGGTCTCAACACCAGCAAAGGAAAAGTTATCGTTTTTTAATATAATTGTAGTAAAACTTTAAAGTACATTAAGTTCGCTAGGCAATAATATGAAGTAATTTTTATCGATGTTCCAATTTTCATCCTCGCGACACATTGATTATGAAGAAAATGGCTACAGAATTTTGCAAATTGGAAATACAAGACAAAGATTTTAGGCGGATCAACTGTAAATGGAACATTTTTAAAAAGTGAAATACATGAGTTTCAGTCAATGTTTAATATCATATCAAAACAACGATACTATGAATGAATGATTTTGCTTATCAAACTACGTACGTTTTATATTTTTTACACAAATAATATTTTAACGCCGTGGTCTTATTTTCACTGTTTCTGTTTCCTTACACAAATACATCTTTATAACCTCAGTCATTAAATGTTCACCGTTAATTTACTGCCCATAGCATGTGCTGCCTTTTTATGAAAGATAACACAGCATTTGTACATTCTGTTCTATACTAGATGAAATGAAAGTATGTCTATCAAGAAAGAAATGATATTACATCGAATATGTTTGGAGCTTAAATTAATTATTATATAACATAAACGTGTCATAAATATTACATTTCTCTTACACTAATTTATAAGAAATGTTTTATTAGATTATGATATTAATTTGTGATGACATAATACCATCACTTTTTGATCTTACTATTAAAAGTTTCTTCTGCTGTATTATGCAGAGGATCAAAATTCGTGTGTAAGGCATCATGCTGTGCCTGTTTCTATATTGTGTTTACCAGGCGTGTATAGAGAGAACTTTCGTCGTGGCCCGGCTTCGTTTCCCCAGGCGCTTCTTAAATAATAAGGTTGGACCCGATACCAAAAAAGAATGTATATCCAATACTTATAGCAGAAAAAATTACCAAATTTGTTCGGAAAGGAACAAGGTTATACACAGTAAAAAAAATAACAGGATTAGTGAAGGGGTTATACGGAAAGTTATGCCAATGATAATGAAGAGAATGTTCGCAAAAAAAAAAAACTTACAGAAGAACAATTCACTCGGAGATGTCTGTCATGGAAAAAAACTAACAGGTACCCCAAAAAATCCAATATGTAAATTCAACTGAAAGACATAACGACACCGATGTTAACTTTAAAGCAGTCAAGGATACGTATGCTATAGGAGAGTAATGCAAATGATAAATAAGAATGTAGCCAAGTGATGCTGCTGTATTAGAGTTTGTCAGAATAACTAGTAGTCAAGCAAAGTTAATGTAATGATACTGTTTTTGTCTTTTTTAATAATATAAAGGTAATCATGTTAATTTTAGCGCCAATATAAATTTTAGCGTTTTATATTTAGTATAAAGTATAATAGTGAATTTGTTTTATTTTAATCATAATGTAAATAGTGTTTTCAGTACAGCGTGTTCAGTTTTCATCACAGTGTGAATACTGGATTACCAGCGCAGCATTTATTTTTGAACACAGGGCGGATAACTTATCCAGGGTAGGGCGTAGATTAAAATGTTCATTCTAATTTTTTAGAACTAATAATATAATAAAGTTAAATATATAGTTTTCAGATAAGTGTAAATATGAAGGTTTATTCAAAAATTGTGAACTTAAACTGAGTAATTATAGAGATTTAAAATAAGTGGCTTTTAGAAAGTGGGAGATTTTCAAAACCCACTTTCAAGCTTTTTTAATTACAGGTGAGTGATAGAACAAGCGCCAGCCGGTCTTCTGTGTCTCTGTGTCCCCTCGCCTATTGGGGGAACGGGATATAGGGACTTCAGAGTTCCCCAGTGGGGCACCTTTTTATAGTGTGTTCCATGGGGTGCGGTGATTTTTTAAAACAAATAAGTTCTAGAAGAATTTTCAAATTGTTCTCTCGCAGATTCAGATAACAAAACCTAATCATAACACAATAAAGTAAGCGCCTAACAACTGAAATATGCAGGATGGGTAAAGTAGTGCCCGAGGTATATCGTATGCAAAGATAAGTTGAAAAGAATATGGAACGTAAGTATTTGGTTAAGTTCTAGAGTGCTGATTCTACCAGTTTTACATCGAAGCAGCTAACGGCTAATTTTATTACCAAACTCCAAAAATATCAAAGATTCCCCAGCCCAAAGAAATAAATCAAGGTTTATTTAACTTCCTGGAACGATGGATTAAAAACATCTTAGAACAGATTACAGTTTCTCTTGATGTCTCATGAATCCTGTCTCGCAACTGAGGAAGCTTCCCAAGCAGCAATAACGGTCAACAAGCGGTTCTTCTCGTCTGAGTCTACAGGCGCCCCACCGACAAGGCTGGAAAGGAGACAGAAACGTCTTCCAGCCCAAAGGCTTGCTCTCATTTTGGAGCTCAACGAGAAAAAAAACTTCGTGATTTTGGTTCGTTGCTCGCCTGTCGCGACAATTTCTCCAAGCCGAGGCGAGAAAATGTCTGTCTCCATGGGCGGATGACAGCTATCTCCCTCAGTATTTTTTCGGAGATCAATGCACTTTCAGTCTCCCCATAACTAATGCTCGCATCAATGCTTCGAGTACCCGCGATCATTTCACGTTCGAATACCTCAAGATTGCGTCTTTCTCCCATTATTTCTTGCGCACTGCACTTCATTAGTCTATGCATGCTTAAAGCGTTCCCTGTCTTTACCGTTTCGGCAATCTTGCTTCAGCATCTCTGCGACATAGTTTCTATAGCTTCTCCATATAAAATAGCCTGGTGGTCATAATAATTTGGCCACTCATTGTAAGTCGTTTGCTATTTTTCACTCTGCGGCTTTCTGTTTTCGAATAAATGAAGATTTTTATAAATCAGATAGCATCGAAGTTATGCACTGAAGAGCCAAAATATTATGTGGCCCTGTCTAATATGATTTTGGTCCTTCACGTCCAGATAAAGCTGCCCATATGCGGCAGGCGTGAACGCTACAACATTTCAAAAATGTTTTGAAATATCTGGTACCAACACGTTTCTAGAAGGTGTTTTAACTCTTGTAAATTAGTGGTGAGAACTTACTAGAGCAAAATACGTTCAAGTATTCCAGAGCCAACCCGAACAAATATAATATTCTAACAATTCAGCAACTGTTTCACTTTAACTTAGGTAACATTATGTACAAATGAATTAAATTGAACCTTGGACAGGAGCTCATAAAAATTAATACTGCTACGTACCGTTATAATATTCGTAACGACGATTTGTTGAGACTAAATACACCTAGAACACAAACAACTAAACAAAGTCTAGATTAATCTGGTCCGGAGTTTTGGAACCCTCTGCCTGCAGAATTAATATCTATTGATAACTTCAATTTGTTTAAAAAATTTAAAACACTACTTACTTAGAAACTGATATACATTTATTAGTACCAGATGGGAGGTTGATTGACAGGGATTATTCGACTGAGGGTGAAGATTCAGTGACCAAGGGACGGGGGATATATACAATGAGGAATGAGTAGGGGGACAACTCATGTTTTTCATTACTTTAACATTATGTTTCCGTTGATATGCTGTTAATTCAATATTATGATTAGATGGTTAATTTCATATTTGTTTCCTTTTTTGACTCTGTTGTTGTTATATCAATGTTCTTGTCTTGACTTAAACCTAGAGACATCAAGGCTGGTCAGGTCACCTCGATGCCTTTTCCTTAATTTTAACTGCTGTTATTTTTAGGCTTATGATTAACTATTCAGAATTAACAATTTTAATATATAACAGCAAGATCAATAAATGAAATGAAATAAATTACGTGGTTGGTCTGACGTTTAGGTAATGGACGGCTCCACAAATTCTCCATGGTGAGGGCATAAGTATGTAATGGAGTTGCAGTAACGAGTATGTAATGGAGTTTCGGTTAAGTTTGTCATAATATACGGCAAAAGTACTGTAATGAATTTCTAGTTGTTTGTCCTCTGTTGGACACTGGGTGCGGTACAAGAAGGACAGAAGCTGCAGAACACTTTGTGATGCGATGCGATGCAATGCTGTTGTTCTGCCTCTACTGTGTTGCAATGTGTCTGTGTGACTATGTGAATGAAACTTTAAAAAAAATTCTTCAAATTTTATTGCCTGATTTTGAAGGGAATAGAAGTCACTTCCACTTTTGAAAGAAATAAAAACTCCGTGAAACTGCGAAGCGTAAGAAAACCCTCAGTGTCCGGAATTCCCTTTTCATGATAAGCGAGATACTTTCTTTGAAGATGTAACTTCAATTATAACCTTGACGGCAAAGTTGTTATTAGTCCTTTCCAAACTAATGAAAAATAACAAGCAAATAGCAGTTATCACGTTCTGCTTACAAAATGGATATGATATTTAGAGATATAATTATAAATGTACAATGTGTTTAGAGACAGTTTTGTGTGCATCAGTTTTAGGGAAACGAATCTGAAATGTGTGGCGTATTATAACAAATATATCCGAGAAATGACATCTGTACTTCAATATCTGCTCAATGAAATTTTGTATATTCAGCATTATTGAATAGCACAAATTAGAAAGCAAAACCAGTATGTATAGTTTAGGATGTATCACAGTTTTCGTAATGGAAGGTCTTTCTTAAAGATTTATTCATGATAACACCTATCCAAACAGATTATGTCTGTAGAAGACACAAATTCAAATTCCTTATGCGATGCGATCTGAATATTTTGAGTATTTCTGTTTCCTTCTTTCTTGAACTAACAAAGTCGATATAAACAAAGGAATATTGCATAAGCACATTGTTTTTTAATGCTTCAATTAATGTGAGTATGCAGGTGAAGCTATTAAAAAAGCATTAACTTAAATTTTTTTCGCATGAAACAGATGTTTAAAGACAGCTTTAAAACGATCATAACAGATATAAAGATTATTTACAACGTATTATTAATCCGCAAGTAGAAAATTTAAAGTGACTGAGTAATCTGTTTTCAACAGGTATACACCAAATAATATAAGGATAATAAGGAATATTGGACGAATATAATTTTTTCAGTGCCTGTGCGAAGCATTCCTTGGAATTTTTTTTAAGGTGTCTGCCTCTTTAGCGTTACACAGTTCTAGTACTTCAAGTACGGTATCTTATTTTTAAAAATAAGTACATAAATAAATAATTAAAACCACATTGGTGCGTAATTTCTAAATGGTTACTTTTAAATGGGTTGATGCTCACATTGTAGGAATACAGGAAGCAAGTGTACTATCATATAAAATCTTGACATAAATGGCCTGTCATAATACGATAAACACGTTGTTACATCATCTGAGGTAGGAGTTGAACTTCCAGTATGTGATACATATATGTGCCTCATGTCTAAGGTTAAGTACAACAGATCATTCGTGGTGTTCTCGATTTTTACCAAGTCCTGCCAGACTAACCATAAAATTTGACTGGTATATATGTGTAATTGTTAGTCTTAAACACGTAAAATAAGTATTGAATCGTGCTTGTTTTTTAAACCAGTATACGCGTAATTGAAAGAATTCGTGCGTAACAGGCATATGCTAGTAAGAGTGTTCGCTTTCCGTTTTAAAAGGGAATTGATCTGTGCATTCTGTCCTATCATCAGATATCCGTTGAATTTTCTTTGTAAAAATCTTGAATTCACTTCAAGCCTATGCTACAAAGTCCTTAGGCTAGGCATGTGTAGAGTACGGACGGCGGATCACATCCAGCGCCCGCCCCAATTTTATTCGGCCCGCGAGGTCTTATCCTAATTTCACTGAATCTTGCATGCAGCCACCTACGGGCTGTTAGGTTTTTCTGTAATCAAAGTGAGAGTGCATTTTAGATGTCGGCCCATATAAGAATCACAGAGACAGACCGGAGCACGTCGACTAAAATATCTGCCATTGAATCACGGGAAGAGAAACAAGTTGTCCTGACGCCTGAAGCGCCGATGAATGGCAGAGCCAGACGAGAGCTGCAATTATTTTTCACTGATGGGAGGAGGAGAAAGTTGCAGTTAAGACGACCGTCTGCTGAGACCGGCTGAAAAGAAGGGGTGGGAAATCGCCATTGGGCCGTTGTTTTGCGTGATGCACGCAAGCAGCATCGTCTCCCATAAACGTCAGTATTGCATTTGTATGAAGTTGTAACGGTCTAGTTTATTATATTTAACTATTGATTGGCACCTTGCGGAATATTGCGATTTTTTATATTAACTTTAGTTTATTATAATTGTGTCGGTGTTTTAAATTATTTAGATGACATCATTGAAGCAGAGGAGAGTCAACAATGAGTGTCGTGTATTTCACGGGAAGTTGTCTGATTACTTTTTTGTTACGCAGAAAGAAAACCCTGTTTGTTTGACTTGTTTTGAAACTATTTCTGTGTGAAAGAAAACACCTTGAAAAGGCATTAGAATAGCAGGCACGCCAATTAAATCAATTTCAAAGGTCAACAGAGAAACGTTAAGATACAAAACTTGAAGAAGAATATATCTGTGGTGCAGAGGTTTTTCCACAAACGGGGTAATAAAGCTGACAAAACTGCTAGGTCAAGCTGTATTAAAATTGCAAAGCACTCAAAGCCATATTTCGAAGGAGTCTTTGTCAAAGAATGTCTTAGTACTGTCATTGACGCATCGTGTCCTGATGAAAACAAGAATATTAAACAAATAAATATCTTTCGTTGAACTATCACAAAGTGGAGAGTGCTTATGACAGAAGTATTTGACGGCGTTCTCTGATCAAGATTTCTGCCGCACGTGTACTTACGCCTCTCAAAAATGCGTTTTAACTTTTGCATCACTCTTTGAGAATTCTGTTAATATCATACTCCCTGTTACACTGGATGCTGCAAACGTTCGTGTAGTTTAGCAAATAAGATTCCTTTCGAATTTTGTAGAGTGCGAATGCATTTCACTAGTGTTTTAGTTTCATGCATTTCACTAGTGCACACGAACGTTTGCTGAATCTAGTGTAACAGAGAGTATGATACTAACAAAATTCGCAAAGAGTGATACCAAGGTTAAAACGCATTTTTGATAGGCGAATGCATTTTTTTTTTGTGAATTTTTTAGTGAATATTTTTTAGTTAATGCATTTCACTAATGTTTTAGTTTTTATGATTGTGCTGTTTAAAAAATAACCCAATAAAGGTGTAGGAATCAGTTGTGTACAAAATTTACTTTGAAAATTCGGAAATAAATATTAGTCGACTGTGCAGAGCATTAGTTGAATTCAATGGGCGACAGTTTAAATGCATCGGATCAAGTGAGATATTTTTTAGACTTAAATGCATCGTTTTTTGTATATCTCAGTTTCGCGCGTCAAAGACCAGCGCTGCAATCGCAATCCGTGGGGCTTAGAAGACACCACGCAGGGGGCCCCCACATTCGTGCCGAAGTGTACGGTAAGAGTAAGGTGAGATCCCTGAGCGATAGACATGCCGCGGAGCCGCCGTACATATGAGTACGGCCAAGTGACGGAGTTCAAACAAGGCCGTATCGTCGGGATGGAGAGGCAAGTAGGCCAGCGCACCGACAAAGCCGCGATTTAGGTCGGTTGGACAGTACGGCGCAATCATGTTGGGAGCAATACACACGGGAAGGCACTCAGACACACTACCAGTTTAGAGAACCATGGGATAGTGAGAGCGGCACGTACAGATCCAACGACGTCCTTGTCCAATATCCAGTTACAAGTGGTGGTTATACAAGAGACTCCTGTATCCTCCAGAACCAATTGCAGACGCCTGGGGGATGTTAATCTGTACTCTCGAGGGCCCTTACATTTTCTGCCATTGACACCTGACTAACGTTGGCGTCTATTGCAGTGGTGGCAGCAGCGAGTAATGTGGAATGCTACGGACTGGCGACGTATAGTGTTCAGCGACGAATCCCGCTTCTGTATGGGAACGAACGACTACCGTATCTGAGTGTGAAGGACCGCAGGTGAGCGCTACAATCCCAACCTCACTGTATAGCGGCACACGTCCCGAACTGCAGGAGAGATGGTGTGAGAGCCAACGCGGATGACGGCCGGACTTACCTCGCAGTGATTTGAGAGACGTTGACAGCCCAACGTTACGTACAGGAGATCTCATTTACCGCTTGGTGTTTATGCCTTTATTGACGAGGTGGCAGCACATGGATATTCTATATTCATGGAAGAATCTTATATTCTATGCAGTATTTTATGAACCGCAAAGGCAGCATGAACACTGAGCGGTACCTGAGTTATGCTTGTTAATAGACCATTTGTCTTGAACAATATAAGTAGTTAGAATATTTCAGCCGAACACGCTGCTTGGTCAACAAAAAGAGGTACATGCATTAGCAAAAAAACAAATAAATTTCATTCCTCATTCCCTGCAGCCATAGAAAAATCTGACAAATGAAATTATTTTTTTAACTAAAGAAATGCATCATCCTGGATTTAATTTAATTTTAGTATATCTAATAATATGTCAATGAACTTTTCTTGATGAAATAACAAAAACCTTGGAATCAAAGATGTTTTTTCTAGAGATACAAATAAATTCGTGTTTCCAGTAATAGTGTACTAATTCATACGTCTGATGAGTATTTGATGAAGAAAACCAGCAGAATCAGGAAAACATTTTAATATTCAAGTGAATTTCAAAAGCAAAGTGATGCATCTGTCTTTTTAAGTTTTGTACACCTAATTAAATATCTAGGAGGCAGACCTAACGAATTAAGAAAAATCTTAGAATCCTAGTTTATTCTACCGGACGAACTGTAATTCTCTCATTCAGTGTTGGCGGACTTGTCATCATGCAAATCTCTTGTCTAACAGGAAGAAAAATTAATTAGCATTCAAAGTCACGCCCTTAATAACTCCTTCTCATAATTAGTGCTTGAAAGTATATTTCTGTTTTCTGATGTTCATAAGGACAAGAATCATGTTTGGAATGTCAAGGGTGTAAAATACATCTTTTAAGAAAATCAGGACTGTATCACTATGTACGCCTGGTATTCAAAGGACGGAAATGTTTTGGGCATTTCAATCACAATATCTCATAATGCACTATATCATCTGTTTTAATAAAATGAAGTGTGTGTGTCCTTCGCGATATTAAAAAAGCTACTTAACCTAGAAACCTGAAATTTTGCGTGAAGGTAGGTTACATACCGAGGATGTGCACTTCGGGCTTAGATTTCCAAATTTTTGAGGTTTTGTTTTTAACTTTTGTGAAAAGCGTAGAACCTGAATTCCCGTGTATCGTACCATTTTGTTTAGAAACAACCTAATCACACCCAACGTGAAGTAAAGTAATTCACTACAAATTTTACCCGTTTCGTTTTAGAATTTCGTTATCATAAACGCCTTAATGATTATTTTTATTCGTAAATACATGTTATAAAGAAAATATATCGAATAACTGTACTACGCTTTTTGCTGATGTTATTGTTTTTTTTTCGGAGCTAGCGTATTCCTTAAGAGAAGTCTTTCCATCTTTTGTTCTGGAAGTCCAAGTGACTGAGACTTTGGCCTCATTTTTTGATACTATTTATTCGGATTGTACAAATTATGCCGATGTGGAATTGGTCGCGATTGCTGCGGCAGGCAGCCGAAGATTTCAAGACAGCTATTAAATAGGCTGAAGTAATGTCCTTTTTTCGGAAAAAGAAAGTACGTTCAGAAGAGCTCGAGACGGAATTATGCGCATAAATTTGTGATATGAAAATAAATGTATTATTATTTTCCATACTAAAATAAATTCCTATGATTATTTCCATTAGAATAATGTTAAATTCGATGAAGTATTAGAAAAAAGTCGTATATTACTGAGAAGGGCTTTCTTTTACGTTGGGTGTTATCAGGCTATAATGTAAACAAAGCGTAACCATAAATGGGAAATCAGGAACTACTCGATAGCCTTCCGATTCGGTAGTACAGCCGTATTTTTATAATTTAATAAGCACTTTAGTCAAGGAAAGTGAGCTGCAAATAACGTTAATTCATTCATTTCTGACGTTACAGTTTTGAATTACATGCTAACGTCTAGCTATGGTTATGAAATGCTTAAAAATGACGTTCAACATATATTCTCAAAGTGGCGTGGACCAGTTCTTTTGGTTAACGCAAAGGTTCTCAATATGTGCATCGCGACGCATCAGGGCGTCGCCGGTCTTGGTCCGGGGCGTCGCAACTGTAAGAAAAACCTAAAACTTATAATTTGAAGTGAAACACATCATGCAAATTTTCAAGACGTGTACATATTTGAAAGAATGAATTACAGGAAGCAATTTCTTCGGACTCCACATTGAAAATGACATTCTCTTCCGAAACTCTGTCACAGTTTTAGAAAGTGTGGCAAAGGAGTACCCATAATTGAGTAAGAAAGCCGTGAGAGTAATTCTTCCTTTTGCCACATGCTACAATTGCGAGGCAGAATTTTCAACTCTGAGGGTAATAAATTCAAGATATACAAGCCTTGTTCGTACGCGTCCTATATTTTCCTGGAAAATTCCTGGTATTCCGTTTTGCCTTGGAAGTGTCCTAAAATTCTGTTACATGTCCTGGAATTTTTATCCATTCCTGCCTTTTTGTCGCTGCGCGATGTTTTGTAGTTGAGGATTTTTCTACTGACATAGCTTATGTCTGACAAATTTCCCTCCCCATCCCTTGCAAAATGTTCGGGGAGGACTGTTGGGTTTCCTATCAGTTACGACTGAAGCTGTGGTATTAGCAACGTTTGCGCCGTGCTTATGTTATCATTTTAGCCTGCCGGGGACACCATATCTCTGCAATTATAAGTTCGATTTGTAAAATTACTTTTGTATTGGGAAGCTTAAAATGTGAAAATGAGGATCCATGAGTTCCGATTTTTTCCCATGCTCATCTTCGCCGCTGGAGGGCGCAAATGGAGATCGTATTGAATTTAAAGGCATTTTATTTCACATATTTGCTTCTAATTATCCAATTGAAAAAATTATTTTTTCTTTCGATGACATTTATATCGAAGACTTTTTTAGTTACAGCCCCTTTTTCAAATAATGCATAAATTTTCCGCTTGGGGGCGTAACGGTAAATTGCAATTTTCCCAATATATCCGTTTCTAACCACCCGATTTTAAAATTTTTTCCTGCGTCTGATACAGCTCTCGGAGGTAGGGGGGGGGGGAGGTAGAACATAATTTCTCATTTTTAGTAAGGAATGGTTTGGCCACCAGGTGGCGTAAGAGTTTATTTTTGTTTCAGACGTATTTGCAACAAAATCTGAACTGAAAGCTCAATTGAAAAATTCCTTCGTGAACCGATTCCGCTCACCTCGGAAAACTTTTTTAGAATACCTCCTTCTTAAAATAGTGCATAATGTTCCCACCAGGTAGCTTAGATGTTTATCTCATTTTTGTCCATGTCTATGTTTATAGGAGTCCGATTTGAAAAATTATTCCTTTGTTGGACATTTTCAGTGCAAAATGTTTCTCATATAATTTCAGATATTGCTTAACGCACAAGTGCTCCACTATCAAGCGTAGGCTAACTTTTCCGGGTACAGCAATGTCTGCGAGGCTAAAAACCCAACTTTTTGATTAGCTGCAGCGGACATCATTTTTAACATTCTGCATTCTGTATTAATTTTGCCGAAGCATGTAGGAATTTTTTGTTGTAGGTTACAGGTTGAACAGGCCTATGGTTTCACTATATTTTAAATAAGAAAGTTTGATTATATGTCCTGGAAAAAAAATAGAAAAGTCCTGGAATTTTGCGATTAAAAAAGCGTATGAACCATGTAAAAGCAAAGTTAACGCTGAGAAGGGGATCCGCGCAGCTGTATTGAACATTGTCTCCAGATTCGATGTTTGTGTGACGTAAAACAAGTTCCCCCATCCGATTAAGACGCAAATACGTTTGTTAGGTAGTTTCTAAAATGACTGTAAAATGTGAAAGCCAAATGAAGAGCGTTGCCGTTGTGAAAATATGCCTATCTCATCAATTTCTTCTTATTCAGTTCTGTAATTTTATTTTAATATTGAATTTTTACATTAAAAGGAAATCAAGTTGGTAATGTAAAGGTCTAGTTTCTTTTAAACAATACCACAAACTCCAATTTGGGCGATTTTTTTTTATTTTGGGTACAACGGCGTCGCACGGAAAATGTGACATGTGAAAAGCGGCGCGGTCTCAATAAGTTTGGGAACCCCTGTGTTAACGTGTAGAATATGGTGCAAAATTCAGGCACGAAAATTGTCAAAAACTGTGACGTACATCTTTTTCGTAAACAGAAATTATGTAAAACAAAAAAATTTCATTGATTCAGTAATTTTTTAAAAAGTTCTACGTAACATTTACCAATTTATGCGAGAAGCGGAAATCCAGTCAGCGGCGACGATTACGCTGACTCTCGGCTGAGCATCTGCCACGGCTGCCCGTGGTCTCAGCGAAATTATCCCCACAAAACATATTAGGCCAGACGTGCCGATCGACCGCAAGCTTCAGTAAATGTGCTGAGCGCATAAGGATACTTAGCCATGACACACATGCAGCAGTACAGGCTGGCTTCGCTTTCACGAGCAATGGGAGAGCCTCCGTCTTTTACTGTATAATATGTATTTGCGATTCTTCAGTGGTTTATTGCAGGAATTCATACATTGTGCTGAATTCTTTTTAGAGCTATTAGAATTTACAAGAATATAATTTTATCTAAACTACTATGTTTATGTCATATCATGTCGATTAGTGTTAATGTAAAAACCATGGGACGAGGAACGTTAATGTTTTCGATGTAATCCGAAAAAAATATACTGCACATGATTTCTAAGAGCAGATAATTTATAGTTTCTGAATATATGAGTACAAAAACATAATAGGTTTTCAGAATTTTCTGTTTTACGGATGTTCTGTTTAGAAATATTTTAAAATCATATTGTTAATTGGAATTAATATTACAGGATCTATTTATAGCATTACAGATCCATCTAAAAACACAACAAAACTGAAATTTCAATACAATGATCCACGTATCAAGAAGATTCGGCATTTATTTACCTATTCGCAAATTTGTACTTTGATAAAACACTTGCTATTTACTTTTTAGTAGCTATCTGAAACATTACTTTGAAATAAAGGAAGGTTTCAATTTCTTATTCAAGGTACTCAGGTGAACGTTTTTGGCCTTTTTGGAGGAAGGAACGCCATTAATATGTAAAATGACATAGCATGGAAGATATTTATCACATGCGAAAGCAAAAATTCGTTGTTTGCAAAACAGTAAATGATAATTAAGAATACAATTGAAAATAATCATTTGAACATAAAATCTTAGAACGTTTTTACATATAGCAGTGCTTTTTAACTTTCTGTTTTGTGAATTAATGGTTAATTTTAAAGGCAACAAAAGTACTGAAATTCTTTTGAAAGAAGATTTCTGCCAAAAGACACCTGTTCACAAGATCTAAGCCGCGCTGTAGGCGTTTTCTAATCTTTATCCCACAAGAAAGCACGGAGTCGGAACATCTCATCACAAATCAAAATGGCGCAAAGAAAAGGAGCAGCCTCGTTCTACAATACATGCCTTGCTATAGGCGCTTTTTTCAATTCCTCAACCAGAAGTTCTCATGAGAAGTTCTAGCAAAAAATATTTTTATTTATACATATATTTACTTTTTATGATGAAATAGTGTATAATGTAATAATATAAGAGCAATTTAAATGTAGATGTAACGACGTGAAGGTTCAAAAAATGGAAAAAAACTTTTATTTAGAAGATTTAAAAAAAATGCAGCAATGTATTAATTTTAGAAAAAATACGAGCGTTCGCCTACTTATGTGGACGTATAGCTGAAGTGTTGTATCAAAAATCCCACTGTGACAGCCTAGAAAAAATCTACTACGGTTCCTAAGTTGTCTGAGCGATAAAACTTATTTGTTTCAACTGTGACGAACAAAACGCATGGATTGTCTTATGGTTCTGTATATACAGGGTGTTTCAAAACTAATGGAACGAAGTTTGTGGGGTGAAAGAACAAACTGGAGCAAGCACTTTTCGTCATAGAATGCATGATCGCAAGTTACGTGGTTAGGCGCTGTAGGGCGCTTACCGTTTCCCCACTTACGCCGTCTTTGACAACACAAAGACAGGAATGGCACAACAAATCAAAACAAAACTTTATTGCAGACAAAATAAAAAATAAATGTGACATCACAAAACCACTAATAAATAAATACTGAAAATAAATAAATTTGCAAACACTAATAAACAACAAAAACTGCTGAAAACGGCGACAGACACTCCTGATACACGCTCGCATCGTCGACGTAAAGATTACCGGATGTTGTGGAAAATACCAGGCATTTCCCGGACAGCTGCAGCAGCGCCTGAAAGTACTGCGACTAGTTCCTGATTGGAATCAATGGGAGTTACATTACGGACTTAAGATGTCCACATAAAAATAAATCCAGGGAAGACAGATCTGGTGATCATGAGGGGCAAGCGATAGGTCCACCTCGGCAATTCCTAGGCCATGAAATGTGGCGTTCACGTAATCATGCACCTCAGTGCTAAAATGAACTGGCGCTCCATCATGTTGGGACCACATTTTACTGCGGAAGCCTACTGGTGCAAGCTGGATCAATTCAGGCAAGACTTGTTGAAGGAAAATAAGGTACGTCTTCCGATCCAGACGTTCCGGTAAAAGACATGGGTATTTGCGTTGCGAAAGACGGCGTGAATGGGGAAACGGAAAGCTACCTCCCTTGCCTAACCGCCTAACTTGCAATCATGCATTCTGTGATGAGAAGTGCTAGTTTCAGTGTGTTCTATCACCCCTTAAAGTTTGTTCCAGTAGTTTTGAAATGACTTGTATATACAAACCCATAAGCCAAAACATGAGTTTTGTTTTTCACAGTTGAAACAATGAAGTTTTATCGAACACACAACTTAGGAATCCCAGTAGATTCTCTCTCAGCTGTCACAGTGCAATTTCCGATACAACACTTCAGGTATACGTGCACATCAGCAGGCGAACGTCCGTATTTTTTTCTATAATTAATAGATTGGTGTATTTTTTAAAATATTGTGCATAAAATTTATTTTGAAATTTTTTTGAATAAAATAACGTATTGGAATTATACTTTATACATTTTTTGTTGATGGTTAGTAAAATCTTTTCCGCACTAAGGCATTTCGATCCGTGTAATTCTGATATTTTCGACGGGCACTCGAATATTTCATGTTTTTTGTGAAATTTCAGAATTTTGAGCCTTTGGTCAGAGCCAAAATTATTAACCGGTTCGAAAAATATTTCTCACAAATTGTCAGTGGTGCTCACTTACAACTTTTCAGCACTAAAGCGTTTTGATAAGATCATTTTTGTTTTTTCATACCAAACCTATTACGATCACACGTCCCGAATCACCAGGGAACACCATTGACGCTTCCCATAAAAGACCGCTGCTTTAGTGTTCTGCAGTAATGTGTTCTCGAAGTATCTCAAATGAGCATATACTTCCCACACTACTATGGATGGAGTAACAGTTGTGCCCGACACCAATATAAAAAACGTGTTGGTACTTTGCACTTTCCTTTTTCTTAGAAAGATATAGAACATCAAGGTTTCTGTAGAATATCTAGTAATCTTAACTGCATGGCCATTATTTTAGAAATTTAAGTGTTTTATTATTACATTCAGAACAGAAGTGAACAAATATGACTGTTGGAGGTGGGTGTAGGAATGATATGTAAAAAAACAATAAGTATTTTGTGAACTTTAAATCAAAGTTATGACTACATATCAGGAATACAAATAAAAACCACGTGGCGTATTCTGTGAAGTTTCTACATTAGAGAAAAATATTTCTTCGATATATCAGCAAGAAAGAAATTTAACAGAAATACGCAGACTTTCTTCTTCTGTTTTTTTTTCCAGACGAATATTTCTTTATTGTTTTTATATCGAATCGAGGTATTGATGTTCCTCACATATAGATAAAAAGATAAGGTATCTGAAAAGCTAGAACGTACTTATATATCAGTTATAATATTGTTAGACAAAATTCATATTAACTATGCAAGTCTGCGTCTCCATAGCGAAATATACACTGCTGGCCACCCAAAATGCAACACCAAGAAGGAAGCATCGGATTGGCCTGAAATTTGCAGCATGCGTCGCCCGCGAGATGACATGCAAACGATTAGCTTTGCATGGCATATGCAAATCATGTGCTACCGGCACATGATTTGCATGAATATACCCCGCCTTCTGAGAAGGGTGCTTAGAAGGCGGGGTGAAAGAAGTGGAATTGTTTTGTGCTGCCGGACCTGTGCGTGGGAAGCTTTCTGATGACTCTTTGCAGAATATGGCAGTCATTCCAGCACGTTTCGGAGTTCGACAGAGGACTTATAGTGGCTTATCGCGACAGCTGTTTATCGTACCGAGACATCGGCGCCCGTGTGGGACGACATCCAGCCACAGTGAGGCGAGTATGGATTCGGTGGGTGTAGGAGGGACGGACGGACCGACGTTAGCGATTTCCGCAAACGCGGCACACACCAAACGAGATCACCGGCATGTTGTGCGGCGAGCATTGACGGCTCGCACCGCCACATCACGAACGTTAGCGCAGGAATTACAGTGTGTTGCGCAAAAACTTGTGTCAGCACATACCGTTCGACCATGTCTGTAGGAGCGGGAACGTGTCGCACGGCGCCCATTGCTCCGATTGCCATTGACGTTACACCACCGGCGAGTGCAGCGGCAGTGGGCCGTTGAACACCGCACCTGGACTACGGAATTGCACGACATTGTCTTCTTCGACGAATCCCGCTTCTGCCTGCAAAACCACGATGGTCGTATCCGCGTGTTGCGGAACCGCGGCGAGAGACTGTATGACGCCTGCATTATGCATCACTATACCGGTCATTTGCCTCTCGTTATGGTTTCGGGCGCAATTAGATATGACACCTGCATCGCTCTGGTATGCATCGCCGGTAAACCCAACAGCCACCACTACATCTGCGACGTTTTGGAGCCTGTAGTCCTCCCTTACCAGCAGGACCTGCCAGTTGCCACGTTTCAACAGGATAATGCGCTTCTCCACGTAGCACGCATCGTGCAACAGTTCTTCACGACCAACCAGGTGTCACGGCAGCGGTGGCCCTCCTGTTCTCCCGATATGTCGCCCAGCGAACGCGTCTGGTCGCTGATCGGTAACCGCGTGGCCCGGCAAGCACCACCCGTGGGCCTGATGAACTGTGGCAACGTGTGGAAGCTGCCTGGGGTATCCAAGCCTACATCCAAAGCCTCTCTCGTTCGATGCCGCGGCGTGTAGCGGCCGTTATTGCCAGCCATGGGGGCCACATGAACTATTGATGTCTGCGTGTTCCGCAAGTCGCACGGTCCTGTAAGCTCAATCGTTTCATCTTTGTATCTGTCGTTATGTGTCCAGTAAATTTGGCTTTGCTATCTCTTGTCCTTCTTGGTGTTGCATTTTGGGTGGCTAACAGTGTATAAAAAAAGTTATTTTTCCAGTTCAGTTTCAAAATATGCCGTCAACTTGATATCACTAGATCCCCTAGCTCCAAAGCAAGGAACTAGCTATTTCCCTTCTATTTTGTGTTAAATTTCGTACTGCAGTGTAGAGATAAAAGAGAAAATATGAGAAAACATGCACATAAACCTAACAACTGCCAATGTTGATCTGCTAATGCTCTGCTGTGTTTCATCATCACACGTCACGCATGCATTTCAAGTCTCGCCAAGTAATGGATTCAATGTTCGCTGATAACTGAGTGGGTGCTCCTGAGATGCTTCCGTCTGCAGACGCTAGTGATAATTTCTGTGATTACCAATGAAGACACAGAACATTTGCACCTGTTTCTCTTGCAATTGAAGAACACATCTTTTGAAATGAATTCGTTGGAAAAAAGGTGAGTGATGGATGCTTAGGAGAAAGTTATCGAATAAATTGCTTTCCAATATCAATACCTAAAACGTGCAAAGACACCGGGAAAATAACTGCTGCTACTTGATACAACGAGGGTCGATCGTAAAGTAACGCACCCAATTACTTTTGAAAAGAGTTTATAAGATTGGCACAACAAAACATATGCACAGGTGAACTACATTGATTCGCTATTTTTCAACATGAAAACCGAGACGCTCGAGACGTTTTTTTCCGGAGTGGAACCAGTTTTAATATGGTGACATGTGTTACAGTAGTTTGCACGTAACTACGCATGCTTCGGAATGTAATGAACTGAACGGCTTTCTTTGCTGGGATGAAGGAGTGTAGACCATCTCCTTTTTCATAACACAGTCAAGATGAAAATGTGTACTATGTGTGAGATATTGTGTAATTAAGTTATGTGTGTTTTTCACATTGAAAAGTAAATAATTTAAGTAGTTTTCTTTTTTTTTTTTTTGTGCAACAATTTTAATTGTTATTTATTTGCTTACTTATGTTCTATACTTTTTTATAAATAGGGAAAGTTATTTAGACCCTTCCACACGGCTTGTGTTTTGTGTGTGCACTCATAAGGCATTTCAAAGTGGCTGTCCTTAGTTCTCTAAATGTACAAAAAATTGCATGCTATATTCAACTTTTGCGTAACGTGTTTGTAGCACTTTCTATTAGTATAAAACTTGGGAAATTATTTCAATTACAGAGTACACGCTAGTGCTGCTAGTAAAATACAATATTATTGGTTTTGCGAAAAATACCTGTAGGTTCCAAAGAATTTTCATTATTTAAAAGCCTACAAAGCGTAGTTAATAATATGGCATTAAAATTATAACTGATTTCGCTCTCCTATATTTTCGCAAAAGGGCTTCGAAGAAATTTCTGGGGGGATGGGGGGAGGCCCGAAATTTTCCGGCACTCCACTGGCTGTGCAATGGAATATTAAGATATATTTAAGTCTCCGTGGAAGCAGATACCGTGAAACGTACGTAAGATGTAAATTAGGAACACTATTATCGCATATAAATATTCGTGTAAATTCACTCGTAATTATCGTTTGTATCGTGGTAGAATGTGATAAATTACCTAAACGTATATTACGTTAATTTTTAAAGATCATGAACTTAATATCATACCTGGAAAGTTGCATGCGCTATTTAGTACGAAAGAAGTTGTATACATATACAATATAATTAAATTGAGGTTCACACAGGAATTCAATTACGGTATTTCAAAACGCTTTACAACCACGAGGGTGCGAAGCAGGTGAATCAGTAAAGTTGAATCACATATGGGCCAACATTAAAACGAGTATTTGTACATTTATGCAACCCTCTCTTTACATTAATTTTTATATTATTATTTAACTGGAAAAAGAGGTATATACATTCATATTTTCTTAAAACACCCAGTAATCCTCGATTATTAGTAAATACTCATGGCATTCTAACACAACTTTGTCACCAAACACCGGCTTCTCCTATCACGCCATATATTTTTATTCGAACACAATTACTAACGCAAATTCTTCTACTGCTTCAGACTAAGATATCTCTTAGCAACGTTTTGATGGAATTGCAATTGTGCTGCTTCATCTGGTTTACTTTAAAAAGAAACTCAATTCACAAGTAAGATACAGTACTTTGAATACAAAAGTAATTTCCAGAAACAGAGAAAACAAAAAACCGAAAGTCTTATACAACTCCGCTACGGCAATCAGATGCGCAGTGAAAGTGGCATTTCTAGCGGTTTGGATGCCAGCTTTGGAGCTTTCTTTGAAGAATGCTTAGCCGATGTCCTATGTTCTGAACAAAGGACAGAAGCAGAAATGCGTTGTGTCTTTTTCATATTTTATGTCCACTATGGCTGAGATGTGTTTAATATTGAGGATACAATACACATCACACGTTCGACAATCACTTCAAAGGAATACGCCATTTCGTTATTTAATTGGTCCGCGCCATTCACTGATATAACGAATAGAGGGTGCGAAACCTGACTGGAGACACCAGTCTTCACTGCTCAGAAGTCCCTATTTCCCTGTCCCTTGAAGGCCAGGACACAGAGATTGCTAGAGTCACAGGTATAATTTTCTCCAACTGTCTTAACCGTTCAACTATAAACACTTAGTAAACTAAAGAAAACCAAATCATTGTTTCCCTTTCTCGCACTTTTATACACCGTCAAGAAATCTGGCATCGTATGAGGTTGCTGGAAATTGTAATGAAAACAGCTCCGAAGTGGGTGAAATACAAAACGGACATTGGGGTTGGTTGGTTGGTTGATTAATTTTAATGGCGCAAGGGCCAGGTTTGGCCAAAGAGCGCCAGACAAAGAACTATCAGCTACAGATGTTTAAAAGCGGGGAAAAGGATTAAGAGAAAACAGGCTTGGTAAAAGTTGGAAAAGAGGATGATGAAAGCTGTGAAGACACGTTAGTGAATTAGGATTATATAAAAATTTATGTATGTAACTAATATAATGATCATCAGTAAACACAACTACACAAAGGATGATTCACCAGGAGGGGGACGAACCGTCACTCTCCTCCCCCCACACTCCTCTGCAATGCTGGCAGAGGGCGGGGACGAACTGTCACTCTCCTCCCCCCATGTTCCTCGGCAATGTTGGTTGAGGCTGGGGACGAACTGTCACTCTCCTCCCCCTATCTTCCTCTAGAATGTTGGTTGAGGGTGGGGACCTCGCTGAGGCCGAGACAGTTGCAATGTTGGTCAGGTGGACCGCGACAGTTGGATGGACACTGCACACCTTTGCGGATTGAGGGCCGGGTCTGCCGCACGTGCAGACTTTCGGCTGGAAACTGGAAGAGACGGTCGGCTGCAAAAGAGAAGGCCCAGAATCAGGTATTCGAAAAATCTCGAGCTCGGGGAAAAACACCTGTGTCGCTTGGTCAGCTGTAGATCGCTTGGCAAGGGCGGCGAGAGCTACAAGACGCGGAACAAAGGGCTGCACGGGTTGTGGTGGAGACTGAACTACTGCGGCAAAAGTACGCTGTCGGGTGGTGGGTATACCCAACTTGGCCTTGGCAGCAGGGTAAGAGAGGCCTTCCAGGGTCTTCAGGCGCTGGATCGCCATCTCGTCCTTCCATTTCATACAGTTGCAGGAGTAAGCAGCATGGGCCTCACCACAGTTAACACAGCAGGCCGCAGAAGCGCAACCTTCCCCGTCATGTTCACCGGAGCCACAATTAGCGCAACGAGCGGAACTCTTACAGAATCGTTGTGAACGCCCGTACCTCTGGCACCGGAAACAGCGCAGAGGACTGGGAATGTACGGGCGAACTCCACAGACCAAGTAGCCAGCCTTGATGTCGGTCGGAACTTTCGGGGAGTTAAAAGTCAAGATTACATTTTTAGATTTAATCAAAGAGCCATCACGCCGGAACATCATACGACGTGCAGCAATAACACCTTGATCTGCAAGTTCAGTCACCAATTCTTCTTCACTGCATGGCAAGAGATCAAACTCAGAAATAACACCCCGAGAGGTGTTAAGAAACGGGTGAGGTGCCACTTTGACAGGAATGCCCTGAAGACTAGTGAGGTGCAGAAGAGTGTTACTCTGAGAAACACCGCAAGTTTGGACAAGCAGGTCCCCAGAGCGAAGCTTCCTCACAGACTTCAAGGGGCCAACTGCAGCGTCCAAAGCTTTAGAAATGAAAAATGGAGATCTGGTGGACAGTCTCTCATTCGGATCGACGGATTCTATAACTAAGTGTGTAGCATGCGTATTCACAGCAATCGAGGGGAGACGACGCTTCGGAGCGACTGGTACAGCTGCCGAAGAAGAGGTTCCACATTCTTGGTCCAGGTCATGGTCTAAAGATCGTTTAAGGGTATGAGACTTGGTAGGTTGAGAAGACGAAGGAGAGTCGTTGTCAACTATCATATTCACAGGTGTCCTAAATTTGGAGTTTTGTTTTTTGTTTCTACCCATGGAAAAAAGAAGGAAGATTCGTCTGCAGACTACTCCACCCACCACCGAGCCCTACAAGGGAGAACTGGAGGTCCGCAAGCCAAGAAAATGACGCTAGACACAGTTCTGGAGCTTATACGTTGCAGATATAGTCCGTTGGCTGTGATCACACGCACTCGGCGGACACTTCGGCCTCCTGGTACCGTCATGCCAACGCCTTTGGCATGATCCCACAGCCCCCGGGCTCACCCTGCCGTGCCATACGACAAAAAAGCCGCTAAAGCCCTGTACACAACTTGGTACATGACTTCTGACTAGAGGTGGGTTAGTCTCTAGCCTCCCGTTTACAGCGAAGCCGGGGTCGAAGAGGAGTGTTGGTACACAGGAGGCACTTATCCGGTCTCCTGCGACCTCAGCCGCCAGACATCCCATTTCCGCCTCACGGGTCTCCGCACGCGGCAAACATGCAGGTAGGTCTAGCACCCAAACCAGCTAAAAGGAAAAAAGAAATCTAAAGAAGACAAATCCTGGCAGGGAACCTAAACGGAATCTCAGCAACCTACGAACTGAGCGGTTAATATAAAACAGTTAGTGGTGGAGGGTAACAAAACCACAAGACCGGGGTGTTAGTACATAACGTGGTAGCGATTAGGTAGAGAATACAACACGGGCAACTAGCCAGTGGAGAAAACAAATAAAAACGAAAAAGCGAGACACAAGACCAGCTCGGGAACGTGGGGACGCGACTCCCCAACAGCTGGATGAACAGCCATCCCTGCAAACACCAAAATAAAAAACAAGCGGTGGCATGACATCAGATGTTGACCAGTCACAAGGTCAGCTCGGGCCGTGGGGGCGCCGCTCCCCAAATAACTGGAAAACCAGTTATCCCCGTGCGGGGACGGACATTGGGGAACTAATCCAAACTATTGACCAAACGCTAAAAAATGTGTTCCTTTTTTTCAAGAAACAGAAATATTTTTTCAGTCTACTGACGAGAGAGAAAGAAAACCACCGAGACCCACATGACACTGTAATTCGTTCCTATACTAAAAACGTCTAAATTCCGAGAAAATTCTTGGCAAAATATATACTTAAAAGTACATTCACATTCCTTCAGGAATATTAGTGTTTTCATTAAATTTAAAACTCATATCCAATAGACTGGAACTGAATCCATAATTTTTAATGTATATATCTCAGTTTTAAATAAAATGATGAAACTCATTCCAACAAATTTCATGTAAATGATTTTCCTTTCGTTTTAAACATTGTCCCATTCTCTGTAACTATTTGCTGATTATTTCTCACTCAATTCGTGCGCACATAAATCATTTCAGTTTCTGTCTGTCGTGACACACGTACCTTATTTTTCACACTGATGTTAATCTATTTAATCCCCCTCCCCTCCTCCCACTGGCATTTTAAAATATTAACCAAATGTATGTACTTCAAAACTATGGAACTCCATAAGTAATATTTAAAATATAATACATCGCTGTATCTTCCCAGAAGCACGTCCCTACGATCAATTTCAGTGTAGTATTTCTCACTTTCTGCCCGAAGACCACTAATTGGAAGAAGGATGTAAAGGTCCTAATAATAGAGCATTACACAGTATTTCGGGAAAACACATGTCATATACTCCGTGACTACCCTTGGGAAAATAACAGGTCGCATTAATTTCCCAAAAGAATGTTCGCATCACCTACTTCCAAATAACATCTTTTACTTTCCTGAAGACGACCCCTGATTAGAAGAAATATCAACAAGTCTCCACGATATAGAATTTCACAGTTTTTCGACTGTGCGCGTTCTGCGGAACTTAATAAATAGTAATTTATAATGCAATACATCTCATTGTATTTTAGAACGGACGTTCTTGGAACCAAGTCAGGTAGAGCACTGCTTACTTTCAGCAGGATGGTTGCTTATTGTAAAAAGAATGTGAAGTTCCTAATAATGAAGCATTACAAGGTACTAATTAATGGTTGAATTGTGTTTACGTTGTCTCAGGCTGACGTTCTTGCTACGTACAAGTAGGAGGACGATCCTCCTTCAGAGGTGATGCGTGGAATTGTCACCAGTGAAGTGACAACACCAGAGGAGTCGTCAGGCCGGAAACCAACACGTTACTCCTAACGCACGATTTTACCTCAAGGGGATGTCAATGTTTAGTCTGTTTTTCTCAATATCTCTGCTTCTAACACGTGTAATTGAAATATTTCTTACAACAGAAGATGACATTTACCTTCAGAACATTTTAGGTAAGTATCTCAAGAATTTTGTAGTCACAGTTCTGTCACTAGGTGGTGTTTGTGTACTACTTTTTGCAGCTGTATATCCACTTCTGAAACGCTATGGAGGAATTTCTTCTTTGCTGTATGCCATTCGCTACAATAGAGATGTGCAGCATTATCCTCTTTGAATAATGAAAAACGTTCCTCTAAGGGGAGAGAGGTCGAAACCTCTTATTTTTCGATAACTCTGTTTCCTGGAGATATGTTAGAAAATTTATTTTTCGGCAGTATGTCATTTTCCATGGATAATATTTTTCGCGTATTTCCAACTTTTCAATTATTCAAAATTATTTCGCCAGAAGGCGTACTCACATAATGTTTCCTACTGTATTTCTTCTTGTAATTGTTTGATTTGAAAATCGCTTTGTCACTGATAGCTTTCTTGTGCTATGTGAAACTTTTTGCGCGTCATTTATTAATTTTCGTAACATATTGTTTAGCTGGTGTTGTAGCTGTTTGTATTTCTCAATGTTTTATCGATTGGAGAAACCGTTTGATTGTTTTCTTAATCAGATCCTTTGATTTTGAATAGCTTTGATAAATTTAATTCGCGTCAGAACGGTTTATAAAATATATGTTTATTACAACAGAATATTCGGTGGCATCTTTACTGTTCAGTTGAATGTTTAGCTCGTCATGAAAGAAATACGGGATTACGCCATATAATACAAATTTTGAAGATGATAATCCGATTTTTGGCGTAAATGTGACAAGGATGGTAAGTCAGATAATATTTGAAAACTTGAAAATTTTCATCGTCCTGGAGCGGGACTCGAACCCGCGTCTCCCAGAAAACGCCTAGGTATGCTAACCACTACACCACCCAGAACGACCAAGTTTCAAGTTTCCGATCAATTTGAATTTAACCATCACAGGATTCGCTAGTCGAAGCAACCGGCATTCATGTTTAGCGAATCTGGAGGTTAATAATCCTATCCCGTGATTGCCCGGAGAAGCAGATAAATCATGAAAAGAAATACGGGATTACGCCATATAATACAAATTTTGAAGATGATAATCCGATTTTTGGCGTAAATGTGACAAGGATGGTAAGTCAGATAATATTTGAAAACTTGAAAATTTTCATCGTCCTGGAGCGGGACTCGAACCCGCGTCTCCCAGAAAACGCCTAGGTATGCTAACCACTACACCACCCAGAACGACCAAGTTTCAAGTTTCCGATCAATTTGAATTTAACCATTGAATTTAATCAATTTGAATTTAAAATTTGTATTATATGGCGTAATCCCGTATTTCTTTCATGATTTATCTGCTTCTCCGGGCAATCACGGGATAGGATTATTAACCTCCAGATTCGCTAAACATGAATGCCGGTTGCTTCGACTAGCGAATCCTGTGATGGTTAAATTCAAATTGATCGGAAACTTGAAACTTGGTCGTTCTGGGTGGTGTAGTGGTTAGCATACCTAGGCGTTTTCTGGGAGACGCGGGTTCGAGTCCCGCTCCAGGACGATGAAAATTTTCAAGTTTTCAAATATTATCTGACTTACCATCCTTGTCACATTTACGCCAAAAATCGGATTATCATCTTCAAAATTTGTATTATATGGCGTAATCCCGTATTTCTTTCATGATTTATCTGCTTCTCCGGGCAATCACGGGATAGGATTATTAACCTCCAGATTCGCTAAACATGAATGCCGGTTGCTTCGACTAGCGAATCCTGTGATGGTTAAATTCAAATTGATCGGAAACTTGAAACTTGGTCGTTCTGGGTGGTGTAGTGGTTAGCATACCTAGGCGTTTTCTGGGAGACGCGGGTTCGAGTCCCGCTCCAGGACGATGAAAATTTTCAAGTTTTCAAATATTATCTGACTTACCATCCTTGTCACATTTACGCCAAAAATCGGATTATCATCTTCAAAATTTGTATTATATGGCGTAATCCCGTATTTCTTTCATGATTTATCTGCTTCTCCGGGCAATCACGGGATAGGATTATTAACCTCCAGATTCGCTAAACATGAATGCCGGTTGCTTCGACTAGCGAATCCTGTGATGGTTAAATTCAAATTGATCGGAAACTTGAAACTTGGTCGTTCTGGGTGGTGTAGTGGTTAGCATACCTAGGCGTTTTCTGGGAGACGCGGGTTCGAGTCCCGCTCCAGGACGATGAAAATTTTCAAGTTTTCAAATATTATCTGACTTACCATCCTTGTCACATTTACGCCAAAAATCGGATTATCATCTTCAAAATTTAGCTCGTCTTTTTTGGGTAAAAAAGATTGTGTTTATGTTTTGGGTTTTTTCTTCCGACTCTGGTCACCATATATCTGCAACTAGCGGTCCCATTAAAAAAAATTATTTTAGAATTGGAAAGCTTGAAACGTGCGAATGATGATCGTTTGTTTTCCCGATGCAAAATTTCGCCTCTAGAGAGCATAAAAGCAGATGACATCTAATTCAAATTGAAATTTGTTACATTCATTTGCTTATAAATATCCTATTGAAAAAATTATTTCCTCCATCTGACACCATTTCTAACGATAGCTAATTTGGGCACAGTTACAGTTCTTCCTACGTAATGCATAGATTTTCCGCTAGGGGCGCAAAGGTAAATTGCATTTCCCCCACTATCTCTTCTTCTAAATATCCGAATTAAAAAAATCTTCCTGCTTTGGAAATATTTCCTCATGGAAAATGTTTTGCATATAATTTCTATTTTTGATACACAACAAATTAGCCACCAGAAGGCGTGAGAGCTTATTTCTTCTTTTTACATATCTACATTAAAATCTAAGCTTCTGAAAATTCTGAAAATTCAGTTGCGAAAATTCTTCCACAGGGAGATACAGGTCATCTCGAAAAACCTTTTGACAATACATCCTGCTTCTAAAATAACGGATAGTTTTGCCGTTGGTGGCACAGACATGTATCTTATTTTTTCCAATAACTATGGTTCTAATAGTCCGATATGAAAATTTTTCTCTGTTGGAGAACGTTTCATGTGCGAAATATTTCACATACAGTTTCAAAATTTTGAAGTAATGCATAGTTTTTTGCTTGGGGTCGTAAAGGCAAATTGCGTTTTCCCTGATTTCTCTGCTTTTAAAACTCAGATTTGAAAAACTATTCCTGCAGCCACTACAGTTTCTCAAAAGAAATGATTTGATTATAATTTCTGAGTTTTGATAAACAATGGTTTGGCAATATGGGGCATAAGCGGTGGTTTCTTCTTCTGATTATTTGCAGCAAAATCTAAGCTTCTGGAAACTCGAGTGAACAAATTCTTTCGTGAGTTGATACTGTTCACCTCGCAGAAAACCTTTTAGAACACTTTCTACTTAAAACGATGACAGTTTCTCTGTCAGGGGGTGTATATGTGTGTAATATTTTTGTTGATTTCTCTGCTTCTGAAAGACCAATTTGAAAAATTATTTCTGTGTTGGAGAACATTTACACATTGAAATGTTTCTCATATATTTAATATTTTACTTAGCGCGTAAACGTGCCACTAGAGGGCGTAAGGTAATGTTTCTCGTCGCTATGACCTTTCGGAAATTGGCTGGGGTGGATGTTCATTGATTGTTTGGAGCAATTGTTGCCTGGTTTGAAACCGATTTGCAATTACTAGGAGTGAAACATGGCGGCAGTCACTGTTGGTGATTATCGTTTTTCGGCCGCAGTTACGTCGCCGCTTTGTCGTTAACTGCAGACTACACTACTTTTTGCAGACCCGCTGGCGACACACCAACAAATTGGGTGACTTCATTCATTTTGTGTCCGTGTGCAAAGACGATGGCTCCTTTTTGTCAATCAGGGACGTCTGCCTTACGACCCATATTGGAGACTAAATTCAACACACACTTGCTCTTCACCATTGCACGAGAAAGAAAGGATTCTGTTGACCATTGACCATGCTAGTGCTATTTATCTCCCACTAATGGTATTACGCAGCCCTCTCTGTGACTGGTAACTTCCTACTGCCATTTCTGTTACGGGTGACTGATTTTGTGTCTGGTATACTTATATATTATTTACTGTCAATGGCACGAACAGATGCAGTTTAAAATTCTAGAAACAAATTATAATACCAAATATTTTTTTTAAATTTCAGATTTTACTTTGTCAACATGTATGACACAAGCCTTTGATTGGAGTGGAAAGCAAGAAGGTATCAGAGTAGGCGCGTCCATATACACTTAAGTTATCTATGAAAGTGAAAGAGATAATCTGGCAGTTTCTCAGTTGACACTTCCGTGGCGTATCTTTTCGTCATTCACGCCAGTTAGTGTTACATGCCGCATTTCTACCACAGGCCTTGTTGAACGATGGAAGCTTACCGTCCCGAGAAGGCATTTTGTGTGCTACTGTTTGATAAGAACAAGTTCGCAACAGAAGTTCAAAAAAATTTCGAAATGGGTAATATAAAGAGCCACCAGCCAGGACGGCTATTTACAATTGGCATCAGCAATTTGTAAACATGGTTTGCTTTTGAAAGGAAAGGACAATGACAGACCTAATGTTACTGTTGATAATGTGGAACGAGTGAGAGAGATATACACAAGGAACTCCGATAAATCAGAACATCACGTGAGCTGCAAATGACACCCACTAGAGTGTGGAAAGCTTTTGTAAAAAGCTTTTTTTTGTGAAACCGTAAAAACAGCAGGTGATGCATACCTTATACAAAAGAATCGTTTTCTGTTTTGTTGTGGACTGCAAGGGCTGTTAGAAGAACATAAAAACTTATTTAATTCCGTAGTTTTACCCACACAGCACAAAAGTTTCAGATATGTATCAATAATGTTACAATCTCTTATTTTCGTTACACTTTCAGAGATATCTTACAATTACGTTTCAGCAACATCTTTTTGGAACATAATTCTTTGTACATTACGGTTACGTTAAAAATGGCATTCACCAATACTATTGTTTTACAGTTTCCATTGTACATAATTGCTGCCTTGATTTCACATTCCGGTGATATTTAAGATATTTGGCTTGGCGACGGCGTGGATGCGCATGCGCATTTATGCCATTTCACAGAAGCACTCTCGTAGTCGCGTTTCTACGTGCTACTGGGATATTCTTTGGTGATACTGTCGTACTCGAGTTAGCTAGTTAGTTGATTTAACATTTCATCCTTATTTGGGATTCAAGATAATCTGAAACTAAATAATTGTTTTGATTATTTTAATTTTTAAATTCTAAAAATCATTTTATAAAATCTAAGTAGATGGCTGTGCTGTTGTATTAGTATACCATCCCAGCATGTTTTTTTTACTTGAAGCTGAGAAATTTCGTATTGGTAGGTATTTAGAGAAATGACGAATTTCATTTTCTTTCGTTTTTTCACTGTTTAATAAAAATTCGACACCCTTAGTTGGGACCAATTTGTAATTCTGTTTTTATCAATATATTAACGCCGCCATTGTTTCCAATGAACAGCGGACTGCCTTTAACCTTTGAAAACGTAAACAATTCGTAATACGACTATTGTTGCTTTTGAAACAGCTATTGAGTGCAATAATTTTCATTGTGAATTTACGAAATTTATTAAAACTATAATGTTCAATGTAGTAAATACGTAACTGTAATATTATGACGTCAGAAATATATTTCAAATGCGCAACAGTAATGTAACGAAGTTACAAATATCTTTCAAATACGTAACAGTAACATGAAGTGGTAGGTGGAAGTTATAAAGACATTTCACTGTAACGTATCTGTTATAGAGATGGGTAGCAATAACAGTACCTGCTATTCTGTCACTGTTATTGCACAATAGCAATCACCGGTTGTTATTCCCCTGAAAGAATACCTGTTACTTTGAATAACAAGGGGAGCCATGTATGCCACCGCTTCACTGAGTGGCGCTGCGGAATTGTTACCGCCGACCTGTTACTGTAACTGAAAGCTGTTATTGCCGAACCTGTTATTGTTAGCTGTTATTGCCAAACCTGTTATTGTTAGCTGTTACTCGTGCTTCGAGACCCACTGTTACCAATCACAGTTAAAGCTGACGATGATTTGCAGTTTTCGCCGTTATTCCTCGCTGGTTCCTTCAGAGTTTAGAGGGTAATTTCGTAAGTGTTGCCTTTTTATTTTTAGCTCTTGTTAAAATGGAAAGAAAATCTTCTTATATTTGGACATATTTTAAAGTGAGTAATGCTGACACGTGTAAAGCTACATGTCATATATGCAATCAGACTTTGTCCAATAAATCGTCAATTACGAACTTAAGAAAACATATTCAAAGTAAACATCCTTTAGTGAATTTGAAACCTGAACTGAATAAAAGGAAAGATAATGTGCTTGCTCAGAATGTACAACAAGGAATTGTTGCTGACCCTATGTTAGACTGCACGGAAGTAGAAGCATGCGTCATTCATAATAATCTTCAGAATGAAGATCAACCTAGTGGAAGCGGATTCAGTGGACATGGGCAAATCAAACGTAAGAAATTAGAACAAGACACGTTGCATTCATATGTTGCTAAAAAGATGACCTCTGTTAACAAGAAAAGAATCGACGATTCCTTAATGAACCTTTTTACTAAAGATTTTCAGCCATTTTTGATTGTTGAAGACGCTGGTTTTAGGTCATTTGTTTCTAATTTGAACCCATAGTATCTCTTCCAGACAGAAAAACCATAACAAAATCAATGCTGCCATCAATTTATGAAAAATTAAAAAATCGTGTTGAAATTGTCTTGCACGGTGTGAAATCTGTCACAATAACAACAGACTGCTGGACATCGATTACTAAGGAAAGTTTTCTGAGTGTTACTGCACACTACATCGATGATACTTTTGAAGTTAAATCTGTTTTATTAGAATGTGTTTCTTTTGATGACCGCCACACAAGTGAACATTTAGCCAGTTCATTAAAACGTATAGTTTCCGAGTGGGGTGTCGACCAGAAAATTTTATTAGCAGTATCTGACAATGGGGCAAATATAAAAAGCGCGATCACAAATAATTTGAAATGGAAACATTTTAGTTGTTTTGCTCATACGCGTAATTTGATTGTTATGGACAGCCTCAAAGTAGTTGATGAATTGTTGGAACGAATTAAAAGCATTGCGTCATTTTTTAAAAGAAGTTCAACAGCTGCTTTGAAATTTAAAGAATGCATGCAAAACAGTGGTACGAGCAGCATTCCCTAAGAAATTAATTCAAAGTGTAGCCACAAGCTGGAATTCAACTTTTTATATGCTGAACATTTTCACTGAATTGGAGAATGCTGTGAAAACATCTATTGCTCTGCTAGAAACTGATGTTCCGTCTCTCGCCACAGAAGAATGGAAAATATGCAAAGAATTGGTAGAGATCTTGAAACATTTGAAAATTTTACGAAATCTTTAAGCGCCGAAAAAATATGTAACATCATCTTTAGTGATAATTGTATCAAAAGGGTTGGAAAGCGTGTATGGTGAGCTATTGAAAAGAGATTTTCACGTCAAGACTAAATCGGTGCTATCAAAAATTAATGAGCAGATTGGCAAACGACTTGGCAATATAGCCAAAAGTAATACGCTTTGGATAGATACATTTTTGGATCCACGATTCAAGGATATCATATTCGAATCAAATATTAAGCAACATGTTAAACGAATGGCTATTAATATGGTGGCTGGTACAATAAATGCTGAAGAGCTAAAAAATATATCTCCGTCCCCAATAACTAATAATTTGGATGGTGAGTTGTCTGTGTTTGGTTTATTTGATGCAAAAGCCTCTGCATTCTAGCCATCAGGAACAAGAGAGTCCAAGGCAGTTATTGAAGTGCAACGGTATTTGGACGATGATTTATTGCCTAGAGACAAAAATCCAATGCAGTGGTGGCAAAAAACTCCTATTTGCATCCCAACTTAAGTGAATTAGTCAAACAAAAATTTGCAGTGACCACGACTTCCGTTCCATGCGAACGAATTTTTTCTAAGGTAGGACAGATTTTAAGCCAAAGACGCTCTCGATTGTCGGCAGAGAAAGTGAAGTTCTTGTTGTTTCCTAATAGCAATGACTCCTATTTTAACTCTTAAGCTCCTGGATTCGTAAGTTATTTTTTATTTTCATTTGAACATAAATTTTCGTCACTTTTGTAGCAAAATAAATTTTTCTCATTACTTAAATAGATATAATTCCTTTTTTCATTACTTAAGTACATACAAATAGTTTCTCCAGCATTGAAATCAATGATATGAAAAATGGAGTGCAGGATTAAATTAGTTTTCTCCCGCTGTGCAGAACAGTGTTAGCATTGTCCAACAGTCTCTTTGTTCTCCAGGAACTGTTACTCAAAATAACATGTTAAATAACTGTTATTGGGTCAGTAGCAATAACAGGTAATTACTGTTATCTTAAAATGGCATATTTCCCCATCCCTAATCTGTTATGTTTTAAAGTTATGTAATGTTTGAACGCATTTTGATGTAACCGCAAGGTCTCTGAAACATTACTGTTACATTGTGCAACGTATCTGAAAAGTCTCAATGTTTCAGAACTACGTATTTGTAACACACAAGGAATATTCTGCGCTGTGTGGTTAGCGATGAGGCCAGGATTCACCACCAATGTAAAGGTCAAGCGGCACAACTGTCGAATCTGGGGCACCCAGAAACCAGCAGAGGTAATTGATCATGGGCGTTTTACGCCAAAGGTGACGGTTCTCTGCTCCTTGTTACGCCAAAAACTGCACGGACTTGAATTTTCGCCGAAGGTGACGGTTTTCTGCTCCTTGTCACGCCAAAAACTGCACGGACCTGAATTCTTTGCCGAAGTCACCGTAAGTGGGCTATCCTACCTCTATGTGCTGCAAAAGTGGTCGATGCTCAAGTTCAGGAAGATAGTGATGACTTTATTTACCAACATGATGGGCGCCTCCCACTTCTATACTGACGTTCGGGACTACCTTAACAACGACTGAACGTATTTTGGATAAGACGTGGTGGAGAAAAGAAGAAACGTTTCTAGAAATGGCCGCCGAGATCACCAGACTTACTTCCGTGCCATTTCTAATTCTGAGGCTACGAAATGAATCTCGCTTACACACCACCTTGCCACGTGAAGTCCAGGATCTAAATCAGAGAACAGAAGAATTTACCACCAGGGTAAAGAGGACATGGTAAGAATTTGATTATTGCCATTTTAACATTTGCCCTTTCACACGTGGTTGTTGAAGAAAGGCGATATAAAAAAAAACTTAAGTCATTTTCCCTTTCACAAGGTATATGTATGCCACTGATATATACACGCACAGTGTCATATATATATATATATGACAATAACTATAAAACCGTGTACCATTGAGTTGTATTACTTACCGGGGATCCGCGCTTAGCTGCTAGAACCCCTGGTAAAGTATATATCCATACCTCACTTCCCGCTAAGAACCTTCATTGGAACCCTCCACTATTTACTTGGTTTGGAACTCGAAACGTAAATGAGAATGAACCAAGGTATAAAATCTCACTAATAAAAATAACACTGGAAATATAATAAGAAAAAAACACAAAAAAAATATATATAATAAGAAAAAACACAAAAAATATATATATAATAAGAAAAAACACAAAAAGAAATATATAAACTCGGGTGCCGCAGGCCACTCCTCAGGGAAGGACATCCCGCGAAATCCGAGTTAGGTTCGACCTAACTCTCGGATGTCGCAGGACGTCTTTCCCTGAGGAGTGGCCCCGGCACCCGAGTTTATATATTTCTTTTTGTGTTTTTTCTTGTTATATTTCCAGTGTTATTTTTGATTAGTGAGATTTTATACCTTGGTTCATTCTCATTTACGTTTCGAGTTCCAAACCAATTAAATAGTGGGGGTTCCAATGCTGGTTCTTAGCGGGAAGTGAGGTATATATATATATATATATATATATATATATATATATATATATATATATATATAGCCTTCTGCTGAGGAGGTACTATTCAATCCCTTTCACTGGTAAAGTTCTAGGAGAACCGTATCTAGTAAGCTTTATGCAAAGAGGCACTAAGTGGGTGTTTTAGTGAAAAGAACAGTTTTAAGTTTATGCACAGTATGTAGGAAAATGTCTTGCACCCGTCACCTGTAAAATGGCATGGGTGTCTGCAGTATACTTTATAGCGCATAGATTAAACGCTACGTAAATAACACAACTGGGTCAAATCATCTCGTGATTAATAAAATAGACTTCAAATGTCAATTTTTCGTATGCAATATTGTGGAGTGATTAAACTTGTTCTCTCATCGAAACGGTGCAGGAATGCAGCACAGGAATGCTTTAAAATCACTAAAAAGTATACATCTATGTCAATTTGCGATTAACGTTGTGTCGGCTTTTTTTCAAGATTTTTTTTTATTTTCAATATGAATACTAAATATATTTTACTACACTGACGGAAAAAAAATCCCAACACCAAGAAGGGGTTGTGTTAATAAACGACAGTTGGTAGGCGGTGAGAGTACATCTGAAAGATGACGTCTATGCAAATTTCGCGCTCGGCGCATACGTGTGGCGCTAGTAGCGCCCCTCGGAACATGCAAAGCAGGTTTGCTGTAAATACGCACTGTAACGTTCGTGAGCGTTAGTTGTCGTTGAGATTCGACGTAGTGTGTTGATGTTAGTCAAGAATGCCTTTAAGAAGACGAATAAGCCATTTTCAACAGCTCACGGAGTTTGAAAGAGGTCGTGTAATAGGGCTACGAGAAGGTGGATTTTCTTTCCGCAATATTGTGCATGATTGTTGGCAGCGGTGGTCAAGGGAAGGTACTGCCTCAAGAAGACCGGGTTCCGGCCGGCCACGTGGCATTACTGAGAGGGAGGACCGCCGTGTACGGCGTGTGGCCGTGACGCAGGGTACCGCGTCTGCGGCAGCAATTCGAGCTGCAGTTGCCACCACAGTGGTACAACAAAGTGTTACAAATCGTTTACTTGAAGGACAGCTCCGAGCCAGACGCCCTGTAGCATGCATCCCCTTACTGCAAACCACCGCCGTTTGCGACGTCAGTGGTGTAAGCTAGAGCTCATTGGAGGACGGAGTGGCGATCTGTTGTGTTTCCTGATGAAAGACGGTTCTGCCTGGGTGCCAGTGATGGCCGTGTGTTGGTTAGAAGGAGGGTAGGTGAGCGCCTGCAACCAAACTGTCTGCGGCCGAGAAACACTGGACCTACACCTGGAGTTATGGTCTGGGGAGAAATTTCCTATGACAGCAGGAGCACTCTCGTGGTTATCCCACGCACCCTGACGGCACAGTTGTATGTCGGTCTGGTGATTCAACCTGTTGTGCTGCCATTCATGATCAGCATTCCAGGGGGTGTTTTCCAACAGGATAACGCTCGCCCGCATACCGCTGTTTTAACCCAACATGCTCTACAGAGTGTCGACATGCTGCCGTGGCCTGCTAGATCACCAGATCTTTCACCAATCGAGCACGTATAGGATATCATTGGACAACAACTCCAGCGTCACCCCCAACCAGCATTAACCGTACCTGTACTGACCGACCAAGTGCAACAGGCTTGGAACTCCATCCCACAAACTGACATTCAGCACCTGTACGACACAATGCATGAACGTTTGCGTGCTTTCATTCAACATTCTGGCGGTTACACCGGTTATTAATGTACCAGCATTTCACATTTAAAATGGCTCTTCTCGCGCTTACATTAAGCTGTGATCTTGAAACCTTAATCGATTAAATATGTTACCTATACAAATATATTGCCGCCATTTCATTCCTCTACAACTATTTTTTCGTGGTGTTGGTGTTTTTTTCCATCAGTGTATTTAGGATATTCCAAATTTTGATTACTTAGAAATACTTTCAGAGCAGTTACTTCCCGACCTCACAGGTCGATTTCTTTGTATGCCAGGTTCGTTGATTAATCATTACGTCCTCAAATTTATAACGAGGAACAATACACCAATTAAGTAGTAAACAGTAACGCTGTACTAGTGATCCAATTTATTGGCGTAGGAAATAAACGCTTATGTGTTTATTTCCTACGCCAATAAGCACCATAAGCCCGGAAACCCACTGAGACCCATCGTATCCAGGAAGTCTGCACCAACGTACCATTTAGGGAAACCAGTTTCCAAATTCCTACGTAGTTTTCTTCCTGAATCGGACTTAGTAATAAATTCCACTCTGGATTTTATAACGAAAGTCAAGAAACTCACTCTCCTGCAAAGCGACATTATCAGCAGCTTCGACGTGGTCTCCCTTTACCCCTCAATTCCCGTTCCAGAAGCCATCAGAACATTAAAGGAGGCCGTATCTAATTCAACATTTTATAAGCAGGAGTCATGCCTCAGCATCTTTAAATTAATAGACTTGGTCTCTAATACTAGCTTCTACAGTTTCCAAGGACAAGTATATAAACAGAATAATGGAGCTCCGATGGGATCCTCACTTTCACCCGTCCTTGAAGAAGCGCCCAATTGAGCGGAATATATTCTCTAGTATTACCCCACGGCCTACCACTTGGCTGCGTTATGTTGACGACGTATTTTTTGTATGGCCCCACGGAAAAGAGACTCTTCCAATTTTCCTTGATAAAATCAATGATATTCATCCTACGATCAATTTCACGATGGAGCTGGAAAGCAACAACGCTTTACCTTATCTGGATGTTTTATTGAGGAAATCGTCTGACAACCGCCTCGGTACACAAGTCTACTATAAACCCACGTCCGTCCCCAACCTGATACTCCGCAGCTCTTTCTGTCCCGCAAAATACAAAGCAGCTATCTTCCGTTCTCGAATTCAAAGAGCCTTCGCCATTTCTTCTGATACCCATTCTAGACAACACGAAATTGAAAGCGTCATCAAGCTAGCCACTGATGCAGGATATTCATTGAATCAGATACGTAGCTTTATCCAAAAAGCCAGAGCCAAACATTCCAGTCTTCCTGCACCGCAGCTACGTTATTTAGGCTCAATTCCCTACATTCCAAGTGTGTCTTACAAACTCAAAAACGCCCTCAAGAAGATGAACTACGGCGTCGGCATAAAGTCCCCTGCATCTTTACATACTATACTAAAGAGAAATAGTGAAAAACCACCTTTCTCCTGCGAAGCAGGCGTTTATGCTATGCCCCTACAGTATCCAAACGGCTCTAAACGATACTACATTAGAATGACCAAGCGTTCGTTTGGAATCAGAGTCAACGAACATAAAAGGGACACAAAATACGGTAAAGTAGCCACAGCACTATCCAGAGTAGTAAAAGTCAAGTCAGCTACTCCCATGTGGGATGATATAAAGAAATTAGCTAGCTACTCTACCCCTAAATGTTCAGCCATTCGGGAAACCTTGGAGATCATTACCAACAGCGATGCTTGCAATGGTTGTGTCTCGCTCGAGTTGCCACGAATTTGGAACCAATTCTTCAAGTAACACCTTTTCTCTACCAGGATCCCGCGTGCAACCAACGTGATGCCTCGTATCTTTAAATGAATATAACGTCGCATCTATTTATTGTCAAGTTCCCGCGTTAAAATTGTTAAGCGTTCTATTTTTCAGTTTGCAGTTTCTGTCTAACTTCCTTGAAAAAGCCATCTGGTTAATGTGCGAAAGCTTGGAAACGCTTATGTGTTTATTTCCTACGCCAATAAATCGGATCACTAGTACAGCGTTACTATTCATTACGTCCTCCTTATATACGTTTTAAGTATAATATCTGCAAAATAAATTATACAAAAATTTAATTAAATAAAACTTGTGGTGATAGATATTGAGACCGAAAATACTTGAACACCTTTGATTAGGTCTTAGAACTGGGAATGCCATCCGCCGAAACCAATGGGCCTAAAGGGAGGAATGACATAGCTTGTAGTTTCCTGATGTGTTGTAGGATATACCTTGGACTTTTCTTCCAAAGTGACGGACCGCACGTACGAGAGGGAAAGAGATAATGTATTAGTTGGCTGTCGAATCCGACCAAACAGTACCTCGTAGTGTAATGGAATCAACGGTTCGGAGGTACGACGGGAGAAGAGTGAATGTGTTAGTTGGATAACGAATCCAACAGCATAATACCCCATAGTGGAATAGAATCAACGGATCGGAAGAACGGGGGAAATATAGTGAATGTGTTAGTTAGCTGAGCAATCCGACGGAATGGTACTTCGTCCTTCAAGAATTAATTTGTTAAAATCTTGGAGAAGTATATTGAGAAAAAAGGGAAACAGTGTGTGTGTCCAATTTGAAGAGGAATGCATACCTCGAGTTCAACAAAAATTTGTATTCAAAATAACTATTAAAATCCTGTAAAATGAGCGTGAATTCCAAACGCTTTCATGTGTCAGCTCCGAGCGATTTGCACCTAAGGCGAACACCACTAAAGCGGACACGGGAAACCACAAAATTTGGAACCTTCAGTGGCACAATGTATTTCCAACTTCAAAAATATGCAGCCAAAACGAAAAAGAAAAAAGCACTCACTGATCTTACTTGGGAATCGTAGTGGAATGGAATCGAAATACATTAAGACACAGTTTTTTTCACATTTAACATCACGATAGAAACATTTTCGAGATAAAAAATTAGGGAAACAATTTGCAAAGTTAAAATGCAACGGTACTACTAAAGCATACGTTCAAAATAGATTAATTTTCTTATATTGAAATAAAAATGAATAATCTCAATGATGTGTTCTATTCTTTGACACCAAAACATGAGTAACAAGCGGGCGTTCAAATCTCCAGTGTCTGCGGCGCAAGGTAAATTGTTTGCATTTACCGCACTGAAAGCAGGAATAATGTATCGGCGGCGCAGTAATCTTAGCGCTAGCTTTTGAACATTCGTCCGAGTTGGTTCCGTGTTCTAATTCCGGTGAATCATGGAAAGTGTGTTTGTCTTATAGCATTGGGTCTCCTTCTTTCTTGCAACAGTGACCCTAAATCAGGGAGGAGAGTGTTTATAGCACATCGAGTTGCACACGGTTGTCTTGAAACCCCAAAAGAAAAAGAAAACCGGAAAACTAAAGATAGGCTTAGATAAATATCGATCCATTATCAATATGCGTTTCTGGACAAAAATATCGATACTACTCTCAATAGTATCTCCAGCTGTATGAATTTCTGATGTATGAATAAAGATACAAACATGCTTTATGTGAAGTTTTGGGTCTGATTTGTTTCAAATACGTTTGCTGTGAAAACAATCTGAGGTTCTTCTTGGTTAACTCGATTGAAATGTACAGCAGCAATTCGCGAAACTGAAAATCAAAGAAAGCGGAGATAATGTGCAGTTGGTGAAATTACTTTTGTCGTATATATATTGAGGCATGTTCATTAGTCAACACAATAATTTTATTTTCCACAAATAAATATTAATAGTGTGTAATATATGAAACGGGCATGCAATCTTCTTTGAAAAATAGCGTGTTTCTAATATGATTACATGAACGAGTATATCGTACTAGCGAGTGTATTCAGTTTAAACAAAGAACAGAAATAGAGAGCCGGCCTCTTTCGAAATTATGAGTAGTATTGGTGGTTATAAATATGGTAATGGTGGTTATAAATTTGGTAATGGTGGTTATATTATATTGCATTCACATACCTTATTCTCCTTTACGTTATGCGTACTGCCTCCATCGTGCCATAAATTGTCAATGAAGTATTTGAAAACATGTCCAGAAACTCAGAAATGTGAACGAACAGAGAAATATATTTGAAATTCAGGCCTACTCAAAAGCTGAAGAATTCAGATTATAATTGAAGAATTAGGAATTAACAGTAATTCATGCTGTATTATAAAAAAATTTATGAAGAAAAAACTGTCCAGTAGGAAGAACTTTGTCAAATATTACCTGCTTCTGCAAAGTATAACTTTGATTCATTTCTTTCATATGTCATAAACTTCTCAGTGGTCGATCCACACGGCATTTGATACCTTTGGGCGTTATCTTCATAAACATCTTTTGAACTGTGATGGTGTCTTCCATTTTAATCAAATTTTATTTTAAGAAAAATATTTTTGTGTGACAGGTATCTTGAATATTGTGGTATTTATTGTGTGTTTTTTTCTTTTTTTTTTGTTTGGAGGTTTAACGACCACCGTGAGCCACTCAATGGGCTATAAGCAGTCGCCCGTCCCTAATTTAGGGTCACTGGTTCCAGGGAAGGGAGAGAGCCAGTGCCGTAAGACAAACACAACATCCATGCCTGACCGGGATTCGAACCCGGACCCCTTACGGACGAATGGTCATAGGCCAGCGTCTTAGACCACTGCGCCACCGGGGCGGCTGTTTCTTTCTTCAAGCGCGTCACTTGCAAATAGAAATTTGGGGTGACTCAAGCGTGAAAAAATGCAGAACACGAAAAAGCTGCAATCAGAAATATGGAAGATAAGAAATATTAAAGGGAATATATCCCCCCGCCTTCCAGCCAGCGACGCCCATACATTTTTACATTTTTTTTCGTTGTTATGAACTGTTCTTAGCAAAACAGTCTCTGACGGATACGTATTAATCGCTGCGTCATCACTAGCTGCAGCTGAGGCATACGGAGAAAAATGCTCCTCGAATCATTTTGAGATCATTTTTTCCCAGCATGCATTTTCCAAAGCTGATTTAGAAGTAGCGATGGTCTCCCTTTACTGACGTTATGAGCACAATGATAGATACTGATTCGAGAAACATTCACGTATCGGTGGAAATTTCAAAGTATCAGCGACAACCTCGATGTTTTGTAAAGAGCCGGAGAACTCGCATTTTTCCATCTGCATCAGTTATGCGCACATCTATGAATAAAATGCCGTCCATATATCGTTGATAATACACGAATTCAACATCGAGTAATCATAATAATTGTTGAAGTGCTTGATGTATCGTAAACCTCGATGCATCGGTTCCTGTAACATCGAGGATAAGAACATGATTTTCAGCGACGAAACTAACATCGAAAAAACAGGGAAAAAATCGTTAATTCGCGACACAGAAAAGTGATGTTCGCTTTCACTTTATATGAATGCAAAAAAAGATAAATTAATTCATTCACCGCAAAACATTTCGAGTTGATTACGCTTTTGCGTTCCAAACATGTCATGAAACCTCGATTTTCGATGACGAAACATTGAATAAAACGGCGTAAAAATCGCTAATTCATGATAAGATTATATTCCCTTCCTCTTTAAAAGAACGCATAAAAGTAAAATTCATTTTCTTCATGTAATGTAGAAAATATCCTTTTGCAGTTCCGAAGATCGATTATCACTTGCAAAATCATCGATGCTCAAAAACAGATATTTTTTACCTATCCCTATTACGATAAATATTTGGCATACCGGCCGGGACTCCGGCATGTGAGACTATTTTTGAAATATTGTTTCAGCTACTTCTTTGTCTTAGAATATTTAAAAAAATTGACCTTTCATGACTTTTTCTGGTTTAATATAACCTGGAGTGTTATAATCATTACTATTATTATTTTCAGAGATCTCAGATGGAGCATAATTACAGATTTGTGTTTTAAAAAACAAAAATACCTGAATACATAATCATTATAATATGAAACTTGCTGCACATTCAGAAAGCCGGAACCACGATTAGCAATAGAGCAATAGAATAAGAATATTGCATCATCCATGGCATCATTCATCCCTATTTTTTGGAAGCTGTGAATGGAAGACGTGTTGCTCTCAGTCAAAAAGATACAGATGACTGATTGTCTCATCCCTTGTGGCAGATTAGGGAAAACTTTATCGCGCTAGAAATCTGCGTTTCAGATAACAGTGGTTTTAGTAGGATGGTGCGACAGCACACACCGCTGGAGACGCATTGCAAAACCACATCATCTTAAGGGGAACAGGATCCTAATCCTTCGAATTCTCCCGATATCACATCATCTGATGTTTATTTGTGGAGCATACTGAAAAGGAGCGTCTAATACTTACCAGAGCCTTGTGATATTGCACATCTCAAAACCAATATGAGGCGTGTGTTGCATTAAATTTCACAGGACACATGTGTCGCAATGTTTGTAAACCTGCAGTATCAGTAAGTAAAATGCCTGGATTTAAATGGTTCACACCTGTAACATGTCATCTGAATTCTGTACAAGTACGGAAAGGTACTTGTTACGATAATTTGATTTTGTCCACATTCATCTGAATCTTGTACATATCTCATATGAATCTTGTACACATAAAGTAACATCTTTGTTATGCATTATTCAGAAATTAAACACACATTGTTTTGGTTCCTTGCATTATTGCTTGACATAACATTCGGTATACTTCTTCTCCGGACATACTATACTAAACAACTAGGGTTTTTATATTGAATAAGCTCGTGCACGCAAAAAATGGTATAAGGGATTACCGTTAAAGATAATAAATTCATATCTTTAAACATTTTCTTAAGCATTAGAGCACTTTTCCGTCGGAATTAAAACGTACTGACTCAAAGAAAGGCAGTTATTTAATTCAAATATCCAGTTCCTCCGATTAAAAAAGTGGCAAAAATATTTATTTCATCCTATGCTCCTTCTGGTACGTAAAAATCATAATTGTTTCTGATAAATATCCATAATTTTTAATGGGAAATGTTTGATAATTTTACTAATAATACACCGTAGGAAATATATTTACATAAAACAAATGTCAAAAACTATTTATTGTGCAGTAATAAGTTCTGAAATAAATCTACTTAAATTAACTCTTTGTTTCAAGGTTGCAAGGAGTGAGTTGTCAATTATTATTCCTGAGCTCTGGCGCACCATTTATTCACAATTGAAAATGTGGTATGCGATCTACATACAGCGTTTCTGAGCAGCAACTGAGGGATCGTAAAGAGTGAGAAAGAAGACATAAATTTTGAGATAGCTAGTTTTTATGAAATATCTTTTAAACTCCAGTTCAATGGGATTCCATTGTTTTTCCCAAAGACAATTACATTCTAGAATTGTAGTGTAACCGATTTCGATTAACAGACCAAGTAAGTCGTTTATATGGCTTGTACGCTATTTATTTTTAATATTGCGAAAATACATTGCAGTATTTATGATACCAAGACAAGCTAAAGCAAGTGCGTTAAAAATATGCTCAGGGAATTATTATCGCATTCGTTTTTCTTTAGGTAACATAATATGCAAATATTAAGCATATGTTTTGAAAAAATCACATACTTCCTTTTAACCGAAAACATTTTCAATTAAAGCATGCATTAAAAATAACGGAAATACGGCGCGGTACGGCGTATAATAGCATATTTATTTAAATGTCATACTTCTTAAAATGCCTGTCTCATCATTTTCCAAAATCAAATTTTTTTACGCGTTTCAATTTTCTAGAGTTTCTGTGTAACTTCTGTGTTAAAAAATAGCTTCACAGTTAAAAGCAAAAAATATGTAGTTTTAAACATGACATATTAGACAAGTAAAAGACAGCTTCATGCTAAGTTATGAAAGCTTTTGAAAAGTGGCAGCTACCGAGACCGTGGCTACTGGCGGACCCTTTTTTCCTCTACATACAATACATACCTATGATAAAGTCTCATTTATAAATTAGGCACGACAAGAGATAAACAAGAATAACTTATAATGCAAGAAAACCATCATAACAATATACTGTAGCAAAAGCTATGTGAGTGCTAAACTAGCAAGAATTTCTTTTTCCGTGCTGATAATTTCACCGATGTAAGATTCGTTATTCCCGCAGTTTTTAGCTTTCAACAGCACTTGTTAGTATGTTCGGTGTTTCATTTAATAACGGTTCGATTATATTTTCAGAAATCTGGCTTTTATTGACGTATTCTCAAAAAAGAAAAACAATTAGACGAAACAGTTGAAATACCTAGAAACTTACAGATTTGGGAAAAAATGAGGTGTTTTACTTCCAGGTGATCTTTTGTTCATTTTTTTTTGGGAGTAACTTCTGTTCCATATTAGGTATGTATCTTTCGCGAATGTATTTCGAAGACTTGTTCGCGGTAAACATGGAGTGGATAAAGGAGTGATCGAATCCTATAATGGTGTAAGATGGGTCGCACAATAAGTTTCTTGAAAATGAGTGACGGGATCCTGTAGCATAATGTTGCAATAAGGCGAACTCTTTACCAATATATCTGCCATAACCGCTTAAGGATTTTTCACGGCGCAAGTTCTGACTGTTGAAAGCCATCGCTGAAGAGTAAGCACTGGTGTTAAGCTGGGGAACGTTAGACCTAGAAAGCGGTCCATTTTGAGGTCATGTTCTATAATTTAGGTTTCTAGAACGGGGTGAAAGGGTCTCCCCGAAACAGCTTTCAATCTTTTAGAAGAACGCCCGCAGCGATTGGTTTCAATCGTGCATGTTCTGAGTCGATTCCGGAAAACAGATGATCCTGTGAATCAATCAGTCAGAATTACTATTGACTAGACATCAAAATTTCTCCACAGTGTCTTGGTGAGGTTCATGTTCGGGTAAGAAATGTTTCCTTATTCCAATGCAAGCAAATGCAATACATTATATCAACGTTTAGAACCTTACAAGAAAACCAAAGAAAAAAGTTTCTTTAAGAATGAAAAACAAAAAAATAGAACAGTGGACCGGAAACCGCTAATGCACGGAATCGGTTCGGACAATTCCCTTTAGTGAGCCGAATCGGAATCGGTTTGCCCATCTCTAGTCCATACCAGTAGCTTGAGAGAGAGAGAGAGAGTTAAAATTTATTGAATTAGAAACTGTCCGAATCTAACACAAAGAAGAAAAAAAATTCGTAACACTTTAAAAGTGGCTTTGACTGCCGTACATTAGCAGTATGTTAGAAAGCACATTCGCATTCGGTAGTTTTGTGATGTGCTTGGAACAATATATTTATTTCCGAAAGAAATTTTACATTTGGGTCAGGAAACTAATATTTCAGAAAGGATGAACCTTTACTGGTGGAATATTTCGACAAAATTATAATATCTTGAGAAAGAAAATTATTCTACATTCACCTAAAGAAATTTGTTTGACTACTTTAATGACACAATCTTAAAGGAAAGGGAAGAAAATACTGCATTTAAAGTTACCTTGGTATTTCTCTTGACGTAAATACGATAGTGCCTTAAAGTAAAGTCAGGGAGAAATCCGGAGTGATAAAAATGGGACACTTAATATCAGGGGAAGACGTTTACTATGAAGAGAATTACATTATTAAGAGAAATCAACGTTTTATAATGATAGACAGACAGACACACATTTTGCGTATACAGTGTCATAGTCGCAAATGTCACCAAAGTGAGACGTATGTGTGTAACCCAAACATTTCTAAAAGAATCTGAATGCCTTCTACAGACAGACAGCTCTAACAACGACGATACATACTCATCACCAGGTTCTTGCTGAAATTTAGAGCCAAGTATTGCCATTCCTCGCCGAGGCTGATGTGTAGATCTGAAAAAGTTCTGCGAAGGGTCTGGGAGGCTATTACATGTCATCACAGAGCATCCCAAACACGTTCTGGAAGAGTCAGGTTCAGAGAGCTGGCTGGCATATACACACGCCGAATATCCGCTCTCTTCAAGTATCAGTTGACCAGCTGAGCCCTGTGCGGCCGTGAGTTGTCATCTATTAAAAGGAACTAAGGATCACCCACTCCCTGAATCAGTCTGACATAGGACTCTCAGATGTCGTACTTATAGCGCTCAACATTTAATAAGTCTTCTGCGAACACCTCGTGCGCTGTGCGTCCGTTGAATCTAAAGTCACCCCGTCAGGGGCATATGACTGCCTCTGAAGGATAATCGTTACTGGACGTTTCTAGGAAAATATGAGTTCTCCGTAACCTCGAGATGAATGCCGAACATAATCCGTTCCTAGACTAGATTTTTCTGTAACAGAAAAAACGCGCCTACTTGTATGGGTTCCGGAAACGATATTCCCTGCACCAATTGAAGAGAAATGCGCAGGAGATGCTGTTATCGAACTGCAAACCAAAGTTTTCCTGACATAAAGGCTTATTTCATTAGGCCTTCCATATTTTGTCCCCTCTTATGCTGTAGTATCAGTCGTAGAAGAGCTCCGAAGACAATTAAAGAGCTTTATACGTAAATACGATTTATGACGTCGAGCGTTGAAACTTCATACAATTCCTCACGTGGGGTCATATGTCTTGACCGATCTTGGCAAGGTTTTCGTGACACCTCACGGGGTTTCAGAATTGCTGCCATAACCGCTAAACCACTCTGGGGTGGTTATTCAAGTCCATTGCAATCTGTACCGGAGTTTTTCTTTATTCTAATCGTTCTATCTCAGCCACTGAGAGGCTTCTTAGAAGATCTGTCAGCAACAACTTCCACTTCCGTCCCTGTTAATATTGTTCAACTTAACTTATATATAACAAGAAGCAGTTTGCTCACTGATATGTGCATTTCTGCTATGGGCACATAAGTTTCTTCTCAACATTTTCATGTCTGGGAACATTGTAACACTTCATTCAGCGCCCCGGCATAATTGCCTACTAGGTATATCTTTCAGAATATATATATATATATATATATATTTGACACCATTGTAGAATTCACAAAATACTGTTCTTTCGGCGTTCCAAAGGAAATTTTTTCGGATTCCCTGAAATATATCCGGTGATGTCCACCCGTACACGTTCTTAAAGTAAAATAATATTCAGACAGCAGTGAAATATAAAAAACTACATTTTTGGTTCCTCAACTGAAAGAAAATATCACAAAAAGTGTGCCTCTTCTTTCTACACAGAGAAAGAGGAAAATTAGATTATGTCGAACGAATTTAGTTTCCTAAAACTAAACCCGTGAATTATTTTGAGACTTTATTTCACTTATATTGAACTATTATATTCAGATTTATTAAATTATTTTCAAAGTTTTCTTCGAAAAATATAAAATATGAAAGTAGAGTAACGTTTTTAATTGTAGCAATTTACACAATCATTAAAACTCCCAGAAATAGAGCTGCAAAGCTCCTATAAAAATCTCAGATAATTCAAAGGAAATCTGTTCCTCTTTAGTCACGACCTCAATCCAAATTGAATAAGTTGCTGTCGACACATTGATTGAGGATCAATATTATAGGTAATGCAAAATATTAAAT